>OY856411.1:153476938-154194438 GCA_963693085.1 Alisma plantago-aquatica
TATTCAAGTTGGGGAAGCCAGCATTTCACATATCATTTTTGCAGATGACTTAATCCTTTTTTGCAGAGCTGAGGAGGAGGATGCTCATTATTGGAGGAAAATACTTGATGATTTTTGCTTATCTTCGGGGATGAGGCTAAATAATGATAAAAGTCAGCTCTTTCACATTAGAAAAAGTAATGAGGGAAATGTTCCTAACATTTTGAATATCTCTTGCTCTGACCTCCTTGTTTGGTACCTTGGCATTCCTCTTTTTATAGGCAGATTAACTAAGGAGATGTGTAGTCTGATTATTGACAAGTTCAACTCTAAATTAGACTCTTGGAAAGGGAACTTACTGTCTCAAGGTGGGACACTGGAATCAGTTTTATCAACCTTATCTTCTTATAACATCTTATGGACCTTGGCCTTTCCCTTGCCCAAATCAGTTATCAAGAGATTGGAAAAAAGGATGCGAGATTTTCTATGGAGAGATTTTGAAGATAGGAAGCATATTCATACTGTATCTTGGGATCTTATCTATAAACCTAAAATTGAAGGGAGCCTTGGCATTTGACATATTGATGATTGGGTGAAAGCTCATTTACTAAAGAATCTCTGGTGTTTAGCAGCTGAGAAAGCATCTCAATGGGTGAGATGGTTACATGGTTGATACATTAAAGATGAATCCATGTGGGCAGTTAAATCCAGAGCCAATTCTTCATGGCTCTGGAGAAGATTGCTTGAACAAAGGGATACCCTTCTGGGAGAAATTGATTTGTGTTTGGGCAATGGAAGTAACTTTTTGTTTTGGAGGAATCCCTAGATCTCGGGTGGAAGGAAGTTGATCGATATATTGGATTTGAACCTTATGTTCAGAATGGGGAAAGGTTTAAACTGTAAAGCTAAAGTCTATATTTCAGATGGTAAGTGGTGTATTCCTTGCTTCAGGGGTGTACAACAGCTTGAGGAGTTTTTGAGTTCACAATCTATGACATCTAATGCAAATGATTATGTTATGTTCAAAGGTGGAAGGGATATGAAACTTAAAGATGGATGGGATATTATGAGAAGTAAAGGATGTAAAGTCAAATGGGGTACATGGATTTGGTCTGGAATTCCTAGAAAGTGGTCCTTCATTCTCTTGAAATGCTTCTTGGGAAGAATCACGACCTATGATTTTCTGAAGAAGGTTGGGTGGCAGTTTGCTTCTAGATGCTCTATGTGTGAGGTTCAGGAGGAAGACCTATTCCACTTATTCTTTTCTTTCTCATTTGCCTCTTTGGTTTGGAAGTTATGGAGCAAGGACCAAAGCTGTAGTATGATGCCTAGACGGTTTGAGGACCTTCTGGTTCTGAGAAAAGAGGTGAAGGTTTCTTCCTACTTCATCATCTACCTCCTTTGGTGGGAAAGAAACAGCAGAACCTTTAGAGGTTTAAGAAGCAGCCTGCAGACATTTTGGGAATCTTATTCGAAGGATTTACCCCTTTTTTATATATAGATTCCCTTTATTTTCTATTTATGTACAATTTTTCTTCTGAGGTTATACTATGTAATCTCTAAACTCCTTTTATAGTAATGAGAGAGGCACATCACCCTAAGTTCACCAAAAAAAACTCTCAATCTAGTAGTTAAGAAGATAATAAGGTTTGTGGACATTTGAGGAGGCCTAGGTGTGAGCCATGGGCCTCAAGATCCAATTTAACCCAATTAGACTCTTTGAGTTACAAATAGGTCCGTTCGGACATATGCTAAATAAACTAGATTTTTGCGCATAAATATGAATTCAATAATATTGTGAGTCAATAAATAAACTCACGATGAGATAACTAGCAAGTTTATAAGAGACTCTTATAAGGTAAATGATCTAGATAATCAAGGGAGTAATTATCTAGTCTCTACTTTAGTTTCATGTATTCAAGTATCAGATAATCATATTATGGCTAATACATGGCATCACATGATATAGTGGTCAATCAAATATAATACCAAGTTTTGAGATAATTATATGATTAAAGATGACCTAGGTGGTTAAATTAATGACCATTGGCCTTTCTATTCCAATTTAACACTAGATCGAGAAAACTTTGATGGGATGTTAATCCCAAAGTTTGAGGGAAATTGAATGATCCTATAAATACATATGATGTTTATGAAATTATGACATTTCAAATAAAGTTTATAATTCATTTCAAACAAATTGGACTATATAGTGTCACAAGGGAGGTTGAGACATTAGGATAACACAATGATGCATAATTAATTTTAGCCAACGTCTGACATCAAAGCCTGGTAAGACCTGGACACAAATCTTAGTGAATTCATGAGTTGAGAGTCATCTCTCTCAGTCGATACATGTTCTCTTACCTGTAGAATAGTACCATGGTTACCCCTTGAATTTTCCCTCCCTCTTTGTGACACTTTACCTGAGATAAATCCACTACTGGATTTGGGATGTTTAGGAGAACCCGACTATCATTGGAACCACCAGTATCCATACAAGTTGAAATAATTACCAAAATCTTGGTATATCCTAAATGCTAGGATGGAATACAATTGGTTGTTCCCTTAGCCCCACTCCCATACATGGAGACCAGAACATCCGTTGAGGCTCCCAAATCCCATAGCCACCCTCAACTTCATGAGAGAGTCGTCACAACTCACTGATGAAGAGATTGTAATCTTTGAAGGTCTTAGGACTTGTGTTACTGATAATAGGCTCAGAGAGCAGATTGATTGGCCTTCAAGAATCAAGAGACTGCCATAAAGGATCCACGATCTACAACATTGCTTGGGGAGGATCTACTGAGTTCAGGGTGGATCCTTCAAGAGATGACTCAGTGCCCTAGAGATTGTTGTGAGGGAACTCCTTCTAGGGAATTATGAAATGCCACAAAGATGGGAGACTCAGAAGACGTCTAGGATTCTTCAATGACCTTTGGTTCACTATAAATAAAGGTAATCACCCCTCTTTCCTCTCTAATTCATCTACTTCATAGCCTGACCTAGACTCTACCTTTACTAGTCACCTTAGGGTCAACTAAAAGGTGCAATGACTATGTAGAATCTGATCAAAGCTACCCCGATAGTCTATCAGGAGGTTCAATGCAAAGAGCCCAAATTCAACCTCCCGGTTGACAATTGGGTTGCTACTCATGACGCCATGGTAGGGAGAATGATCTCCCTTAAAAATTGACATTGGTGCCCTTAATCTGTGTGACATTCATGTCCAACACATGGGCACTATTGTCTTTCTGCCTTGTTGAATTCCAGGCCCAAGTGGAAAAGAAAAGGGTTTTCCTTGCTAAAGTGGTGTGTCCCCATTGGTTGTTAATAGTTTAATTGGCAAGAATTATAGTAATTAATTGGTATATTGGCTACTAGTCCCTTTTATTAAAAAATGTGTAGATTATGAATAAAATGGTATGGATACCTAGAAAGGTGGAAAATAATTGAAGATAAACAATGGTTTGGAAAACATGGGTTTGGTTAGATAAATTAATATTATAGTTTGTATGTGCAAAAAATTGGTTGTTAAGAAATATATATTATTATCATACATGTGCACTTTTATATGCACCCACGTATACAATATAGTGATATACTAGTATGTGCTTTTGTTTGTCAGATATGAAGACATGGATATGCAGAAGAAATCAATTGAGGATATTAAATTTAATACCAAGGAGGATTAATTAGTTACTTTTGAGCTTCTACTCATGTATAAGATAGTTTCCTTTGAAAAAATCATGTAACTCCCTAAAGAAGGATTGTTTAAAATTTTCTAATTCAATCTTAATTAGAAATTGTTGATTATTATTTATTATTTTTCAGATTTGGATACTCAAAATTTTAGGTAATGATTCTTGACTTTATGCACTACAAAAAAATGATGTTCTAGCTACCTTTATTTTAATTACATCTAATTGATTTATAGCCAATGCTAGTTTTATTTACAAAAATTAAAAGTATAAAGAATAAAAGGTAGTCAATTCATATAATTACCTAGCTATATTTTCCCCTTCTAAATTTCAATTGTAAAAAAGTTTATGTAGCCAAGAATTGTAACATATTCACATATTAGACTAAAAAAACCCAATTTTATCACTTGTAAATTTCAGTGCTAATTCCTCTCTTGCCCCTCTCCTGCACTCTTCTCTTCTTTCCCAACCAACAAAGTAAACTACCCCTACTGCATAGTCACTCGCATCACACATTAATTCAAAAGGGGCACTCTAGTCCGGTGGTTGGATGATTGGGGCTGAAAAAATGGCTTCTTTGACCTTGTTGAAAGTTGTGTGGCAGTCATCATTAAATATGAATTTAGCATCTTTTTCAAGCAAAGAACATAATGGTTTTGCAATCTTGGAGAAATATTTAATGACTCTCCTATAGAACCCTATATGTCTAAGGAAACTATGGGTGTTCTTGACTGAAGAAGGAGTAGACATCTTCTCAATAGCTTCCACCTTAGCCCTGCCAACTTCAATACCCTTATTAGATACAATATGGCCTAGTACTACATCGGATTGTACCATGAAATGACACTTCTCCCAGTTTAGTACTAGGTTAACCTTTTTGCAATGGGCTAATACTAGTGACGAATTGCGTTAACATTGATCAAAGGAATCTCCATCAATGCTAAAATCATTCATGAATATTTCCATTATGTTTTTAATAAAATTGGAGAAAATAGCCATCATGCAGCGCTGAAACGTCGTTGGGGCATTACAAAGACTGAAAGGCATGCGCCGGTAAGCATAGGTTCCATAGGTGCATGTCAAAGTGGTTTTATCTTGGTCGAGAGGGTAGATAGGAATTTGGAAAAACTCAGAATACCCGTCCAAGTAGAAAAAGTAAGAATGTTTTGCAAGTCATTCAAGCATCAAATCAATAAATGGCAAAGGAAAATGATCTTTGTGAGTTGCTTTATTCAAGCGTCGGTAGTCAATGCACATGCATCAACTTGTGACTACACATGTTTGTATTAACTCATCATTATCTCCCTTAATGAAATTTGTACCCCCCCCTTCTTAGGTACCACATGAATGGCACTAACCCAGGGGTTTTCACTTGTAGGATAAATGATATCAGCGTCTACCAACTTAAAAATTTCCTTTTAAACCACTTCAAGAATGTTTTGATTAAAATGTCTAGGTGGTTCAACAGTAGGTTTAGCATCATCCTCCATGTTTATTCTATCATGCAAATGGAAGGATGGATGTCCTTTAAATCATCAATAGAGTAACCAATGACATCTTTATACAAACATAATTCAGCAAGAAATTTATTTTCTTATTCATTAGTTAACTCATCATTGATTATGATAGGAGAAGTAGAATCAGTGTTAAGAAATGGATACCTCATCCCTGGTGGAAGGGCTTTGAGCTCTACCTTTCTTCCAGATGAATTTTCTTTGGCTTCATCATCAACAAGTGAAGTGTCTTCATTAATAGCATCTGATTGAGCGATAGAAAGTATTCCTGAATTTTCAGATTCGTTGTTTGTAACTTCATCATCATCACAGTAATTTAATATCAAATTAGCAACATCATGATTTTCCTCCACAATAGAATCAATGGAGTCTATAAAATAGAGCTCTTCTACCCATGAAGGTGCCTTCATGGCATCATAAACAGAAAACTCCATGGCTTCTTCACCAATCCAGAGTGTCAGTTTGTCTTCTCAAACATCAACAAGGCATCTAGCAGTTCTCAAGAAGGGTCTCCTAAAGAGAATGGGATTAGAAGGAGCTTCTACCATGTCTAACACAGAAAAATCACAAGGAATGTAGAATTTACCAATTTGCACTAACACATCCTCTATAATACCTTTGGGATATTTGATGGAATGATAGGCTAGTTCAATGGCCATCTTTGTAGGTTTCAAATCTCCAAGATCTAGCTCCTGCCACAAGGTAGATGGAATGAGATTAATACTAGATCCAAGTTCTACAAGACCTTTGTAAAACGTGGTATTTCTAATCTTGCAAGGTAGAGTGAAAGCTCCCAAGTCATCTAGCTTCTCAGGAAGTCTATTTTGAATGCAATTTCAACCTAGTCTGCCTTCCTCCTATTGGTGAGGATGTCTTTCATAAACTTGGCATGCGACGACATATCAACTATAACTTTATCTAGTAGAAGGTTGACATGGAGTTTTTTTGGGATATCCATGAATTTCCTGAACTTTGAATCCTCCTTGTTATTTGCAAGTCTTTGTGGGAATGGTGCATTTTCTTTGTAAGAAGGTGGTACCTCAGCTATACCTTTTCCTTTGTCACCAATAGGGATGTCAAACTTATCTTCATCAGTGACCTCAACACTCTTCTCCTTGGGTGGAGAAGGTCTTTGGATTTCAGCTCCATTCCTCAAGGTGATAGAATTCACCTGCTATCTTGGATTCACCTCTGGGTGGCTTGGAAGAGAACCAGATTGAGTATTGTTTTGTTGCGCCAAGGCTTGTTGGGAAATTTGGTTCTCCAACATCCTTGTATGAGTGGAATGCCATCCACTTTTGCGGAGATTTGAGCAATTGTTTCCTTCAACAATTTGTCACTGCCCCTAAACTCTTCATTTTTATACACTTGAGTAGAAATAAATTTCTCCATCACAGTCTCCAAGGAAAAACTTTAAGATTGTTGTTGTTGTTGGTAACCCATGTTTTTGTTGATGCCCGGTGGATTCCCATTTGTTTTCCAGTTGAAATGTTGTTGTTGTTGTGGTTGTTGTTGTCTTTGTTGAAAGTTTTGGGCATTGCTTGTGTTCCGGTAAGAGAAATTAGGATGATCTTTCCATCCCGGATTGTAGGTGTTGGAATAGGGATTGTATTGCTTATTCTGATGTATCCCAATGGCATTCACTTGCTCTTGGTTGTCTTGATTCATATTAGGAGCAAAACAAGTAGAAGAAGTATGTCCATAAAATCTGCAAGCTTCACAAATTACCTCATCTGCTTGGATCTACATGGTATTCATCTTCTCAAACTTTTGTGTAAGGATATCAAGCTTGGCTGCAATCAAATCAATTGCATCAACATTGTGCTTTCCTCCTTAATTTCCAGTTGAAGAACCCTATGTAGAAGATGATTTTGCTTTTCTATCTGACCCCCATTGGCAGTGGTTGAGTGCTATATCATCAATGATTTCATAAGCCTCCCTGTAAGACTTATTCATTAAATATCCATTAGCTGTGGCATCCAATGTCATATGGGTGTTGTAAAATAGCCTATTCTAAAATGTCTGAAGTAGCAACCAATTTGTCAATCCATGGTGAGGGAAAAGGTGTTGCAGGTCTTGAACTGCACCCATGTGTCATACAAAGTCTCTCCATCTAATTGAGAAAAGTTTGTGAGTTGGTTCCTTAGTTGGGTTGTTTTTCTGGGTGAAAAATACTTTGCAAGGAAAGCATTTAAAAGTTGATCCCAACTTTTGATGGACTTCTTAGGGAGAGATAAAAGCCATTCCTTGGCTCTATCTCTCAAGGTGAAAGGGAATAGTAGTAGCCTAATTCCATCAATGGATACACCATTCATTTTGTAAGTGTTCATGTACTCCAAGAATTCAGCTACATGAAGATTTGGATCTTCATTAACGGTACCCCCAAAATAGTTTTACTGGATCATCTACATCATTGAAGGAGCAATAGAGAAGTTGTTTTCTTCCATTACAGGTAGATAAATGGCTCCACAAATGTTTGTGGCAATCGGCATGGAGAAGTCTTTCAAAGGACGCTCATACTCCTTGATTGGATCTTCTTGTGTGGCTTCTTCAAAGGATGAAGAAGATGGTGATGGTGACGGTGATGATGGAACACCCTCTAGCAGTGGTTGCTCTTTTCTTCTTGCTCTTATTAGTCTTGAAAGAGTGCGCACAATTTTAGGATCTAGAAATGTAGATGGTTGAAGACCTCTCTGCGAGCAATGCATACAGCCTGAAAAGAAGCAAGAGATATTAAGAACACAACTAAAAGGTATATGAAAATTTGAAAATGGAAGTAGTGATCTAGTGTTGAATAGTAGTTAGCACTTTTTACTCTAATTAGATTAACTGTAGCTCCCTGAAAACCGTGCAAATAACTTGTTTAGTTATTACACTAATGAGTTTCAATCAAATAAATGATCTTTTACTAAACTAGCCAATTCCCACATGTATACGGGAGTTATTGTAGTCGAGATCGAACATAAGGAGCTTTAGCAATCAATTAAATGCAAGAGTGCTAAGTTTCAACAATCTAGAGCTTTTTCAAAGAAATCTTTGGTTGATTAAACTAAAATTTCAAAATTAGACTAAATAGTAAAAGAATTACTTAAAAGGGTTTGATTTCAGATATAAGACAGTCTTGGACTTAGGATTTCACCAGCACATCATAACATGAAGTAGAAACATGAAATTTAAACATACTAAACACTTGCTATAAGGAGAGTTGTATGTTATACTTCACTTCTCGGTGTGAATACAATGATCCTAACTTAATACAACACTCTCATGTAGGTATTTCATTTGGGATCACAAACCTACTCCTCAACTCCATAATTTCCAATCTTGTGAAAAAGGAGGAGTTGCCTAGAGATTACCTCCTTACTCTCCTACTTATCTTCTCAGATCAAGCAAGAAAGCATAAAACATGCATACATAGTGGCCAGCCATACATGCAAGAAGTAAGAAACTGATACTCAAAGGGTAGAAAAGCAAGCATTTAGTATTTAGTACAAAATTACCATGTTCCATACATGTTATGACATGGGAGTTACTCTCCCATGCCCACAAAAAAGAGACTACTTGTCCATGATGATGAACAATAGAAATGATACATAATTTTCAGAGTTTAACATGGTTTAGAGAAGGAAAAGCTAAGAGAACTAAAGGTCTAACCCAAGAAGAGTAGAATTCCGGATTGGGGATGAAATTCCACTCATAAAGCTTCTCCAAACCAGACAAACTTCCCTTTCGAGAAGCTTGGTGGAGAGAAGAAGTTCTATTGCACCTTCAAAGAAGAAAATGGAGAAGAAAAGAAGAAGAATAGAGGTTCTTTGGCAAGAAACCACCTTCTTCTACCCAAAATCGCCCCCTTTCCTCTAGACCTCCTCTTAGACGAAACATATTCAAAATATGACTTGTGATAACTGCTCCCTTAGTTGGTTATCCCTTTAAAAATGAGTGACATCATTTTTCAGTTTTGCTGAAAATGACAAAGACACGACGTGTTTTCCTTCAGACACGTCGTGTTCTGATCTCTGATAGTTGATCCAGTCGACTTTGACATCCCAGATACATGACGTATCTGTGGTGAACACACAGTGTTTTTCTTTTCTTGGCACTTTTTGGGATCGCACACATCATGTTCCAAAAGGACATACGATGTGCCTTTTTCCCTTTCGGTTGGATGCATGGCTAAGTGGGATTGTGCATACCGTGTCTAAATTCAGACACGCCGTGTGAGATGTTGTTTCAGTAGAAATAAGATCCTATGTTGTCTGCAAAGCATGGAGAGACTCCAATGATGTCAGACTTGAGTTGGGCTATCTCTAATTTGACCTTTTTTAAGCATATCTGCAAAACACACCATGCGATAAGAAAAATAACAAAAAGTGGCAAGAAGAATATGAATGGAGGCTAAATGGAAGCCAAATGAACTGAATTTGTGTGTGTAAACGTGTAAGAAATTGATGTGAAATGCACACAACACTATGTCGTGATGTTTTCTACTTGGTTAGGTACAAATCATGTAGTTTTAAGGCATAATTAAAGGGGGAAATTTGATCATCTTATTCATTTCTAGATTATATTATAATTCATTTACTTTTGAATGCATATCCTTGACTAATAAATATACCTACAAAATGACTATCTTGAATCATCTGCTTTAGATAAAAAAAATGATAATAGAGTTATTTTTTTTGTTTTCTATATTTCACCTAATCTCTTAGGTAAAGGATAATCAATCATTGAACAACTTTTTAGGTCTTGAATCCAAGTAATGCACTCCTCATTCAGATAGAAGGCCTGATTAACTTCGTTACTAGGTGAAGTCTATGTTTGGTATCATGTTTGTAGAAGTTCTTAGACTAGGGTTTTCAGGTTGTTGTGGGTTATGTAACTGAATATGATCGTGTGTTGTCTTCAAAACTATAGTGTATGACTTGATGTACATGTGATACAACTGTGATTGGTGATTTTAATAGCAAAACAAATGTGTAAATGCCAATTTTAATAACTTAATAAATCTTGTTCTTTATATATTTTTTAAATATTTGTTTAGTTATCACATTTTCTATTCTGATTAATTCCTTATTACCCTCAGAGTCTAATAGTAAAGTTTATTTTGATTGGAACTTAACATTTTTGTTATATTCTTTATTAGTGACGTCCCAATGTTCAGTGATATGTAGAGTGACATCATGAACTCTTATCCTAAGTCGTATAGATCATGATAGAATAAGAGTCTTTTGATAATAATTGCAAAGATAAGTTTGTGATAGACCACATCATGTTCCTTGGACACATTATATTATTTGGAATGATAGTATTTGACCCACCCAAAATGATGGACACATTAGGTTGTAAACCACCAAAAATGTCAATCAAGATTTTTCGCTTCTTAGTATTGGTCAGTTACTATTTGCATTTAATCCACAACTTTTAGAAGATATATCCAGTGCTTCTTACATGGAACAATGAGAAGTTTGTATGGATGGACAAGTGGAAGAATAGTTTTTAGGAGGTTAAAAAGAAAATCAATTCTACTATCATGTCGACCCCACCATTAGGAAAGGATGCTTTGTTATCTTCATTAATGCATCCAAAGTGGGTCTTGGGTGTGTCTAGATGCAGATCAACAAAGTGATTGCCTATGCATCTCAGAAACACATAAACAATGAGTGAAACTACCCATCACATGACTTAGATATTGTTGTGAACATATTGTCATAAAGATATAGAGACACTAGCTACATGGAGCCACTTTTGATACCTTCATTGACTATAAGATCTAGAATAACATGATGAAGCATAAAGACTTAAATTTGACTAGAAGAGATGGATGGATTAATCAAGGATTTTGAATTTAACATATAATACTTGATGGTATTTATGCCCAGAGAGCTAATCATATGATGATTGTAATGACATAACTTGTAAATGATTTGACTATTAATAAAGGCAATATTATAATTGATTTTGTTTTATTCAAATATGAGATAATGATGTAACATAATAAATGTTTAAAGAATGATATTACTCAGTGATGTATGTCTTCGGGTTCATGACCTGAACAATGAGCTCATACGAACGTGAAGAGTATATACATTCTTACCACGTCCCTAGTCATATGTTATTGTAGAAGGCTGATAGACAACAATAACACACAAGACTAGAGTGTGTGTTGGTTGATGACAGAGTCTCATCAGTCATGACATGCAATATCAATCCAAACACGTAGATACTTGTTAGAGAATAGTGTATCGGACAGACACACCATGAGAGTGACACATGGAAACCATTACATGTTAGTCAGATTCATCTCTCACAGTGTTGGTGGTGATTGTAGTTCTTAGACCTGAAATCACTACACTCACCGCATGTCTCTTAGTGTACTTTGACATCATCCACTGTGACCTTGAATAAGAGTTGCCATAAAGTTGGTGATTGGATGCACTATGACATATGGGGATGACTGTGAGTGATGTAGATAGGATTTGTCCCTCCTTCAAGAGTATGATATCACAACCACTTGATTAGAGAGATTGAGAAATGCATGGCCATGCACATGTGAGTCAATATGTGATATTGAGCTTACATATACCTCATACATTTTTCTCTAGTTCAAGGAATAGAGATTGAATGTTGAAGAGGATGACTATTTCATGGCTTAAGTTCAATCTGGATATCACTAACAAAATACTATATAGATAGTGTAACACCAATCATAGATTGTAGGTTGAAGTTGTTCTTCAACTTTTCCTTAACTTGGGTAGAAATGATGTGTTTCTAGATATTTCTCTTTACTTGTGATGACATAAACTAGTTATGGACATTCACTACCAACTTAATATCGAACCTATAGGGTCACACACTTAGGATACAATTAGAATAGGATTTTGTTCACAAATGATGCTTAACTTGATTACTAAAGTGTTTACATATTCAATTTAAACAACAATTGATTGATTGAACTCTAAACTGATCGGTTCAAGTGTTGAACCATTCGGTTGAAGTGTCAGGTTGATTAAAAATTGCATTGGCTGAATTCTAGATGAACCATGTAATGAATCGACCAGTTCACTGACCTATCCACTCAGGGTTGTCAAATGATCGACTCATGTGATGAACCTCTAGGCTCATGGATCAATTTGATCGCATGAAGGATTAGTATTGACATCAAGTT
Organism: Alisma plantago-aquatica; assembly: GCA_963693085.1. Taxonomy (NCBI): domain Eukaryota; kingdom Viridiplantae; phylum Streptophyta; class Magnoliopsida; order Alismatales; family Alismataceae; genus Alisma; species Alisma plantago-aquatica. Next base: position 153,489,298 of record OY856411.1, read on the forward strand.
TTCCATTGATCAGATTATAATTGCCAATGGAATTGTGATTGGGAAACATGACGAAATTCTCGCATGACTACCGATCGATTCACCTATGAAATGTTCATTTTTCCGCTTGCAGGATGTGAAAATTCATGAAATTTTAGTCCCTTCCACTCCCACACAGACTGCGAACCCTAGACCTAACAGTCTTATAAATAGAGGGGTATTGGGGACTTCCTAGAGACGCAACTCAATTTCCTCTAACCATTTTTGTCTTCTCTAGTTGTGGTAACCAAGAGAAAATGAGCAAGTCCTACCCAATAAAGAGAGGGATGGCAAGGGAGAACAATTGTGGGAGAAAAAGTTGGTGCTAGTACACCAACGTGAAGGGACAACTCCTTCATGTCCATTCTTCTAGAATGACAGGAGTTCCAAGTGGTCTGTGTGGACTACTCTAAAGGCGAGGAGTTTTTCCCACTAGGAGTACAACATCCAGCTATTGTATGTGGTGATCAACCAGGAGTGCAGATGATGTTTGAGTGTGACTTGAAGAAATGCACATAATACGACGAAGAGATTGTTGTTGAACTTGCTCTAGGACCAGATGTATCCTCGAAACCATCCTTCCCATTATATAGTTATTCACACGATCTACTGTTATAGGGAGAATATGGACGTTAAATCTTTGTTTTTGCTTCCTGCTCTACCGCCATATTTCCCTATAGTGGTATCAGAGCCACGTTAATTTACTATGTTTTGGAATAATCAATTTGATTGAACATTTGGTTTTTTATTTATAGCTTAAGATGCAAATACTTATTATGATTAATGTGCATATATGATTAAATACCATGTACATCCCAAACTAATATATATATATATATATGCAATTTATATTTGTCACCCAAAAAGTTGTTTTTGATGGTGGATGTGTAGCATGGTTATGGCCAATAACCCTAAATATACATGCATGGTGGTTGTGTTTGTTTATTCATTTTCTATTTCAGTTTTCATACTGAGCCTCTATGCTATCTTCCAATTGCAAAAGTATTATTCTCTCCTACCTTTTCTCCCTCGAATGTAACTCGAGGTTTTTGTATTATCATGTAATAGCATTATGATAGTTTACTTTCTTGTTATGATGAAGAATACGAGCCACCCATTTCATAAGACAAGCCAACCTTCTAGAGGACCATGGAGGACTGCCGATAGAAGATGAAGCGATTGGTTGGAGGCCAACTGATTGATTGGAGGATCCAGAAGATGTTGGACTAGAGACCAAGTGACTGGGGAGATGACCAACCGACCATCTAGGAGGTGAGACAATTGGTTTAAGGGTTGAATGGATCAACCCATATTGGAAAGCATAGATCTTTGTCAACAATAAGTTTTTGCTTGAGATGTAAATTGTAGGTGGTATTAATTCCTTGTGGCTCCAAAGAGTTACAATAGAATGAACATAACCACCACCTATGTTTGATTGCATGTTTTCTTTTGTGGGATATAGAATGTATACAATATGTACTAAAAGTATGTGGTGATTGGATATGTATCATATTTTTAAATACAAACTCCCTTAGTAACATATTAAGTCTAAGACACTTTCCATTATCAACACACATGAAAAGCTTGACTAACTATGCATGGGCACACAAAGCGTGGTGCATTTTCCATCTCGTGGAAGTGTGATGGTAGTTATGTGAGCATGTCAAGTGGGGTGTGTTTCTATGGTGTTGGCTTTTGGGTCAGGTTGAACTAGGTGTCCTTAATGAGATTCATCACCTAGAAGCATGCAGATGATTGTGACAAAGAGTTGTGCATTTCATCTTTCCAATAGTTGCATAAGATGCAATTGGAAAATGTTTCCTACCTTAATGATTGATTGTGGACACTGACATTGGCCGGGTAATAATTCAATTATTTTGAATCTTGGCTCATTGAAGGTTGTACGTTACAATCTTCCAAATTGATATGTGAGGGCTGTCAATTTGGACAAAATAGTGGGGGTGATAAGTAATTAAAGTCCTAATTAAATATCATCAAATATTATTCAAATAAAATCAAAAGAAAAGTGTCATACTTGATCTTATAGAATCAAATGACAAACAAATCATCAATGTGAATAGTCCTTAGGAAGGAAAAACTTTATGGGACAAATTTCCACAACTGGTCATGTACTTTGAGAAGGGTTCTCAATGATGAGAATAAGCTCTATGTCCTAGAAACACTAGTGCCAGAAATACTTGCTCCTGATGGGCCTAGGGCTGAGGTGAATGCATACTGGAAGTGTGTCAATGATGCCTTGGACATAAAGCACCTTATGCTAAGTTGCATGAACTATGAGTTGCATGAGCAGTGTGAGGACATGGGGATCCTTGATATGATAGAACACCTTAAGGAGATGAACCATAATCATATAAAGCAAGAAAGGTACAATGTATCGAAGGCACTCTTTGAGTGTAAGATGATATAGGGAGCCTCATAGAGAACCATGTGCTCAATATGATTGGACATGTAGAACATATAGAAGAACTAGGAATCTCTTTGAGCTAATATTTGGCCATGGATATGATTCTGCAATCAATGTCAGAATAATATAGCCATTTTATCGAGTGTTACCACTTAAATAATATGGTCAGACCATTGTCAGATATGCTTTGAATGTTGATTAATGTTGAATCAAGAATGAAGAAGGACTAATATATGGTGATGATCAATGGAGTGGAGTCCATGGATCAAAGAAAGGCCATGAAGAGTTCTTAGCCCAAGCACAAATCCAAATCTTCAACACTTAAGACAAGGAGAAAGATAAGTACAAGAGGAATCTATCATTTGTACTTGAAGGCATTCGGGAAGAAGTGGATTGGGTTAAAGATCTCCACTTCAGGTATTGATGTTATTGAGATAAAATTATCTACTTCTTCATCTTTGGTACTAGATATCAAATGTGGATCTAACAAATGCTCGAATATGTAGGATCTGAAAAGAAGTAGGACTTTGAGAAAGGGCAATGTCAAACTGTGAGTTGTAAATGGAGGAAGAATTGTTGCAATTGTAGTTGGATTCTATAATTTACCTATGCCCATTGGTCTTGTAATAGAGTTAATGAACTGCTATTATGTACCTACCATAAATAGAAACATCATTTATGTATCTTGTATGGACAAGGATGAATTTTAATTTCATATTAAGAATGGACGATGTTCTATTTCTAAAGATGGGATCTTTTATAGCAGTGTCCCAATATATTATGGTCTTCATTTGCTAGAACTAAATACAAATATTTATAACGTAAATACCAAAAGACTAGAACTCAATAACTTAAACAAAACATGTCTTTGGAATTTTCACTAGGGCACATAAATGAGAATCTCATATCCATACTCCATACAGAATGTTATCAAGACTCTTTTCATTTCGAATCAATAGAGACATGTGAATCTTGTTTATTGGGCAAAATGACCAAGACTCCTTTCGTTGGTAACAATGAGAGGGCTAGTGGTCTATTAGGACTAATATATACTGATGTATGTGGCCCTTTTATAACAACTACTAGAGGTGGGTATCCATACTTCATTTCCTTTACTAATGACTTCAGTAGGTATGGTTATGTTTACCTAATGAAACATAAGTTGAAAACCCTTGAAAAGTTCAAGGATTTCATGAATGAAATACATAACCAACTTGGCAAAATTATTAAGGCACTTCATTCTGATTGAGATGGAGAATACTCAAGCCAAGAGTTTTAGGACCTTATGTGAGCCCCTGGTATTGTATCACAATGGACTCCACCTGGAACACCACAACATAATGGTGTATCAGAAAGAAGAAATCGCTCATTGCTAGATATGGTGTGATCAATGATCTTCTGACTACCATTTGGGTTTTTTTATCTTGAAATCACTACATTTACACTAAACCATGTACCATCTAAATTGGTTCAGAAGACACCATATCAGATATGGTATGGCAAGCATCTTAATGTGTATTTTATGAAGATTTGGGGTTCAAAAGATTATGTGAGAAAGCAGTTTCCCAAAAAGTCTTGGACACAAATATGATAATGTTATTTTGTTGGTTATCCTAAGGAAACTAAAGGATATTACTTTTATTCCCTGTCTAACAACAAAGTGTTTGTTTCTAGATATGTTGCATTCCTAGAAAAGTAATTCATTTCCAAAGGAACCAGTGGGAGGAAAGTAGAACTCAAAGAGGTTCTAAACCAACAAGAAAATATTGAATCAATAGATGTACAAGAGGAACAAGAAGAATCACAAGTAATTCTGGAATCTCATATTCCTCAAGTAACATAGGAACCCCGTAGATCTAGTAGGACATGCCTTGAGTCTGAAAGATTTGGTGATCTTGTGACTCAAGAAGGCGGTGAGTTGGTCATAGATAATGAGCCAACAACCTATCTAGAAGTTACTAAGGGACAAGAGTCTGATAAATGTCTTGATGTCATGAGATTTGAGATGGAATCCTTGTACAATAACAAGGTATGAACCTTGGTCAATCCACCTGAAGGGGTAAAACCCATAGCATGCAAGTGAGTCTTCAAGAAGAAGAGAGACATGGTTAGTGAAGTACAAACCTATAAGGGCATATTGGTTGCAAAGGTTTTCAAACAAGTTCAAGGTGTTGACTATGACAAAACCTTTTCTCCAATTGCCATGGTTAAATCCATCAGTATCATGCTTTCCGTTGCATCTTATCATGACTATGAGATTTGGCAGATGGATGTTAAAACCACATTCCTTAATGGTAATCTTCTTGAAGATGTGTACATCAAACAACTTGAGGGTTTTGTAAATCTAAAGATGCAAATAAAGTTTGTAAGCTACAAAGGTCAATCTATGGATTGAAGCAAGCATCTCAGAGTTGAAATCTTTGATTTGATGAAATAGTCAAAGAGTTTGGCTTTTGTCAAAATGAAGATGAATCTTGTGTGTATAAGAAGGTTAGTAGGAGCATGATTGTATTCCTCATATTGTATGTAAATAACATACTATTGATGGGGAATGATATCCCAACTTTACAGATGGTAAAGACTTAGCTTGGAAATACATTCTCAATGAAGGACTAAGGCAAAGCGTTCTACATCTTAGGACTTAAGATCTATAGAGATAGATATAGAAGGCTTCTTTGACAAGTTAGAGCACATATATTTACAAAGTGGTTGAAGAGGTTCAACGTGGAGGACTCAAAGAGAGGAAACCTTCCCATGTCTCATGGATTTACTATCTCTAGAGGTTAGTTCCCCAATTCATGTAAAGAAAAGGAATGCATGAGTAGGACTCCATATGCATCTGGAATTGGATCCATCCTATATGTAATGTTATGTGTGTGCCCTGATGTTTCATGTGCCTTGGGCATGACAAGCGGATATCACTTGGATCCAGGTGATGCTCACTAGACATCCATGAAGAACATCCTTAAGTACCCGAGATGAACTAAGGATCGGTCCATGGTCTGTGGTTGAGAGGAAGAGTTGGTGGTAAAAGGTTACATTGATGCAAGCTTCCAAATTGACAAAGATGATTATAGATTGCAATTAGTATTTGTGTTTTGCCTTAACAACATAGTTGTGAGATGGAAGAGTTCCATGCAAGAGACAATAGCAGAATCTACAATAGATGCTAAGTATATTGCTACATCGAATATAGCAAAGGAGGTAGTCTATATCAAGAAGTTTGTCTCAGAACTTGGCATGGTTCCAAGAATTAATGGTGTAATTGAGCTATATTGTGACGAAAATGGAGCTATTGTGCAAGATATGGGAGCCTAGATCACATCACAATTTCAAGCATATACAAAGGTGACTCCATCTCATACGATAGATCGTACAATAAGGATATGTGAAGATTTCCATAGTACCAACTGAGAACAATGTGGCTAACCTCATGACTAAAGCACTTTCATAGTAGAAGCATGATGGTCATCTTAGATGACTTAGTAAAGTTCATGGGTGATTGGTTCTAACTGCAAGTGGGATTTTGTTGGTATGTATGCCTAGAGAGTCGATCATATGATGATTGTAACAACATAACTTGTAAATTATTTGATTATTAATAAAGGCAATCTTCCAATTTATTATGTTTTATTCATTTATGAGATAATGATGTAAGATAATAAATGTATAAAGAATAATATTACTCAATTATGTATGTCTTCAGGTTGATGGCCCGAACAATGAGATCATACAAATGCCAGGAGTATATACATTCTTGCCATGCCCCTAGTCAGATATTATTGTGGAAGGTTGAAAAACAACAATAACACATAAAACTAGAGTTTGTGTTGGTTGATGATAGAGTCTCATCGAGCACGATATGTGATATCAAACCAAACACATAGTTACTTGTTAAAGAATAGTGTATCAGACATACCCACCATGAGAGTGACACATGGTAACCAATACATGGTACTTAGAATCATCTCTAATAGTATTGGTGGTGATTGTGGTTCTTAGACCTGAAATCACTACACTCATCACATGTCATTCAGTGTACCTTGACATCATCCATCATGAGATTGAATAACGGTTTCCATAAAGGTGAGGATTGGATGCACTATGACACATGGGGAATACTATGGGTTGTTTAGATAGGATTTGTCCCTTCTACATGAGTATGATAACTGTCACAGAACTGAAATCCCAGTCCCATTAACCAAACATATACCAAAGGTGAAATTTGGAAGCGTAAAGCTTAGCACACATGAACAAGTAACAAGAGAAAGGCACCAACATAGTCTCAACATTCAACAAGTATAAATTATACAAAATGCATTATATTCATGAATTCAGTTACATATTTCCAAAGTCAAGGTACAAGTCATTCATGTGCACTAAAACTGGATCTTACAACAAGTACACCTAGCATAGCTCACCAAGCCCATCAACCTTCTAGCCATCTCTGATCCTAAAAACAACATACGAGAAATGGGTCAACACACGAGGTGTTGATATGGGGCAGAAAGATACATATATGTATAAGCTTTGCATAATTTGAAAAGATTTCAGCACTAAACGAACAAGAATAATAATGTTAACTGTTTAACAAATGAAAAATCATATTTTATGTCATTTCACTCAATTATACCAACAATATCAAGCATGTTTAAGGCCTTTGACCATCTTCCCTTCGAAAGGGTCTGTAAGGGTGCTCAAGCTTAGCTAACCCTTTTATACGAGAGGGACCTCAAGGACGTAGCCAAGAGTTAACCCTTTATCAATCAATATTATAATGGAGTTCTATCTATATATGTGTTCAAGTTATAAAACTGACGAGGCAAACATCGAGTAACACATAGCAATACTACATGGCAATATTTGAGAAAATAGACAAACAAGCATACAATATATGTCTTTTCAATCAAGAAAGCAGTAGTCATATAACTAGATAAGGCCCATACCTGATTCAGATATTTCATAACGTAACATATCCTTCATCATCTAGCCATATGCCAAACCTTATTAACAATAAGATTACATATATGCATTAGATTCTCATCATTAACCCTAATTATCTTCATTTTAAGGGTTTTGGCCAAGTTAGGTTCCAAGTTGGTTATTAGTTCATTTGATGATCTCATATTGATTTACGGTCCATCATAAGAGTGTGGTTCAAGTTTCATATGCTTTTGAGGTTTCATGTGGACATGACAAGATTAAGGACACTTATGCTCCAATTATGTCATGAGACTCATAATAGAGTAACCAAGGTCATGATCATCAAGATAGGAGAACCCATCATCAAACATGGTTTAGATAAACAACATTAGGTCATAAGAAACATATTTCAAAATAGGTGTATGTCGATTAGAAGCAAGATTAGCAATCTAGGCAACGTTCAACATTATAGTCCAAAGTAGGCACATATGTACAATTGAGGTCATTCATGAACAATGAGTCGATTAGGGCCCTCATTAGGGTCACAAGAGAAAAAGAACTACTGATTTTATGCTTAGGAGGCTATAAGTATATCAAAGATTCAAACTTCATCATAATCATGCATTAAAGTCCATGAACAAGCTACAACATGCATTAGGGACAACCATGGATCAAAAGGGGAGCTTAGGAGCTCAACTTGGTTCAAGGTGGATAAATATTACTGATTTCATGATTATGAGAGTGAATAGTCATTAAAGATGCAAGATTGATCATAACAGTGAATAAATGTTCCCAAACATGACTAATGTTAGTATTTTCAAGAAATTAGAGAACAAACATTTGACTTAGGCTCTCAGAGTAGTCCTAAAGGGTAGGTCTCATCGAGTTGATCGATTTGATATATTGGTTTGCATATTTTGGATAAAAGAACTAGGAGATATGTATTTTTGAATGGATGCATTAAAACTATATAAAAATTGCACCATCAACCTAGGATGTTACCTCTTTATCATGTGTATTTGGGCCGCCTGCCCCTGATCCAACGGCAGAGGAGGCTTCTTCCTCACACGCCTCTCCCTGATTGCTGCTCATGTTCATGCCCTTGTGGACTCCTAACCAAGGTCACCTTCCTCTCTACCCGCAGTTGCAGACCACTACTGAGCTGTTGAGGGCGGCTCACGGTCGCTAGGAGTCGCTGCCCACACGATCGCCAGCCCTCCTTCACTGCTCGTCCATCATCCACTGCGCCCACTACAGATTCCTCTGTTCTGCGTTCAGAACAGAGCACCTGTGGATCCCACCCTTGAGCATCACCGAGTCCACAACAAGCCCAGAATGGGTTGCGTCTGAGCGGCGGCGGGTCTAAGGTACGACGACCTTGACTGGACTGATCGGTGGAGTTATCCTCACTCTCATCTCCTCCCAAGCGGCTGGGTAGCAGCGGACGATTGCTGGGTGAATCCACATGTAGTCGAGGGAGGCGTCAAAGAGAAAGAGGGAGCAGAAAGCAAAATTAAGGGAGAGAAGAAAAGACGGGGAACAAGGGTTTAGATGATGGGGTTTTATAACTGGGCAAGAAAAACTAGGGTTGTGTCGTCCGTTACCCAATCTGGGTGGTGGCGGGGAAGCTCTTTCCCTGTTGTTCAATGGTTTCCTAAAGAGGAAGGGAGGAGGGAACAAGCCTTTGGGCCACCAAGTTCATTTGGTCCTAGAGCGACCAAAATCGGCTTAATACAACATGAAACACATAAAGAGAAAGGCTAAAACATAAAATCTTTAAAACACCATAACTAGAGTTTCATAGGCCCGGAAGGTGTGATTTTGGTGTCGTTGGACTTAGAATTGAACCCTCTACAACTTAAAGTACATGGGGCACATTAGGGATGACTAAAAAAAGTAGTTTCAAGAGAGGGTTGCTTTCAAGAATGACATTAGATTGATTTGATGTCACATATTATGAAATGGATCATTGAGGTCACAAAAAAGATCATCATTGCATTTATACTACAAGGTTGACATTTGATTGAGTAAGAGACCACTAGATGGGAGATAAATAATACCATGGAGGAGAGAGAAAAGTCAGGTTGTCACAATAACCTAGTCACTTGATTAGCAAGACTGAGAAATGTATGGCCATGTACATGTGAGTCAATATGTGATACTGATCTTACATATATCTCAGACAGTTTTCTCTAGTTCAACGAACATATATTGAATGTTATAGAGAATGACTATTCCATTCCTCGACTTCAATCTAGAGATCAATGACAAAAGATCTATACAAACACCATAACTCCAATCGTGGATTTTAGGTTGAAGTTGTTCTCCAATTTTCCATTTACTTGACTAGAAATGATGTGTAGCTATATATTGCTCTTTGCTTGTGATGGCATAAATTAGTTATGGACATTCATTGCCAATGTAATATGGAACCTATAGGGTCACACACTTAGGATACACTTAGAATAGGATTTTTTTCTTGAATGATGTTTAAATTGATTGCTAAAGTGTTTATGTATTCAATTTAAACAACAATTGACTGATTGGACTCTGAACCGACCGATTCAAGTGTTGAATTGATTTCTTGGGGTGTCAGGTTGATTGGAAATTGCATTAGCTGAATTTTGGATGAACCCGGGCATGAACTGATCGGTTCACTTAGTGAACAGATCGGCTTAGGGTCATCAAACGACCAGCTCATGTGATGAACCACTCAGTTCATGGATGGATTTGATTTCATCAAGGAGTAGTGTTGACCTCATGTTGTGCATTAATTGGATTATAATTGCCAATACAATTGTGATTGGGAAATATGATGAAACCAAGGGTTCAAGGTTGAATCTATCAAATCATATTCCAACCGATCAGTACTAATAGTTTTTCCACTCGCAGGATGCAATATTTGTTAAATTTTGATCCCTTCCACTCCTTCATAGACTGGGAACCCTGACCCTAACCCTCCTATAAGTAGAGGGGTATTGGGGGTTTCCTAGAGACATAAATCAATTGCCGCTGACAATTGTTGTCTTCTCTAATCGTGGTAACCAAGAGAACCCAAGAAAGTCCTACCCTATAAAGGGAGGGATAGCAAGGGAGAACAATTTAGGGAGAGTAAGTTGGTGCTAGTACACCAAAATGAAGGGACAACTACTTCCTATCCATTCTTCTAGGATGATAGGAGTTCTAAGTGATCTGTGTGGACTATTCTAGAGGCAAGGAGCTTTTCCCGTTACGAGGACAACATCAAGCTATCATATGTGGTGATCAACCAGAAGTTGTTGTAGACATTGTTCAAGTGTGACTTGAAGAAAGAAGCATACTACAATGAGGATATTGTTGTTGGACTTATTCTGGGACGAAGGTATATCCTAGAAAACATCCTTCCTATCATATACTTGTTTACATGATCTTCTGTTAGAAGGGGAATATGGTAGTTAAATTTTTGTTTCAGGTGCTTGTTCTGCCGCCATATTTCCCTACAATACCACTCTAGAAAAGCCACTGTGATAGTCGATGATTTGAGTCAGAAACATATTACATGTGCATCTTTGTTATCCATCCAATGAAAATGTATTGAATAGGTAGTACGGAACCAAAATTCCCTTCTAGATTGTGTGCTTGGATAAAATTTGTTGTAGACCTCCTTGCTACAATACTTGAGGCCTAAAATCTCTGACCACACTAGTTGATATGAGAGTCTTGCTAGACAAGCATATGTGGTTCCCAAGGAGTTATAGTTGAAGACTTGGATCTTGTCAAAAGAACAAGGGTCCAAGTACATCTAACACTCTGATACCACCAAGAAGTACAAGTACTAGTAATATATATTTTTTGACAAAGAATGAAGCGAGTCATACTCCAATTAGTGGATAGTTTCCTCATGTTTAATAAAGTTAGAGTAGGGCATAGTGACAGAGAGGATTGTTACATCCCATTAAGATTCATGGATGGAAACAAGATCAGATCACCATGAATTCTAGGATGGGACTTCCCAAGACCAACAATATATGTGACATTGTTGAGTTGTATTCAACCACCAGGATAAATCCTCACACATCCTTGTATGGAAAACAAATTCCAAAGTGTATGACTTGGCCATTATATATTCATGATATAGTTTGTTATCATGAAGTCCCAAGCTTGATCACCTCCAATCATGATTCAAAGTTCACCTTAAAATTGTGGAAACAAGTCCAATGGGAATTATGAACCAATTTGAAGTTCAAAAGTCATCGGCATCACCAATAAATTGATAGTCAATTTGAGCGAATGGTCAAGATCCTAGAGGATTTTTTGAGATAATTTGTCCTACATTGGGAGGGTCAATGGAGCATCTAGATACCCCTAATAACTTTGCATATAAAAAGTATACTCAGACACCACGAGCATACCCCAATATGAAGATTTATATGGAATGTTGTGTCACTCACCTTGCTTTGTGATGATGTGTGAGAGAGAACCCTTCTTAGATTAGATGAGTTGTTAGTTTACACTGATAAAGTAACCCCATTGAGAAAAGACTAAAGAGAGCCCAAGATCAGTACAAATTATATGGGGAGGCCAAGTGTACATTCATAAACTATACTATAGAGGACTAAGTCTATTTAAAGATGTGGCCCATTTGTGCCATCACCAAGAACTATGGGAAACTATGTCCCAATTGTTTTGGGCCTTTTGAGGTCCTTGATAGGATTTGTTAGTGTTCTTGCTAACTATTTTTATGGGCTCGATATAATTTATGCATGATGTATTTCACTTCTCTGACCTTGAGTGGTATGTGAAGGACTTAACACATGTGTTTTGACCATTATCTCCTTGAACTAGAGGGAAATCTTGTGTACTTGGCAGCACCAATCAAGAATTTAGATTCTAATGTCAAAGAACACAAAAATAAAAGGATTGATATGGTCAGAGTTGTAATGAAATGAAACCTAGCTTACCTCAATATTATTCCTTATAGGATAGAAAGTTAAGTTATTTGGTTGAGCCAAACAAGGATGAAGATAAACCTAATAGTAGTTAATTGCAACCCTAATATGTTAATACATGAATCAATCACCCTAACATATATGCATGAAAACAATCATGACCTAATGCTCGTGTAATAATCTATAGACCAATAAAATATGTCACATGAGATAATGTTGTTTAAGGTATGATGTTAAGAAAAATAATATACATAGAAGAACTAGGTGTCCATTATTTCAGAATATTGTTACATAATTCAAATAAATAAGGAATTGATAAATTGAATGAGTTAAATAATAAACATAAAGAATCTTTTCAAAATAATAAAGTATAATCCTTTTAGTTTTAATGTGATGGTATGAGGCACAATTGGAAGAATGATAATAATAATTTTCAAATAATCTAATAACTAAACTAATGGTGGGCCACATATATGTTAATTATGCATTACTTATGGAAGGAAATCTTAAAAGTAAAATCTAATGTGAATTCATGTTCCATGGGTCCCAATTAGCTTGGGAGTCAAATTTCACCTTATTTGCACAAATGATAATTATCCTAATTTATTTTAGAAAATAAGATGTGAATTTTCTCCAAAATATGAAATAAAACATTTAATGACTCCAAAAGAGAAAAATAAACTCAAATTCATAATCTACATGTTAAAATAAGCTTATGTGTAAATTTTCAACTAATTTGAACAATCTTTAATGTTCTAAATGTGTTAGGAGAGAGAAAGTGTAAATAAAAGCTAAAATATTAAATAATATGTTAAATAATACTAAGTGATAAAATTAATTGCAAACTCGTGCCCAACATGCTTAAGTTTTCTTGAGGGTGATGTTTCACATTAATTGGGTAATTCTAAATGTCTCTAATGCATTAAGGTAGAGAAAATAAGATTTATTTTAAAAGAATTAAATAAAATACTTAAAGTACTCAAAGCAAAAACTAATTTCATATTCAGGTTCTACATGTTCAAATTAGGTTAGGTGACAAATTGCATTAAATTTGGAGCTTGTTTGCACCCTCAAATGAGGAGAGAGAAAAAGAAAAATAATTTAAATAAAACTTCATTCGAAATAGAGTAGAGTATCATTTATTGGCACGGCTTTTAGATTTTGCACACATGATCTAGACCATTGGATCCACGATCCAATGGCTCCCAGTCATCTTCTAGCTCATGCTGAATCAAGAAATAGGTCCTATTTACACGTGATTTTGAAATCACAATATCTTCCTCACTTCTTTCTCTTTTCCAATGATTTCTTCTCCAACCGGTTTGAGATCAATTCTACTTATTTGGAAACATTCCTCATATGATTTTATCAAGTATTCATGAAAAACCCCTTACTTGGGCCCCAAGCATCTCGGCCAACTTCCACCTTCACTATTTCTTGGACCCTCACCTATAAATAGTTGTACCCTGGTCTTCCTCGGTTGATTTGCAAACTCCCTCTCATGCTAATTTCTCCTTTTCACACATGTATTGCTGCCAATGGTCTTGATTCGAGCTTGGGTTTGCAGCATGTAGTCCTCCTCCTCCTCGCCGGCTCTAGTCAATTGCTTCTCACCATTAGTTCCTTAACACTCCCTCTTCCTTTCGTTGTTCTAGATTTCTCGTTTGATTGCTCATAGAGATTTCACCCAAAAACTACATGGAGCAAGAAGCTCAAGCTGTTGTCCATGGTGAGTGGGATGAAGGGGAAGAATCTCCCTTGTTTATTCCCCAATTTGCCCCTTCTTCTCTCTTCTTCCATTTGTTTCTCACGCGAGGGCACAGAGGTATTTTGGTCTAGGTTTGTTTTGCCTTGAATGCGGGTGACTTGGACTTTGACCCATGACATGGCCGCCCATAGTTGGTCCAAGTCACACGAAATGTCCTCTCCTTCTCTGTCTTCCTCTCTCGTGAGATATTTTCTTATTTGGAATTTTTTTATTTGTCGATTTTATAAAAAGCATATCTTTTGATCAACTTGTCCAAAAATTTAAAATAAATAAGTTTTGAAATTGGAAAATGTGATCTTTCTAATAAAAATAGTTTGAGAATCTCATTTTCATGTTTTCAAAGGTTGATTTTTGAGGATATAATAAATTATATAATCCCTAAAACTTATAAGTAAATCATATGAACTCAAAATAAAGTAAATAAATATGTTTCCTTCATCAAAAAACAAAAGTAATCGTCTGGTCTAGGTTTTGTGACCAAAATGTGAGATTTTCTAAAAGGATCTAAAATTAGGGTTTCTTTACACAATATGCTTTCTAAAACCCTAATACATGTAAATAACTTGAAATTAGGTTAAGGTGATCTTGGAAACAACTAGATTGGTGAAGAGTATTTATAGGAGTCCAGATTATGATATGTTTACATCTCAAATTAGTCTATATTGAGCAATCATCCTAAATGATCACTCTTTTGATAACCCACACAATATCTCTCTTGTGAGAATTTATTCCATTATGAAACATTCTACTTGATTATGATCTAATGATCATCCTATTTTGTTTTAATTTCTTTTGAACTCTAACTTGCACTCTTATTCTTGTTGAAACCTAATTTTGTCACTTATATAGTGGATGTTTATATTGTCCATTTATGTGATGGAAATCTTGTTTATGCTGACTATACTTTTTACTTGCCTCTACATTAACCATGTTATATGATTCAGTAGCCCTAGAGTAGTGTAATTTCTTTTGTTTTTGGGTTATGTGCCCTTATTGTATTTTTGGGATGGAGGTTATGTGCTCCATACCCGGGTTTTGTGCCCACACTTTATATATTGGGAGTTTAGTTACGTGTCATTCTCTATTAGGTTTCAAGTTTATGAGGATTGGCCACCATTGTCTTTATATTGTTCTAGTGTTATTCTTATCAGACATGCATGCAAGTTGATGGTTATTACTGATGGGATGTGTGCCCCAATTCTTGATATGTGCTTGTGTGGCACAATTTTGTGGTTTTGTTGATGGAAAGTATAGCTTTTGTTATCTTATGTTTGCAATTCCTCTCTCTTGATGCCCACTTGGGTAGTCCTTTACTTTTTTATAGGAATCATTGTTTACTCGATGACCTTTACTCATATATTGCTCAAATCTATTTTAGTATGCACATACCAGCTTTTTGCTGATACCATCTACTTTTCTCCTCTTGCTGGGGTATGCTTCCAACCCCAAGTGTAGGACATGAAGGACATGGCATGCTGACATGGACCTAGCTTAACGATTTGATGCTTGGAGAAAACTTGATATGGATTAGATTTCCCTTTACTGCATCCTTATGATGTGATATTCATGTAAACCATGTATGGGAGATGATGATGTACTTTTGTAAAATTGATTATAATCATGAAACTTTTATTCTGCTACTTCACATTGGTCTTTTGTGTGCCATCATGTGATATTTGAAAATTTACACCTATTCTATCATACCTTTTGAGTGTGTTTGGAATGGATGTTTTATTCTTCAAATTTTAGTAGGGAGTGGATCCCCTCTGGGTGTCGCACCTTACAAGAGTACTTTAGAAGAACCATGCCTAAAGAAGATGGCCACTTGGGTACTAAAAGATGACATGGAAAAATTACACCTCCATATTTTTAATATTGTTTCTCTTACCTTCACTCACAAGTTCATACAATAGAAAATCAATATACACTAGTTCAATAATGAATAAATGGCTTTCATCTCTCTAAAGTGTTGCAAACTAACCTATAAGTATCAAGGTAATGAATAATTGAAGATATTGTCTAAGTCGAATCCAACCAAAATTTGTATCAATGAGATTTAAGAAAAATGAATATAAGGAAATGGTGTTTTGCAAAATAAGTTTAGGATGTTAGGTGTCTCATTTTGTCTTAGATGTGATTCCTTGACTAGAGAATCCATAAAAAGAAAATAATCCTAAATTGAAATTAAATTTGAATATTCCTATCACCTTTCATATTTTCTTAAATAATAATCATGTTAAATTGAATTATCAATTGATTTAATCCTTAAATGGACAAAATATCAAATCAAATCATCTTAAATTCTAAATGGAATGTGATAATCAATATAGAATTTTACAAGAAATAAGTAGGATGACTTGGTCCTGATTGGATGGTGAATATGACAAACTCTTAATAGTATCTCTCATCATTGAAATCCTATATATCCCTCTACACTCACCTTTCCTGTATCTTTCTCCATCAATTTCCTCACACCTTCATGAATTGGTTGATTCCTAACCAAAGTCTCTTAGATTTTGCAAAGAGACTAAATCCATTTCATCCTCCTTTCCTACTTATGATGTAGACCATCAGAGAGACATTCTCTTGCTTATGTAAGGGTAAGGCCATTTGAGCCACCATACTTGCATCAAGCCCTGAATCTCAATTGCATGGCTAGATCCTTGAACCTAAGAAACCAGTCATGACATCTATAGTAAACACCATGCTTCAGAAATTGAGCCATGTGCCATCTCCATCCCATCCTTGGCTTGTAACAACCTGGTGACCTTGTAATGTCGGTGACTTTGCACTGCCTTTAGGAACTTGTACAGTTAGGATACAATCTTTAACAAATCCCAAACTCCAATTAGATTTTTCTTTGCTTGTCGAAGCTACATACACCTCTAATTCAAATAGAGGGAAGATAAACTTGAAATTCTCTTTTTACATGTTATTCAACTCTAGGATGAAGTATCAGGTTTTTGTCATTTTTTCTACAAAATTTTAAATATTTTCACTTCGTTAGGTGCTTCTTAAAACTTTTGGATCATTTATATTTGTTGACTTCTAATAGTTTTCCATTGGTGTCCTTCTCAGTTCTGAGTAGGAGTTGCATCTCCTTGGTCCTAAATATCTATCCACCTTCATCCATGAGTCTTGTCCATTAGGTATGGAAGGATTCTAGGAACTCATCTATCTAATTTTTAACATATCTTTCCATTAGTGTGATCACCTTGATTGATGACCAGGTGCTCAATTTCCATTGTTCTTTGCACTGTAATAAAGAAAATCTAGGTACAAATTTGACAGGCTTTTTTCATCTATGTTTAGAAAATAACCAAGGGCATGCTAGTAATTTTGTGACCATTTTTACAACTTGCATAATTTTTTTAGCAACAAATGATCATGTGCCTTCATCTTAAAATAACTCCTTTAACATTACACATGGGAAAATATATCATTCATGACCTAGTTTTCTCCTAAAAGTGATTTAACTTGAACACAACACAAATTATGTGGCCATTAATAAACTATGAATGTGTTGGACTTAAAAATATGTAGATTTTGAAATAATGTCTTCAGTACCTATATTAATTTCTAGTTCAAAATTATAATTTCAAACCTAACTGGAATAAGTGAATACATGGAAATGATTGATTTTGAACCTAATTGTTTATAAATTATTTAAATATATTTGAAGACTAAATCTTTGGTTTGTCATGACTAAGATCATAAGTTTTCACTTTTTTGATGTTTCGGTTAGGAATTATTCCTTTAAGAATGTTTAAACTTATAGTTGATAGTTAAGGTTCAATATCAAACCTAATGAATTCTAACTACCTTAAAACGTTATCATAACAATCATGAATGATGAATTTCTATTCACATATGCTCTAACTAGTCTATATTATCATTGATTAGACTCTAGGAGTTATCTAAATAGATTCATGAATGTGGGCTTCACAATATGTATGCAACTAATTGTGTTTTGTATTATTCATCTTGGTTTCCTTAACGGATGCTTTCTTTTGTGTTTACATTTTGAACTTGTTATATACATTGACTCTTAGTTTAACATCAATAACATTTGAAATTAATGGACGTAAGTCACATATACAAGTCACCATGAGTGTGAGACTAGGATTCGTGTTTATTCCTAATTGTGTATTTACTACCTTATTCTTGTTAGTTGAATGAAAATAAGGTTGTTTAACACTTCATACATGTGATCTAAATGTTTGAGTTGTGTTATAGTTAGGGTCTTGGTTCGTTGGAAACATATTTTGTATAATTTAAGATAATCTAGGGGTATTTATACT
Organism: Alisma plantago-aquatica; assembly: GCA_963693085.1. Classification (NCBI taxonomy): domain Eukaryota; kingdom Viridiplantae; phylum Streptophyta; class Magnoliopsida; order Alismatales; family Alismataceae; genus Alisma; species Alisma plantago-aquatica. The sequence goes on from OY856411.1 coordinate 153,507,661, forward strand.
TTTTATAAGATTGAAATACATATAAATCACCTTATAAAAAAGGAACTAGGCGTAAACCCCTATTCAGGCCGAATAACCATAGTGTGGGTATTGATAATTGTTGTTCAATCATTAATGTTGATCTTTGTCATTGGATTGTTGTTGTGGAATAATTGTTGGTTGAGTGGTTAGTTGGATAATGAGATGTATAGTTTAATTAACTATTCGATTGACCATGGTAAGGCCATGTCACTTAGTTAGTACACTACCAAACATAGTTGTGTCACTATGGGCCAGAAGTTGGCAAACTTGAGGGAAGACAACAAACTACCTAGGTCTTTCTAATGAAATTTGTAATATGATTGTCTTGCAAATTTCACTCGATCTAACACACATATGTAAACCATAGAGACTCATAACCATTAGTAGTCCATTCTTGAGCTAGAGAGGTTTTTTGGGTGGATATCTCATTGCATGTGGGTGATCTTGGTAGTATTGTGAAGATTGAATGTAGGAATTTGCAACCCAATTGAGATGAGACCATATCTAAGTATATTATTATTATTATTATTATTTTATTGTTGTTGTTGTTATTATTATTATCATATACATGTAAATATGTCTTATTTTTCTCCTCTTTTATCTCTTTACTCCCATCTTGACTAAAGCTTTAACTACCTGTGGAGGAAAACTTGACTTTGTCCCCTTAATGCTCTCTTTTCTACATCTTGGCCTAGTTGGAAGTGTTGCATGCAAGATTCGCCATTTTCTCAAATTAAACAATTGCCACATGTTAAGAAATGTATATGTCATCTACATCGGTAAAAGGACCCAAGTGATTTTGGAGAGAAAAACACTGGTATAGAAATGACATATAACGTCACTTTTGATGGCGTCAGTTACCCAAAAAACACTGATGCCAAAGCACAACGACGTTAGTTAGTTAATCCAACCATCACCATATGTGAATTCCTAACAATTTAGAAAAGACACATGTACCGCTTTTACTTTAATGTTGATTTCTTTTCATAGAAACTGACGTATGAACTTATCTGTGAAATATAATTTTTAGGGAAAATATTTGCCTCCAAAATTTTTAGTACAGTGCCAGTTTTTGTTACAATCGACGACACATGTTTTGCACCATATCACCACAGAAAAATGTATCCCCTCATTAGTTGTCAGCTCTAACAACTAACCAATGACTAATCCTCCTTGGCAAGAAAAAAATTTGAAGGGATGGTTCTGTAGCGTTGGTTTTGCAAATGAAACTTACACCTAGGTGTTTATGTGCCATGTCCACACAAAAATAGTTTCTCCCCAATTTTCTCTATTGTCGTCAGTTTAACTGGATAACTGAAGGCTATGGTCTTAACACTAGATGATTTTTTTTATATGTATATATACATCGGTTTTGCCGGTGATAACTGACGAATATCTCATAACTGTATTGTTGGTGTCATTTTAAACCAACAATTATGGCCCCAATCTGAGGTCAATTTTTTGTTTGGTTTAGGAGTTAGTTATCAGTTCACCACAAATAACTGATGATTATAACTCTAACCCAAGGGAAATTTTTTTTTTAATTTATATTTGTACCTAGTCATCAGTTTTTGTAGAAGTAATCAGTGACTATTTTCCTTCACCAGTGTCAATCTTTTTTGGTTTAGGAGTTAGCCGTCGGTTTTTTCTAACAACCGATGACTAAAACCCTAACCCATGGGTAAATGTTTTTTTTTAGATTTATACTTAGTCATCAGTTCTTGTTGACATAACCGACGACTATTTCCCTTCGCCGGTGTCTTTTTTTTTATTAGGAGTTAGTCATCGGTTTTGTCTCTAGAAACTGACAATGAAATATTTAGTTATCAATTTTTTTATAACCGATGACTATGTCCCACTTAAGACCCATGAAATTTCTTCCCCTTCCTGCATTCTCTATTTCATTCTTTTCCCAACCTAACTCTCTAAAGATTCTAGTTTTTCTGCCGCTCGACCTATCAGTCTTGTTCACTTACCAATGCCACCACTACTGGAGCTCGCCACTACAGCCTCTGCTAGAGCCACCACCACTGTCATTGTTGGAGCTCGCCACTGCTGTAGTCGCCACTACTGGAGCTTTCTGCCACTACTGCTTGAGCCCGCCACTGTTGTGGTCACTTATGTTGGAGCTTTTCATCGCCACCACCGCCACTGTGGACCTACCCATCGTCATCTCCATCACCATCATTTCTTGTTTGGTCGTTGTCGCCGCCTAAGAAGGTATGTGCCTTGCATTCACTTCTTTGATTTATTTGACATCAAAATGTATTAATATGACTTATTTTGGATTGCAAATGACAAAAGTTTATCTATTTTGCAATCTTTTCTTCTTAATATTGCATCCATTTCTCTATTTTGCTTCTTAAAGAAATTTGTATTATCCATATTAACCACAAACCTAGATGCATAGATATATATATAAACCATGGGGTAGAACAATTGATGAAATACCCTATTATAGTTCGTCTAAATCATACGTGTGTTTGGGAACATAATCAAGAATGTGTTGAATTAAATGATGTTCCAAAAAGCTTAGGATATGAATGATGAAACTATGATCACAGGTATAGGAACGACAACATATATACATTTATGAAATTGGCCTAGAAACCCATCTAAGATTTACTCATTAGGAGTAAATCTTGGATAGTCCCTAGTTTGGGACTGTTCTTGAACACTTACTCTCACTTAGGATGTAAGTGTATAATGCATATTTGGTTTTCAAGATGTCCCGTCAGCACTTCCCTATTTGTTCTCTAAGTACATATGTTTTTAATTGGAGAACTGTGTGGAAATGTTGCTAAAATTTTCTTGAAATATGAATACATACATTATACACTTACTAGTGAGATTAGGTGTTCAATAATGGGACACGTGGTACACACATTCATTATTGAACCCTAAACCCTAATATTTTAACCTTAAACCCTAATATTTAAACCCTTATCACTAAATCTAAAATAGTAAACCCTAATCTATATGAAAATTATAAACTTAATCTATAAACCATAAACCCTAATACTTGTTTACTCTTTGATCATAGAATGGATAGATCATGGATTCTATTCCAAATCATTGCACCCCAGAGTTTGTTGTTGATCTTGATCAGTTTATAAGATTTGTGGAGGAACATAGGAAACAACTTGGAGATAGGTTCTATTGTCCATGTAGGTATTGCGGTAACAACTTGAAAGTTTGCATTGGTGATGAAATCAAAAGTCATGTCTTGTGCAACATGATTGTATAAGGTTATACAAAATGTTATTAGCATGGAGAGATTTCAAACCTGAGATTAGTATATGTCAATAGCAGTACCTGTGTTGAATAATAGATTACCACCAATGATGTAGATGTGAATGAACTGATTCTGATAGACATCATTGATGTGATGCTAGATAGTTGTGGGGTAGAGAAAACTGATCCACCTTCCTTGTTTAGGAACATTGTGCATGATGTTGAGAGATGGTTATACACATATTGTATTAAGTTTATGAAGTTGAGCATTGTGTTGAGATTGTATAATCTGAATGCTAACAATAAATGGAGCAATAAAAGCTTCATCTCATTGTTATCTTTGTTTAAAGAAATTCTTCCTGAAGGAAACGAGCTTCCAATCTCAACATATGAGTTAAAGAAAATATTATGCCTAATGGGAATGAAGGCTAAGAAGATACATGGATGCCCTAATGATTGTGTATTATTTCAAAAGGACTATGTCAATTTGAAAGATTGTCCAAAATGTGGGGCATTAAGGTATAAAATGACAACTTTGGGGAAGTCCAAAACTGGCTCTCCTACCAAGGTGATATGGTATTTACCTATAATACCATAGTTTCAATGCTTGTTTGCCAATCCAATAGATGCACAAATTTTAAGGTGGCATGCAGAGGTTAAGAAAAATAATGATGGGATCCTAGGACATGTGTCTGATTCCCCATAGTGGAAGAAGATTGCTCTATTATACCTTGAAGTTGGTGATGAAGTCAGGAATGTAAGACTTGGGTTTTATACCGATGGGATGAATTCATACGGCACATTGAGCATCCATCATATCACTTGGCATATTATGCTTATTATATACAATCTTCCTCCCTTGTTGTGTATGAAAAATAAGTACATTATGATGTTGTTGTTGATATCGGGCCCTAAATGGCCTAGAAATGATATCAGTGCTTATTTTGAACTTTTGATTGATGACTTAAAGAAACTCTAAGGTGAAGGTGTGATGACCTATGATGCTTCGCGTATGTTGTTTTACACTATTAATGACTTTCTGGCATATGGGAATTTTTTTGGATATAGTGTAAAAGGATCCAAAGCATGCCCTATATGTGAAGAGAACATTGATTCAATATGAATAAAACATGGTGGCAAGACTATATATCTTGGTCATCGAAGGTTTCTTACAAAATTCCATCCTTATCGAAGATTGCACAAAGTGTTCAATGGATCAAATGAGGAACAGAGTGCCCCTAAACCTATACTAAGGGAGGTTGTTTATGGAAGAGTAAAAAGACTTTGGCAATGAATTTGGTAAGAGATGACAATGTTCCATTCCCACAGAAAGTGACAAATCTTTATTCAAGAAGAAGTCAATATTCTAGGATCTTCCTTATTGGATTTCTTTGGAAGTTAGGCATTGTATCGATGTCATGCATGTTGAGAAAAATATTTGTGATAGGATCATTGGTTCTCTGTTGTTTATACTAGGTAAGACTAAAGATGGCATCAAATCCAGAATGGACCTGCATGAATTGGGAATAAGGAAATAATGAACATAAGTAATTAGTAGTGATCAGAGAACATATTTACCTCTTTCTTGTTACATGTTGTCTATAAAACTTTTTGCGAGTGCTTTCTTAATGTTAAGGTACCAAAGGGTTACTCTTCCAATATATGTAGATTGGTATCAATGAAAGATATGAAGCTAATAGGCCTTAAATCTCATGATTGTCATACTCTAATTCAACAAATATTGCCCATGGAAATTTGATCTATATTGTCGAAGCATGTAAGGTTTGCAATCACTAGACTTTGTTTCTTCTTCAACAGTCTATGTGGAAAAGTTATTGATCCTGAGAACCTTGATAAGTTGCAAACAGAAGTGGTTGTTACCTTATGTCAGCTTGAGATGTATTTTCCTCCTTCATTCTTTGAAGTCATGGTTCATCTTGTTGTCCAATTGACTAGAGAAGTGAAAATGTTGGGACCAGTTTTCTTCAATTGGATGTATCCTTTTGAATGATACATGAGCATTTTTAAAGGTGATGTTTGAAACCGTTATCATCCTGAAGGGAGTATTATTGAGGGTTATGAGGCAAGGGAGGTTATGGATTTTTTCAATGACTTTCTTTGTGGTAATGAAGCTCTTGTAAATGACTAGAATATTGAGGACTATCCTCACAAAGGGACTTTAGGAGCACAAATGAAAGTAATCAGTCATGAGCTTTGGCAACAAGCTCACTTGTATATTTTACACAACATCGATGAAGTGAGTGTTTATATCATGGAACATACCAATTTTAATCAAGAAACAATATCCTAGAGATAATTTAATGTGGCTTGCTAGAGAGCATAATAAGATATTTATTATATGGTTTGAAGATAAAGTCTTACATAAACGATCTCAAACACCAAATAATGTTGCTAAAAATATCAAATGCCTCGCCTTAAAACCAAAAATTTATGTTATGTCTCATGAAGGGTTTGACATAAATGGGTTCTCATATTACATAAAGTGGCAAGATGATAAGAGTGTCATCCAAAACCAGTGGGGTCACCCCTCAAGCGTCTTCATTGTTTTTTAATTGTGCAAAGGATAAGATTCCAGGTGAAGCTAAAATGTCATATTATGGTGTCATTGAAGACATATGGGAGTTTGACTACATAGATTCTAGAATTCCACTCTTTAAGTGTAATTGGGTTGATAACACCAAAGGAGTTATAGTGTATGAATTGGGTTTCACATTTTTTTATTTTGAAAAAAATGGCGAGAAGGGTGAACCATTCATATTGGCATCATAGGCAAAGCAAATTATTTGATATTGATGATCCTACAAATGAAAAATGGTTGGTTGTTTGTCATGGTAAAAGACATTTCATTGAAGATCTTATAGATGAAGAAGAATATTATGATGAGTATGATGACTCCAGTCCATTCTCAGTTGGCTTACTAACACCATTTATTGAAGCTAATGATGACTTATATGTGTGTGAAGATCACAATGAAGGAATGTTAATTGATAAAAGATCTCAATATTGGAGGCATGTTTTTAATTTTTTAAATGTTTTATTTTTCTAAATGTTAATCGATGTGAACTTTATAATGTTATATTAATTTCATTAAATGTTAAATTTTAAATGTTTGATTGTTTTTATACGATACTTTTTCAGATGGTTGACCATGAGTATGATGATCGTGATGACGATCACCATGAGGGTGTGGCTCCGCGTCACAATATAAGTTTTACAATATATCTAGCTATTTGTCCATTTATAAGTTATATCCTATGTGTTTTTTTTGTCAATTTTTAGGTTGAGGATGTACCTCTTGAAGACCTTGTTCCACTTGTTAAGTAGCATAAAAATTGAAAATGTAGGGGCACTACCAATTTAATTCATATACATTCTTATGAATTCATTATTTTATGATTGACCTTGATTGTTACTAACTAATTCAATGTGCTTACTGACAAGGCTATCAAAGATTCTCAAAGTGAAATGTGTGCTCTAAATTTGCATGACCACATGATGGGTCCAGGTGGAAATGTAGCCCTTCACTAAAAACTACAAGCGTCTTCCATTCAACAGCCTACTGCTCCTACTGTTGAGTCTGCTAAGTCCTATATTACTCCTGCACCTTTGCATCACCATGATGTGTTGATAGCTAGGAGGAAAAACAAAAAAGGAGATATAACCAACCTCATAACTATTGAGGCGACTGCAAAAATGGTAAAATTCAACTCTCAAAGCAATTAGTATTGATGATTGTGATGTTTAATTACCAATTTCTATTTATGATGATTAGTGGGAGCTTCATGAGCAGAGGAAGAAAGTCTTGTTCATCCCTCAGGACACAAGGGATGAATTGATAGATGCTCTCAGTAACCTAGAGCGTCTTGGATGTGTTAGGTCTATAGGCATTGGTGTGGGCCTAAGAGTGTTCTTTAGGCCATCACAGCACAACCATGTCCAAAAAGAGGGATTTTCAAAAGTTGAGGTAACCTATTCTTTTTTTAGAATGTTATTGCAAAGGGATTTTAGGAATCAAAGAGCATTTCTATTGGCCATGTATAGGTATATGAGTTAATTGATAAGACAGCTAGGAAGCAATGAGCAAATGGTATGCATCTTCGGTTGCCACTCAGACAGTACCTACGTTGTGTCGCTCTTCCCCTAAGAGGTGGTTAGGAGTAATCCTATAGACCCACCACCTAGCACATCCACTGTAAGTATGTCTATGACATAGTAGCTGGTCTTTTCAGGATGATATGTTTAGGTATACATATAGCATACTCTAAGTAAATTTATAGGAGTTGAGGCCATGTCATCTAAAATTACAAGAATACGTTGTTGCATAGGGCGAGTCTTACGCATGCCTTCCAGGGCCCACGATTCATGGCACTCGAGTACTCAACAGTGTGGTTCGTGTGATCCCAAGGCTTGTCTTGCCCGCTTAGAGGCAGCATCCATTGCCATATGCCCACCCAGATGCTGACACACTTGGTGAAGCAGAAGGTGGAGTGGTCTTGTGGCCCGATGCGGGAGTCATCTATACTGATCATGTATGGTAAATTTACATTACGTTAATTTGTATATGTATATACATGAAAATTGATATGAAATTATATATCAAGGGCAAAGGGAAGAAACCCACTGCATCTCATCCTCCTCTACCTCCACCTCCACCTCCACCTCTTCCTAAAGTACCTATTTGGATTGCAAAGGACCTATTCGACTTGATAGGTTCTTAGTGTAGGGGTATGGAAATATGGATGGGTGGATATTCAAAAAATTCACCTATTATTGTTTCTTTGGCGGAGGATAGTATAGGCCAATCATACGATAATAATATATTTCTACAAGATATTTTTGAGTTGTTTCATTATGCTTGGCTGAAATCATCTGTGATAGAACTATGGATATGGTGAGATCTTATTTATATATCTATATACCTCATTTTGTATAATATAGTTTGTTTTCTTATATATTAATGCATACGTAATATATGTTTTGCTACCACTTACATAGGGTCTGTAAAGATTTCTTAATGACCCGTGTGGGATTTCTAGTTCCATGCTTGATCAGTCTTGTAAATGAAGACCCTACATCAATTACCATATACTTCTCTATTGATTTTAAATATTTTGGTGGAGCGAACAAGAGTGTGATAATAGATCCATATAATGTTGGGTAAGTTTACTTTTCTTTTAATTTTGACTTAAGAAAATTATATTTCATTATGGATTTTGAGTTATATATTTTAAGCTTTCTTATCACTATAGGTAAGCATTAGGAGTTATTGGCTGTTATCTCCGTGATGTTGACTATTTATTATCTAGATCCTAAGGGGGACAAATTTGACCATTGAGGACACAATTTGAAAAGGCAATTATACATGTATGAAAATTTTAATATTCATATCTATTAACATCTTTTATTACATGACTATTTAAGAATGCAATTCAATGTGTTACATTAATGTATAAGGCTTTAAAATATTTCAAAAAGCTAGAGGAAACATGGACAAGAAAAAGAAAGTGGTAGTTTGGAAGAATTTGGATGTAGTTACCTGACTCCAAGAGTCCCGAATTTTTTTCCATATTTAATAAAGGTGAAACCCTAAGTTGAATGAATGTGTCTTACATTTGTTCATTTAAGTTGAGACTATTGTTATTTAGTATGCCCAAAATGAGTTAATTCAACACCAAGACATCATGTGAACCTTGAAATGAATCATATACATAATGCGTCAACACTTATTCACATCAATGTCAATTAATACACGAAACCTAACCCTAATTATGCAATTGTGACTAATAAGGGTTGAATGATAGATTGGACCCACATACAAGTATAGTTTATCCCAATATTTGGTATATGAGTAGATAATAGAATACTAGAACTTCCATCAAATTTTGGTAACACCATCCTTTTTAGTAATTATTGATGTGTCAATTACCATGAGTAGCTAATAATGTAAAACACATGTTTCCCTAGCTCATATCAAAAATCTAATTGGATATTTGAAATCATCATGGTCGAATTATCAAACCCACCAAATTTTATTAGGGTTGGATAATTATAAATGCTTCAAAAGGTATTAAGAAGAAAGGGAGTGATAATGATAATTTGTGACTTAAATGTTCAATAATCACACGATTATCCCTAATATAACAAAGTTCTAGATAATGCCTTGATACAACCTGTCACACACGAATTAAGTGAACCCGACTCCTCCAGAACTGTTAGATTATAGATTGGACGAGAGGGACTCCGTCCCCTACATCATGCAGAGTCCGCGCGGAGGAGGGAACAAGACCCTGATTCTTCACCCAACCGTAACTTGGTATCCCCTGAATAGCTTCCTATTATCTAAATGCTAACGAAATCAAGAGATGATTTTTCTTCTGACGAACTATAAATCTAGCCCTAAGGCCTCTCCCTAAAAAAATGCCCAATCTGCCCCTTCTTAAGTTCGCACAACCATCATCCCCCTATGAGAAGACCCCATCAAACCTATTTTTGGGCATACCTATAGCACTGTGTGGATCCCCAAATCAGTGATCCACTTCTAGTTTGGTCTAAAGCTACTCGAGGAGCCACCATGGTTTGAGTTTTCTTCTCCAATGATGTTGAGCTTGGCCTAGCACCGCTGACCATCCTAGTTCAATTACAACTTATGTAAGCTTCATTACCATGACCCCTTTCTTTTTCTGCACAGAGTTATGTCTCTCTTTCACCTGTAAGCTCCACCCAGAAACCCAAATTTATGCCAGTAGAGTCCAACGTCAGGTCGGGCCTCTCATCCTCAGCCAGGCCATTGAAACACTTGTTCTAGACTCAGTAGGTAGTCCTGAATCTATGTTGCTGATTCTTGTATGAGAATTGCTACTGTAAGATCGATTTCCACTTCAAGACCCTTTCCCTGTTTCCCGATGGTCTGAGTACTAGTTTTGGGGTACAAGTGTTCTTTTACACTTTGGTTTGTTTTGTCATTACCGCCTAGTGATTATGATGTTCAACCATTAGTTTTACATCTTGATGTTGTTTACCTTGAAATCGATTCTTCCTAGATCCACCTGCTTCTTCAAATTTATCGGTCATGGCAGAGAGAGTTCTTGGCAGTTCCGACCATCAAAGTACCCAAGTCAGGGGTCACTGAGTTTGGTAGAGCATGAGGAAGTCATTGCTCATGATCTCTTGTCAGGTTTCATAGAAGATCATGAGTTGGTGTTCATGGATTTGAGCTGCTGCTCTGTGTTCTCAGTCGTTCTGTAGATGAACAATATTATTGGTATTTTCCCCAATTTAACCCTCATGGGTTTTTCTTCTTGTAACATTTCTCTTGAGCATAATAGTAATAATATCCAATGTATTGGTTCATATGTGCTTTAAGTATATGGTCAGACTGGGCCATGTGGCCTGTGACTACTAGACCACACCAGTAGGGTTAACATGTGAGATTTATACATATGGACCTATTTTTGCTTTTTGATTGGTCTAAACTTCGGAAATCCACATCTTTTCATCGTGATGTCAAAAAATTAAGTATAAATACTCATTGGAAAGGTCATGAAATGAAGAACACCCCTGAATAGTTATCAGATTGTGTTTCCAAACCCAACTCCCCTATTTCCATTAGAAGCTATAAATCTATGTTAATAATGTATAATTAATTCATGGTTATGCTAAAATATAGGAAATTAGGATTTGATTAGGAATCAAAGCTATAATAGTATCCTCCTCAGGCCCAGGTGAGAGGATCATGCACACTGAGTATATTTATAGGGTTCTAGATTTACATTATTTGCTCATCTATTTATGATTACTCAATTAAAATGCAATTATGAGATTACTCGGTTATACTCATGAAAATCATGCTCATGCGATAAATTTATGTTTCTTATTGATTTAATGATTATATTGTCACTGGAAATAATATGATCACTGTCATACCAATTATTCAAGAAATCATGAAGATCATGCTTAAGTATAAGAAACCATTATATGTTAATATAAGTCCTCTCGATCATGTTATGTGAGCCTTAAGTGGCCTTATGAGCTCTGTGGGAGCATTATGTGAGCCTTAACCGACCTTATGTGAGCCTTAACCAGCCTTATGTGAACCTTAATTGGCCTTATGAGAACTATGAGTGCATTAAGAGAGAGAGACTATATTAACTCAAAGTTAAACTGCACACCATTATTTATCATGTTAATTTATTAAGTTTTAAGTAATCACGTTCACCATGTTAAGTTACTAAGTTTTTCAAGCTATCTCATGTCATTTAAATTATATTTTATTTCATGTTATAACTACTCAGTGCCACTCACATAGTTTTATGTTGCCTTGCATGGGCTGGGGACAAGATGTCTGCAGACGAGGAGAAGGAGAAGAAGTAAATCTCAAGGATAACAACACAAGCTCAAGGATAGATCCTACCTGGTGGGGTGCCATTCTAGATAGTTATCTTTTATTAATAGTATTTCATGTGGAAGTTTTTAGTTTAAAACTCTCTTTATGTTGGACTTAGAGTCCCTTAGTTTTGGCATGTAGCCATGTACGTTGTGGTTCTTTTTATTCTATGGATTTTGCTTTGGTAAATAATATCATTTCACGATTTTTCATGATCTCCATTATGTGAAAATGTTTCCTCTATGGTTGTGTTAGTTTTAGAAAGGAGGTCATGACAATTTTATATTTATTAACATCTTGTATGTTGAAATTTATAGTGTTTTGTACAAGAAAATGACTGGGCAAGTGGATACCACGTGATGTAGTATATGGACATAATTGTTAGATATGATGCACACGACATCAAAAACATACAACAAGTAATATATAGTCTTGATCATCATAAGTATATAGCTAGTCTCATTAGATAATATGAAAATATCAAACTTATTAATTATATATATACATCATTCTCTTTCCATGTGTTTAAAACTAATGACTTCAATACAAGGGAAAATCTATTAAATGTACATATGCCCTATACGATAGAACAATTAGATGACATAAGAGAACAATGGGCAAAAAGCCTTTGAAGGGGGGGGGATTTTTTATTATGATTGGGGTACTGATGATTAAAAAATGACATTTCTAAATTTTGATGTCATTATTTATGTATAGATGTGGTGCTTATATATACATGTGTGAATGACTTTTTTTAATTGTCTTATTGAAAGTTGATCTATATACATGTGTGTGAATGTGAAGATGAATGGATGAATTGTGTTTCTAGATGTGTGTGAATGTGAAAATGGATGAATGAATTGAAACACAGGTTTCTACATGTGTGTGAATGTGAAAATGGATGAATGAATGGAACTGTAGGTTTCTACATGTGTGTGAATCATGTTAATGAATGAGTTGTGTTTCTACATGTGTGTGAATGTAAAAATGGATGAATGAATGGAACTGTAGGTTTCTACATGTGTGTGAATCATGTGAATGAATGAATTGTGTTTCTACATGAATTGTGTTTCTACATGTGTGTGAATCATAGGATGTACATATAGTCTTGATATATAGATAGTCTTGATTATCTTGTTATTGTAGGTTTTTGGCCTGTTGTTAGGCTAAAATCACAGGATGTTGTAAACCTACAGCTCAAAACTAAACTGTAGGTTCTGCATCCTGCTGACCAACCAGACAATATGCATGTAACATGATATTTAAAAAGAAAAATGACACTTAGTTGTTGGTTATTTAAAACAGCTGTCATTGTATGTATATGTCGTCGGTTATTTATTGAAAACCGATGACTATGTCCTAACTTAGGCCATTTTTTGTTTGGATATGGCAATAGGTGTCAATTTTTGAAATCATAACTAACGGCAATTAATAGTTTTAGTGTTGAATTTTCTTTGAACTGAGGACTATGAACCAAACATAAGATCACTTTTTTGTTTGGAAATGGAGTTAGTCGTCAATTTTACTAAAATAACTAACGACTATGGTCCTTACCCGGGCCAATTTTTTGTTCGGTTATGAAGATAGTTGTTGGTTGTCTATAAATAACCAACGATGATGGCTCCTACCAGTGTCAGTTCTTTTTTTATTACAACTAGGGCTGACTTTGTGTTGTCGGTTTTGAAACTGACATCGTAGGCCCCTACCTTTAGTGTCACCCACTTGGGTGTTGCTTAGAAACTGACGTTAAAGGTGGTATTTGTACTAGTGAGAAGTATGACAACCATAGAAACTACACAACTATATTAAAAAAACATGAAACTCTTCTACCCAGATTCCTCTCCTTTGTGCTTAATAGAGTAGATTTAAATGAAATACACCCATAAAATCAAGTAGAACCTACATATAAGATATCACATATCACAAAGTCCAAAATCAATGAGAGAAATATCAATGCAGTTGCCGACAAAAACACATAAATGAAAAGATAGATATGAACAAACCATATCAACGACTAATATCATGAAAATAGGGTTAGTTTCATTCTTATAAAAGAAAATCATAATGTATACATGAAGAAAAATAAAACAAAAGAATGGTGGAATCAAGGTCATCTAACAGCTTAAGCAAGTTGTAAAACTGCCAGAGACTACTCTATCGTAGAACAGTGGACACTAAAAATTGGTGACAAATTGAGGGAGGCAAAGCTTAAAGAAGAATCCACCCAAATAAATTATACCACCACAATCTCCCTCCTCTTTTCAAACACAAACATGATGAGAAATGTGATAGAGGCATTTGTCACCCAGTTAAGGGCCTCTTAGAATTCTCTACACCTACAAGTCGCACAATAATACAAAAATCCCTATAAGGTGAACCATAGATTCTCAAGCATGAAACTTTAATGGATGTGATCATTGCTCGACAAAGGTTGAAGTAAGTCATCAGCCCCACGCCATCCAAAAATAGGATAAAATCTCACACACATGATTCATTGTGTGAAAAAAAGTGATGAAGGAGTGCCTTGTGACCCATGGCCCATACAGGAAGGGAAGAAAAGGACTGACTTGAGGGAGAAATATAGCACTTAGTGGTCATTTCCTTCTCTACCAAGTGAAATAGGGGCAGTACACATGCCCCATATCCCTTTGAATTTATCTAGTGCTACTACAAACTCGGGTTGGATATCGCAAGACTTGACATAGATCTTAGTTTTCAGATATTTTGAGATAGGATTTGATTGCCAACCTACTAGAATCATGTTCTACCATAAGGCGTGTGATTTAGCTTCTATTATGATGATCTTTGTGATGTAATTTCTACCTATAATGGCCTAATCATTTAGAAATGTGACATTAAGGTGGTTTTGGGTTGTATACTTATAATCTTGAAAATTCCTCCTTCCTTACAATAGTTTGATGTTCCTAAATGTAAAATATGAAAATTCTACTTCTATATAACTAAAATTTATGATTTTTGCATAAAACATTCCTAGATTTCCAATTATAGCACTTGCTACAACTTCTATTTCTATAGTGATCATTTTATGGATATTAGTTATGTGATGATAATAAGGTAGTTTGTGATGTATTTTGAGCCAAATTCATGATACAACCATGTAAGATCAAGAGATGGAAATTATAGTTGTGAATTTGCATGTTCTATATAACTCAAGGTTTGTTATCTTGAAATTTGGCATGATGAATCTTTACTAATCTTGACTAATCAATGTTAAAATAAACATTAGTAAGCAAACTAATTAATCAGTGATATTATAATCCCATAGTTATTGTGTGCATCTTAGAACTTCTCCAATTTTTAGATGATGAGGAAGGGAAATGTGTAACCTTGTATAAATCCATAGATCATAAGAAGGTATGTAGATTCATGTACTGTTGAGTATACATGGGTCATCAAGAATCCACATTAGGTATCATGCCCTAGACACCCTAAATTTATTTGTTACATATGGATGTGGTTGAGGCCTTAATCATTGTAATAGGAGAGTCCCAATGTAGAGGTTTTAATAATTAAATTAGTAGCCTAATTGATGTAAATAATGTACTCTTTGTTTCATGTAGCATGAACACTTATTTCTTATTACAATCATTCTAAATAGATTATTCTTGTTTGCAACAAATATTATTCTTCTTCAGACTACTTTTGTAACATCCCACCTTCTTAAATATACACATTACTAAGAGGAAGCAGAATTATCAAGAGGGATGTCACAAGGATGACAATCATTGCATAAGAATATGATTTCATTCAACCATCACATGATAACAAATACGATTTTCAAGTCTCAAGTTTTGCAAGATAAAAAGTCGAACTGTAAAGTAACTTAAGTTAGACATGAGCCTCGTACTAAATGAAAAAATGGATTGAACACCATAAATAGTTGGCACCCCCACTTGGGATAAACTCCTAATTTGTCCTTGAGATGTATGCTTCTTTGATAAGATCCCTTATCTTTCTCTCATGTGGACATGACCTCCCCATCCATGCAAAGAAAAACTAAAAATACACTAGAATGAGTGTCACTGAGTAACATTATATGAAAAGGAAGTAAACTATACTTTAAAAAAAATGTGACGTTGAATTCTCCACATATAATTTATCTTTATATTTATTTTAATTATTATCATTAACATTATTATCTTCAATTAACTATGTGTCCTTCATCTGTATTATTACTCTCGTGAGCTTGAAAATTGATATTGTTGTCAAGAGCTTAGAAATATATAGACCAAAAATCTCATTGCTCTCAAGATCTTGATATATAGCAATGATCTCAAGATATTGAATCTATGCCAAAAAGGCATAAACTTGGAAGGAACAACATAAATCAACTATATTTTACTTGACATAAATCTAGAGCATAATAACTTGGAACTTTAAATCTTACTCAATAAAGGTGTGCTTGCCATGATCATAATCATAGGTGAGAAGTATATTGAAAACCATAGCATGATTTATAATAAAATTTATTGTAAAATTCATTAGAACTTTATACTCAATATAATTATAACTAATTTTCATACCCTTTCTACACTACTTGATACTTATTGTGCATATCCACTAACTATTATTCTCCTAGGATAAATGGATGTCCTAATATCTTGAAAGTAATATAGTTTCTATTAGTCTATATCTTAATTAATAAATAAACCCTAATTTAGAATCCCTAGGAAAACATGGTTTGACATGATCAAATTAGGGCGTGAAAACTAGAAAAGGGCTTCCTTATCAAAAAATCTTCCCAAAACATATTTGTACTTAATTTTTTGGCCATCCATTTAATTACATACTATGAATTTATGAAGAACTAACCAATCAGAATTCAAGGAAAAGCTATGCAAGCACTAATTATCCATTGGGTCAATGTGCCTTACTGAGTGGATCATTGGGAACTAGCCACTTGGCCTAAACCCACTATAAATAGATGAGTGATAAAACAAGATGTGAACTACTTGTTTGTCCTTGGGACCTGATATGAAATGAAATTGGAAGAGGGGTAAAATCAAAATTAAACAAAATGTTATCTTGTTTTCAGAAAACTAGAACAAAGAGGTTGATTCATGTTAAAAACTTGAAATCTGATCAAGAGAATCTCTTCTCCTCCTGACTGGGAGGCTACATCATCATCTTCCTTGACAAAAATTGATCTCAATGAAACCCTAGAGGAGTCCTGAGGTGGTTGGAGGCCCAAAAACTTACTGCCATCATTATTGGTTATGCAAGTAGAAGCAAAAAGCTAGAATAATCCATCAACAGAAACTAGAACTCACATTAAGATTGAGGATCTATATGAATCCTCTAGGAAAAGTATTAGTAAAGAAAACAAAGGGAAACATGGAAAGACGCTTTGGTTACTCAAAAGGTTAGGAAGTAGGTTAGAAGAGGGAAAACTATATATAGTAGAAAAAACACCTAATTGGTAGTCAGGAAGACGTCAAGAGGGTGTATGGATCTTTTCTAGATTGTAGGTGGGGTTCGGGGTTGTCTAGCTCTCATCACGGACTTCCAGCTGGTGGAGCAAGGTGAATTTAATGGATTGGGGTTGCATGGGAACTTGAGGGCAAAAAAGTGACTGATTTGTGTTCCTCTATGGTCCATGATTACATGTAAGTGGCTTCTGTATAGATTAGGGTCAAAGATGTTGAGGTGTGGCGATAGTGGTCTTATATGTTTTAGGACATGGTGGGACAAGGATTATCATTGTTTGGGTGTCTAGGGGAAGGAATCCCTTGGAGTTTGGGATGGTTCAAACTTGGAAAGTGTAATGATTGTTTCTAGAAATGTTTACCCAAACTAGGATGGACAAGAGAGGGAGTGGGGAGTTGAGAGGGGTATCTGAAACTGTGGAGTCCCTAAACAGTATTGAATGGGATAAGAAGGTGACTCTCAAGGTTGCTATTATGCCTAGGTCGGAGAGGGTGATTCTGAATCTAACTCAACATGGTCGCATGACATCAAATTAATTACAAACTATAGGAAATTTGCATATTAAAGGAAATAATCAGTATCTTTAGGGATTTAACCATATAAAATGTTTTCAAAATCATTTGAGGGGTCATTGGAGGTCACATTGGCCGGAAATTTTGACCATAGGTGTTTTTCAGGGTTAGAACATTCTTAGATAGTTTATTTCCAAATTTGACGATCAAAAGGTCAGCTATTTCTATGATGTAAATAACATCACTTACGTACATTTAACAAATTATGATTGATCCCTAATTGGTGTAACATTCCATGCATGTTCATATAGGGATGATTTTAGTTGTATTGAATCTATTAAATGAAATTAGGTCAACTTGGGTACATATGTATATTAATGGTGATGAGGCTCCACTAAGGAGAGAGAAGGTGCATTATATTGAAAGTTTAACTTATTTGGTCATATTTCAATATTTTGAATACTATAATCATAAAAAAGGGAAGAAATAGAAATTATGTTATTAATATTTCATAATATTTAAAGGAATATTTATTTACAAGGGGTTATTTGCATTAAGGTCCAAGATTTGGATTTAATTAGTGAAGAGATTTCAATAAGACCCTAAACTTATTTTAATCAATTTTGAATGTTATAATTTTACCCGCCTAGTCACAATTTCATCCTCAAAATTTTCACATACTATCAACCTTAGTATTTTACTAAATCCTAGTTTGCAAAACACCTCATGTATATCTCTTTAGTATATACTAGTGTTTGAACTAGAACATACCTTCCTTGCTACCTTCTTCCTCATCATCAAGTATTGCAAAGATTTCTTTCTTATCTATTTTATAGATTGGGATTTTTTCTTACATCCTTTCTTGCTTTGGACCTGGGGGATTCAAACTTCACGTGACTTTTATACCCACAAGGGTAGAAAACTCTGGTGCCAAAACCTACTTACTCCACCGTGCCACCTATTGTAGGTAGTGCAAGGATTCTTGTCAAGTGGTTCCTCTAAAGCATTCTGCTTCTTATCATTATGGTTGTTGGAGTTTCTACATGACTAGTTGTGGTTCTCTTTCTTCCATGTTTTCCTCCAGTGATCTTCTAGCTCTAGGGAAGCCTCAAGTGCCTCTTGCACTATGTTGATACCATGTCTAGTTAGAACATAGCACAGATCAGGCTTTAGACCATGCATGTACTTCTTTTCCAAACATGTGTCATCTGAGCCATATCTATATATTTTAGCATACAGAACTTTATGGCATACTGGTTGGCTATTGTCATACTGCTACAAGCATTGGAACTCAATCATTGCCTCTAAGATGTAACGATTGTAGAAGGTAGTGTCGAACTCTTCCCATGTCAAAGGCTCAACATTAGGTCCTCGGGCATTGGCGAAGTTTTCCCACCAAGTGCCAGTTGCACTCTTCGGCATGTGTGTCCCAAAGTGGACTTTTGAATGCTTAGGGCCCGCAAAATCATGGAAATAATGCTTGATGTTAAGCAGACACTCTTCAGCACATCTGACTACATTGGTCTCAGCATCACCCGAGAAGGTCTATGGCTTGATCTTCAAAAAATCTACTAGATTTCTCTCTTGGTTTATCGACTATTGGGGCTTCCCATTTTGACTGGTCACGGCATCAACTAAAGCTTTGACAAGCACATCCATGGGCACATTGGTTTACCATTAGGGTAAGCCCCTCCAGAAGCATCATGATCGCTCCCCCACAATGTATGAGCTTTTTTTCCATCTATGTGCTCCTTTCCTTTGTCATACCTCTTATTGGGAGCCATGAACAAAAGGGAGCATAAATTATATGAGATTTTGAGAGAATCCCAGTGGCCAACTATTACTTGTACCACATTGTAACATCCCACTTTCTTAAACATACACATTGCCATGTAGAAGAAAAATTCTCTAGAGGGATGTCAAAAATCATGACGATCATTGCATTAAAACATAACTTCATTCAACCAACACATAATAGCAAATGCAATTTTCATGTCTCAAGTTCCACAACCACTAGTGTAGATATTATCTATTGTGTCAGTTAAATTAGATATACAATGTCAATTTTGTACCAACTCCTGGTCGACACTACAACTAAGGACCTTCTGTATTGGTTTCTAGGATAAGCTAAAACTGACAACACAGAGCTAGTGTCAGTTGCTATGTAAATGGAAACGGATAACATAGAGTGATATCAACAACTATTATAAGATTATTATGGGATTATAGTTTTTGGTTCACCAAAAAGCAATCGAAGACACATATCACTATGTCATCAGTTTATTTTAGAAGAACTGATGATGTAGAGTGATTTGAAGGTTGGGTAGCACGACCGTGTTGGGTGGCACAACCATTTTAGAACAATTGGCCATGCTAGGTATTAGTGTTATCAGTTTTGTTTTAGTCGAACACACATTGTACTTCCTTATCAGTTTAAATTTTAACTAGTAAGGGTAGCTTTGTCATTGGGTTTTTTATAGAAAATCAAAAATGCATATCTACATCATTGGTTTTTTAAAATAAATTGATGTCGAAGATGTTTTTTTGTAGTAGGTATGCAGACCTACTGTTCGACTATTCAGCAAGATGCAAAACCTATAGTTTATTAGAATTACATGTTCCATCCTTTGTTTATCTTAACAAAAGTCTAGCATACCTACAAAACCTACAATAACAAATACATACAACTAGTTGACATCCACACAATTCATTCATACATATGCATCTCCAATCTCATCAACACTTAACTCCATTATCATTCCATTCTCATGCACTTACACAATGCAAAAAATACACATGCGATTCCATTCTCATCACATGCACAAATGCAATTCTCATTGTATTCACACCTCTACAAATTCATTCACACACACATCAATATATACACACATCATTCACATATGGACCAACAATTCACTTGCATCAAAATTAAAGTTTCAAAAAGTCATAACCTTCACATGTAGAAATAATGACATCAAACAAAGGACTCTGCCCACTCTTCTTGTATCGCATTGAGCTCTTCTTTTGTATATGGCTATGTCGTGTCAAACAACTGCAAATAGAGTGACATAATTCAAGATTTTGATTTGATTTTTTATATTATTAAATGGGACTATTTACTTATGATGGTCAAAACTATATACATTACATTTTCTAAACAATGGATGTCTAGTGTCGCTTATTTGACAATCAGGTTTATATAGTGTAGTGTGTAGTATTTCGCATGCCCAATTATTATCTTGTATAGGGCACTATAAATTTACAGTTGTGCAAAAGGTTAATAAATAAGAGTAAGAATAGTTGGCATATATATGCATTGGAGTTAGAAAACTACCTTAATATTCTTCCAAGTTAAAAAAAATGTTATCCACCTTTCCTCTAGCCTATTTGAATGCTTTTATTTCCTTATAAGTTAAAGTAATACATTTAATTGAATTAGTAAATAGTCATGTAATTATGGAAACATTAATATATGATGATGGATAAAAAAAAGTTACTTAAAGTTTCTAATGCCATTTTCATTGTGTGTTCCCCATTCCTATTTTCTTATCCAAAGGATCTAGATAATACATAAATAGTGTCTCGAGGACAATTATCAACAACTCCCAATTCTTATTACTGACTGAAAAGAAGGCAAACAAAAGAAAACTCAAATTCCACAACGAAATGTAATACGTAAGTCAAAATTATAAGCATAGAATCTGAAACTTACTCTAGATTGAAAGGAGCTATAGTTGCGCTCTTTCCTGCAATACTAAAACATTTAAATGCGGTAGAATAGTAATCACTAACCGATGTTGGGTCTTTATCTATATGACAAATCAATGATGAAACTAGAAATTCCACATTCGTTAATGTGAACTATCCACACAACATATATAAATAGCTGCAAAACATATATGTATGGATTAATATATATAAGAAAACAAATCAACATATATTTTCACATATATAGAACGAGGTATTTAGCCATATGATCTCACTGTATCAAAGTTCTATCATGGTTGTATTCAATCAATCATAAGTAAACATCTCATCTATCAAGAATACACTAGTTTGTGATCTTGATATGTGGCATCCTCCTAGATACGGACCATCATAATCGACCCTTCTTTTAAATTGTGTAACCATAGTGCTAACCCCCTACACATAGGATGTAGAAGATTGAATAGGCCATTCACAGTCCAAGTAGGCAATTGAGGAGGAACTTGCGGAGATTTTATAGGGGGCTTCTTAGGTATAATGATATGCATGTATTCTCATATCTTTTACCAATTATATGCAAAAATAGAAAAGAACTAAAACTACAAATGCAATGTAAGTTTATCATACATCCTCATAGATAACTCCAGCTTTGGTCCACACAACCATGCCACTGTCTACAACTCCTATCATATCATGATCCAGGTGGCCATATGGCACTGGAGTCTGTCTCTAAGCTGGTAGAAAAGCTTGATACTCACACAAACTGCATTTTCGAGCATTGGAGCACCATGAACTGTGTCACTTGAAGGGGTGGGAAAGCATAGCCCAATGCAACGACGTTGAAGCTAGGGTTTAGTAATGCAAGATGACATGACCTCAGCACCTATAATTTTTTATGTAGTGTTATATATACTCAAATATAACACATTATAAATTAATTTTAAGGACAATTATATCACAAAAGAAACTTACATCGCGCATGTCTGGTGGGTCCATGGGATTACTTCCAACCACCACTATGTGAGGAGGGTTCACCTCATAAGAAAAATGGTGCATATGATGTTCTTCCTAAGCAGGTTGAGACTGAGAAGCCTGAAACTATCTCCAAAATTCTTGTAGTCTCTTTGAAATCATGTCCCCTGCCTCTACTTGTGACAATCTACTTTTCTTGATAGATCTACATTTTTTCTTTGATGTGTCGAAAAAGGATATTATATCTACACCATCCCTAGCAGTCCTAACATGGTGGGGATTTTCTAAAGTACTCAGAGCAACCGTCAATTTATCCCTTTGGCCCTCAAGGATGAACTTGCCTTCTTTTCTTTGCACATAGAACTCCCACTAATCATCACCAATAGTAATTCGTTAATAAAACATATCAATCAAGATCAAAAATGAAGATGCATTATGGGAGTTGAATTTTACCATATTTGCATCCACCTCAGCAGCTGTGGGGTTGGGTATTTCTCTAGAGCAGCTTGTCCTTGCATCTATCCATGCCTTGTGGCGAGATAGAGGTGAAGGAGTAGTAGAAGACTCAATAGACCTAGGAGTAAGCTATTTAAAAGAATATGCTTCCAATCTCTATTTGTGCAGCCTTGCGTAGCCACCTAGACCCTACTTATGATCGTGCACATTCTTTGCCCTCCTTTTTTTAGCATCATGTAAAGCCTGGTTAATCCAAAACACATATTAATTGCATAATACCAAATGATAATTTAACTAATCATAAGGATGTATATTAAAGGAGGCTTAATACCCTATATTCATCAGTTTATCTTAAAGCAACAAAAGATTCCTACACATTCTTGTCAAGATAGGTCCATTTCTTAGTGATGAGCTTTTTCTTCTTGTTGCTCATTATGTATTCTCTTGTCAGATTTGTCCTATAATTCCTCAATATCCTCCCATAGAATTGCAACATTTTTTCATGATGTAGTTTTCCATCAAGGTCAAAGATGCTCTATAAGAGTTCCTATACTTAATGGCATATTTTTAAAAATAGAATTGTGAATATCTTTACAAATGTAATATCTCACCACTATGTCCTTCCATAGGAAGTTTTTAATGGAAGGAACAACTTTATGCTAAAATTATATTGTTATATCCACTTTGTTACAAGCAATAAATCCTAGATATTTCCTAAAAGAACTCTAATTATTTCCAATAGGATTTTCTATTCATAAAATTCAATTTCCACCTTTGAACCTTTGACTCGTTGTGCTACTAACTTGTTCATCAAAATAATGCCTCTTTTATGGGCACAATCACACTACTCCTCACAGACCCAACAAGATCCTTAGGGTTCACATCCTCAGGACGCTCATCCTAAAATTATCAAGAAACACATATAAGTGATAAAAAAATGTCAATTATATAATGTGATAGAGAATGTAAAATGCAAATCTATATAATAAAACAATACAACTTATACTAGACTCATCCCCATGGTGCACATCATCACAGTACTCATCCTCACGGTTAGACGCCATCTAAAAATGTCATATTAAAAATAGTCAAAGAATGAAATATAAGTGATAAAGAATATAAAACATATATAATTGTAATAAAGACCATAAAATTCAATCTAGCATTTAAAAAAAAAATGCATGCCTCTGGTAACCACGTGTATATAAGTTAGTGTTAGCTTCAACATTTAAACTTGGAAAGCAAACTGAGAATGAACTTGAGTCATCATACTTGTCATAGTACTCTTCTTCATTTATATGATCTATAACAAACTACCTTTACCCATGAAGAACAACAAATGATTTTTCATTTGTATGATCAATGATATAGAATACATACTTCGCCTATGATGCTATTATAAATGGTTCACCCTTCTCGCCAATCTTTTTCAAATTTACTAATGTGAAGATCAGTTCATCAACAACAACTCCTATGTTGTTATCAACCCAATTACACATAAAGATGGGAACTCTAAAATATGTCCAGTCAAACTCCCATATGTCTTCAATGACACTATAGTAAGACCTTTTAGCTTCACATGGACTCTGATCCTTCACACTAGAAAAAGATAATGAAGATGACACTATTATCATTTTTACATTTTATATAATATGAAAATCCATATATGTCAAACTCGTCATAAGAAGTAATATTTATTTTTGCTTTAAAAGAGAAACTTTTGATATTTTCAGCAACATCATTTGGTGTTGGAGATAGTTGATGGAAGACTTTATCTTCAAACCACCTAATAAATTTGCTATTATGATCTCTAGCAAGCCACATTGAATTGGCTCAAGCATGTTTTGTCTTGATAAATTAGAATTTTCTGTTATATAAGTACCCACTCCATCAGTGTTGTGTAAAACATACAAGTGTGTTTTTTTCCCACAGATCATGACTAATTTCTCTCACGCATGCTCCTGAAGTCCCTTTGCAAAAATAAGCTTCAATACTCTTTTCATCAATATCTTCATTATAACCCAGAAATTCATTATAAAAGTTCATAACCTCCCTAGACACATAACCCTCAATAATACTCCCCTCATCCCGATAATGGATTCAAACATCACCTTTAGAAACACTCATGTACCATTCTAAAGGATACATTCAATGTAAGAAAATTGGACCCAACATTTTCACTTCCCTAGTCAAATGGACAACAAGATGTACAACAGTATCAAAGAATGAAGGAGGAAAATACATCTCAACCTAGCACAGAGTAATGACCACTTCTCTTTGCAACTTATTAAGATTTTTAGGATCAATAACTTCACTGCATAGAGTGTTGGTGATTGCAAACCTTACATGCTTTGGCAATATAGATCAAATAACCATGGGAAATATTTGATGCATTGGAATGTGATAGTCATGAGATTAAAGACCTATTAACTTCATATCCTTCATTGATACTAATCTATAGATATTGGAAGAGTATCCATGTGATACCTTAACATTAATCAAGAACTTCCAAAAAGTCCTCTTCTCCTATCTAGATAGCGTGTAACGAGTAGGAGGTAAATATGTTTTCGATCACTACTAACTTTTGTTGTTGATTCTTTCCTTACACCCATTTCAATAAAGTACAAATAATGCTATCATAGTCATTTTTCTCAACATGCATGACATTGATGAAATGTCTAACTGCCAAAGAACTCTAATAAAGAAGATCCCAGATACTGGACCTCTTCTTGAATAAATATTTGTTAGTATTTTTGGGAATGATACATTGTGATCTCTTACCAAATGTTGACAAAGTCTTTTACTATTCCATAAACATCCTCCCCTGATACAGATTTAGAGGCATTGAATGCTTTATGAAACCTTAGGTAAGGATGCACTTTCAGAGGAAGCCTTAGATGACCAAGATATACACTCTTGTCGTGATGTTTTAGTCATATTGAATCAGTGTTCTCCTCACATATAGGGCATGTTTTGAATACTTTTATGTTGTATCCCAACAAATTCTCATATGTTGGAAAGTCATTAATAGTGAAAAACAACATAGCATGCAAACAAAATGTATCTCTACATGAAGCATCGTAGATAATCATGCCTTATCCCCAGAGTTTCTTTAATTCGTCAACCAGAGGTTCAAGAAACACATCAATATCATTTCTTGGTTGTTTGGGGCTCGATATCAACAAGTACATCATGACGTCTTATTATTTCATACACAACTAGGGAGGAAGATTTTTGTAACATCCATGAATTCTTCCTTCTCAAGACTTAGAAGGCTCAAGAGGACAAACCCAAAAATGTTAGCTAATAGTATCAGAGAGTGATGCAGAAGCAACATACGCATACATGAACATTCAACTATAGCATACACCATAAAATTTCTCAACATTCAACATGTGTTAATTACAACATGAATTATTACAAGCTTACAATACATATTGAAAATATAATCTTACAAGTCTGAACATGTATGCTAACTAGGATCTACACAATAGGTACAACATGTACAACTATTCACTCTCATTCTTTTCTCCCATGCTAGACCTAAACCTAGAAAATATGTTAAATAATGAATCAAAAAAATGTGTTGTGTACATGGGTAAAAGATACATATATATTGTACTTGCATAGTTGAAAATTTCAAAAAAGAAGAAAAGGTAAAAGAAAACATTATTTAATGTGATATTAAGGTAAAATCATATTTTAGTTGTCTTTTAATGCATTCGTACTACTAAGTGGTGTCACACTTCCTTTTCCCTTCCCCTTGGGCTATGGGGATCCCGGCCCTTGGGCTATGGGGATATGTCGACCTTATATTTAAAAGGATAGAGAGAGAGAATGTAAACACTTAGTACCTACAAACCATCCATATTATATATTATTCTTAGTGACATGGAGAAGATATTATCATCATAGTACATCCAAGCAATATTCTCAAATAAGAACAAGCAGTAAATCATAGCTATTTCACACAAGAAACTAGTCATATACTTAGATAAAGCCCACATACCTAATTTCATAGATTCCTATTTATATTCTGAACCATCTACATCTTTGGCCATCACCTGATGAATAGAAATTAATCATTATTAATAAAGGTACATCATATTCTGGGTTACTTTTAGGTCCAATTAGGGTTTTGGCCAAACCTACATTCAAACTGACCTAAACTTGTGTGTGATACTTTTCTACTAATCAAGAGGTCATAACAAGGATCTGGTCTGATTTTTATAAATTTCTAGAATTAAAATGAGTTTTAAAGCATATAATTATGCAGTAATGAAGAATACTCTAATATGCATCAATAATACTAAGATCCAAGTCTACATATAGTCTCTTTAAGATATTGGGGCTCAATAGGAATTTTTTGGGATTTTATATCAGTTGTATAGTATTTATTCTAATTATATGAAGCCCATAAAAGAGTATGATAAAATGAACTAAATATCACCAACAAATATGTCTTAGAAGTATGATCTAGAGGTTTCATAAGAAAGAGAGAATTTTTCAGAGTCCAGGGGTATTTTTGGGGGATTTATTTGACCAACAAAATTAATAAATGGATTTTTGAAAAGGGATTTACCTTTTAGATAAAGGAACTGAATCTATTGGGTAGATCCGTGAGCCCTCTAACCCACTGACCTGATCACACCGGTCACACATTCTCCCTTTGTTGTTGTGTGAGGACTCTGTGGTGTGTGTTCTCTGGCTTGTTCTTGCAAACCTATCATGTGTGTGCTCTACGCCTGCTTGGTCCTCTACCCAGTCCATTGTGGCCTTTGATGGCTATCCCATCTGCATCGAGGGGAGTCAACATGATTCACCCTGCCCTTCGTCTAGTTGGAGATCATAGGCAGAGCGACAACATGCCTAGGTGGGAGCTTCAGAGCTCCTTGGTGACATCTTTCTTGAAGTTGTAGAGAGGAGGTGTGACAAGAATCATGATTAAATCCATATCCATCACCCTCCAATCTGGCACTGAGAGAGGAGGAGACTATGGGTGATGAGAATCTCCATACTCCATCACCCATCTTCTTCAAGACTCGATTAGAGCTCCTTGAAGCATGCTCTGATACCAATTGAAAAACACTAGAGGGGGGTGAATAGGGTTTTGTGATAATTTTAAAAATTATTTAACCAAAGAACCAAAAAAAGATTGGAGAAGGAGGCAAGGTGTTTAGAGTGGTTCCACCCTTAGCAAATACTAAGGGAGTCATTCCACTACCCAGTTGTTCCCAACCGGGATTTTGAAAGCAATTGTATTTTATTACTTTGCAAGTATGTTACATAAGATACTAATACCTTCACAACCCTTAGGATAGCCTTCACCTAGAAGTAGTCCCACCAACCTTGAAGCAACCTTCCTCGAAGTAACTCCAAGCTCCCCCTTAAAATAGCCTTCCTCTTGAAGTAGCTTCCAATTGAGACAATCTTCTTGAAGTAATCCTAAGTCCCCTCAGCTACCTTCACCACCTGAAGAAGCTCCAACAACCTCCTTTCCCCAGCCTCCAACATAGGAGTAGCAAAGGAGAACAAAATACAATAGAAGGAACAAGATTGGAAGAAAGAAAATATGTTATCAATGAGTACATCACTTTGATCCTATATCAAGCGTATTGATCTCCTATCCACTATAGATGAATGTGGTAGTGTGGTGGCTAGGAAATACTAGGCTATAGGACACTAATGTAGAACTCAAGTAAAATAGATTGCAAGTGTAGCTCATCTTGTTGCTTATAAGGAATGATTCTCAAGTGTAATTGTATGCACAAGTCATACTTTGGGTGTCCTATAGCTTGTCCTATTTATAGGAGTGGTTTGCTAATGCTTGGGGATGTTCTAGACACCTTCTAGGATGTTCTTAGTTCTCAACTAGTCATTAAGTATCCACTAATTATATTTATAACGGCTAGTTGATTAATTCTGAAAAGTGCAGTCAGAACCTTTCTCGGTCGAGAAGTTTGTCGACCGAATGTGTCTCAGTCGAGAACTTCATCGACTGAGGGAAAGTCTGGAGTAAGTGTATTGAAATGTTCAACTCAACTCTCAACTACTTTTTCCCACCAAATCTAACGGCTATAGAACCTGCTAGAGGAATAGACTTAGGTGATTCTCGGTCGAGAAGATGTTTGACCGAGTGTGTCTCAGTCGAGAAGTAGTTCGACTAAGGGAGTCCTTATTTTAGTTTATCTAGACATGTACTAAGTGTGTGTAGCAAAGTGCAATTGTGATACTATCTTGGGGGATGACCTATTTAAGTGTTGTGAGTGGATAGGAAGATCTAAACGCTTGATTTACATGATTTCTAAGTACTTGTACATTATAAACTTGTACAAGTTTTTATATTGATTACAATCATAAAAATAAAGAACATTTGAGCATAAGGATCTTCCAAATCTTTGCTATCCACCACCTTTTATGCTTATTCCTGAAACACTCAAATAGCACGTTAAAACCATAAGAATGAAATGTTTGTCATCATCAATACAAAGGGATTATGATAATGTCCAATTTATCCAACAAAAATAATGACATCAAACAAAGGACTCTGCCCAATCTTCTTGTATCACATCGAGCTCTTCTTTTATATATGGCTATGTCGTGTGAAACAACCACAAATAGAGTGACATAATTCAAGATTTTGATTTGATTTTTTATATTATCAAATTGGACTATTTACTTATGATGGTCAAAACTATATAGATTAGATTTGCTAAACAATGGATGTCTAGTGTCGCTTGTTTGACAATCATGTTCATATAACGCAGTGTGTAGTATTTCGCATGCCCAATTATTATCTTGTATAGGGCACTATAAATTTATAGTTATGCAAAAAGTTAATAAATAATAGTAAGAATAGTTGGCATATAAATGCATTGGAGTTAGAAAACTACCTTAGTGTTCTTCCAAGTTTAAAAAAAATGTTATCTACCTTTCCTCCAGCCTATTTGAAGTCTTTCATTTCCTTACAAGTTAAAGTAATACATTTAATTGAATTAGTAAATAGTCATGTAATTATGCAAACATTAATATATGATGATGGATAAAAAAAGTTACTTAACGTTGCTAATTCCATTTTCATTATGTGTCCCCCATTCTTATTTTCTTATCCAAATGATCTAGATAATACATAGGTATTGTCTCGAGGACAATTACCAACAAATCTCAATTCTTATTACCGACTGAAAAGAAGGCAAGCACAAGAAAACTCAAATTCCACAATGAAATGTAATACGTAAGTCAAAATTATAAGCATAGAATTAGAAACTTACTCTAGATTGAAAGGAGCTATAGTCACGCTCTTTCCTGCAATACTAAAATATTTAAATGTGGTGTAATAGTAATCACTAAAATATGTTGGGTCTTTATCTATATGACAAATCAATGATGAAATTAGAAATGCCACATTCGTTAATGTGAACTGTCCACACACTGTACATAAGTAGTTGCAAAACATATATGTATGGATTAATATATATAAGAAAACAAATCAACATATATTTTCACATATATAGAATGAGGTATTTAGCCATACGATCTCATTGTATCAATGTTCTATCACGGTTGTATTCAATCAATCATAAGTAAACATCTCATCTATCAAGAATACACTAGTTTGTGATCTTGATATGTGGCATCCTCTTGGATACGGACCATCATAATCAACCCTTCTATTAAATTGTGTAACCATAGTGCTAACCCCCTACACTTAGGATGTAGAAGAACAAATAGGTCATTCACAGTCCAAGTAGGTAATTGAGGAGGAACTATCCGGGAAACAATAGGGGGCTTCTTAGATACAATGATATCCATGTATTCTCATATCTTTTACCAATTACATGCACAAATAGAAAAGAACTAAAACTACAAATGCAATGTAAGTTTATCATACATCCTCATAGATAACTCCATATTTGGTCCACACAACCATGCCACTATCTACAAATCCTATCATATCATGATCCAGGTGGCCATATGGCACTAGTGTATGTCTCCAAGATGGTAGACAAGCTTGATACTCACACAAACTGCATTTTTGGGCATTGGAGCACTATGAACTATGTCACTTCAAGGGGTTGGAAAGCATCGCCCAATGCAACGACGTTGAAGCTAGGGTTTAGTAATGCAAGATGACACGACCTCAACGCCTATAATTTTTTATGTAGTGTTATATATACTTAAATATAACACATTATAAATTAATTTGAAGGATAATTATATCACAAAAGAAACTTACATCAGGCGTGTCTGGCGGGTCCATGGGATTATTTCCAACCACCTCTATGTGAGGAGGGTTCACCTCATAAGAAGAACGGTGCATATAAGGTACTTTCTAAGGAGGTTGAGACTGAGAATCCTGAAACTATCTCCAAGATTCTTGTAGTCTCTTTTAAATCATGTCCCCTACCTCTACTTGTGACAATCTCCTTTCTTGATAGATCTACATTTTTGCTTTGATGTGTTGAAAAAGGATATTATACCTACACCATCCCTGGCATTCCTAACATGGCGGGGATTTTCTAGAGTACCCAGAGCAACCATCAATTCATCCCTTTGGCCCTCAAGGATGAACTTGTCTTCATTTCTTTGCACATAGAACTCCCACTAATCGTCACTAATAGTAATTTGTCATTAAAACATATCAATCAAGATAAAAAATGAAGATGCATTATGGGAGTTGAATTTTACCATATTTGCATCCACCTCAGCAGTTGCGGGGTTGGGTATTTCTCTAGAGCATCTTGTCCTTGCATCTATCCATGCCTTGTGGCGAGATAGAGGTGGAGTAGTAGTATAAGACTCAATAAACCTAGGAGTAGGTTGTTTAAAAGAATATGCTTCCAATATCTAGTAGTGACGCCTTGTGTAGCCACATGGACCCTACTTATGATCATGCACATTCTTTGCCCACCTTTTTTTAGCATCATGTAAAACCTGGTTAATCTAGAACACATATAAATTGCATAATACCAAAGGATAATTTAACTAATCATAAGATTATATATTAAAGGAGGATTAATACCCTATATTCATCAGTTTATCTTGAAGCAACAAAAGTTTCCTACACATTCTTGCCCAGTGTTCAGAAAATTGGCCTAAGAGGCTGAATAATCGGCCGAATATTCGGTTTTGTAGGTGGACCGAACCGCCTAGTCCAAATCGGAGATAAATAGGGCATGGACCGATTACTCAGCCGCCTGGGCGCTTAAAGGGCCGATTCCTCGACGATTTTCTAACCCCGGCCCAACAAAGGAAAAAACAAACGACTTAACCTAAACCTCTAACCCGACTCCCCACTCTCATTCTTGACACCCTGCCATCTTTGGACTCTCCCTCTCTCGTGAAACCGCAAACCCTCCGCGGTCACCAGCAGCGTAGGGTGGTGATATCTCCCCCTCAGTTCTCCGGCGGCGACCTCGCTTCCCCGACAACCTCTCCACCTCAGTGTAGCCTGCAGCCTCCAATTCCATCAGAGGATGCCTCTCTGGGTGTGGTCGTGGGTGCCAACTACTGTTGTGGGCGTGGAAGCAGCAAGGTTGAGTTCTCCATCAACCTAGCAGCGGCGGCAGCTCTTCATAGCAGGGTAGCAACACCTTCTCCATCAACGTAAGTCTTCTTCACTCCTATTTTGATTTCATTTTCTCCTTCTACCAACTCCCAACGGCTGATGTTCTCCTTCATTGTGGTGCTCCCTCTCTATTTACATATTCACATCTTCTTCCCTTCACCTTCTTCCTCGTTTTCCATTCCTCCTTTAACTCCAATCTCTTCCTTCTCCAATATCCACCCGCTATTCTATTTTCCCTCTTTACTTTTTCCTCTATTCACTCCACGTTCCATTTTCCCTCTACTCAATTTCCTCCATGTTTCTCCAATCTCCACCGACTATTCTCTTCCTCCCTGTTTCATCTTCAATCCCCTACTCTAGTTCATCCACCTCAAAATGCCACACCCTTTTTCCTCCTGATGTAATCCACTAAATATACTGATTTAGCAGTAGTAGTAGTAGTTCTTTGTTGCCTCTTCATCTAATTGATTTTTCATACATGCCTAATGCATTTTAATCTTGTTGGTATTCATCTAATTGCTTCTTTGTTGTTCATCAAAATGCTTGTTCATTTATCTAGTATCATTTCCCTAATTTCCATCTCATCTATTGCCTTCTCATATCGCATTTTCATCCAATTTCTATTTATCTAATTGATGCTTAGTTGTTCATCAAATTGTATATTAATTTAAATAGTTCTATTTTTCTAATTGCCACTTCATCTAATTGCTTATGCAAGTGTTTACATATGTGAAATTGTGATTGTGTTTGTTTATTTCATGTCTTTTGATGATTGCCTCTAGGGCAATCATGGAGAATCTTAGATCAGTCCCAATTAGGGATATCACCCAACAAGACACACCCCATCTGTTCATAATTCCACCTGGGTCAACTGATCCAGCATGGAAATATTGTTTCCTCAAAGATAAAAACAACTCCAGCTGGGTTGTTTGTTCTCTATGTAGGAAGGAGATCAAGGGAGGTGTGAATCACCTGAAGCAGCCCTTAGCTCATATAAGGGGCAATGTCTCATAATGACCTAACGTTGACAATGACATTAAGTTGGAGATTAGGTTGAACATTGAGGAAATACGGAAGAAGAGGGATGAAAAGTCATAAGGGATCAGTTTTTTGTTTACTTATTTTGTACCTTTTGGAATGTATTAAACTACATTTATCTGTATGACGCTTACTTAACAATAACATTCTAAATGAATTTATGCTTCTTGTTACATCTCCCTTTGTTATTGTTCACTTTATATGTATAATTATATAGGGAAACATATAAATTTATATGAATATATAACTAATCTTTTAAAAAAATCCAAAACCGATTAAAACCGATTATACTCCCGCTTATACTCCTGCATATCGTATATACTCTATTTGGTACCCTATCCTCCCATACACCGATTACCGCTTTTCAGAACACTATTCTTGCCAAGATAAGTCCATTTCTTAGTGGTGAGCTTCTTCTTCTTGTTGCTCATTATGTATTCTCTTGTCATATTTGTCCTATAATTCATCAATATCCTCCCATAGAATTGCAAAAAAAAATTATGATGTAGTTTTCCATCAAGGTCAAAGATGCTCTACAAGAGTTCATATACTTAATGGCATATTTTTAAAAATAGAATTGTGAATATCTTTACAAATGTAATATCTCACCGCTATGTCCTTCCATATGAAGTCTTTAACGGAAGGAACAACTTTATGCTAAAATTCTATTGTTATATCCACTTTGTTACAAGAAATAAATCCTAGATATTTCCTAAAAGAACTATAATTATTTCCCATAGGATTTTCTAATCATAAAAGTCAATTTCCACCTTTAAACCTTTTCCCCGTTACACTACTAACTTGTGTTGGTATGTATGCCCTGAGAGCCAATCATGGGATGATTGGTTGGATACATTAAGATTGATTTCATAAACTTAAAGGCAAGCTTCCAATTCTTTCTGGTTCAGTCATATGAGATAGTGATAGAACATATTGAATGTCTAGAGAATGACAGTACTCAATGACCTATGCTTTCAGGTTAAGGACCTGAACGATGAGATCATACGGATGCTAAGAGTTTGTACATTCTCATTATGTCCCTAGATGGATGTCATTGTGGAAGGTAGATAGACAACAATGACATACAAGACTAGATTGTCGTGTTGGTTGATGACATAATCTCATTAGTCATGATATAGAGATATCAAACCAAACACATAGGTACTTGTTAGAGAACAAGTGTACCAGACAGACCCACCGCATGGAACCATGACATGGTAGTCACAGTCAGTACTCACAGTGATGGCGGTGAGTGTGATTCTTTGACCTAAAATCACTACACTCAACACATGTCGTTGGGAACACTTTGACATCATCAAACACATTCCTAAAACATGGGTTGTTATAAAGGTGATGATTGGGTGGCTTTGACACATGGGACTTTTGAGGGGTGAGTGATAGATATGGGATTTGTCCCTCCTGAGGGAGTTTGATATCCATGGCCACTTGATGAGTAGGATTGAGAAAGGCATGCACGCATGTGTGAATCAGTATGTGATATTGATGTCATACATATCTCTTCCAATCTACTCTGAGATCAAGAAAGTGAATGAACGTTGACAGGATGATTGTTCCATGCCTCGAGTTCATTCGGGATATCAGTGACAAAGGAATTATACATTCACTGTAACACCACTCACGGATTGTAGGATTGAAACTTGTTCTCCAACTTTCTATTTCACTTGGGTAGAACTGATGTGTGACTAGGCACTGCTCTTTGCTTATGAAGTCATAAGTGTTATGGACTTTCACTGCCAATGTGAAATGGACCTGCAGGGTCACACACATAGGATTTAACCTGGAAGAGGAGTTTTGTCCACAAACAATGTTTAGATTGATTACTAAAGGAGTTTAGTAGTTCAATTAAACACTCAATTAATTGATAGCTCAATGTCATAATGTTCAAGGTGTTGGACACATTGATTGGAGTATCAGATTGATTGAAACTACAATTGACTGATTCTGCACAGTCTGCATTCCCAACCGATCTGCTCATGTGATGAACCGATCGACTGAGCTTGGTGAACCAATCAGCTCAGATGGTGAGTCGATCGGCTCATGTACAGGGTGAAATGATTGCTTCAATTTTTGAAACGATTGGTTCAACTGATGCAACCGAGCAAGTTGGGAAAGTAGGATTGGTGAGAAATTTCCTTTTGTTTCACTTGCCCAATTTGATTGGAACAAGGATTGGTATTTGGTACCAATTAGAAATAAAAGAGGAAAAGTCAATCAGGAACTGACCAGGACTACGAACTGACCGGTTCATAAGTGAATCGACCATTTCATGGGTCCCAACCGATCGGTTGAGGTGTCAACCGACCGGCTTAGGTCCCCAACCGACCATTTCAGAAATGAAACGATCAGTTCAGGTTGCGCAGTTGGTTGTTTTTGTGGAAAATCTCAAACCCTTCTACTCCTGCTTTAGTCCCGCATTGCCCGGGATAGAGAACCCTGTCCCATGACCCTCCTATATATAGGGGTATTGGGGGATTCTCAAAGAACAACACAGTGTAACCAGTTGCTCTGTATAGTTGTCATTCTCTCTGGTTTTGGCAACTGAGAGAGCCTGAGTAAATGCTACCCGAAAAGGGAGGCACAGCAAGGGAAAGACAACTGCAGTAAGCAACTGGTGGCAGGAGAGTGTGTCAGTGACTAGTACACTAACAGGAGGGTGTGAATCCTTCCAATTCCTTGTGAGACAAGGAGATTGGAGTTCCAGGTGGTCCATGTGGACTACTTCAGAGGCGGGAGATTTTTTCCGCTCGGAGGACAGCTGTCAATCCTGACAGTCCCGGTGAGACCAGGAGTCATCAGTCCCGGTGCGACCAGGAGCTGCACAGACATCGTCCAAGACCAGAGGTGAAGACCGCATAAGCCGCGGGGTATTGTCACCGAGCAAGCCTCGGGACAAGGTATGATTCCACAAACCATCCTTTCCTATTGTATAGACGTTGACGGGTTTCCTTGTTTTGGGTTTGGGAGGAGAAAATTTTTATTTCCGCTGCCTTCTATGTCTCCCCTAAAACCCAACAGTGGTATCAGAGCCACGTCAACTACTCAATATTTTAGGATTATCGATATGATCGATTTTGGTTTATCGCCTTTATTTATTGCATACGATGTGAATAAAATGGGCTTTATGCATGTCCAATCCTAAATCCACAAATCCCAATTTACATATATGATATGTATTATTAATGCACTCGATACGTGTCACCCTTAAAT
Organism: Alisma plantago-aquatica; assembly: GCA_963693085.1. NCBI lineage: Eukaryota > Viridiplantae > Streptophyta > Magnoliopsida > Alismatales > Alismataceae > Alisma > Alisma plantago-aquatica. The sequence goes on from OY856411.1 coordinate 153,544,247, forward strand.
GGGTTTTGTGGTGGATTTATAGCGTGGTTATGGCCAATAAACCCTATATGTGTATGGTTGTATGTGGTTGCTTGCATCTCGATCTACGCACCGATCTTCCTTCTCCTATTCCTGATGTAACTTGAAATAATTTGAGATTTCTTTCCTACCTTTGCTTCTCTCGAATGTAACTCGAGGTTTCTCTTTTTACAATGTACAATAGGATAGAATTTTATTTCTTGTTATGTCAAAGAATAGAGGACATCCTGACGACAGCTGAGACGATCGGTTCAAGGCGTGAACCGATCGGTTAACATTCCAGACGATCGGTTCAAGGAGTGAGCCGATCGGTTGATGACCAGTTCAAGGAGCGAGACGAGCGGGTGGTGGCCATGATGAGATGCACGATGACCAGGCAAACCGATCGGTTGGTGGCACCCAGCCGACCGGCCTGATGGCGAGCCGATCAGTCATGTGATGAGTTGATCAAACCCAGAAAGGCAAAGCACAGAGTTCATCTTATACAGGTTGCGTGTGATGTAGACCTAGATGACCGTGATTCCTCTTGGCTCGAGGAATCACATTAGAGTGGCCATAATCATCACTTTTATCATTTTGCATGTTTTCTGTGGGATATAGCATGTATATGATACATACTATGTATTGTGGTGATTGGATATGTATATGTATATAAAACCAAAACCCTCATTAAATATTAAGTTTTAGATGCCTTCCAAATGCGACACACGTGAAAAGCTTGATCGACAAAGTGTGGGCACGCACAAGCGTGGTCCACCGTCTATCTCATGGAAGCGTGAAGGATGGATATGTGGGTCTTCCCAAGCAGGGTGCATATTCATCGTGTTGGCTTTGGGTCAGACTTAACAAGGTGACCTAGATAGGATCTAGCACCTTGAGGCATGGAGATGATCATGGCAACGAGTTGCATATAACATCTTATCAAGAGTTGCATATGATGCAATTGGCAAGAGTTGCCTACATGAGAGATCTAAGTTGTGGGTGACAGCCCAAGCTGGTCCATGACTTAGAGGATTTCAGGATCTTGCCCACTAGAAGATTGTATGCTGCAATCTTCCGAATTGATGGTGAGGGCTATCAATTTGAAGTAAAATAGTGGGAGTGATAAATAATTAAATGCCTAATTATATCGTCAAGTTTTCAAATCAATAAAATAAGTCAAAAATTAGTTTTTGGACTAAAATTGCATATTTCCTTTTGTAGTACAAATGGAAACAAACAACAATCACTTTTCTTTGCGATCGGTCCTTGAAAAGGACAAGCTAAATGGGACAAACTTCCACGATTGGTTAGGACGTTGAGAAGCGTTCTCAATCAAAGAGCGAAAGCTCTAAGTCCTAGTTATACCAGAACCAAATGAACTCGATCCCACAACATCAATGGCTGAAAGTATGCTTATGGAAGCATTCCGAGGAATACATTGATGAGGAGTGCTTGATGTTGTGTTATCTGAACTATGAGTTGCAGAGACAACATGAGACATATGATGTCTCCAAGACATTGTCCTAGTATGTCATGACAGAAGGAGATCCAGTAAGGTATTCACACACTCAATGTGATTGGGTATGTGGAAAACCTGACTAAGAAGGATTCCCTCTGAGCTAAGAGTTGGCTATTGTTAAGATACTGCAAATATTGTGAATCATACATTCATGATAAGCTTGAACATGAACAACTTTGACAAGCATTGACAGAGTTGTTGGACATGTTGAGGATAGTAGAGGCAAATATGAAGAAAGACAAACCATAATCTTTGATGTGATCAAAGAAAAGGTAATTCTTAAGGGCAAGGATAAGGGCAAAGCAAAGAAGTGTTCTGATGTTAGCCAGCAATCTAAGCCGTCTTCAGCCTCAAGGCACATGGGGAAAGGGTGTATGAGGGATTGCCCTCTATATCTGGAAGAATAAAAGAAGATGAAGGAGGGGATGGATATCTCCACCTAAGGTATCATGAAATAAACCACTTGTTTATCTGAGGTATATGATACCAAGATATGGATATGTCATATATGATATGCAATATCCAAAAAGAAGTGATGGCCTTTGTGAAAGGACCAAGAAAGGAGTACCCATCATTGGAGAAAGTGTTGCTTCCATAGATAGGAGTACTTTTTTAGTTTATTTCAGCCTAAAGGGCACGAAATAGAGTTGAGAACTGCTATTTCATATTTGCCAATAGATAGAAACACTTTATTTTTGCATATTGTATGAAAATGATAGCAATTAATAAAGTTGATGTTTCAATCTCAAAGATATGATCTTTGTGGCAACGCCTTGTTTATCTTGTGGTACTTGATATGCATAAGATAAAATGATACCTAAAGTTATTGATAACTCAAACAATCAAATTAGCATCAATCATGAGAGATTCATTTCTAGTTTCCATATGATGGATAAATCTAGACTCTTTTGGTTAGAGAACCAGTAAGAGACTTGAATATCTTAGACACGATTAATCAATCTTCACTAAAGGTAGTGGGAGAATAATTATCCTATTAGGTATGATACATGTGATGTATTTACATACCTATTGGAACAAATGCTAATACTTCAAATGGTGTTTATTGAAATACCAATATGAATATCTTGAAGTGTTCAAGATTATCATAGATGAAGTGCAAATTTGGTAAAGTGTTGATTCTTGATGAGATCAATGAATGAAATACTTGGAACAAATGTTTGAGATCCATATGAGTGATTATCATAGTGTATCATAGTGAACTCATGATTAAGGCATGGTGATGTCTAAATCAAGAAGGAGTCATACTCTAAGGAGTTAGAGGATTATTATAAAATAACTAAATTCTTATTAAATAAAGAATACACTTCGCTAATAAAGGACATTAAGAATTACAAGGAGTTGTGAGTTCTTATATCCTTGACAGATACACCTCGTTTATCTATGTTATGAGTTGTTCATGTGATGAGTCAACTATCTAGATGAATATGAGGAACCGAATTTTGAGTTATGGTTTATGACCATTTCATCCTAAATGACATCCATGTGAACCATAAGGTATGACCTTGATGGTAGCACCCATTGGATGAAATCCATAAGTGCAAATGAATCTTAAGTGTTAAGACACATGGATAACATTTTGAGAAGGATGATGCTTGTTGATTGCAACTTAATGACTAAGACATTTGGCATATGGATACCAAAACCACATTCCTATGAGGAATAAAACAAGGATGTGTATGTGACACAACCTATAAGGTTTATGAATCCACTAATGCAAATGAAGTCTATAAGTTACAATGGACTAATCACTGTGATTGATTGAGTAAGTACAAGCAACTCAGAATTGGATCTTTACTTTGATGATATAGTCAAAGGATTTGACTGATATGTCAAAGATAAAGAAGGGATCTATGATTTAGTGGGACTGTGTTCACATTCCACATGTTGATGTGAAATGGAAATGTTCTAGAATGGAAATCCAAAAGTGGAAATTATCTTTAAGGAAGATAGAGATGTTTCATATGTGATAGGAATAGAGATCTATAGATAGTTCTTGAAAACCTCTTGACCTGAAAGGAGAAAACATACATTGGCAATCTGTACTGAAGGGTTCCGATATGCACAGATTTAGTGGGAGAAAACTTGTCCATGTTACATGGAGTTAATATGCCAAGGCCAAGTGTCCAATTCTTATGAAGAATGGGAATACTAAGAATATATATGGATCTATCATGTATGTAATCATCCCATTATCTTGCATGTATCGACATGGCAAGAACAAAATCCATTCATCATCTTGTATGTAGGACATGGCAATATGATGTGCTCATCCTGATAACTCGTATGTGGGACATGACGAGTGGATGTCTGTCTACTTCCAGTAAGGGTTATAGGAATACCATGAGAACTTGATAAGTACTTGAGAATTACTAGTTCTATGGAGATAAGGAAGAGTTCAATGTAAAGAGTTACATTGATGCGAACTTCCGAAAGGATAGAAAATTAATCGCAAAATATATATAGGATATATATAAAAGTGAAAGTTTTTTGATAATTGGAAGTGTTCCAATAAAACCATTTAAAAGGAAATGTCGAGTATCTATGTGTTAGAGAACAGTAGTGGATACTATATGGGTTTGGAAGTACATGAGATGAACTTATAGATATTATGCTCATTGATGACAAGTATGGAATCCTTGATCATGCAATGTGGCTAAAGGTTAGCAATGGAATACTATATCGCATATTACGACAACTCCGTTTCATACGTATGACGTACAGCTAAGAGATGAGAGACATGCAGTTAAAAACTGACTTTGGCAAGGTGTTTCCATTACTCACTATGTTCGCACTAGAGAACAGTAACATGTGGGACATGTTTGAAGATCACTATGAATATGATTCAAGGGTGATTGGCTCGTAGTGCAAGTGGGAGTTTGTTGGTATGTATGCCCTGAGAGCCAATCATGGGATGATTGGTGGGATACATTAAGATTGATTTGATAAACTTAAAGGCAAGCTTCCAATTCTTTCTGGTTCAGTCATATGCCATACTAATAGAACAGATTGAATGTCTAGAGAATGACAATACTCAATGACGTATGCTTTCAGGTTAAGGACCTGAATGATGAGATCATATGAATGCTAAGAGTTTGTACATTCTCATTATGTCCCTAGTCGGATGTCATTGTGGAAGGTAGATAGATAGCAATGACACACAAGACTAGATTGTGGTGTTGGTTGATGACAAAATCTCATTAGTCATGATATAGAGATATCAAACCAAACACATAGGTACTTGTTAGAGAACAAGTGTACCAGACAGACCCACCGTGAGTTTGACACATGGAACCATGACATGGTAGTCACAGTCATTACTCACAGTGATGGTGGTGAGTGTGATTCTTTGACCTGAAATCACTACACTCAACACATGTCGTTGGGCACACTTTGACATCATCAAACGCAGTCCTGAAACATGGGTTGTTATAAAGGTGATGATTGGGAGGCTTTGACACATGGGGCTTTTGAGGGGTGAGTGATAGATATGGGATTTGTCCCTCCTGAGGGAGTTTGATATCCATGGCCACTTGATGAGTAGGATTGAGAAAGGCATAAACGCATGTGTGAATCAATATGTGATATTGATGTCATACATATCTCTTCCAATCTACTCTGAGATCAATAAAGTGAATGAACGTTGACAAGATGATTGTTCCATGCCTCGAGTTCATTCGGGATATCAGTGACAAAGGAATTATACATTCACTATAACACCATTCATGGATTGTAGGATTGAAAGTTGTTCTCCAACTTTCTATTTCACTTGGGTAGCACTGATGTGTGACTAGGCACCGCTCTTTGCTTGTGAAGTCATAAGTGTTATGGACTTTCACTGCCAACGTGAAATGGACCTGCAGGGTCACACACATAGGATTTAACCTGGAAGAGGAGTTTTGTCCACAAACAATGTTTAGATTGATTACTAAAGGAGTTTAGTAGTTCAATTAAACACTCAATTAATTGATAGCTCAATGTCATAATGTTCAAGGTGTTGGACACATTGATTGGAGTATCAGATTGATTGAAACTGCAATTGACTGATTCTGCACAATCTGCATTCCCAACCGATCGGCTGAGCTTGGTGAACTGATTGGCTCAGATGGTGAGTCGATCGGCTCATGGACAGGGTGAAACGATTACTTCAATTATTGAAACGATCGGTTCAACTGATGCAATCGAGCAAGTTGGGAAAGTAGGATTGGTGAGAAATTTCCTTTCGTTTCACTTGCCCAATTTGATTGGAACAAGGATTGGTATTTGTTACCAATTAGAAACAAAAGAGGAAAAGTCAATCGGGAACTGACCAGGACCATGAACCGACCGGTTCAGAAGTGAGCCGACCGTTTCATGGGTCCCAATCGATCGGTTGAGGTGTCAACCGACCGGCTCAAGTCCGCAACTGACCGTTTCAGAAATGAAATGATCAGTTCAGGTTGCACAGTTGGTTGTTTTTGTGGAAAATCTCAAACCCTTCTACTCCTACTTTAGTCCCGCATTGCCCGGGATAGAGAACCCTGTCCCATGACCCTCCTATATATATAGGGGTATTGGAGGCTTCTCAAAGAACAACACAGTGCAACCAGTTGCTCTATAAAGTTGTCATTCTCTCTGGTTTTGGCAACTGAGAGAGCCCGAGCAAGTTTTACCCGATAAGGGAGGCACGGCAAGGGAAAGACAACTACAGTAAGCGACTGGTGGCAGGAGAGTGTGTCAGTGACTAGTATGCTGACAGGAGGGTGTGACTATTTCCAATTCCTTGTGAGATAAGGAGATTGGAGTTCCAGGTGGTCCGTGTGGACTACTTCAGAGGTGGGAGATTTTGCCGCTCGGAGGATAGTTGTTAATCCCGACAGTCCCGGTGAGACCAGGAGTCGTCAGTCCCGATGTGACCAGGAGCTGCACAGACACCGTCTAAGATCGGAGGTGAAGACCGCGCAAACCGCGAGGTATTGTCACCGAGCAAGCCTCGAGACAAGGTATGATTCCACAAACCATCCTTTCCTATTGTATAGACATTGACGCGTTTCTTTGTTCTGGGTTTTGGAGGAGAAATGTTTTGTTTCCGCTGCCTTCTCTGCCTCCCCTAAAACCCAACAACTTGTTCATCAAAATAATGCCTCTTTTATGGGAACAATCAAACTGCTCCTCACAGACCCAAAAATATCCTTAGGGTTCACAACCTTAGGACGCTCATCCTAAAATTATCAAGAAACATGTATAAGTGATAAAAAATGTAACTTATATATTGTGATAGAGAATGTAAAATGCAAATCTATATAATAAAACAATACAACTTACACCAGACTCATCCTCATGGTGCATATCATCACAGTGCTCATCCTCACGGTTAGACACCATCTAAAAATGTCATATTAAAAATAGTCAAAGAATGAAATATAAGTGATAAAGAATATAAAATGCACATATAACATATGAAACATATATAATTGTAATAAAGAACGTAAAATGCAATCTAGCATTTTAAAAATAAAATGTATGCCTCCAGTTTTGGTTGGATCTTTGGTCAATTAATATTACTTTTATGTGATCTCCACATGTATATAAGTTAGTGCTAGCTTAAACATTTACACTTGGAAAGCAAACTGAGAATGAACTTGAGTCATCATACTTGTCATAGTACTCTTCTTCATTTATAGGATCTATAACAAACTACCTTTACCCATGAAGAACAACAAATCATTTTTCATTTCTATGATCATTGATATAGAATACTTGCTTCGCCTATGATGATATTATAAATGGTTCACCCTTCTCACCAATCTTTTCAAAATTTACTAATGTAAAGATTAGTTCATCCACTACAACTCCTATTTTGTTATCAACCCAATTACACCTAAAGATGGGAATTCTAAAATATGTGCAGTTAAACTCCCAAATGTCTTCAATGACACTATAGTAAGACCTTTTAGCTTCACGTGGACTCTGATCCTTCACACTAGAAAAAGATAATAAAGATGCTTAAAGGGTGACCCCACTATTTTGGGTGACACTCTTATCATTTTTACATTTTATATAATATGAAAATCCATATATGTCAAACTTGTCGTAAGAAATAATATTCATTTTTGGTTTAAAGGAGAGACTTTTGATATTTTCAGCAACATCATTTTGTGTTTGAGATAGTTGATGGAAGACTTTATCTTCAAACCACCAAATAAATTTGCTATTACGATCTCTAGTAAGCCGCAATGAATTGGCTCAAGGATGTTTTGTCTTGATAAATTGCAATGTTCAGTGATATAAGTACCCACTTCATCAGAATTGTGTAAAACATACGAGTGTGCTTGTTCCCACAGATCATGACTAATTCTCTCATGCATGCTCCTAAAGTCCCTTTGCAAAAATAAGCTTCAATACTCTTTTCATCAGTATCTTCATTATAACTCAGAAAGTCATTATAAAAGTCCATAACCTCCATAGACACATAACCCTCAATGATACTCCCTTCATACCGATAATGGTTTCAAACATCACCTTTAGAAACACTCATGTACCATTCCAAGGGATACATCCAATGTAAGAAAATTTGAAACAACATTTTCACTTCCCTAGTCAAATGGACAACAAGATGTACAGTGATATCAAAGAATAAAGGAGGAAAATACATCTCAACCTGGCACAGAGTAATGACCACTTCTCTTTACAACTTATTAAGATTTTTAGGATTAATAACTTCACTGCATAAAGTGTTGAAGAATAAACAAAGCATGGTGATTGCAAACCTTACATGCTTTGGCAATATAGATCAAATAACCATGGGAAATATTTGATGCATTGGAGTGTGATAGTCATGAGATTTAAGACCTATTAACTTCATATCCTTCATTGATACTAATCTATAGATATTGGAAGAGTATCCATGTGATACCTTAACATTAATCAAGAATTTGCAAAATGTCCTCTTCTCCTATCTAGACAGTGTGTAACGAGTAGGAGGTCAATATGTTTTCAATCACTAACAACTTTTGTTGTTCATTCTTTCCTTACACCCATTTCAATAAAGTACCAATAACGCTATCATAGACATTTTTCTCAATGTGCATGACATTGACATTGATGAAATGTCTAACTGCCAAAGAACTCCAATAAAGAAGATCCCAGAATATGGACCTCTTCTTGAATAACTGTTTGTCAGTCTTTGTGGGAATGATACATTGTGATCTCTTACCAAATGTTGACAAAGTCTTTTACTATTCCATAAACATCCTCCCCTGATACAGATTTAGGGGCACTGAATGCTTTATGCAACCTTAGGTAAGGATTCACTTTTGGAGGAAGCCTTAGATGACCAAGATATACACTCTTTCTGCCATGTTTTAGTCATATTGAATTAGTGTTCTCCTCACATATTGGGCATGTTTTGAATCCTTTTATGTTGTATCTAGACAAATTCTCAAATGTTTGAAAGTCATTAATAGTGCAAAAAAACATAGCATGCAAACATATTTAATGTCTACATGAAGCATCATAGATAATCATGCCTGATTCCCAGTGTTTCTTTAAGTCATCAATCAAAGGTTCAAGAAACACATCAATATCATTTCCAGGTTGTTTGGGGCCCGATATCACCAAGTACATCATGACGTCCTTATTTTTTAATACACAACTAGGGAGGAAGATTGTTGTAACCTCCCTGGATTCTTCCATCTCAAGACTTAGAAGGCTCGAGAGGACAAACCCAAAAATATTAGCTAATAGTATCAAAGAGTGATGCAGAAGCAACATACACATACATGAACATTCAACTATAACATACACCATAAAATTTCTCGACATTCAACATGTGTTAATTACAACATGAATTATTACAACCTTACAATACATATTGAAAAGATAATCTTACAAGTCTGAACATTTATGCTAACTAGGATCTACACAATAGGTACAACATGTACAACTATTCAATCTCATTCATTACTCCCGTGCTAGACCTAAACCTAGAAAATATGTGAAACAACGAATCAACAAAATGTGTTGTGTACGTGGGTAAATATATATATATATATATATATATATATATATATATATATATATATATATATATACATATATATTGTGCTTGCATAGTTGAAAATTTTGAGATAGAAGAAAAGACAAAAGAAAATATTATTTTATGTGATAATAAGGTAAACTCATATTTTATATGTCTTTTAATGTGTTCGTACTACGAAATGGTGCCGCACTTCCTTTTCCCTGCCCCTTGGGCTATGGGGATGTGTCCACCTTATATTTAGAAGGATAGAGAGAGAGAGAATGTAAACACTTAGTAGCTACAAATCATCCATATTCTTTATTGTTCTTAGTCACATGGAGAAGATATTATCATCATAGTACATGCAAGCAATATTCTCAAATAAGAACAAGCAGTACATCATATGTATTTCACACAAGAAACTAGTCATATACTTAGATAAAGCCCACGTACCTAAGTTCATAGATTCCTATTTATATTCTGAACCATCTACATCTCTGATCATCACCTGATGAATAGAAATTAATCATTATTAATAAAGGTACATCATATTCTGGGTTACTTTTAGGTTCAATTAGGGTTTTGGCCAAACCTAGGTTCAAACTGACCTAAACTTGTGTGTGATATTTTTCTACTAATCAGGAGGTCATAACAAGGATCTGATCTGATTTTTATAATTTTCTAGAATTAAAATGAGTTTTAAAGCATTTAATCATGCAATAATGAGGAAAACTCTATTATGCATCAATAATACTAAGATCCGAGTCTACATATAGTCTCTTTAAGATATTGGGGCTCAATAGGAATTTTTTGGGATTTTATATCAATTGGATAGTATTTATTCTAATTATATGAAGCCCATAAAGGAGTACTATAAAATAAACTAAATATCACCAACAAATATGTCTTAGAAATCTGATCTAGAGGTTTTGTAAGAAAGAGAGAATTTTTCTGAGTATAGGGGTATTTTTCGGGGATTTATTTGACCCACAAGATTAATAAATGGATTTTTGAAAAGAGATTTACCTTTTAGATAAAGGAACTGAATCTACTAGGTAGATCCGTGAGCCCTTTCACCCACTAATCTGATCACACTGGTCATGCATTCTCCCTTCATTGTTGTGTGAGGACTCTGTGTTGTGTGTTCTCTAGCTTGTTCTTGCAAACCTATAATGCCCGTGCTCGACGCATGCTTGGTCCTCTGCCCAGGCTGTCGTGGCCTCTGATGGCTATCCCATATGCATCGAGGGGTGTTAACATGATTCACCCTGCCCTTCATCTAGTTGGAGATCATAGGCAAAGCGACAAAATGCCTAGGTGGGAGCTTTAGAGCTCCTTGGTGGCATCTTTCTTGAAGTTGCAGTGAGGAGGTGTGACAAGAATCATGATTGAATCCATATTCATCACCCTCCAATCTAGCACTGAGAGAGGAGGAGACTATGGGTGATGAGAATCTCCATGCCTATTATCCTCATGGTGGATCGAGTCTGGAGGATGTGTCTCGACTTGGAACCGGTTAAAGTGGCAGGCCAAGGATGAGATGTTGGAGGATGTTTTTCTATTGAAGAAGAAATCCTCGTGTAGGTCAGAAGCAAGTTCTGATCTTGCATTGTACATCTATTTCCTTGTAGGTCCCTAGATCTCGACTTGGGTCTGGCTTCTTGAAGAAGCTCATATAATTGTCATGGAGAACCACTAGAGGAGCGAGGAAAAGGGAAATGACCCTCCCTATAAAAGGGGTAACATGAACTAGTGTTGCATCGATGGTGGATCATCAGGGTAGTTGTTGTGTTCTTTCCACATCAACTTTTCACATGATTTCACACACAAATTCAGTTCATTTTGTTCTCATTTAGCCTCTATTCATATTATGCTTGCTATATTTTTGTTATTTTGCTTATCACATGATTTGTATTGCATATATGCTTCAAAAGGATCAAATTGGAGATAGCCCAACTCAAATTCATCATCATCGAGTCTTCTCCAAGCCTTGCATACGTTCAAATTTCTAATTCTGATGAAATAGCAAAGCACACGACGTGTCTTATTTAAGACATGGCGTGCGCATTTCTAGTTGGTCATATATTTTAGACGCTGAGGAAAAGTACACGGCATGTCTGCCATAGACATGATGTGTACCTGGGAATTCAGAACCGAATCTTGCCTTTCTGGTAATGTACATTGTGTGTATTAATTCAGACACGTGTGTTCTTTACACTCAGAACAACTGTCAGAGACCAGACACGACTTGTCCCAAGGAAGACACGTCATGTCTCTGTCAGTTTCAACAATTTTTAAAATATGACTCTGCTTGTTTTAAAGACAATGCGACCCTATGGAGCGGTTATCTTTGGTCATAATTCAAAACTCTTTTGTCCAAGAGCAAGGCTAGAGCAAAAAAGGGTGATTTTAGGGTGGAAGAAGGTGGTTTCTTGCTAAAGAACCCCATTCTTCTTCTTTTCTTCTCCATTTTCTTCTTCGGAGGTGCAGTAGAGCTTCTTCACTCCATAAAGCTTCTCAAGAGGGAAGTTTGTCTGATTCAGAGTAGTTGTAGGAGAGTAATTTTGTCCCCAATCTTCTTGGGTTACACCTTTGGTTCTCTTAGCTTTTCCTTCTCTAAACCATGTTAAACTCTAAAATTTCTACATATTTTCTGTTGTACATCATTATGGACAAGTAGATTTATTTTATTGGACATGGGAGAGTAGCTCCCATGTCATAGCATGTATGGAACATGATAATTTCATACTAAATGCTAAATTGCTTCTTTTTCCACCTTGTGAGTACCAGTTTCTTTCTTCTTGCATGTATAGTTGGCCACTTTATGTGCATGTTTTATGCTTTCTTACTTGATCTAAGAAGACATGTAGGACAGTAAGGAGGTACTCTCTTGGAAACTCCTTCTTAACCATGAGAGTGGAAATTATGGAGTTGAGGAGTAGGTTTGTGATCCAAAATGAAATTCATACATGTGAATGTTGTTTTGAATTAGGATCATTGTACTTGCACCGAGAGGTGAAGTGCAACATACACCTCTCCTTTAAAACAAGTGCTTAGTATGTTTAAATTTTGTGCTCATGTTTTATGCTATGATATGTTGGTGAAATCCTAAGTCAAAGATACTTCCATATCTAAAATTTAACCTCTTTTAGTAATCCATTTACTATTTTTCTTAATTCTAAAATTTTAGCTTAATCAACTGAATTACACCTTTAAAATGGTCTAGATTGTTGAACCTTAGCACTATTGTGTTTAACTAATTGCTAAATATCCTTATGTTTGATCTTGACTACAAATACTTCTGTATACTTGCGGGAATTGGTTAGTTGAGTAAAAGATCTTTCTTAAGATTGAAACTCGTTAGTGTAAACATCCAACAAGTTTTTGGCATCGTTGTTGGGGAAGCTACAATTAATTTAATTAGAGTAACAAGTTCCAATTAGTATTCAAGACTAGATCATCATTTCCATTTTCGAATTTTCATATACCTTTTAGTTGTGTTCTCAATATCTCTTGCTACTTTTCAGGTTGTATGCGTCGCTCACAAAGAGGGCTTCAAACATCGGCGTTGCTAGACCTTGAGATTGAGCACACTATTTCAAGATTAAGAAGAGAAAGAAGAGTAGAGAAACCACTACTAGGAGGTGTTCCACCATCATCACCATCACCATCTTCTTTGCCTTTTGAAGAAACCACACAAGAAGATCCAACCATGGAGGATGACCTTCCTTTGAAGGATTTCACCATTTCGGTTGCCACAAACATTTGTGGAGCCATTGATCTTCCTACAATGGAAGAGAAAAATTTTTCTATTTCTCCCTCAATGATGTAGATGATCTAGCAGAACCATTTTGGGGGTATTGTCAATGAAGATCCTAATCTTCATGTGCCTGAATTTCTTGGAGTATATGAACACTTTCAAAATCAATGGTGTATCCACCGATGGAGTGAGGCTACTATTGTTCCCTTTCACCATGAGAGATACTGCCAAGTTGTGGCTTTTATCTCTTCCTAAGAAGTCCATCAAAAGTTGGGATCAACTTTTAAATGTTTTCCTTACAAAGTATTTTCCACCGAGCAAAATAGCCCAACTAAGGAACCAGCTCACAAAATTTTCTCAATCCAATGGAGAAACTTTGTATGATACATGGGAGCGGTTTAAGGACCTACAATGCCTTTTCCCTCACCATGGATTGACCAACTGGCTGCTACTCCAAACATTTTATAATGGATTGTTTTACAATACCCGCATGACACTGGATGCAGCAGCAAATGGAGCTTTGATGAATAATTCTTATAGGGAGGCTTATGACATCATTGAAGACATAGCACTTAACCATTTCCAATGGGGGTCGGATAGGAAGGCACAATCATCCTCTACAGCTATTTCTTCAGCTGGGAAGTAAGGGGGGAAGAATATTGTTGATGTCATTGATCTAATTGCTGCTAAACTCGATGTTCTTACAGAAAAGTTCGAAAAGATGACTACATTGCAAATCCAATCAGCTGAAGTGATATGTGAAGCTTGTGAGAATTATGGACATACTTCTTCTTCATACTTTGCTCCTAATGTGAATGAAGGGAGCCTAGAAAAAGTCAATTTCATTGGGATGCCGGGGAACGAGCAATACAATCCCTATTCCAACACCTACAATACGGGATGGAGAGATCATCCTAATTTCTCCTACCGGAACACAAGCAATGCTCAGATTCCAATGTGGATAGCAGAAACTGCAGCAACAATAGCACTTCAATCGGTAAAACAATGGGAATCCACCAGGCTTCAACAACAATAGGGGTTACCAACAGCAACAACAACCCCAAAGTTCTTCCCTGGAGGCCATGATGGAGAAATTCATCTCCATGTAGATGCAGAAAAATGAAGAGTTCAGGGGAAATGATAGGCTCTTGAAGGATGCAATTGCCCAACTCTCTGCAAAAGTGGATGGTATTTCCACTCATACAAGGATGTTGGAAAATCAAATTGCCCAACAAGCCTTGACGCAACAAAAGAACTTTTAATCTGGTTCTCTTCCAAGCCAACTGGAGGTGAATCCAAGACAATAGCCAAATGCTATCATCTTGAGTAGTGGAGCTGAAATCCACAAACCTTCTCCACCCAAGGAGAAGAGTGTTGATATCGCCAATGAAGAGAATATTGACACCCCTATGGGTGACAAAGGAAAAGGTATAGTTGAGGTACCACTTTCTATTAAAGCAAATGCACTATTTCTGCAAAGACTTGCAAATAAGGAGGATTCAAAGTTTAGGAAGTTTATGGACATTCTAAATAAACTCCATGTCAACCTTCCACTAGCTGAAGTTATAGAATAAATGTCGTCATCTTCTAAGTTTCTTAAAGACATCCTCACCAAGAGGAGGAAGGTGGACCAAGTGGAAACCATGATACTTTCTGAAAAAATCAGTTCTATCATTCAAAATAGACTTATTGAGAAGCTAGATGGTTTGGGAGATTTACATTACCATGCAAGATCAGTAACACCATGTTTGACAAAGGTCTTGTAGACCTTAGAGCTAGTATTAGTATCATCCCGTCTACCTTGTCGTAAGAGTTAGATCTTTGAGATCTAAAACCTACAAAGATGGCCATTGAACTGGCTGATCATTGTATCAAATATCCCAAAGGTATCATGGAAGACGTGCTAGTGCATATTGGTAAACTCTATATTCCATCTGATTTTTTTGTGTTAGATATGGTAGACGTTACTTCTAATCCCATTATCTTTGGGAGACCTTTCTTGAGAACTGTTAGATGCCTTTTTGATGTTCGAGAAGGCAAACTCACACTCCGAGTTGGCAAAAAATCCATGGAGTTTTTTGTATATGATGCCATGAAAGCACCCTCACATGTAGAAGAAATTTGTTTTATGGACTCTATTGATTCTGTTGTAGAAGAAGATCATGATGTTGCTAATTTGATACTGAACTACTGTGATGATGATGAAGGTATAAACAATGAATCTGAAAATTCTCGGGTATTCTTTATTGCTCAATCAGATGCCACCGAAGAAGACACTCCACTTGTTGATGACAAAGACAAAGAAAATGCAGCCAGGAGAAAGGTAGAACTCAAAGCCCTTCCACCAGGGCTGAGGTATGCATTTCTTGATTCTTACTCTACTTCTCATGTAATAATCAATGATGAGTTAAATAATGAACAAGAAAATAAATTGTGTGTCACATTGCATTTGTACAAAGATGTCATTGGTTACTCTATCGATGATTTGAAAGGCATTTATCCCTCCATTTGCATGCATAGAATAAACATGGAGGATGATGCTAAACCCACCATTGAACCACCTAGATGTTTAAATCAAAATATGGTTGAGGTGGTTAAAAAGGAAATCTTTAAGTTGGTTGATGTCGGTATCATTTATCCTATAAGTGACAGCCCTTGGGTTAGTGCCATTCATGTGGTACCTAAGAAGGGGGTGAAACTATCATCAAGGGAGATAATGATGAGTTGATACAAACATGTATAGTCATGGGTTGGCGTATGTGTATTGATTACTGGCATTTGAACAAAGTAACTCGCAAGGATCATTTTCCGTTGTTGTTTATTGACTTGATGCTTGAATGTCTTGCAAAATATTCTTATTTTTGTTTCTTGGATGGGTATTCTTGGTTTTTCTAGATTCCTATTTACCCTCCCGACCAAGAGAAAACCACTTTTACATGCACGTATGGAACTTATGTTTATCTTCACATGCCTTTTGGTCTTTGCAATGCTCCTGCGATGTTCCAGCGATGCATGATGGCTATTTTTTCTGACTTTATTGAAAACATAATGGAAATTTTATTGGATGATTTTAGTGTTTTTGGAGATTCATTTTATCAATGTTTATGCAACATGTCATTAGTCTTAGCCCACTGTAAAGAGGTTAACCTCATACTAAACTGGGAGAAGTGCCATTTCATGGTACAATATGGTGTAGTATTAGGACATGTTGTATCTAACAAGGGTATTGAGGTTGACATGGCCAAGGTGGAAGCTATTGAGAAGATGTCTACTCCTTCTTTAGTCAAGGACATCCATAGTTTCCTTAGTCATGCAGGGTTCTATAGCAGATTCATTACAGACTTCTACAAGATTGCAAATCCATTATGTTCTTTACTTGCAAAGGATGTTGAATTCATATTCAATGATGACTGTCATACAACCTTCACCAAGCTCAAGAAAGCTCTTATTTCGGCCCCAATCATTCAACCATCAGACTGGAACGCTCCATTTGAATTGACGTGTGACGCAAGAAACTATGCAGTGGGGGTAGTTCTGAGATAGCGGAAAGATAAGAAGCTTCATGCCATATACTATGAAAGCAAGACCCTAGATGAATCACAAATCAATTATACCACCATCGAGAAGGAGATTCTTGCTACAGTGTATGCCTTTGATAAATTTTGATAGTACTTAGTAGGATCTAAGGTAATCAAGTATACAGACCATGCTGCCATAAATTATTTTCTCAACAAGAAGGATGCAAAACCTCATCTCATCCACTGGATACTGCTTCTATAAGAGTTTGATCTTGAAATTTGGGATAATAAAGGGATAGAGAATAATGTTGTTGATCACCTTTCTAGGTTGACTACAGATGCTGGAGACTTATTGCCTATTGAGTACCATTTGCCTATTCAGAAGCTTTGTGCATTATCGTCCACTCAAGCACCATGGTTTGCAGACATCGCGAATTTTCTTGCTACAAGTCAGCTGCCACCGGATTTGACACACCAGTAGAAGAAGAAATTTTTCCATGATGTAAGTTCTACTATTGGGACAACCCCTTGTTGTTCAAACATGGGAGTGATGGCCTCATCCAGAGGTGTGTTGCTGAAGAAGATATTGCCACTATTATTTCTTAATGTCATGCCTCTCCTTACGGATTTCACTTTGGAGGAGAGAAGACAACAACAAATATTCTCCAAGCCAGTTTTTATTGGCCAACATTGTTTAAAGATGTCAATTTGTTTGTTAAAGCTTGTGATAAATGTCAAAGGATCGGAGGAATCTCTAGACGCGATGACATGCCTCTTAACTCTATCTTAGAGATTGAAGTATTTGATGTATGGGGAGTTCATTGGGACCATTCCCATCCTCTTGTGGATATCAATATATTCTATTTGCTTGTGAATATGTCTCTAAGTGGGTTGAGGCCATCCCAACCCAAGAACCGGATGAAAAATCTGTAGTCAAGATATTTTAGAAAATTATTTTCCCGTGGTTTGGAGTTCCTAGAGTTGTAATCTCTTATGGAGGCACACATTTTATTGAGAAGCAATTCAATAACCTTCTATCTAAGTATGGAGTTACTCATAAAGTCTCTACGCCCTATCATCCTCAAACTTCTGGGCAAGTAGAAGTCTCTAATCGGCAGTTGAAAAACATTCTAGAAAAGACAGTGTCTAGCTCATGAAGGATTGGGCATTGAAGATAGATGATGCATTATGGACATACCGGACATCTTATAAAACCATCATAGGCACAACTCTGTTTAAGCTGATATATGGTAAATCTTGTCATCTTCCGTTAGAGCTAGAACATCGTGCTCTTTGGGATATCAAATTCTTAAATTTTGACATGAAGAAAGCTGGTGAAAAGCATCTATTACCACTGTAAGAACTGAAGGAACTCCAACTAGATGCATATGAAAATGCAAGTCTCTACAAAGTAAGAACAAAGGTTTGGCATGACAAAAGAATCTGAAGGAAAGATTTCAAAGAAGAGACAAAGTATTGATGTTCAACTCAAGACTCAAGCTATTCCTGGGAAAACTAAAGTCCAAGTGGTCCGACCCCTTTCTTGTATTGAAGATATTTCCATATGGAGTTGTTGAATTAAAAGGCAAGGATGGAGCTTTCAAAGTAAACGGGAAACATTGAAAGCTATATACCTTGCGAGATGAAGTTCATAAAAGAGCTTCTTGCTCCCTTCAAGATGCATGATGGACTGATTGAAGAGTCTCACTTCGGTGTCTAAATGGAGGACCTCATGGGAGTTGAACCCACATTAGGATATATTTTTTTTCATGTTATTTGAGTCAAGAACACTCTTTAGTTTCGTAAATAAGCTTGTCATGAATGAATGTAATAATTTAGACAATTCTATTGCCATATTTGTTATTAGTTCTGTGATGATGAGAAGTTGTTTTTTGTACAAACTACATAAGACACGGTGTGTCTTTATTTGGACATGGCATGTCACTACTCCCAAAAATACAGAAGTCGAGCTATATCTCCATGTACATGACGTGTCAGAAAAACACACACTATGTCACGGTCTAGCAGAGACAAAGTATTACTCGATCTGGAAAGACACACACCGTGTCCTAATTTAGACATGATGTGTACAACAGCAGAAAAGGGAAGAATAAGTTATCTGGAAAAACAACATGATGTGTCTTTATTTAAACACTTCGTGTAGTTATCCATGAAAAGTGGGCATTTTGAAATTTTGGATTGGTATGCACCGTGTACTTTCTGAAACACGGTGTGTCTTTTATCACAGAAAGGGAGTTCTGACAAGACCCATGACGTGTCTTTATTTGAACATGTTGTGTCTTTTGTCTAAAATGTAGGTTCTTAACCTAGCACACGGACACCCCTCTCACTCATGCCTTCATTTGAGTCGTGTGAGATCTGAGCAGCCGTTGTGCACCCTAGCCTTTTGCTCCCTTTCTATCTTGTGCCCTAGCACACCTAGCAACCGTCACCATGCTCCTTTGCTCACGGCATGTCTTCCTCAAGCTCTAGCTAATGCCGTAGTGTTCTTCTTCCTCTGTCCTCCCTTGTTCATGGTGTATCTTCTTCAAGATAAAGCAGATCTCTTCAACCACGATTGTGTGCCCTAACACCAAGCACCTCCATCAACCTTCCATCCATTGTTCCCATCTCCAAGCACCAGATCGATGGTATCTTCTTCAAGATCAAGCCACAACCATTGTGCTGCCGAAAAAGGAAGCAAAAGCATCACCATAGACACTGAGAAGAAGGCCCATCGATCTTCTCCACCATGCAAGTTCTGATGCCAAGTAAGACATCCAAGCATTGCCTTCGATCTACGTCTAATCTTTCCCAAATAGCTGTCGTCCCCATCTGTAGATTGTAGAAATATCCAAACATGCGTCGTGTTTGCCTTTGCACACGCTGTGTGCATTGCTGTCTTTGTCGAAGTTCTACCTCAGCCACACACCGTGTCCATCCCAGCACACGATGTATCTCAGTCAGTCAGTAGAAAAATGGCATCTTTCAAGCAAACCTCCAACAGCAAGCATGGTGCCAGTTCCTCCCAAGCACCGATGTACATAGCTACCACTCAGTTTCGGGTCACCCCTGAAGAAGACCCGACATATCAATTCCTTATTACAAGGAGGGTACTTCCAACTCAATTCACTTGCAAGCAGACATTGACAACTCTGGGCTTCAAGGATGAAGTTCACATGTGCCTACAATACTTGGGGCTAAGTTACATCTGACGTATGGTATCAAATACTTACCCCTGCCCAGTCTATCAATTTTTGACGACACTTATTGTAAGGACCCTGGGATGTGGAGCCACACTTATCACGGAGCAAGACCCACAAAAGAAGTTGGATCCCTATGGTATCATTCATTTCAGGCTTTTAGGTCGTGCTTTTAAGCTCACATTTAGGCATTTCTATGAGTTGTTGGAGTGCCATTATGACGGGGTGATTAGTTATCCACCTATTTTTCATAGCGATGAGTTTTGGTGAGATATAGAATGAGGAACACCATGAGGTAAAGCAAGACAGAGAATCCACTATACATAACCCTATCTTTCGGTACATTCATCGCCTTCTTAGTACCGAAGTGTTTCCTAAGAAAGAAACCCAAGGGGTTGTGGGAAAGCATGATATTTTCTTTTTATGGGGAATGATGTATGAGCATTCGATTAATGTTGCTTTTTATATTCTTACTCGTTTCCTGGACATTAAGAAGGTGAAGAAGAGGGATGCTGGTGACATCATGTGTGGTGGTTTGATTACTCTAATTGCACAGAAGTTTGATGTTGATTTGATAGGTCTAGAGGCAGTACTAGGTAGAAACCTGGTAGACATTCAGTACCTTCTTTCTATAGGGTTGCTCTCAAGAGTTGCCAATAGTGACACCAAGTTTTAGCAATTCTTCAATGATGATAAGTACATTGACATTCCAGATCCTGAGCATATCACTTTGGAGAACAAGGACAACTGGAAAGTCGTGTTGAACACTGATGAAGAAGTAGAGGCATCTAGAGCTACTGATGATATCGAGGCGCCTCTTTGTGCTCCTTATGCTCCACCACCTCCCTCCACCAGCACACAGATAGAGTACTCTTGAGCGATGCCTGATGTCAGGCATCTTTATGGCTATGTGCAGCATTAGTTTGATCGCATCGAGGGTCGCCTACATAAGATGGGTATGTAGTATACTGTGATGCATGACATGGTCCACCGCATGGATTTGTAGCACATTTCATAGGTCCACTACTCCATCCCACAACCATATCAACTGTCACCACCTCAACAGCCCCAGTCCATCCCACAGCCCACGCTGATGGATGTTTTGGAAGATGATTTTGTCAGCCAGTTCTTTTTGCCAAACCATGAGGGCGCTGGCCCCTCTTTTTTATTCTACCCATGATAGGTATCTGGTTGTTACCTCTATGAGTTTGATTGATGCAGTGAGGACACTATAGATTTCAAGCTTAGGAAGGGTGCAACCAACCCGTAATGTAGTTTTGTTTTCATTTGCTTTTGTTAGTCATGTTAGACTTTTATTTCATCATGTTTCATATTCCGTATTTCCCTTCATGGAAAGTTTAATATGAAATGAGGATACTCTTGTACCTTGTATGCTTGAACCATCTTGTCCTTTATACTTCTTTTTGTCATATGAAAGAATTAGTAAAGAGCATGCATGAATCAAATGGAAAATGAAATTCCCCATGTACATGATCTTGGTTTGAAATTGTAGCTTGAACTCTCAATTTTCACATCTTTGATTGCTAAATACATGTAATGGTCTAAAAGTTTAGTGAATAATTCAACTCTACAATAGTATTTAGAATATGGGATACTCTTGCCAAACCCTTAGTGCATCTACAATCGATTTTTCAGTAAAAAATTGCAAAACAATGAATGGAATCTTGTTAACTTAACTTTCTAGTTGACTCACTTGTGTTGTGCAAAAAACTATTTTATCATTTTCTTACTTTACCGAATAAAAGATGAAAAATAGTCCACATATCATGCTAGCCTAGTGTGAGTTTGATCTGACAATGATGGTTAGGTGGTATGAAATCAAAAGAGGGTAAAAATAACACCCCAACCGACACTCCACGTGCATGTAAGCCTAAATTAGCTGTCGAGTGCCAGAATCCCAAAAATCAATTGTCATATGTTTCTTAGAAGAGAGCTCAAATGAGGTTGTTAAAGTTAACCAAGATTTTATCATTTACATCCATAATAGCTGAAAATTTTGTGATGTACATCCACTAGTTGTTTGGCTTGATTATCCAAATCCTATTTAGTGTTGTTTACTTAATCGTTTCTCTTAATTTGTGACCACCATTGTTGAACTAAAACTTCTCTATCTTGGATGTTTAAATTGAGATGATGTCTATGAAAATAAACCTAATGTACATGGTTGGTTGAGTTTATTGCATATCTTCATTTCATTTAATCCAAGCATAAGCTTGAATATTACTTCATTTGTGTGGCTGTGCTCTTTTTGCTTGAGGATAAGCAATGGTTCAAGCTTAGGGGGATTTGTTGTGTGCTTTCCAAATCAACTTTTCACATGATTTCACACACAAATTCAGTTCATTTTTGTCTCATTTAGCCTCTATTCATATTTGTGGCATGCCACCTTTTTGTTATTTTGCTTATCACATGATGTGTATTGCAGATATGCTTCAAAAGGATCAAATTGGAGATAACCCAACTCAAATTCATCATCATTTGGACTTCTCCAAGCTTTGTAGAAATTCATATTTCTAATTATGTTGAAACAGAAAAGCACACGATGTGTCTTATTTAAGACAAGGCGTGTGCATTTCCAATTGGCCATATACTTTAGACACTGAGGAAAAGTACACAACGTGTCTGCCATAGGCACAACGTGTACCTGGGAATTTAGAACCGAATCTTGCCTTTCTGGTAATGTACATAGCACGTATTAATTCATACACGCCGTGTGCTTTACACTCAGAACAACTATCAGAGACCAGACACGACGTGTCCCAAGGAAGACACGTCGTGTCTCTATTAGTTTCAGCAATTTTTGAAATATGACTCCGCTCATTTTAAAGACAAGGACACCCTATGGAGTGGTTATCTTTGGCCATAATTTGAAACTCTTTTGTCCAAGATCAAGATTAGAGCAAAGGAGGGCGATTTTGGGGAGGAAGAAGGTGGTTTCTTGCTAAAGAACCCCATTCTTCTTCTTTTCTTCTCCATTTTCTTCTCTGGAGGTGCAGAAGAGCTTCTTCACTCCACAAAGATTCTCAGGAGGGAAGTTTGTCTGGTTTGGAGTAGCTATAGGAGTGGAATTTCATACCCAAGCTGGAATTTCACTCTTCTTGGGTTACACCTTTAGTTCTCTTAGCTTTTCCTTCTCTAAACCATGTTGAACTCTAAAATGTCTACATATTTTCTATTGTACATCATCATGGACGAGTAGATTTCTTTTTTTGGACATGGGAGAGTAGCTCCCATGTCATAGAATGTACGGAACATGATAATTTGTACTAAATGCTAAGTTGATTGTTTTTCCACCTTGTGAGTATTGATTTATTTCTTCTTGCATGTATAGCTGGCCACTTTATGTGTATGTTTTATGTTTTCTTGCTTGATCTGAGAAGATAGGTAGAGTAAGGAGGTACTCTCTTAGAAACTCCTTCTTTACCATGAGAGTGGAAATTATGGAGTTCAGGAGTAGGTTTGTGATCCAAAATGAAATTCATACATGAGAATGTTGTCTTGAGTTAGGATAGTTGTACTTACACTAAGAGGTGAAGTGCAACATACAACTCTCCTTTAAAATAAGTGTTTAGTATGTTTAAATTTCATGCTCATGTTTTATGCTATGATATGTTGGTGAAATCCTAAGTCCAAGATACTTTCATATATATAATTTAACCTCTTTTAGTAATCCATTTACTAGTTTGCTTAATTCTAAAATTTTTGCTTAATCAACTGAAGCACACCTTTAAAACGGTCTAGATTGTTGAACCTTAGAAGTATTGCATTTAATTGATTTCTAAAGCTCCTTGTGTTCGATCTCGAATACAACTACTTCAGTATACTTGTGGGCATTGTTTATTTGAGTAAAAGATTTTTCTTAAGATTGAAACTCGTTTGTGTAAACAACAAACAGTAGTACAGGTGTGCAATGCTAACACGGTGGCATGAGATGATGGGCATGCGATATATGATGTAGAAGATGGGGATGAGGAATGCAGTCTATCAATACCATAGGTCTCCAACATAAAGTGAATGTTCAATGTGCTCGATGGATTCATATATCATGGTTTTTCCAACGAAATCCCCTTTGATTGCCCGACTTTTGGATTCACAACCGAAGGTTGGATTTGAGTAGTAAGGCTCACATCCTCAGGGCTTAATAAATTTTTAATCCAGCTGTATAGTATATCTTCTTAGGGCAAACATGAAACATTGGTTGAGGCCTTGATTGTATAGTTGCTCTAGTTATATCTTGCATTTAATTACACATTCCTCATATCTTATGATAAGTTCTTATATAGCTTATCTTTTCAATCATGTTCCTTGAAATATCTAGTTATATGCCTCCCGGATATCATGGTAAGTTGTTAATAAAGTTAGTTATGTTTAGTATGCTGCATATATGAACTTCTTATATTAGTTATCTGCTTTATCTGTTCTAGCTTTCCTGATATTTTATAGTTTGATGGGGAGTTATGTTTCTCGTTGGGACTGTGTGTCTCACCCCACTGGTTTTAACCCTTTTTAAGTGATCGTGCTAGACGTGGTGGTGGTCATGAGGTTGTGGTCGAGCAACAAGAAGAATAGTAGGAGGCAAGAAATGGATATGATGTTGTTTTGGTTGTTTTGTAGTAGAGTCTTAGAGTCATCCCTGAACTCTCAGGTCCTTGGATGTGTTTTGATGATGTTTCATAATGTATAGCTGATGTAGCTTGTTTATCCTACTGTTGGCCTGGTACAGCCTGTTCTGTACATAAACTGGTGGTGAACTCTTTGAGCCTATGTGACAGCTGGATTCTATCAATTGTGGACACGTATCAAGGTTCATGTATGTTTATATAGCATGTTCCCTTGCAGGATAAGGATCTGGATGTAATAGTTTCTTTATTATCTGCTTTCCACAATCAATTTTAATTAACCTGTATTTCTGGTAACATGTGGTTTATGGATGTTTTGCACGTTTTCGCGTGGCATTTTGTTGTCAGTGTGATAGCGGGATGTCATACTAAGCTACGACCGCAACCACACTCTTATCAGGGTATGACCGCAACCAATATTGTATCACATATCATTGAGCTATGACCCAGATCCGCACTCTTATTAGGGTATGACCACAACCAATCATATATATTTAGGATACAAGCAGATACCTCAACTTGCACCCTGCATATTCAATAATATGCACTTCGAGTTAAACTCATTTCACGATTCAGAAAATGCTGACATTGAATGGATCTATGGCACATGGAAAACTACATGTTTAGGTTCCATTTGATTAATTAGGTCATTTAAGTATCTTTTAGCATCAATCAGGTTATAATGTATAAACTCCAAACAAGTTCTACATAAACAAGGGCATGACACATCACCAGAACATATTTAAGCACATAGGGTGTGATATCATCACATCATCACTTGATGCTTGTCATTCACCATATGTCCCTTAAAAGGACCACATCTCTTGGGTAACAACCCATCATCTCATCACTGAAGAAATTATCATCTCATATAAAGTAATAAGCCATCATCAAATCATAAGACCATTTACTCCTCTTTTTGTGTTGCCATATCACATGTGCCTTAGAAGGCTTATTCAAACATACTATAATCACCATAGCTCTTACCTGGATATACATATCATATGGTGATACATGCATGGTTAGAGACTTGTAAGAAGAAGAGTAATACATCAACAACACTACTATCTCATAAGATTCATGACAATCACATTACATCTTTTAGGGTTAGGGTTTCTTCTGATCATTTAGAGTGTACAAGGTTGAATCAACAACCACCCTTAGATATTTACTTCCATCATCATTACAAGGTATGTTATGCGATATAGAAACATAGCTCTTATAATTATACACCCAACCACCCCATAGGGTATCACATCTTAACATGTAACCCTATCATTACCATGATGCAACATAACCACCAATACAAGATATCAGTTAAGGCTAGAATGTAGGTGTATCAGTTTAGATCAACTTGGGAGTGTATCCGTCTAGCACCACATGTGCATCAGGAAACTACATTAAGGGTGGTGTATCAGGCAACACCTATGGATGGTGTGTCGGCCTACAACTCCCCAGGGTGTGATGGAAACTCAAGCCTATCAGGAAACACCGTCTCTAGGTGTGATGGGCAATTGCAACGCCTGGGTGTGATGGGAAGTTCAAGGCATATTGGGCAATACAACCCAAAGCATGATGGGCGTCAACATGTTGGGCATCACAAAGGTATATCGGGTGTTCAATTTAAGGTTAGATGGGTGCCACCATTTGAGATGTATCGAGCAACATCATCTAGGGATGTGTTGGCCTCCTCCTAAGAAGGGCATCATGGTTAACCCTCGAACAAATCAACCCGTTAAGGTACGTCCATGGCCATGAAAGCTAACTTCTGGCTACACATATTGGGCAGTATGACATTACTCAAAGTCGGTTAGCAATGTGTATCGGTTGTAGTGCAACTTGGGTGGCAAAGCATCTCATGCAGTAACACGATGTCGGGTAGCAACGTTAATCAATTTCATACACATCAGTTTAGGGTATTTCTAGGTCATGACGAGATGCCCTCCAAATAGAACATTTAAAGCACCTCCTAGGACATAACAGACTACCCTAACATATCATATAAGTAGCCACAAAACGTGTTGACTTGGGCCTCTCCATGTTGTGACGACCTATTGCAAGGTGTGATAGCATATGCATCACAAGTCTTGATGGCCTAGTCATCTTCAACCATAGGGCACTCATTTCAAGCAAGGTGAGAAAGTGTAATGCATGGATAGCAACTTAAGCAAGACTCCCTCTTCCAAATAGATCTCAAAACCTCCAAAAGGAACTACTATCATGCAAGAGATAATGAACCAAAGATGAAGAACAAGATATCAAGTAAGGAGTGATAATAACAAAGAAGGTTTAGAGTTATATAACCCACCTCAAAGATCACCACCAAGATCCAAGCTCCAAGGTCAAGCTGCAAGCTCACAAGCTCAAGGTAAAAGAAGATCTTCCAAACCTCGTCACTACTACACCTCCCAAGAAGAAGATGATACCAAGGATATAGGGGTTTTAGGAGGAAAGAAAGATAACCAAGATCATTGGCCGATAAGAAGAAAAAAGGAGAGAAAGAGATCTGGGAACCATGGCTTACCAAGGTAGAAGATGAAGGAAACACCATGAGTTTGGGACTCATCCAACATGCTCCAAGAGAGACTCCTCTAGCTCCTTAGCTTCTTAAGGTCGTCCACCAAGGAAGAGGGAAAGAAAAGATGAAAAAAAGGATCCTCTTGCATGGAGAGAAAGGAGTATATATCCAAGACATATGAGAGCGAGATCATGGAAGAGGTGTCACCAACTAAGGTGACACTTGTCCACGAAGAAGGGCCACATGCAACACCATCATGCAATACATGGTGATAAGATCTAGGAAAGGTCTCGCCCACTTGGTCTCCTATCAAGGTCATGCCTGATACCACATCTCCACACATCCACAAATTGATAGGGTGCAACTCTACACACCCACAAACCGATAGGGTGCAACCCTACACACCCACAAACTGATAGGGTGCAACCCAAGACACCCTCAAACTGATAGGGTGCAACCCAAGACACCCTCAAACCAATAGGGTGCAACCTAAGACACCCAAAAACTGATACACAACCTTTCCAAGGCTCTCAAGCCCTAGATAACACATATAGGTGCAAGGCATACCCTACACATGTGTTCAAAGCACCACCAAGGTTATCACCATACAACCAAGGTCCAAACAAGGTGCCCATCTCTCTCTCTCCCCTCTAGATGATGCCAAGAGAGACAAGGAACACTCTAGAGGTGGCAAACTTGCACATCAACCCTAATCCTGGGTTAATTGTAATTTGCACCAAAACATCACCACAAAACACAAGCATCATCCAAAGATGCTCAAACAAGAAACTCCAAGCTTCAACATGCCCTAATTACATCTCAGATGATTAGAGAAAGGTGCTAAGCAACATGCATAAGCAAAACAAACATGGTTATCCCAAAACGTGGCTCGACATCCTTACATATACCTTCCCCATAGGTATTTACCAATTCTTGAATTGACCCACCCGAGGTCGGGAGACCACCCCTAATAAGTGAATTAAGATTATATATTTTCCTTTATGTAATTATTGATTTCTTATTGTTCCAAATTCATATACTAAAACCTTCATGTATATCGTGATGCAAGCCTACTTGTACTCTACATACTTGCATGCATGGGTAACTGTGGGTATATCAATTGGGATATGATAAGTGAATTACTTAAATTGTGGGTATTTACTGTAAAGACCCTGACCTCCATTTAGGGTTTACCCTATTTTCTTTGCTTAACCTTGATGCTTTGATTCTTGTTAATCACCTTTAGTGGTGATTAGGGTTTGTTGCTGCTTTGTTGAGAGTTGGAGGGGCTACTTGCAAATAACCCAAGTCTAGGGTTTGTGGGCAAGTTTGTCACCTTGTGAGGTGTTCCTCCCTCTCCTTACTTCCTCTAGAGTAGGGAGGAAGGTTTGGGCTCGTTGCTTGAGTTCCTTTGGGCTTGGTTGAGCTTGTTGGGCCTTGTGGCACCTTGCCTTGCTTGGTTGTACCTTGTGTCAGGCAAGAGGAGGTTGTGTCGCCCAGGATGTGTTGCCCAAGATTGTGTCACCCATGGTGATGGTGTGTCGTCCAAGTGTGTCACCCATGGACCTTTGACCATCTTTGACCTCATTTGTGTCACCACTAGTGGACACTTGGTGCTTGATGCTTGCATGTTGCAATGGCCTTGGACATGTGTTTAAGACATGCTAGAGTGGTGGTTTTTACACATGGACAAGTGTCCCTAGGTGGGCGACACCTTGCTTTGCTTTGGTTTCTCCTCCATCCCCTTCTATATATGTGTTTCATTTACCTTGCTAAGGATCCCTTTAGTTCCTTAGTTTCTCCTCTACCTTGGTGCATGACACACTCTCTTCTCTTGCAAGCTTGGTGGCCGATCCTCCATGGAGTCTCCTTCTTCCTTGGTGGTGCTTGGAGCTTGGAGCTAGGAGCTTGGAGTTTGCTTAAGGTGGGTTACATAACTCCTAACCCTAACTACATTACCATCTTATGTGTTCTTGTTCTTGTTGTTTATGATCGGTTATGTTGTTATTAGTTTGGTTTCCTTGCTTAGTTGCACCTTGTTGGCTGAACCTATGATCTAGGGTTTCTTGGTGAGCAATACTCCTTTCTCTCCTCGGTCTATAGGAGTGAGCTTGAGTTCTAGTATCATGAGAAATACCCCTCTCTCGTTTAAGTTGAGAGGTGAGCTTGTGTTTTAGTAGCTTGAGCAACACCCTCCTCTCACCATGGACTTGAAGGGTGAGCTTTCTAGTAGTTGTGAACCTTGATAGGGTTGTTCCTTGTGTTTCCCGTTGGTGACAAGAGATGTGCAAGACCCCTCTATCATTCAAGTTGAGAGGTGAGACATCTTCTTGATCCTTTAGGGTTTGGTGCCCTTGTGATTGAGGTTGATGATGAGCTTGGGAGGTGTTGCCCGATACTTCTTGACCTAGAGCCTTGAACGACCTGTTGTGGGGGGGGGGGGTTGTGACAGATGATACCCCTAGACCTTGCCTTGTTGTGTCGGGCGTCACGCTATGTTGAGCACCCTGCCCGCGCACATAGATTAGAAGGTGGCTTAGTATGGTTTTATCTTGAGTTTGTGGGGCGTTTCTTGCTAGATCGATGGCGGGCGTTACCCCTGGTCCCTTTATGTGTTGGTCATTAGCTTGTGCTACTGGACGTTACATTTTCCTTGCTGCACCCTCGATTGCCCGTCATTAGTTGGGTGCACGGCACGTCTGGCTCGAGTGCCCGATATGCCTTTAGGCGACACATGTTGGGCGTTATGCTTGACTCCTTCCCGACATGACTAGTTCAGGTGGTTACCTAATGTTGTTACACCTTTGGGCGTTGGGGCGTTACTATCTGGACCTACGTTGCTTTGGGTGTCGGCCGATACACTTGTCCGAGATAGTAATCTGGTGCACAACACTAGGGTGCACGGTGCCTGTGTTGCACGACACATCAATTGCAGAACGACGCGTTTCTAGTTATACCTTGAGCCTAGCTGCCCGTTATGATGTTGCCCGTCATACCCTGGATGTCGGATACCATAGTGCTTGGTTGTTATGTGTTGGTCTGCCTACCCGACATGGGTTGAGGGTTGGGTGATAGGGGACAATACCCTGCCCAATACTATCTGTGGTGAGGGTAGTGGACGCTATAGTGAGGGTCTTGTTCCTCGTTTAAAACCCGATATGTTGGATTCTATCATGTTTGGTTTATTATGGTAACTATTGATATGCTTGATATAGTAAGATCACATTCATGTATTCTAACACGACATTTCATGTGCATATGATCATGTATAATGTTGAGAAAATGATAAGCATGTAGAATGCCTTGCTTAATGATGTAACCTATGCTTATGGTCACAAGTTGAGGCATGATTGATAAAGCATCTAACTATCAATGCCACCCTATGTTGATAGAATGGTCTTTCTGTTAAGTCTATGATTATTGTGTATACTAACCATGCAGGTGATGCTTAGCCAAGTAAAACGGGCTATGAGGTATATATATGTTGAGTAACTTTGTTGTGATGGTTACTCTTGATATTGAGATAATCTGTATGATGTATTTGACTAAATTGCTTGAGATTGTTACCCCATGTTGATGATGTAAGCCCTGAGAGGCAGTGGCACTATGTGATAAGGGATTGAGATCCCATGGCAATGTGATAATCCTTAAGATGGATCTAGATTATTGGCAAGAGGCCAAGTGGTAACATGTAATGTTGGATCCGTGTGATTGATCAGTATGATGTTCATTACAATGAAAGCATACTTTTGAGTTTCATACTATTTACTCTTGTTATAGTTTGCATGTTATATAACTTGGTTGAATCTTGCAATCCACCTAAAAGATACTAATTAATCACAGTGGAATATATCATGTAGTTTGCCCTGACCATAGATCCATCATCGTCAGGAGCTGGTGATGGTGAAACGGGTTCTCCTACGGGTTAACCCGGAGTGCATATTGTTGAATATGTGAGGTTACTCCTAGCCTAAAGTGAGGAGGTAAGAGTGCAACTTCGGTTGTAGACTCCAGAGTGCGGATTCAGGCCTGTAGCTCAGTATGTGAAGAGCATGGTGAACATGCCCATGGCTCAGGATATGTGATATGGGACCATGAATGCGTTCATGGATTAGAGCACGGTGAAAAGGCTCGTGGCTCAGTTTCACTAGTGTCGATACCTGTACTGAGGAGGGCTAGGCAGAGGGTAGCCTGACCCTGTGGTTTAGGCCACTTAAAGCACGAGACTCCGGTCCTGCTTTGGTTCTCATGCACTGACTATGAGGTGGGAGGTCATGGAGTCCGGCTCTTCCATTGACCTTGTATGGCACCGGCTTCGGGTTTTGCAGCCGTCGGTTGGATTTGAACGGTACGGTTCGCTTCCTCAGGGCATAAGAATACGTAATCTAGCCGTATAGTATTTACTGTTTAAGGCAAAACACAGAACATTGGTTGAGGCCTTGCTTGTAGTTAATCTTGTTACATCTCGCAGTTACTTATATGTTCCTCAGGTTATGTGGTAAGAATTTATAAATCTTATCTTATTAATCATGTTCCATAAAGAAATACTTGAGTATATGCCTTCCGTACATTTCTGGTAAGCTTGATGGTATAAATAGCCTTGCTTTATAGACTGCTCTTGTTATACCTTTATAAGTTATCTTCTACTTTTGCTTTATCTTTCTGATGTTTTGTATTTTCGGCGGGGAGTTATGTTTCTCGCTGGGACTATGTGTCTCACCCAGTTGGTTTACACCCTTTTTAGGTGGTCGAGCCAGGTGTGGTGGTGGTCGCTCAGTTGCGGCCGAGCAGTAAGACGAACAGTAGAAGGCAAGAGATGGATATGCTGCTGTTTTGGATGTTTTGTAGTAGAGTCTTAGAGTCATCCCTGTACTCTCAGGTCCTTGGAGAATTTTGACGTTATTTCATGATGTATAGCTATTAATCCTTTGTATATCCTGCTGCTAGCTGGATGTGGGCCTTTATGTATGTATAAACATGCGATGAAGTCATGTGGTGACAGGATAGCTGATCCTCTAAGCTGTGGACATGTATCAAGATTTGTATATGTTTATACAACATGTTTCCTTGCAGGATGAGGACCTAAATGTAATAGTTTCTCAGTTTATCAGCTTTCCGCAATCAGTTTTAATTGACCCATGTTTTTTGTAATCTGTGGATATAGTGATTTCCGCACGTTTTCGTGTAACACCTCGTTGTCTGTGTGATAGTGGGATGTGTTGCCACAAGTTTTTGGTATCAGAGCCCTAGGTTCGTTGTGTCTATAGGGATTTAGGACTAGGTTGTGTCTGTTCTTATGAGTTTTCCAGATTTTCTTACAATCATCTTCTGCCCTCAGTGGAAGAAAAGACAAGATGTCTGGAAACCATGAAGAACATGCTGCTGAGAACAGTGATGCTGCATCCGTTGATGTAGTTGTAGGGCAGGCACATGAAGATCTGGTGCCTGAGGTCCCCCAACCTGACCCAACCATTATTGAACACCCTACCTATCAACATCTGATGGGGCAGATAATGGCTACGATGAATCTCATGGTAGAAAGATTGCCAGTGCCTCTGCCGAGAGCACATGTTCCCCATGGTGAAAAATCGGGTATTGGGAAGACCTTTGAGCGGCTTCGTCGAGTCAGAGCTTCAGATTATGCTGGGACGGCTGATCTAGCGGATGTAGATCTGTGGCTGACAAGTCTTGAGAAGGCTTTCTGGATCCTCGACATCCCCAAAGCAGACAAAGTAAAGCACACTGTCTACCTTCTGAAGGGTAGTGCTAGTCACTGGTGGACCATCGAGGAAGAGAAGCGACCTGGTGAGGTGATCGGTTGGGAGGTTTTCCGGCATGAGTTCGTCAGCAAATACTTTCTAAAGACATATCTGGATGAGAATATCAGTCAGTTTGAGCACTTTTGACAAGGAGTGATGAACATCACCGAGTACGAGGCCAAGTTCATGGATCTGTTGAGGTTTTATCCTCACATGGCAGCGACAGATGAAGAATGGCTCAGACGCTTTGAGAAAGGTCTGAGTGCTGAGTTGACAGCCCCTGCTTCTGCGTTGGAGAATTGAGAGCAGTTTGCTACGTTCGTGGAATATGTCCAGAGGATTGAAAGGTCAGTTAGGGAGAAAAGAGAATTCATGTACAAGAAGAGGCCTGCTCAGTTCCAAGGACATAGGTTTGGTGGTTTCAAGAAGCCAATGTTTTCAACACTGTCAGTGATGAGAGGTTCCAGTGTACCGTCACAGTGGTCTTCGAGTAAGGGAATAGGTTATGTTTCTTCACCATCAAAGGCACATAGTACAACTTCTGTGGCAGTGATAGGGACATTTAGGCCACGGTTTGAAGATAGAGTATGCCATCTGTGTGGTCAGACTGGGCATTTCAAGTTAAATTTCCCAAATAGAGATGTTGAAGTGACGCAACAGCCAAGACAGAATCATCAGGGGTCAGATAGGCAACAACCCAGTAGTAGCAGAGGGCGAGGACGTAGTCGAGCATCACAAGCCGGATCATCTGCTCAAGGAAGCAGAGGACGCAGACAGCAAGCAACGGCTCAATTCTATGCTATGAGTCAGCCGGAGGCGATAGTCAACCCACGAGAAGTGACAGGTCAGATGGAGTTATTTCATTCTGATATGTCTTCTTCTTGCTTTATATCTGTTCTGGTTGACACGGGTGCTACACACTCTTTTATCGCCTATAGTATGCTTGAAAAATGTCGTTTACCTGTTAGCTGTAAGAAGGATAGCTTGTTATTAGAAACCCCTCTTGCTGGTTCCTTGATGCTTCGAGAAGAGTGTCCATCTTGTGTCTTGTCTTTCTCGGGACACAACATTCAAGTGGATCTTATACCACTTGATATGCATGGTTTCGATGTTATCCTTGGGATGGATACCTTAGATAAGTATAAGATTGTTTTGGACTGTGGTTCCAAGCAAGCTGTGTTTGACGATGATGGAGAGAAGTGGATCTTCCAGGGAGATAGGAAGATTCTTATGACGTGTCTGGTATCAGCTTGGGTGGCAGATAAGTTGTTACGACAAGGATGCGAGGCGTTCTTAGCTCACATTGTGGATACCATTGTGGCTACCAAGGCGAAAGGTCCTAGCCTTGAGGAGGTGTCAGTTGTCCGAGAGTTTGCCGATGTGTTTCTTGATGAGTTTCCTGGTATTCCTCCACCCCGAGAAATTGATTTTGAGATCAATCTGGTCCCAGGTACGCAGCCAATTGCATAGACACCGTATAGGATGGTTCGATGTGGTTGTGTATAGATTACTGGCTGTTGAATAATGTTACGATCAAGAACAAGTACCCGTTACCAAGGATAGATGATCTGTTCGATCAGTTGCGTGGTGCTACAGTGTTTTCAAAGATCGATCTATGGTCTGGATATCATCAGTTAAGGATTAAGGCAGATGACATACCAACGTCAGCTTTCCGGATGAGGTATGGTCACTTCAAGTTTGTTGTTATGCCATTTGGGCTAACCAATGCACCTGCTGCTTTCATGAACTTGATGAACAGAGTGTTTCGTCTGTTCCTAGATCAGTTTGTTGTAGTCTTTATAGATGACATCTTAATCTACCATCGAGACATGTAAGAGCATGAGCAACATCTTCGACGAGCGTTGACTCTTCTTCGCCAACATCAGCTATATGCCAAGTTCAGTAA
This sequence comes from Alisma plantago-aquatica, assembly GCA_963693085.1. Classification (NCBI taxonomy): domain Eukaryota; kingdom Viridiplantae; phylum Streptophyta; class Magnoliopsida; order Alismatales; family Alismataceae; genus Alisma; species Alisma plantago-aquatica. The sequence goes on from OY856411.1 coordinate 153,579,087, forward strand.
GTGTGAGTTCTGGTTAGAAGAAGTAACTTTCTTGGGTCATGTGATATCTGCAGAAGGAGTCAAAGTAGACCCGAAGAAGTTGGAGTCCGTTGCAGATTGGGAACAACCGAAGACACCGACAGAAGTTCGCAGTTTTCTGGGTTTAGCAGGATATTATCAGAGGTTTATCAAGGACTTCAGCGCGATTGTGTTGCCAATGACGAAGTTGACAAGAAAGGATGTACCTTTTGTCTGGGATGACCGTTGTCAATAAGATTTTTAAAGTTTGAAGGAGAAGCTGACCAGTGCTCCAGTGTTGATCTTGCTAGAGCCTGGAAAGGGCTATGTTGTTTTCTGTGATGCTTCCAAGAAAGGTTTAGGTTGTGTGTTGATGTAGGAAGATCATGTGGTTTCTTTTGCTTCACGACAACTTAAGAAACACGAGGAGAACTATCCGACTCATGATTTGGAGTTGGCAGCAGTGGTTCATGCGTTAAAGATTTGGAGACACTATCTGTATGGGGAGGTGTGTCAAATCTTTACATATCATAAGAATTTGAAGTGCATCTTTTCACAGCATGAGTTAAACATGCAACAACGTCGATGGATAGAGTTAATCAAAGATTATGACTGCACCATCAAGTATCATCCTGGTAAGGCTAATCTGGTAGCTGATGCGCTCAGCCGAAAGTCTTCTTCTCTTTCTTCAAAGAAGGCACAGTTGAGTTCCCTGATATGTCATAGACGAGATATGTTTGTTTCCTTGCGGCATATGAATGTACAGATGGAAGTTTCCTTATTAGCTGGACTTTTAGCACATATTCAAGTTAAGCCTATGCTGAGATAGCAGATCAAAGATGCACAACAAGTAGATGATACAGTGCAGTTGATCAGATCAGAGTTTGGTAGAGAAAAGCATAATGGGTTCCATGAGTCCGAGGATGGGCTGGTTTGCTATCGTGATAGGATGGTGGTCCCCAATGCTGATGTCTGAGGAAGTTAGTACTCGAGGAAGCACACACGTTGATGTATGCTATGCATCTAGGTGTCACCAAGATGTATCATAGTCTGAAGGACTTGTATTGGTGGCCCGGTTTGAAGAGAGATTGATGGAGCTTCCACTTACGTGGAATTGCGTGCACCACTAAAAATCCTAAAGATGGTAAGTCTTTAAGTTTAGCCTTGCTTATACTAGATAGAAAACTCCACCCACATATGCTAAGATACGTGGAAGTCTTATCACAGTTTAGTTAAGGGTCGAATCCACAGGACAACGGTCTTGTTGCAAGCAACAAGATGGAAAATGTATGGAACTTTGCTCAGTTACTTACTAGTAGGTACTTATATCGAAAGTTGGATTTTGATGTTTTTAACTAAGAACATGAAAAGTAAAGAAATCAGGTAAATCTAATGAGTTAAACTATGATAAAAGATCACTAAGGTGTGATCGGTTTTTCACCACCACTACACATCGATCAACACATGTAAAGCAAAACATAACCTGCAAAAAGAGTCCAGTCAGTTAGTATCCTTGTAGACTTAGCCTCCTTCCGGAGAATCTAACTACAAGAAGTACGGGAATGTTGCAACGCCAGCCAATCCCGAACAAATGGTCACATTACTTTGCATCATTCCCCTCGCAAAGTGTGTTCCTTGACTTATCATGGTTGCACTTCCATACGTCAACTGATTCCATTTCATAGTATGAAAGTGCAACGGATGATGGTGAGTTTACTCCACTTCTTGAGAGGAATGATGCAAAGTAATGTGACCATTTGTTCGGGAATGGCTGGCGTTGCAACATTCCCGTACTTCTCGTAGTTAGATTCTCTGGAAGGAGGCTAAGTCTACAAGGATACTAACTGACTGGACTCTTTTTGCAGGTTAAGTTTTGCTTTACATGTGTTGATCGATGTGTAGTGGTGGTGAAAAACCGATCACACCTTAGTGATCTTTTATCATAGTTTAACTCATTAGATTTACCTGCTTTCTTTACTTTTCATGTTCATAGTTAAAAACATCAAAATCCAACTTTCGATATAAGTACCTGCTAGTAAGTAACCGAGTGAAGTTCCATACATTTTCCATCTTGTTGCTTGCAACAAGACCGTTGTCCTGTGGATTCGACCCTTAACTATACTGCGATAAGACTTCCACGTATCTTAGCATACGTGGGTGGAGTTTTCTATCTAGTATAAGCAAGGCTAAACTTAAAGACTTACCATCTTTAGGATTTTTAGTGGTGCACGCAATTCCACGTAAGTGGAAGCTCCATCAAAAATTTCCGTCGTTGCCGGGGACAACGGAACGTTGTAATTTCACTTAGTACCTTTCTAGTTGGTTAGGATTTTACATTTCCTTTTTAATCATAACTTTATATCTTCTTGAAACTATCATATCTTTGTCATTATCTAAAGGTGTTTTCTTTTCTCTACTCAGGTAGAAATCGTGTATGCAACCTACGCATAACCTCAGATTCTCCCCTGATCCAGAGTTTGACTCTGAGGTAGAGAGAAGCTTCCACCGCCGCATTTGACTCAATCGCCAAAGGGCCAGGAAAATGGATGAAGATCAATGCCAGGATGCTTTGGTAATGGAGAGGGTCAATGCCGCCATCGCCGCTCAAAGGGCACAACTCATCGCTGAAACTCGTGCCCAAATCCAAGCGGAGATTCGTGCGGAAGAGCAAGCTCGTATCAGAGCTGAAACCGAGGCAACAACCCAAGCTGCTCAGTTGGAGTTAAGAAACAAACAACTAAGGGACTACGCTGTCCCAAAGAACTTTGAGGATAACCACCCGGTCTGACCTCCGATTATTAATATCCCCAACTTTGAGATTCGGACCCAGTGGATCCAGATCATGCAAGACATATCTTTCTCCGGAGGTTCTGGAGATGATTGCATGGATCATTTAAAAAGGTTTAAGGCACTGTGCCGCCTGGCTCCACAAGCTGGTGTCGCTTATGATGTGATAATGCTTCATCTGTTCCATTTCACCCTATCTGGGAGGGCCTTGAGTTGGTATAACTCACTTGATAGAGAACCAACAATAACCACATGGGCTCCTCTTGAGGAAAAGTTCTTAGAGAAGTTCTTTCCACCCTCACTGACCTATGAAATCAGAGGGCAGATCAATCACTTCTCTCAGCTGCCTGGAGAAACCCTTGCTGAGGCATGGGAGAGATTTAAAGAACTTCTACGTAAATGCCCTCATCATGGAATCTCCCAGAATCAACTGATAGAAACCTTCTACCGGGGAGTAAGCGATGATATTAAACAGTTCTTAGATTCCTCTTCTGGAGGAAACTTCATGAGGAAAAATTACGAGGATGCATGGAAGATTGTTACTGTCAGAGCTGAAAACCAGTCCAACTGGGGTCGGTCAGCCAGTAAAGGTGTCCTCAAAGTTTTCAAAGCTGAAGAATCAATAGAGATGAAAGAAATAGCTGAATTCCTGCAAACCATAGTTCATAAACAGCAAGCTCTCGAGACTTCTCTCGGAGAGATCGATAAGAAGAAAACTCCGCTAGTTCAACAAGTCAAAGCCGTCACGGGATCCTGTGAGGCTTGTCATGCTTCTGACCATCCGACTCTTTCCTGCGGTATGCTATATAATGTGATGATGGATCTGCATCCACCACCACAACCATATGAACCTATCATTGATCAGTCGGAAGAGCAACTACCGGAACAAGTTAACTCTATCCACTCTATCCCTGGGCAAGTCTACTACAACCCCAATCAACCAAGGAATCATCTAGGGTTTCAGTATGGAAACCCTGCTGGGACTGCCAATCCTCAGCATCAAACACAGGGGGGATCTACTAGTAGGCTAACACCTGGATTCCCAAACAACTTCAACCAAAATCAAGGGAATTCCAGGAGTAACTTTCCTAGGGCTAACTACCCCAGGAACCAATCAGCTTACTACCAGTACACTCATCCTCCGCTCCACCCACAGCTGCATACTCAGCAACCTCAGCTGGCGTTACTGCCCCAACAATCTCAACAAACCCAGCAACCAATTCCTCCAAAAAATGCTCCTGCCCAACCGGAAGATGAAATATCCTTGATCAGGCAGATGTTACAATCACAGCAAACTATGCTAGCTAACCATCAGGCTCAGCAAAAAGCAGTTGAAGCTCAGCTTGCTCAGATCGCTGCACAATTGAAGCCCCCAGCAGGTATGTTTGCTGGGCAGCCTAAATCAAACCCTAAGCACAGACAAAACAGACATGAGCAGTTGAATGCCGTCACCACCAGATCTGGACGCATTCTTCATGAGACTACCAAGATCACCCTGGATAATGATGATACCCCTACTTTCATGACGAATGAGAACCCGCAACAAGGAGTGGAGAAGCCCTCCGAGGACACAAAGGGCAAAGATAAAGTGTTCACAGAACCTGAAGTTTTGCAATATAAACCAAGAATCCCGTACCCAGGAAGATTACGAGAAACAAAGATGGACACCAGGTTTCAAAAGTTCAAAGAGGCAATGAAGAAACTATACATTGATATCCCGCTCCTTGATGCTCTTTCCGAGGTGCCAGCCTGGGCGAAATACCTTAAGACCTTACTATCAAGAAAATACATCACCGAGGAGCTAGAAACTATTAAGCTTGCTCAGACCACTTCAGACATCATCTTAAACAAGATGCCCAAAAAGAAGAAGGACCCAGGTTCTTTCGGAATCCAATGTTGCATTGGCAACGCGTCTTCTAAAAAGGGATTAGCTGACCTTGGGGCCAGCATATCTATTATGCCTTACTCAATGTGCAAACGTCTGGGTTTCACTGAATTGCTGCCTACAACAATGACTATCCAATTAGCTGATTCCACTATAACCGCACCTTTGGGGATCGTTGAAGATATCCCAGTAAGGATAGGCAAGGATGCTTTTGTACCATGCGACTTCGTTGTCATGGACATTAAAGAAGACCAGAGGTATCCAATCATTTTTGGCAGACCATTCCTCGCCATTGCCAGAGTGCTGATTGACGTTGAAGCTGGTACCATCATTCTTAGGCTCAGAAAAGAAGCAATTCAATTCCGAGTCCTTAATAGTATGAAAGGCCCCAGCATCTAAGAGGAGGTCTTCCTCCTTGATGCTATTCAACAAATGTCATAGTTGGAAATCTCCAAGCCAGTTGACAAACTTGAAAACATTCTAATCAATCCGGAGGTTGAATTCTCCACGAATGAATTAGTTCAACAGTGCCTCCAACATCTAGAAAAGGCTGAAGAAGTGCCAAAGGCCACTTTTGAAGAACTTAAAGCTGTTACTACTATAGAAGCAGCTGAGCGACCAAAAGCCCCTGAAATGAAGACCTTACCCACAGGGCTTAAATATGCTTTCTTAGATAAGGAAAAATTGTGCCCAGTTATGATCATCTCCACCCTTACAAGAGATCAAGAGGAAAAGCTCCTAAACGAGCTGAGGAAGCATAAAAAGGTCATAGGATATAAGATAACTGACCTAACGGGCATAAATCCAGCCTTGTGTATGCATAGACTTCCAATGGTTGACGAATTCAAGCCCTCTCGAGAACATCAAAGAAAACTAAATCCTAATCTAAAGGAGGTAGTGCGTCTGGAGGTTCTTAAATTACTCAAATCCGGCATGATCTATCCTATTTCTGACTCCCAGTGGGTCAGCCCTGTTCAGGTTGTTCCAAAAAAGGGGGGCACTACTGTAGTGCTCAATGATAAAAATGAACTAGTGCCTACCAGGACTGTAACTGGATGGCGAATGTGTATTGATTATAGAAAGTTGAACAAAGCCACAAGGAAAGACCACTACCCTCTACCTTTCCTTGATGAAGTCCTGGAACGCCTAGCTCACCAAAAATATTTTTGTTACCTTGACGGTTACTCCAGGTTTTACCAAATATCCATACACCTGGAGGACTAGGAAAAAACCACCTTCACATGTCCTTTTGGGACATATGCCTTTAGAAGAATGTCGTTCGGGTTATGTAACACACCTGCCACTTTCCAACGATGTATGTCTTCTATATTCTTCGGTTTAACAGAATCCGTCATGGAGGTGTTTATGGACGATTTCTCAGTATACGGAGATTCTTTCGACAACTGTTTAATAAACCTTCGACAAGTTCTGCAACGCTGCGAGGAAACGAACCTTATCTTGAATTGGGAGAAATGCCATTTTATGGTAACAGAAGGTGTCGTCCTCGGACACAGGGTAAGTGATAGAGGAATAGAGGTTGATAAAGCAAAAATCGATGTTATCTCAAAGCTGTCACCTCCAAAGGACTTCAGAGGAGTTCGAGATTTCCTGGGTCATGCAGGATTCTATAGGAGATTCATCAAGGATTTCTCAAAGATTGCCAAACCCATGACCCAACTCCTGACTAAAGATGTTGAGTTCATATTCAATCAGGAGTGTATAAAAAGTTTCTCTACCCTTAAGGATGCGTTAATCTCCGCTCCTATTCTAAGAGCTCCAGATTGGTCACTGCCCTTCGAAATCATGTGTGACGCAAGTGATTATGCCATAGGGGCCGTTCTAGGACAGTGAATTGATAAGAAACCCTATGTTATCTACTACGCATCTAAAATGCTAGATGAAGCATAGAAAAACTACACCACTACGGTGAAAGAGTTTCTGGGTATCATCTATGCATTTGAAAATTTTTGCTCGTATTTGATTGGCTCTAAGGTCATTATTTATACCGACCACTCCGCTATTCGATACATGATTCAAAAGCAAGATGCCAAACCTAGGCTCATCCGCTGGGTGTTGATGCTTCAGGAATTTGACTTGGAAATTAAGGATAAAAGTGGAGTGGAGAACGTTGTAGCTGATCATCTCAACCGTATCGAAGTTGAAGAAGAGGATAAAATCCCTATCCGGGATTCCCTTCCAGATGACCAACTTATGAAGGCCACCCATGGATTCCCTTGGTACGTGGATATTGTCAATTATCTAGCCACAGGGATTATCCACCCCTCTGCTTCTTATCATGACAAAAAGAAGTTCCTTCATGACATAAAACAATATCATTGGGATGAATCCTATCTTTTTCACCTTTGCGCTGACGGACTTTTCCGTCGCTGCTTGCCAGAAGAGGAAATAACCCCGGTCCTAGAGCATTGCCATTCGGGACCTACAGGGGGGCACATGAGTGCTAAGAAAACGGCTATAAAAGTTTTACAATCCGGTTTCTTCTGGCCCACCATATCAAAGGATTCGTACGATTTTGTGAAAGCATGTAACAAATGCCAATTTTCTGGCAACATATCAAAAAGAGACGAAATGCCCCTCACCTTGTGGCAGGAGATTGAGCTTTTCGACGTGTGGGGGGTAGACTACATGGGCCCTTTCCCCCCATCCTATGGCTTCTCTTACATCTTGGTCGTAGTAGACTACATCTCTAAATGGGTCGAAGTTGTACCCACTGTATCCAGCGATTCCAAACCTGTTATTAAATTATTCAAAGACATTATTTTCCCAAGATTTGGAGTTCCAAGAATTGTCATATCGGACGGCGGGACCCATTTCTTGGAACGCAGTTTTGAAGCTTTACTGAAAAAGTACGGAGTCAATCACAAAGTCGCCACGCCCTACCACCCACAGACAAGTGGTTAGGTCGAGATATCCAATAGACAACTAAAGGCGATTCTTGAAAAAACGGTGAACAGAAACCGCACTGATTGGTCCACCAAACTTCCCGATGCCCTTTGGGCATACCGAACTGCATATAAAACACCAATCGGAACAACCCCGTTCCGTTTGGTGTACGGGAAGTTCTGTCATCTGCCAGTAGAGCTGGAACATAAAGCCTGGTGGGCAATCAAACAATTAAACTTCAATCTTAAAAATGCATGCGAGAATAGACAACTCCAGTTGCAGGAGTTAGAAGAGCTCCGAATGACCGCCTATCACAGTGCCAGAATCTATAAGGAGCATACAAAAATGTGGCATGATGGTCATCTCAAGAGTAAAGATATCACCATTGGCGACAAAGTGCTCCTTTTCAACTCCAAGCTCAAATTATTTCCTGGTAAACTTAGAACAAAATGGTCTGGGCCCTTTACTATAAAACATATTTACCCAACTAGAGCTGCCATTATTATAGACAACAACAGAGGAGAAAGGACGGTCAACGGTCACCGTTTAAAAAGATACTACTCTCTGGAAGACAAAATGCCAAGACAAACAATCAAAATTATGGATGCTATACCAACAACATAACTCTATTACAGCTTCGTCGAGCCAGCGACGTAAAACCCAGGCGATGCTTGGGAGGCAACCCAAGATTTCTGATTCTTTCTTTCCTGCTCTTTTAATTACCATAGGCTTATCTTATGAAAATACAAAAAAAAAATCTCTTATACAAACCAAAACAAACATAAAAACAACAAAATGAAAATATAAAAAAAAATCCATATAACTAAAACAAACATAAAAATATAAAAACTTGTTCGACCTTAACCCCACCAAACGGTTCTGAAACTGTTTGGGACCATTCCCGCCACCACCATTCCCGCTACTACCACCATCATCCCTGTTACCATCCCCACTTTCATTCCCATCACTACCACTACACCACCACCAGAAAACCGCTTCATCCAAACCAACCTCTCCGCTGACAAAATACTAAAACCCACCAAGTATGTTTGCTCCAGCATTCTGCTTAAGATGGGGATATAGGACTGCATCTTCAACGTGCTAGAAAAAGCCAACCTCGCCAGGTTGTGCCTAGTACCTAAAGTATCTTACTCTGAACCCACTACTGAGTTTTTCACTTTTCTAACCAAGGAGTCTGTCGACATCATGGAAAGGTCACGGGACGAAGGTGACAGAAGGCTTGTCACCCAAATCTTTGGCAGCAAGGTTGTCCTGATGGAATATATGCTGAACACAATCTTCATCGACAACCAGGACCAGCTACGGAAAGCCATGGAGGTGGGGACCAAACATTCAGAGTTCAACAGACACAAATTCTGGAAAACTCTAACCGGGATCCCCACCTATGACGCGAAGACGTGCAAAGCGTCAAATATCCACTCTGGGTTTGTGCGCACCCTGCACAAAATTCTCGCTGGCGCACTCTTCCCCATGACAGAAGGGGGAAACGTTACAATTTTAGATCTTTTCATTCTCTGGTCTACTCTTAACGAGAGGCCGGTCAATATCGGATGACAACTGATCCAGAAACTATCAACCTCCAGCCTGGGGAAAGAGATCTGCATGGGAGAGCATGTCACATCTATTATCAGATATCTCAAGATGGACAGACCCCTACCCCGTTGCATGCAACTAAAGGGCGACATCCTTACCAATGAACAAACCCTGAAGAACTCCTGCATCATCAAGGAAAAGGATGGGAAATTACACTACGTCTTCTGCCCGATGGTTAAGTCTTCCAGAACACTTATCCCGCTTCCGAAGCTAGCAAATTATGACACCAAACAGCTCCTCTTCTCGGACGAGGAGCTTTCACAAATACTAGCTTCGGTTAAATTAACCGAAAAGAAAGCTACAGTGGGACAAACGGAGCTGAGCATCTCAGCCCCGGCAGCTCGACCAACAAAAATACCTATCAAACGACCTTCCAGAAGGCAGTTGCAGGCCCAACAGCTGTCGGGGACACCAACATCTAAACCAAATCCTGAGGCTGAGATCCTCCATGAAGAAATATTAACCTCCTCCTCAATTGACTCTTTCATTCAGAGTCTACATGAGCAGCTAACCGCTGCCACCACTCCACCCTCCACCATTCCAAAATCTACCACTCCTTTCTTCCACGCAACCATTCACATCCACTTCCTCACCCCTATTTCCTTTGGGCTTCCCTTTCTCCACCCCTATGCCCGACTTTACCACCTTCCCTTTCACCTCCGTAGTTTCCACCCCATAACTATCTCTTCCACCGCTTTCACCACAAATTCCACCACTTTTCACACCCGCCACCACCCCAACACCGCTGGTGACTTCATCCACAGTCACTACACAGCTCGGGGCATCATCAGTGTCTCTTCCGCAAGACACTAACACCATCCCACACAGACCCCAGCCATCCCACCCTTCCGCTCCTGGGGTCCCTTTTGCCAATATCGGTGAGGAATTCGGCCGTCAATTTGACACTGTACGAAACCTCCTCACCGATCCTTCTAATATATTAGATTCTATTTTTTTTCTTATGTGTAGGGTTAATCACAACAGGTGGCCACGATCTACGAACAACACCGAGCCTTGCCCACCATCCTCCAAGGCTTCCAGCAATGACAAGATGAGGTGGCTAAGCAAGTTGAGCACATCAACAACCACTATAACACCTTGTCAGACCTGGTCCTTGGAGCGAAGCGTCAGCAGGAAGCAACGGCGAAGCAAGTCGATGAGATATCCACGCAGACTCAACCTCTGCCAGATACTCTCCGTGAGCTCCAGCAACAACAAGAAGTTCTGAGCACGTGCTTGGACACCATCAACAACACACTCACACAGCTACAACATCCCCAAGAGGAGTCCAATAATGATGAAATCCAGCAGTTACGTGCTCAAGTTATGAATCTTACAACACGTCTCCTCTCCGCTGAAGGCGGATATACCGACCTCAAAGAATCCCATGATGCACTACTCGAAACACACAAGCATCTGCAAGTGGCCTTCGATGAGTTACAAGCCACCCATCGGTGGTGCAAAACGTCTGCAAGTAAAAAGCAAGCAGACAAGGCTGCAAACGACAAGGATGGCGATGACAATGAAGAAGACGACTCCGACTCATCTGCTGATTCAAACAAAGATAACACCTCTTCTGGTGATAAACATGATGACGGAGAGGACACTGGAAATGTAGCAGAACCTTCTCACAGAGGTTCCGACAAAGGACACCACGACAGTGACAATCACCCCAAGTCCCCACATAACGATAATGTCAACATGTCATATGGGGACCAATTCTTTGATTATTCCGTGCTGGGATCTATCGGGAAGCTGCTAAAGACGCGGCTTACGCTGAGCTCCACCAGTGTATACTAGGAACCAGTGCCAGCCCACCAAAAACAACTGCCCCACCTCTCTCCACACCTTCTCCCTATGACGAGGGTGAGGTAGAACGAGTAAGTTTAGACACCGACGAAGACCTCGATTCTGCCTCCAACTCGGATGATGACCTACCAGGCCATGAACAGGCCTTCGAACAACCTACTTCTCTCCCTCCACAAGAGCTTCCCCCGCCACCACCTCTACCGCATAAAATGCATGACCTGGACATGGCGGTCATCTCCACATTAGATGCTCAGGACATTTTTATACTGAACACTATAGTAGACGATGCAAAGGCGGGGGAAGACATAATTTATCTTAATACCAAAACTAGGCGTAAGATGACACGTGAAGACTTCCGCAACATCCTCCGACCTCGGTCCACGATGCCTATGGCAATCTTCCGTGTCCTCCTCACCAATAGCATCGAAATATATAGAAGTCATAAGCGGCAACAACCAGTTTTCAACGCCTCACCTGCTTTGTCTGTTGGCCTTTTATACAAAGACATAAGAGCAAGGTCGATCGAGCGGCTACGTACTGGTTTAACACGTCGGGCACGCTATCTGACCGTGCCTTTCCAAGTTTCAGACCACTGGCTTTTTATGATCGTGGATACCGAGGCTCGGGATGCCAAGGTGTATAATTTCTGTGGCGCCGAGCTACCAGCCGGCACAATAAACTTCATTGGTGAAGCAGCAGGAGAAGCAAGGTGTATACCCTTCCGGCTGCTTACGTTAATCTGGGCCGCGCACCCATCTCTCTACCAAGATTGGAGCCAGCCTTGGTTCAAAATCATAAACCCTCAAGTTCAAGCTGCCGAGGGATCTGGGGATTGCACTTTCTGCACCATACGTCACATCCAAGTGCTGAACCAGGAAATCCCATTTACTGATCTGGTTGCTGAAGATTTCCATTCCTTGTGCGGGCGTTATGCCATGGAGCTCATCTGTGATAGGCGGTTCTTCAAGGACCCAACTATGGCACCAGATGATGTTCCTCGCTACCTCTTCTCAGCTATCCAGCGACCGCAGCGGCGACCCTTCTGACAAACTCTGAAGGAGTCAGAAAAGACCAATATGACAGTCACCGATACCGAGCAAGCTACAAGCAATATCGATCCTCTGTCTGCCATCGAACCAACCTTTCCTGATTTTGATCGCAATGCTTGCAAATGTCTTTCCGACCTTGAGTTGCGTCTCATTATGCAGCGGCTCTCAGCCGACAAAGATGGGCTCATATTCATGTCTAGAGACATTCTTGTAATGGCCGACACACTATGAGAGACTTTACAAATCAAAGGATCGCTCTCTGTAAGCTTAATGGCCGCCTATCAGTTTCTACTTGGCCAAAATAATCCAACAACATACATGGCATCCCCATATATGAAAGATGATCTTCTAAAGCTCAAGAACTTTGGCACAACTGACGCACTGATCTCCTATCTCCAGCACACAACGCCGACGTTCATCATGCCTACCTTTCCTCTATCATGAGCACTGGATGCTCCTGGAAACAAATCTCCCAGAAGGAACAACAACAATATATAACAGTTCTGATAGCCAGTATAACGCATGATAGAGAAACTACGTCGTGACACCAAAGACACCAACAGAAGTAGCAGCAAAGGAGTGCGCCAACAAGTTAATCGATTTTCTGAGCCAGCATACAAGGGCGTACGACAAAGAGCATTTCCACCGCCCTTCCTTCTGCCACAAATGCCCCCAGCAAATCCGACAATCGAACGACTGCGGCTTCCATGTCCTCTACTGGATGTACACCATCATCGTTCTCCAAAGACTAGTAGAGGAGATGACTGACGTGGATTACCACACTCTACGAGCACAGTTCGCATCCAACCTACTTCATTCACCGGGGGCAAATGCAGATTTACCTTAGCCTGCAGCCCTTGTCCTAATTACTTCTCAACCTATCACTTTGACACTCTGAGGACAGAGTGAGTGATAAGTTAGGGGGGTACATTAGACAAGGGCGAGGTATCACTTTTTTTTCCCTGTTCCTTCTTTTCTTTTCTCGGTTTACACATTTTTCCTTTTTAACTTTCTTTTTAATTAACCCTTTTTTGAGTAGAATCACCCTCACTTAACTCTAGAATCATGTTAGTCCCCAAAAGTAAATAGCACTTAGACATTTAATGGCGATTTAATAATGTCACTCCACTATCAATTTTCATGCTTTTACTTCAATTCTTTATCTGACTCTCCACAGGTCAAAATCAAGGCAGAAATAAGCTAAGCTCTCAAGGACGAGAGGGGAATCAGGCAACTTCCAAATCAAGAAGTTCTGCAAGTGGACCACAAACCAAATAAGTGCATGTTGAAAAACCCTAAGAACAGCTTTCCTCTCTTCAAAATAAAAGAGGCTTGGCCGCTTAAAATAAATTCCCAAACAAAACCCCAAAACCCAAGCCTGCGAGTTATCGAATAAAAGCCAGAGAGACGAATAAAATTATGAGAGTTGTGCCATGAATAAGGATCTATATAAAGAACCAATGAAGGTTTCATCCGGCTGGCACATTCCGCTGCCCTCACAAAGGCAGATGTGTCGTGCCCGGTAGTGGAACCCTAAGGTATCTAAATATATGAAAGGCTCATAAAGGACTCACCCGGCTGGTACATTCAGCTGCCCTCATAAAGGCAGATGTGTCGTGCCTGGTAGTGAGATCCTAAAAAGCATAGACAGCCCCTCCCCCACTCGAAGGGGGAGCTACACTTCAAGCCTTTAGCCAACCCTCATACCCTCTCCAGCTTCCAATAGGTCTTTCAGAGAGGTATAAAGCTGATTAGAGTCAACAACATGCACAAAATAAAGGTGGTTCCAATGCAAACTACGAGATACGGAAAGAACCTGAGACCCGAGCAACTCTCGAAACCTGAAAGAGTCAAGGCAAGCAATAAGCCTTGATATGACCCGAGGGGAACTCAGGTTAAGAATTGAAACAAGAGTATGGAAATCCTAACTAAATAAAATCGCCTCGCCATTACATGTCTCAGCTCTATCTAACTTGAGGACAAGCTAGACTCTAAGTTAGGGGGGGTGATAACCTCCAATTTTGGATGATTATCTTATTCTTTTTCTTTAGTTTTCCATACTGTTTCCAAATTAAAACTATACATAATCCCAAATTTACCCCTTCTTTGTAAATATACCATCAGACTAACTTTTCCCTTTCATACATGTAGAAAAACACAAAAAAATCACAAAAGAATAACTCAACCTCAAGACCACATGGATTCAAACGGTCCCAAGATTGCATGAAGCCAATCGGTCTCGAGACCGCATGGAGTCAAACGGTCCCAAGACCGCATGAAGCCAATCGGTCTTGAGACCGCATGGAGTCAAACGGTCCCAAGACCGCATGAAGCCTATCGGTCTCGAGACCGCATGGAGTCAAACGGTCCCAAGACTGCATGAAGCCAAACGGTCCTGAGACCACATGGAGTCAATCAGTCTCAAGACCGCATGAAGCCAATCAGTTTCGAGACCACATGGAGTCAAATGGTCCCAAGACCGCATGAAGCCAAACGGTCCTGAGACCGCATGGAGTCAATCGGTCTCAAGACCGCATGAAGCCAATCGGTCTCGAGACCGCATGGAGTCAAACGGTCCCAAGACCGCACGAAGCCAAACGGTCCCAAGACCGCATGGAGTTCAAACGGTCTCAAGACCGCATGAAGCCAACCGGTCCTGAGACCGCATGGAGTTCAAACGGTCTCAAGACCGCATGAAGCCAACCGGTCTTGAGACTGCATGGAGTTCAAACGGTCCCGAGACCGCATGAAGCCAAACGGTCCCAAGACCGCATGGAGTCAAACGGTCTTGAGGTCCAAACGGTCTTGAGGTCCAAACGGTCTCAAGATCCAAAGTGTCTCAGGCCCAAACGGTCTTGAGGTCCAAATGGCCTCCAAACCGTTTGGACTTCACTTAAGGCCTATAAATAAGACCCTAAGGGTCGTCCACCAGGAATCGGAGTTTTCAGACGCCCAAAGGCTGCCTCAATCGTTCCAGAGCTCTTGCTACTTCCATCCTCTGCTCGGGGGCTGCCGGCCTGAGACTCATACTCCATCTCGAAGCCACTTTCCCTCTCTCTGCCAAAGAAGGTGGGAAGAGGGAGATCTCGTCATCAAGCAACCCGTGAAGCTGGTGGATCGTTTCTCTCTCTCTCCAAGGGGTTGACTTTCCTCTCTCCTTTGTGGGGATGATGCTCTTTCTCTCTCTTCTTGCCTCCTTCTTATCCTAGTCATGAGCGAGTAGTCTTCTTCACTAGGGTGTGGAAAGTAGCCCCGCTACCCATGCTTTCATATCATGTAAATGTAATCCTTAGGTTGTAATATAGAGTTCTTATCTTTGTTAGTTTGACATCAAACGATTAATGAATGCATGTTGCTTGATCTCCAACTTGTGTTATATTTTATCTCTTAGTATGAATTGTCTACGTTTGTACTATTAGATTCGAAACTCATTTGTATGTTGGTTCTTGGTGCATGTATTCACCATGCATCTATTTCGGTATCTAGAAGGGTATCTCAAGAAGTGGAGTAAACTCACTATTATTTGTTGCACTTTCATACAATGAAATGGAATCAGTTGACGTATGGAAGTGCAACTTTGATAAGTTGAGGAACACACTTTGCGAGGGGAATGATGCAAAGTAATGTGACCATTTGTTCGGGAATGGCTGGCGTTGCAACATTCTCGTACTTCTCGTAGTTAGATTCTCTGAAAGGAGGCTAAGTCTACAAGGATACTAACTGACTGGACTCTTTTTGTGGGTTAAGTTTTGATTTACATGTGTTGATCGATGTGTAGTGGTGGTGAAAAACCGATCACACCTTAGTGATCTTTTATCATAGGTTAACTCATTAGATTTACCTGCTTTCTTTACTTTTCACGTTCTTAGTTAAAAACATCAAAATCCAACTTTCGATATAAGCACGTGCTAGTAAGTAACCGAGTGAAGTTCCATACGTTTTCCATCTTGTTGCTTGCAACAAGACCGTTGTTTTGTGGATTCGACCCTTAACTATACTGCGATAAGACTTCCACGTATCTTAGCATACGTGGGTGGAGTTTTCTATCTAGTATAAGCAAGGCTAAACTTAAAGACTTACCATCTTTAGGATTTTTAGTGGTGCACGCAATTCCACGTAAGTGGAAGCTCCATCAAAAATTGGCGCCGTTGCCGGGGACAACGGAACGATGTAATTTCATTTAGTACCTTTCTAGTTGGTTAGGATTTTACATTTCCTTTTTAATCATAACTTTATATCTTCTTGAAACTATCATATCTTTGTCATTATCTAAAGGTGTTTTCTTTTCTCTACTCAGGTAGAAATTGTGTATGCAACCTGCGCATAACCTCAGATTCTCCCCTGATCCAGAGTTTGACTCTGAGGTAGAAAGAAGTATCCACCGCCGCATTCGACTCAATCGCTAAAGGGCCAGGCAAATGGCTGAAGATCAACGCCAGGCTGCTTTGATAATGGAGAGGGTCAACGCCGCCATCGCCGCTCAAAGGGCACAACTCATCGCTGAAACTCGTGCCCAAATCCAAGTGGAGATTCGTGTGGAAGAGCAAGCTCGTATTAGAGCTGAAACTGAGGCAGCAACCCAAGCTGCTCAGTTGGAGTTAAGAAACAAACAACTAAGGGACTACGCTGTCCCAAAGAACTTTGAGGATAACCACCCGGTCCGACCTCCGATTATTAATATCCCCAACTTTGAGATTCGCACCCAGTGGATCCAGATCATGCAAGGCATATCTTTCTCTGGAGGTTCTGGAGATGATTGCATGGATCATTTAAAAAGGTTTAAGGCGCTGTACCGCCTGGTTCCACAAGCTGGTGTCGCTTATGATGTGATAATGCTTCATCTGTTCCATTTCACCCTATCTGGGAGGGCCTTGAGTTGGTATAACTCACTTGACAGAGAACCAATAATAACCACATGGGCTCCTCTTGAGGAAAAGTTCATGGAGAAGTTCTTTCCACCCTCACTGACCAATGAAATCAGAGGGCAGATCAATCACTTCTCTCAGCTGCCTGGAGAAACCCTTGTTGAGGCATGGGAGAGATTTAAAGAACTTCTGCGTAAATGCCCTCATCATGGAATCTCCCAGAATCAAATGATAGAAACCTTCTCCCGGGGAGTAAGCGATGATATTAAACAGTTCTTAGATTCCTCTTCTGGAGGAAACTTCATGAGGAAAAATTACGAGGACGCATGGAAGATTGTTACTCTCGGAGCTTAAAACCAGTCCAACTGGGGACGATCAACCAGTAAAGGTGTCCTCAAAGTTTTGAAAGCTAAAGAATCAATAGAGATGAAAGAAATAGCTAAAGTCTTGAAAACCATAGTTCATAAACAGCAAGCTCTCGAAACTTCTCTCAGAGAAATCGATAAGAAGAAAACTCCGCTAGTTCAACAAGTCAAAGCCGTCACGGGATCCTGCGAGGCTTGTCATGCTTCTAACCATCCGACTCTTTCCTGCAGTATGCTATATAATGTGATGATGGATCTGCATCCACCACCACAACCATATGAACCTATCATTGATCAGTCGGAAGAGCAACTACTGGAACAAGTTAACTCTATCCACTCTATCCATGGGCAAGTCTACTACAACCCTAACCAACCAAGAAATCATCCAGGGTTTCAGTATGGAAACCCTGCTGGGACTGCCAATCCTCAGCATCAAACACAGGGGGGATCTACTAGTAGGCTAACACCTGGATTCCCAAAAAACTTCAACCAAAATCAAGGGAATTCCAGGAGTAACTTTCCTAGGGCTAACTACCCCAGGAACCAATCAGCTTACTACTAGTACACTCATCCTCCGCTCCACCCACAGCTACATACTCAACAACCTCAGCTGGTGTTACCGCCCCAACAATCTCAACAAACCCAGCAACCAATTCCTCCGACAAATGCTCCTCCCCAACCGGAAGATGAAATATCCTTGATCAGGCAGATGTTACAATCGCAACAAACTATGCTAGCTAACCAGCAGTCTCAGCAAAAAGCAGTTGAAGCTCAGCTTGCTCAGATCGCTGCACAATTGAAGCCCCCAGCAGGTACGTTTGCTGGGAAGCCTGAATCAAACCCTAAGCACGGACAAACAGACATGAGCAGTTGAATGCCGTCACCACCAGATCTGGACGCATTCTTCACCCTAGATAATGATGATACCCCTGCTTTCATGAAGAATGAGAACTCGCAACAAGGAGTGGAGAAGCCCTCTGAGGACACAAAGGGAAAAGATAAAGTGTTCACAGAACCTGAAGTTTTGCAATATAAACCAAGAATCCCGTACCCAGGAAGATTACGAGAAACAAAGATGGACACCAGGTTTCAAAAGTTCAAAGAGGCAATGAAGAAACTATACATTGATATCCCACTCCTTGATGCTCTTTCCGAGGTGCCAGCCTGGGAGAAATACCTCAAGACCTTACTATCAATAAAATACATCACCGAGGAGCTAGAATCTGTTAAGCTTGCTCAGACCACTTCGGACATCATCTTAAACAAGATGCCCAAAAAGAAGAAGGACCCAGGCTCTTTCAGAATCCAATGTTGCATTGGCAACGCATCTTCTAAAAAGGGATTAGCTGACCTTGGCGCCGACATATCTATTATGCCTTACTCAATGTGCAAACGGCTGGGTTTCACTGAATTGCTGCCTACAGCAATGACTATCCAATTATCTGATTCCACTATAAGCGCACCTTTGGGGATCATTGAAGATATCCCGGTAAGGATAGGCAAGGATGCTTATGTACCATGCGACTTTGTTGTCATGGACATTAAAGAAGACTTGAGGTATCCAATCATTTTTGGCAGACCATTCCTCGCCACTGCCAGAGCGCTGATTGACGTTGAAACTGGTACCATCATTCTTAGGCTCGGAAAAGAAGCAATTCAATTCTGAGTCCTTAATAGTATGAAAGGCCCCAGCATCCAAGAGGAGGTCTTCCTCCTCGATGCTATTCAATAAATGTCATAGTTGGAAATCTCCGAGCCAGTTGACGAACTTGAAAACGTTCTAATCAATCTGGAGGTTGAATTCTCCGTGAATGAATTAGTTCAACAGTGCCTCCAACATCTAGAAAAGGCCGAAGAAGTGACAAAGGCCACTTTTGAAGAACTTAAAGCTGTTACCACTATAGAAGCAGCTGAGCCACCAAAAGCCCCTTAAATGAAGACCTTACCCACAGGGCTTAAACATGCTTTCTTAGATAAGGAAAAACTGTGCCCAGTTATCATCAGATCCACCCTTACAAGAGATCAAGAGGAAAAGCTCCTAAACGAGCTGAGGAAGCATAAAAAGGTCATAGGATATAAGATAACTGACCTAACGGGCATAAATCCAGCCTTGTGTATGCATAGACTTGCTATGGTTGACGAATTCAAGCCCTCTCGAGAACATCAAAGAAAACTAAATCCTAATCTAAATGAGGTAGTGTGTCTGGAGGTTCTTAAATTACTCAAAGCCGGCATGATCTATCCTATTTCTGACTCCCAGTGGGTCAGCCCCATTCAAGTTGTTCCAAAAAAGGGGGGCACTACTGTAGTGCTCAATGATAAAAATGAACTAGTGCCTACCAGGACTGTAACTGGATGGTGAATGTGTATTGATTATAGAAAGTTGAACAAAGCCACAAGGAAAGACCACTACCCTCTACCTTTCCTTGATGAAGTCCTGGAATGCCTAGCTCACCAAAAATATTTTTGTTACCTCGACGGTTACTCCGGGTTTTACCAAATACCCATACACCTGGAGGACCAGGAAAAAACCACCTTCACATGTCCTTTTGGGACATATGCCTTTAGAAGAATGCCATTCGGGTTATGTAACACACCTGCCACTTTCCAACGATGTATGTCTACTATATTCGCCGATTTAACAGAATCCGTCATGGAGGTGTTTATGGACGATTTCTCAGTATACGGAGATTCTTTCGACAACTGTTTAATAAACCTTCGACAAGTTCTGCAACGCTGCGAGGAAACGAACCTTATCTTGAATTGGGAGAAATGCCATTTTATGGTAACAGAAGGTGTCGTCCTCGGACACAGGGTAAGTGATAGAGGAATAGAGGTTGATAAAGCAAAAATCGATGTTATCTCAAAGCTGTCACCTCCAAAGGACATAAGAGGAGTTCGAGCTTTCCTGGGTCATGCAGGATTCTATAGGAGATTCATCAAGGATTTCTCAAAGATTGCCAAACCCATGACCCAACTCCTGACTAAAGATGCTGAGTTCATATTCAATCAGGAGTGTATAAAAAGTTTCTCTACCCTTAAGGATGTGTTAATCTCCGCTCCTATTCTAAGAGCTCCAGATTGGTCGCTGCCCTTCGAAATCATGTGCGACGCAAGTGATTATGCCATAGGGGCAGTTCTAGGACAGCGGATTGATAAGAAACCCTATGTTATCTACTATGCATCTAAAATGCTAGATGAAGCATAGAAAAACTACACCACTACGGAGAAAGAGTTTCTGGCTATCATCTATGCATTTGAAAAATTTCACTCGTATTTGATTGGCTCTAAGGTCATTGTTTATACCGACCACTCCGCTATTCGATACCTGATTCAAAAGCAAGATGCCAAACCTAGCCTCATCCGCTGGGTGCTGATGATTCAGGAATTCGACTTGGAAATTAAGGATAAAAGTGGAGTGGAGAATGTTGTAGCTGATCATCTCAGCCGTATCGAAGTTGAAGAAGAGGATAAAATCCCTATCCGAGATTCCCTTCCAGATGACCAACTTATGAAGGCCACACATGGATTCCCTTGGTATGCGGATATTGTTAATTATCTAGCCACAGGGATTATCCACCCCTCTGCTTCTTATCATGACAAAAGGAAGTTCCTTCATGACATAAAACAATATCATTGGGATGAACCCTATCTTTTTCGCCTTTGCGCTGACGGACTTTTCCGTCGCTGCTTGCCAGAAGAGGAAATAACCCCGGTCCTAGAGCATTGCCATTCGGGACCTACAGGGGGGCACATGAGTGCTAAGAAAATGGCTATAAAAGTTTTACAATTCGGTTTCTTCTGGCCCACCATATCAAAGGATTTGTACGATTTTGTGAAAGCCTGTAACAAATGCCAATTTTCTGGCAACATATCAAAAAGAGATGAAATGCCCCTCACCTTGTGGCAGGAAATTGAGCTTTTCGACGTGTGGGGGTAGACTACATGGGCCCTTTCCCCCCATCCTATGGCTTCTCTTACATCTTGGTCGCAGTAGACTACGTCTCTAAATGGGTCAAAGTTGTACCCACTGTATCCAGCGATTCCAAACCTGTTATTAAATTGTTCAAAGACGTTATTTTCCCAAGATTTGGAGTTCCAAGAACTGTCATATCGGATGGCGGGACCCATTTCTTGGAATGCAGTTTTGAAGCTTTATTGAAAAAGTACGGAGTCAATCACAAAGTTTCCACGCCCTACCACCCACAGACAAGTGGTCAGGTCAAAATATCCAATAGACAACTAAAGGCGATTCTTGAAAAAACGGTGAATAGAAACCGCAGTGATTGGTCCACCAAACTTCTTGATGCCCTTTGGGCATACCGAACTACATATAAAACACCAATCGGAACAACCCCATTCTGTTTGGTGTATGGGAAGTCCTATCATCTACCAGTAGAGCTGGAACATAAAGCCTGGTGGGCAATCAAACAATTAAACTTCGATCTTAAAAATGCATGCGAGAATAGACAACTCCTGTTGCAGGAGTTAGAAGAGCTCCGAATGACCGCCTATCACAGTGCTAGAATCTATAAGGAGAAGAAAAAATTGTGGCATGATGGTCATCTCAAGAAAAAAGATATCGCCGTTGGCGACAAAGTGCTCCTTTTCAACTCCAAGCTCAAATTATTTCCTAGAAAACTTAGAACAAAATGGTCCGGGCCCTTTACTATAAAACATATTTACCCAACTGGAGCTGCCATTATTATAGACAACAACGGAGGAGAAAGGACGGTCAACGGTCACTGTTTAAAAAGATACTACTCTCCAGAAGACAAAATGCCAAGACAAACCATCAAAATTAAGGATGTTATACCAATAGCATAACTCTATTACAGCTTCATCGAGCCAACGACGTAAAACCCAGGCGCTGCTTGGGAGGGAACCCAAGATTTCTGATTCTTTCTTTCCCGCTCTTTTAATTACCATATGCTTATCTTATGAAAATACAAAAAAAAAATCTCTTATACAAACCAAAACAAACCTAAAAATAAAAAAATGAAAATATATAAAAAAAATACATATAACTAAAACAAACATAAAAATATAAAAACTCGTTCGACCTTAACCCCACTAAACGGTTCTGAAATTGTTTGGGACCTAACGGTCCTGAAACCGTTTGGAACCAAATGGTCCTGAAACCGTTTGGAACCAAACGGTCCTCAAACCGTTTGGAACCAAACGGTCCTAAAACCGTTTGGAACCAAACGGTCCTCAAACCGTTTGGAACCAAACGGTCCTGACACCATTTGGAACCAAACGGTCTCCAAACCGTTTGGAGTCCAAACGGTCGCTAAATCGTTTGACTTAGGGTTTTTGTCAGGTCAACCCCCTGTTTCCTATAAATATAAGCTCTACCCCTTCGTCTTTCTTTCCTTCGACTCCCGAGCAATCTGCAACTCCCGTGCTAGCCCTGTTTCATTGCCTTTGTTCCTGCGCGATCACACCTCTGTCAACCTCGCCTCTGTCGCTCTCCCTGCAACAAGGTGAGCGTGTCACCATCGCGACGCCGACAACATTACCTTTGCTTACGCACCGCTGTCGTTCTGGTCACCCCCAGCTCCTCACGACGTTGCCGAACTCCTTCTCTATCGCCGGCATCACCACCGTCTTTGCCGTTTTCACCAACGGCTCTGTCCATCCCTGCCGTCTTCGCCGCCGTCCTCACCGCCGTTTTCATCGCCAGAGTCACCGTCGTTTTTATCATTTTTTTTCACCATATATTTTATCGCCGCTGTTAACTGCCGCTTTCGCCGTCGTCACCGACGCCCCCGCCGTCTCCGCGATGTTTCACCTTCATCTTCTTCTTCGCCGGTGGCTGTGCGACGCTTCACTTTCCAAACAGTCTTAAAACCGTTTGGAACCAAACGGTCTTGAAACCGTTTGGGACCAAACGGTCTTGAAACCGTCTAGGACCAAACGGTCTTGAAACCGTCTGGAACGTTTACGGTCTAGGAACCGTTTGGGACCAGATGGTCTTGAAACCGTCTGGGATCAAACGGTCTTCAAACCGTTTGGGACCATACGGTCTTGAAACCGTTTGGAACCAAACGGTCTTGAAACCATTTGGGACCAAACGGTCTTCAAACTGTTTGGGACCAAACGGTCTTGAAACCGTTTGGGACCAAACGGTCTTGAAACCGTTTGGGACCAAACGGTCGTGAAACCGTTTGGAACCAAACGGTCCTGAAACCATTTGGGATCAAACGGTCTTCAGACCATTTGGCCTTGCACATTCATTTTTTCCATAAACATACATAAATTAATAAAATCAAATCTCTCTAATATGATTTTCTAACTCTTGATCTCCCATTTTGCAGTCATGACATCATCAACGAAGAAAACCATCAGATCTGAAGTTGCTCCTTCTCTGACAAGGGAGAAAATGATGGTAGAGCTAGCCCAACTCCAGAATATCATAGATGTCTTCAACCAAACTGGGAAAGCCCCTCCAAAAATCAAAATGATGGAGGTTTTGGTCGACATTGACTGACTCACCAACTGTCTAACATAAGCGACCGATGAAGCAGTGGAAGATATCTCTTCTGACGATGATGAAGGCTCAGAGTACGAGCCAAATCCCGAGGAGGAATCCCCAGCTGAAGAACAAATGGGGAAGCGCAAGGTCTAGGAAGCTGCATCTGGGCAGCCCTCCAAGAAACGGGCAAGGAAACAAGTTCGACCTGCCTCGACCATGGATCAACCCTTTGCAAAACCCACCACCACCATTCCCGCTACTACCACCACCATCCCTGTTACCATCCCCACTTTCATTCCCATCACCACCACTACACCACCACCAGAAAACCTCTTCATCCAAACCAACCTCTCCGCTGACAAAATACTAAAACCCACAAAGTATGTTTGCTCCAGCATTCTGCTTAAGATGGGGATATACGACCACATCTTCAACGTGCTAGAAAAAGCCAACCTCGCCAGGTTGTACCTAGTACCTGAAGTATCTTACTCTGAACCCACTACAGAGTTTTTCACTTTTCTGACCAAGGAGCCCGTCGACATCATGGAAAGGTCACGGGACGGAGGTGACAGAAGGCTTGTCACCCAAATCTTCGGCAGCAAGGTTGTCCTGATAGAATATATGCTGAACACAATCTTCATCGACAACCAGGACCAGCTGCGGAAGGCCATGGAGGTGGGGACCGAACATTCAGAGTTCAACAAACACAAGTTCTGGAAAACTCTAACCGGGATCCCCACCTATGACACGAAGACGTGCAAAGCATCAAATATCCACTCTGGCTTTGTGCGCACCCTGCACAAAATTCTCGCTGGCGCACTTTTCCCCAGGACAGAAGGGGGAAATGTTACAATTTCAGATCTTTTCGTTCTCTGTTCTACTCCTAACGAGAGGCTGGTCAATATCGGATGACAACTGATCCAGAAACGATCAACCTCCAGCCCGGGGAAAGAGATATGCATGGGAGGGCATGTCACATCTATTATCAAATATCTCAAGATGGACAGACCACTACCCCACTGCACACAACTAAAGGGCGACATCCTTACCAATGAACAAACCCTAAAGAACTCCTTCATCATCAAGGAAAAGGATGGGAAATTACACTACGTCTTCTGCCCGATGGTTAAGTCTTCCAGAACACTTATCCCGCTTCCGGAGCTAGAAAATTATGACACCAAACAGCTCCTCTTCTTGGACGAGGAGCTTTCACAAATACTAGCTTCGGTTAAATTAACCAAAAAGAAAGCTACAGCGGGACAAACGAAGCTGATCATCTCAGCCCCGACAGCTCGACCAACAAAAATACCTGTCAAACGACCTTCTAGAAGGCAGTTGCAGGCCCAACACCTGTCGGGGACACCAACATCTAAACCAAATCCTGAGGCCGAGATCCTCCATGAAGAAATCTTAACCTCCTCCTCAATCGACTATTTCATTCAGAGTCTACATGAGCAGCTAACCGCTGCCACCACTCCACCCTCCACCATTCCAATATCTACCACTCCTTTCTTCCACATCCCATCCACGCAACCATTCACATCCACTTCATCACCCTAGTTTCCTTCGGGCTTCCCTTTCTCCACCCCTATGCCCGACTTTACCACCTTCCCTTTCACCTTCGCAGTTTCCACCCCATCACTATCTCTACCACCGCTTTCACCACAAATTCCACCACTTTTCACACCCGCCACCACCCCGACACCGCTGGTGACTTCATCCACAGTCACTACGCAGCTCGGGGCATCATCAGTGTCTCTTCTGCAAGACCACCTCTTCCGCATAAAATGCATGACCTGGACATGGCGGCCATCTCCACATTAGATGCTCAGTACATTTTTATACTGAACACTATAGTATACGATGCAAAGGCGGGGGAAGACATAATTTATCTTAATACCAAAACTAGGCGTAAGATGACACGTGAAGACTTCCGCAACATCCTCCGACCTCGGTCCACGATGCCTATGACAATCTTCCGTGTCCTCCTCTCCAATAGCATCAAAATATATAGAAGTAATAAGCGGCAACAACCGTTTTCAACGCCTCGCCTGCTCTGTCTGTTGGCCTTTTATACAAAGACATAAGAGCAAGGTCGATCGAGTGGCTGTGTACTGGTTTAACACGTCAGGCACGCTATCTGACCGTGCCTTTCCAAGTTTTGGACCACAGGCTTTTTATGATTGTGGATACTGAGGCTCGGGATGCCAAGGTGTATAATTTCTGTGGCGCCGAGCTACCGGCCGACACAATAAACTTCGTCGGTGAAGAAGCAGGAGAAGCAAGGTGTATACCCTTCCGGCTACTTAAGTTAATATGGGCCGCGCGCCCATCTCTCCGCCAAGATTGGAGCCAGCCTTGGTTCAAAATCATAAACCCTCAAGTTCAAGCTGCCGAGGGATCTGGGGATTGCGCTTTCTGCACCATATGTCACATCTAAGTGCTGAACCAGGTAATCCCATTTACTGATCTGGTTGCTGAAGATTTCCATTCCTTGCGCGGGCGTTATGCCATGGAGCTCATCTATGATAGGCGGTTCTTCAAGGACCCAACTATGGCACCAGATGATGTTCTTCGCTACCTCTTCTCAGCTATCCAGCGACCGCAGCGGTGACCCTTCCGACAAACTCTAAAGGAGTCAGAAAAGACCAATATGACAGTCACTGATACCAAGAAAGCTATAAGTAATATCGATCATCTGTCTGCCATCGAACCAACCTTTCCTGATTTCGACCGCAATGCTTGCAAAGGTCTTTCTGACCTCGAGTTGCGTCTCATTATGCAGCAGCTCTCAACCGACAAAGATGGGCTCATATTCATGTCTAGAGACATTCTTGTAATGGCCGACACACTACGAGAGACTTTACAAATCAAAGGATCGCTCCCTATAAGCTTAATGGCCGCCTATCAGTTTCTACTTGGCCAAAACAACCCAACAACATACATGGCGTCCCCATATATGAAAGATGATCTTCTAAAGCTCAAGAACTTTGGCACAACTGACGCACTGATCTCCTATCTCCAGCACACAATGCCGACGTTCATCATGCTACCCTTCCTCTATCACGAGCACTAGATGCTACTGGCAACAAATCTCCCAGAAGGAACAACCACAATATATAACAGTTCCGATAGCCAATATAACGCACGACAGAGAAACTATGTCGTGACACCAAAGACACCAATAGAAGTAGCAGCAAAGGAGTGCGCCGACAAGTTAATCGATTTTCTGAGCCAGCATACAAGGGCGTACGACAAAGAGCATTTCCACCGCCCTTCCTTCTACCACAAATGCCCCCAGCAAATCCGACAATCGAACGACTGCGGCTTCCATGTCCTCTACTGGATGTACACCATCATCGTTCTCCAAAGACTAGTAGAGGAGATGACTGACATGGATTACCACGCTCTACGAGGACAGTTTGCATCCAACCTACTTCATTCACCGGGGCAAATGCAGATTTACCTTAGCCTGCAGCCCTTGTCCTAATTACTTCTCAACCTATCACTTTGACACTCTGAGGACAGAGTGAGTGATAAGTTAGGGGGGGGGGGGTACATTAGACAAGGGCAAGGTATCACTTTTTTTTCCCTCTTCCTTCTTTTCTTTTCTCGGTTTACACATTTTTCCTTTTTAACTTTCTTTTTAATTAACCCTTTTTTTGAGTAGAATCACCCTCACTTAACTCTAGAATCATGTTAGTCCCCAAAAGTAAATATCACTTAGACATTTAATGGCGTTTTAATAATGTCACTCCACTATCGATTTTCATGCTTTTACTTCAATTCTTTATCTGACTCTCCACAGGTCAAAATCAAGGCAGAAATAAGCCAAGCTCTCAAGGACGAGAGGGGAATCAGGCAACTTCCAAATCAAGAAGTTCTGCAAGTGGACCACAAACCAAATAAGTGCATGTTGAAAAACCCTAAGAACAGCTTTCCTCTCTTCAAAATAAAAGAGGCTTGACCGCCCAAAATAAATTCCCAAACAAAACCCTAAAACCCAAGCCTGCGAGTTATCGAATAAAAGCCAGAGAGACGAATAAAATTATGAGAGTTGTGCCATGAATAAGGATCTATATAAAGAACCAATGAAGGTTTCATCCGGCTGGCACATTCCGTTGACCTCACAAAGGCAGATGTGTCGTGCCCGGTAGTGGAACCCTTAGGTATCTAAATATATGAAAGGCTCATAATGGACTCACCCGGCCGATACATTCAGCTGCCCTCATAAAGGCAGATGTGTCGTGCCCGGTAGTGAGATCCTAAAAAGCATAGACATTCCCTCCCCCAGTTGAAGGGGGAGATACACTTCAAGCCTTTAGCCAACTCTCATACCCTCTCTAGCTTCCAGTAGGTCTTTCAGAGAGATATAAAGCTGATTAGAGTCAACAACATGCACAAAATAAAGGTGGTCCCAATGCAAACTACGAGATACGGAAAGAACCTGAGACCTGAGCAACTCTCGAAACCTAAAAGAGTCAAGGCAAGAAATAAGCCTTGATATGACCCGACGGGAACTCAGGTTAAGAATTGAAACAAGAGTGTGGAAATCCTAACTAAATAAAATCACCTCGCCATTACATGTCTCAACTCTATCTAACTTGAGGACAAGCTAGACTCTAAGTTAGGGGGGTGATAACCTCCCATTTTGGACGATTATCTTAGTCTTTTTCTTTAGTTTTCCATACTCTTTCCAAATTAAAAATATACATAATCCCAAATTTACCCCTTCTTTGTAAATATACCATCAGACTAACTTTTCCCTTTCATACATGCAGAAAAACACAAAAAAATCACAAAAGAATAACTCAACCTCAAGACCGCATGGATTCAAACGGTCCCAAGACCGCATGAAGCCAATCGGTCTCGAGACTGCATGGAGTCAAACAGTCCCAAGACCGCATGAAGCCAATCGGTCTCGAGACCGCATGGAGTCAAACGGTCCCAAGACCGCATGAAGCCAATCGGTCGCGAGACCGCATGGAGTCAAACGGTCCCAAGACCGCATGAAGCCAAACGGTCCTGAGACTGCATGGAGTCAATCGGTCTCAAGACTGCATGAAGCCAATCGGTCTCGAGACCGCATGGAGTCAAACGGTCCCAAGACCGCATGAAGCCAAACGGTCTTGAGACCGCATGGAGTCAATCGGTCTCAAGACCGCATGAAGCCAATCGGTCTCGAGACCGCATGGAGTCAAACGGTCCAAATACCGCACGAAGCCAAACGGTTCCGAGACCGCATGGAGTTCAAACAGTCTCAAGACCGCATGAAGCCAACCGGTCCCGAGACCGCATGGAGTTCAAATGGTCTCAAGACCGCATGAAGCCAACCGATCCCGAGACCGCATGGAGTTCAAACAGTCCCGAGACCGCATGAAGCCAAACGGTCCCGAGACCGCATGGAGTCAAACGGTCTTGAGGTCCAAATGGTCTTGAGGTCCAAACGGTCTCAAGATCCAAACGGTCTCAGGCCCAAATGGTCTTGAAGACCAAACGGCCTCCAAACCGTTTGGATTTCACTTAAGGCCTATAAATAAGACCCTAAGGGTCCTCCACTAGGCATCAGAGTTTTCAGACGCCCAAAGGATGCCTCAATCATTCCAGAGCTCTTTCTACTTCCATCCTCCGACCGGGGGATGTCAGTCTGAGACTCATACTCCATCTCGAATCTACTTTCCCTCTATCTGCCAAAGAAGGTGGTAAGAGGGAGATCTCATCATCAAGCAACCTGTGAAGCTGGTGGATCGTTTCTCTCTCTCTCCAAGGGGTTCACTTTCCTCTCTCCTTTGTGGGGATGATGGTCTTTCTCTCTCTTCTTGCCTCCTTCTTTGTCCTAGTCATGAGCGAGTAGTCGTATTCACTAGGGTGCAGGAAGTAGCCCCGCTACCCATGCTTTCATATCATGTAAATGTAATCCTTAGGTTGTAATATAGAGTTCTTATCTTTGTTAGTTCGACATCAAACGATTAATGAATGCATGTTGCTTGATCTCCAACTTGTGTTATCTTTTATCTCTTAGTATGAATTGTCTACGTTTGTACTATTAGATTAGAAACTCGTTTGTATGTTGGTTCTCGGTGTATGTATTCACCATGCATCTGTTTCGGTATCTAGAAGTGTATCTCAAGAAGTGGAGTAAACTCACTATCATCCGTTGCACTTTCATACTATGAAATGGAATCAGTTGACGTATGGAAGTGCAACCTTGATAAGTCGAGGAACACACTTTGCAAGGGGAATGATGCAAAGTAATGTGACCATTTGTTTGGGAATGGTTGGCATTGCAACATTCCCGTACTTCTCATAGTTAGATTCTCCGGAAGGAGGCTAAGTCTACAAGGATACTAACTGATTGGACTCTTTTTGCAGGTTAGGTTTTGCTTTACATGTGTTGATCGATGTGTAGTGGTCGTGAAAAACCAATCATACCTTAGTGATCTTTTATCATAGTTTAACTCATTAGATTTACCTACTTTCTTTACTTTTCATGTTCTTAGTTAAAAACATCAAAATCCAACTTTCGATATAAGTACCTGCTAGTAAGTAACCGAGTGAAGTTCCATACGTTTTCCATCTTGTTTCTTGCAACAAGACTGTTGTCCTGTGGATTCGACCCTTAACTATATTGCGATAAGACTTCCACGTATCTTAGCATACGTGGGTGGAGTTTTCTATCTAGTATAAGAAAGGCTAAACTTGAACACTTACCATCTTTAGGATTTTTAGTGGTGCACGCAATTCCACGTAAGTGGAAGCTCCATCAAAAATTGGCGCCATTGTCGGGGACAACAGAACGATGTAATTTCACTTAGTACTTTTCTAGTTGGTTACGATTTTACATTTCCTTTGGCAATGACGACGAAGAAGATGACTCCGACTCATCTGCTGATTCAAACAAAGATAACACCTCTTTTGGTGATAAACATGATGACGGAGAGGACCCTGGAAATGCAGCAGAACCTTCTCACAGAGGTTCCGACAAAGGTCACCACGACAATGACAATCACCCCAAGTCCCCACATAACGATAATGTCAACATGTCATACGGGGACCAATTCTTTGATTATTTTGTGCTGGGATCTATCGGGGAAGCTGCTAAAGACGCGGCTTACACTGAGCTCCACCAGTGTATACTAGGAACCAGCGCCAGCCCACCAAAAAAACTGCCCCACCTCTCTCCACACCTTCTCCCTATGACGAGGGCGAGGCAAAACGAGTAAGTTTAGACACCGACGAAGACCTTGATTTTGCCTCCGACTCAGACGATGACCTACCAGGCCATGAACAGGCCTTCGAACAACCTACTTCTCTCCCTCCACAAGAGCTTCCCCCGCCACCACCTCTGCCGCATAAAATGCATGACCTGGACATGGCGGCCATCTCCACATTAGATGCTCAGTACATTTTTATACTGAACACTATAGTAGAAGATGCAAAGGCGGGGGAAGACATAATTTATCTTAATACCAAAACTAGGCGTAAGATGACACATGAAGACTTCCGCAGAATCCTCCGACCTCGGTCCACGATGCCTATGGCAATATTCCGTGTCCTCCTCGCCAATAGCATCGAAATATATAGAAGTCATAAGCGGCAACAACCGTTTTCAACGCCTCGCCTGCTCTGTCTGTTGGCCTTTTATACAAAGACATAAGAGCAAGGTTGATCGAGCGGCTGCGTACTGGTTTAACACGTCGGGCACGCTATCTGACTGTGCCTTTCCAAGTTTCAGACCACTGGCTTTTTATGATCGTGGATACCGAGGCTCGGGATGCCAAGGTGTATAATTTCTGTGGCGCCGAGCTACCATCCGACACAATAAACTTCGTCGGGGAAGCAGCAGGAGAAGCAAGGTGTATACCCTTCCGGCTGCTTAAGTTAATCTGGGCCGCGCGCCCATCTCTCCGCCAAGATTGGAGCCAGCCTTGGTTCAAAATCATAAACCCTCAAGTTCAAGCCGCCGAGGGATCTGGGGATTACACTTTCTGCACCATACGTCACATCCAAGAGCTAAACCAGGAAATCCCATTTACTGATCTAGTTGCTGAAGATTTCCATTCCTTGTGCGGGCGTTATGCCATGGAGCTCATCTGTGATAGGCGGTTCTTCAAGGACCCAACTATGGCACCAGATGATGTTCCTCGCTACCTCTTCTCAGCTATCCAGCGACCGCAGCGGCGACCCTTCCGACAAACTCTGAAGGAGTCAGAAAAGACCAATATGACAGTCGTCGATACCGAGCAAGCTACAAGCAATATCGATACTCTATCTGCCATCGAACCAACCTTTCCTGATTTTGACCGTGATGCTTGCAAAGGTCTTTCCGACCTTGAGTTGCGTCTCATTATGCAGAGGCTCTCAGCCGACAAAGATGGGCTCGTATTCATGTCTAGAGACATTCTTGTAATGGCCGAAACACTACGAGAGACTTTACAAATCAAAGGATCGCTCCCTATAAGCTTAATGGCCGCCTATCAGTTTCTACTTGGCCAAAACAACCCAACAACATACATGGCGTCCCCATATATGAAAGATGATCTTCTAAAGATCAAGAACTTTGGCACAACTGACGCACTGATCTCCTATCTCCAGCATACAACGCCGACGTTCATCATGCTACCTTTCCTCTATCACGAGCACTAGATGCTACTGGCAACAAATCTCCCAGAAGGAACAACCACAATATATAACAGTTTCGATAGCCAATATAACGCACGATAGAGAAACTACGTCGTGACACCAAAGACACCAACAGAAGTAGCAGCAAAGGAGTGCGCCGACAAGTTAATCGATATTTTGAGCCAGCATACAAGGGCTTATGACAAAGAGCATTTCCACCGCCCTTCCTTCTGCCAAAAATGCCCCCAGCAAATCCGACAATCGAACAACTGCGGCTTGCACGTCCTCTACTGGATGTACACCATCATCGTTCTCCAAAGACCAGTAGAGGAGATGACTGACGTGGATTACCACGCTCTACGAGGACAGTTCGCATCCAGCCTACTTCATTCACCGGGGGCAAATGCAGATTTACCTTAACCTGCAGCCCTTGTCCTAATTACTTCTCACCCTATCACTTTGACACTCTGAGGACAGAGTGAGTGATTAGTTAGGGGGGGTACATTAGACAAGGGCGAGGTATCACTTTTTTTTTCCTCTTCCTTCTTTTCTTTTCTCGGTTTACACATTTTTCCTTTTTAACTTTCTTTATAATTAACCATTTTTTTGAGTAGAATCACCCTCACTTAACTCTAGAATCATGTTAATCCCCAAAAGTAAATAGCACTTAGACATTTAATGGCGATTTAATAATGTTACTCCACTATCGATTTTCATGCTTTTACTTCAATTCTTTATATGACTCTCCACAGGTCAAAATCAAGGTAGAAATAAGCCAAGCTCTCAAGGACGAGAGGGGAATCAGGCAAATTCCAAATCAAGAAGTTCTACAAGTGGACCACAAACCAAATAAGTGCATGTTGAAAAACCCTAAGAACAGCTTTCCTCTCTTCAAAATAAAAGAGGCTTGGTCGCCCAAAATTAATTCCCAAACAAAACCCCAAAACCCAAGCTTGCGAGTTATCGAATAAAAGCCAGAGAGATGAATAAAATTATGAGAGTTGTGCCATGAATAAGGATCTATATAAAGAACCAATGAAGGTTTCATCCGGCCGGCACATTCCGCTGCCCTCACAAAGGCAGATGTGTCGTGCCTGATAGTGGAAGCCTAAGGTATCTAAATATATGAAAGGCTCATAAAGGACTCACCCGGCCGGTACATTCAGCTGCCCTCATAAAGGCAGATGTGTCGTGCCCGGTAGTAAGATCCTAAAAAGCATAGACAGCCCCTCCCCCACTTGAAGGGGGAGCTACACTTCAAGCCTTTAGCCAACCCTCATACCCTCTCTAGCTTCTAGTAGGTCTTTCAGAGAGGTATAAAGCTGATTAGAGTCAACAACATGCACCAAATAAAGGTGGTCCCAATGCAAACTACGAGATACGGAATGAAACTGAGACTCGAGCAACTCTCGAAACCTGAAAGAGTCAAGGCAAGCAATAAGCCTTGATATGACCCGAGGGGAACTCAGGTTAAGAATTGAAACAAGAGTATGGAAATCCTAACTAAATAAAATCGCCTCACCATTACATGTCTCAACTCTATCTAACTTGAGGACAAGCTAGACTCTAAGTTAGGGGGGTGATAACCTCCCATTTTGGACGATTATCTTAGTCTTTTTCTTTAGTTTTCCATATTGTTTCCAAATTAAAACTATACATAATCCCAAATTTACCCCTTCTTTGTAAATATACCATCAGACTAACTTTTCCCTTTCATACATGCAGAAAAACACAAAAAAATCACAAAAGAATAACTCAACCTCAAGACCGCATGGATTCAAACGGTCCCAAGACCGCATGAAGCCAATCGGTCTCGAGACCGCATGGAGTCAAACGGTCCCAAGACCGCATGAAGCCAATCGGTCTCGAGACCGCATGGAGTCAAACGGTCCCAAGACCGCATGAAGCCAATCGGTCTCGAGACCGCATGGAGATGAATGGTCCCAAGACCACATGAAGGCAAACGGTCCTGAGACCGCATGGAGTCAATCAGTGTCACACCCCGATCTCACACTAACCACTAATCACGAGATTAGGGCGTGGCGGAGGGATTATCACATAAACAAATCACTGAGAATTTTTTTCTTTTTAAAACCTCG
This sequence comes from Alisma plantago-aquatica, assembly GCA_963693085.1. Classification (NCBI taxonomy): domain Eukaryota; kingdom Viridiplantae; phylum Streptophyta; class Magnoliopsida; order Alismatales; family Alismataceae; genus Alisma; species Alisma plantago-aquatica. The sequence continues at coordinate 153,613,561 of OY856411.1, forward strand.
TAATGATATCCGGATTATTGCTGTAAACTAAAACATGATAAACTATTGCGGAAGCATTTCAATTAACCTGGCTAGAGAACATAAACAGAGTTTACAACATGTAACATTGTTTAACAGAAAGTAAACATAACAGTTAATTTACATCTTTTACACATTCACCATGCATACTTTCTCTCACCCACACCATGTCCCAAGGACCGAGGGGAAAGGACTAAGAGACCACTATCTAACTAACTACATATACCTTCTATTGACTAGTGTAGTAAGATCTTTCAGATTCCTGCTGCTGATGATGACCTAAAAATGTTTTGAGTAGAGGTATGAGCCTACTCGCTCAGTGAATAGCCTTTCATTTAGCTATCACTAAACAACTCATCAAGTTTATAAAATTGAAATAAAACATATATACAGTACAAGCAGGGCAGTTCTAATGACAGAAGATTTGCAGATAATAATCACATTTCTATGCAACGACAGATATTTTAAGTAAATAAACAGATATATAGAATTTGCACAAAAGTTCGGATCTCTTAGCATATTAATTTACTGTGATCCTATATGATTACATATTTATATTATTATTATGCCCTAATCATATGCAGTGTACCCTGCATACAAAGATCCGTAGCGAACTACGATCCCACCGTACAAGACTTAGCGATACACCCGGGAAATGCTAAGTCTGACGCCAGCCCTGCTCTGCCACAGGACCCCAGGCTCATCGGCCTTCAGGCTCATCGGCCTCACTGTACTACATCGAGTGCTCTAGACTCCTCCTCTAACCTGAGTACAGAGGTGGAGAGTCTCACGGGGTTACCTCCATGACTCCACACGGATCTTGTTGCAATAACCCCCAATTTTCTCCAGTGCCATCGTGACATCGCACGCGTTGTTGTTGGACACTGCCTCTCTGTCCTCGTGTCTCCATGACTCCGCACGGATAATGTTGCAACACGAGTTTCACCCCTAAGAAGCAGATCTGTCAAAGGGGTTCTACAGTGTTAGGGCACCTAAGTCTATTAACTGATTAACATATAAACATTTAAACAGGAAATTCACATTTACTAATTTCATATCAGATCACAATACACTGTCATTCTAAACCGACAGAGCAATATATTTCAAATCATTGTAATTTCTGAGAAATTCTCATACCATGCATTCAGACAATTTAGAAATGCATAAATAACCCAACTTATTTCAATTTGGCACATACATAGCGAATTTATGCAATTGAACATCTTATTCAACAAATTAAAGAAATTTACTTCACATATGAGAATCATACTCAACAATTATCAATTCTCTAAAATTCTCGAAAAATGTGCACATTAACCCAAATCCTAGTTTGTGCATCACTTAACTCAATTAAGAGTTAATTACATATCAAAACACAATTTAATAACAATACTTGAGAATTTCTGGTAATATTTCAGAGAAATGTGCCATTTCATGTAAATATCAATTTACACATATTAACGTCAAAAGATACATGCAATTAGGGTTTTCTTGCATATTTTTATTTATTCATATCAACTTTGAAACCGTACATCTGATAATTTATCAGAAATCTTCATTGTCTGGGTTCATACCCAAATCATACCGTTTTCAGACATGAATTTCTAATTTCAACATTCAAATGAGCAATTTAGGTTCCAATGAACCATATAAATCTACTGATTCAATCCATACTGTTCAAATACTAAATTTAATCATATAACAGTGTCTAGAAGCATTTTATGAACTAAAAAGGTCGGGCGACGCCAAACGCTGCACGACGCCTGATAACGCCTGTTATCAGCGTAATTCGCGCAAAAAACAGAAAGTATTCAAACGCCTCAGTTTATTAATGATAAATAAATGAAATCCTACTCACTTCGATTTGGTATGATCAGATTCGTCCGGAGGTGCATCCAGGGCCTGATTCTGGACAATATTGGATCATCTTCAACCTTTGATTTGGCTTCTACTGTTCCTGTTCACGGTCTAGTTGCCTCACGGTTGGCGGAGAACTAAATTGGAAATGGTTGCTCGTGGCTAGGGCTGCAAATTTTGGATTTAGAACTCCGAACCGTGCTCAAAGGCACCTCCCCTATCACCTCGGCACGCCCAAGGCGGCCTGTTGTTGTTGCACGCAGCTACGGCTGCTGCAAGATGGCCGCTTGGCCAAGTAGCAGGGCAGCTGAGCTAGGTGGATGGCTAAGGGAGGAAGGAGAAGAGAGGAAGGCAACGCTGCTGAACCGAAGCAAAGGGAGCCCTGATCGGCCCCGAATCAGCCGCTGTCGCCATGGACGCGGCGCTTCTACTGCTGCTGCATTTGCTGGCCTCCCTACTTGTCGGGCTTGCAGATGGGGTAAGGGTGGAGGAAGGAAGGTGGGAGAAGGAGAAGGGGAGTGGCGCCCATGCTGGATCGGAGCCCAGAGCCAAGAACTGCCCGCCCTAGCTCACCCTGATCGCACTGCAGTTGAGGGCGCCGCTCCTGTCGGTTCCTGTTCTATTAGTCGCGTGATGAAGAAGGGTTAAAGGGAAAAGAAAATCAGCCGACCCATTTAAAGGGATAAAGATCAAATAAAAAAAATGGAAAATTTGCAAAATAAGCCCAAAAGACTTAAAAACATCGTATCTAGTACATCAGATGCCCGATTTGGATGATTTCTCTTGCAACTTTTCAAGCACAAGATTCTCTACAACCTTGAATCGAGAAAACATGCTAATTGGACTGTCTCACCCAATCAAAGCACTAAATGCATCAGTGAGTACTTAATCCAACTTAATTAACCGAACGATCATCATTGCTATTATCATTAATTGCCTCAAGTGATTCAATCTCAGCTATTGATTCACATATTAGCTTATTTTGATTAACGATGATGTTTAACAGGGTTCTTAGCACTAATCAAGATGCTTACTGATTAATCACAGAGTGGGTCATAACAATCTCCCTTCCTTATAAGAATTTCGTCCCGAAATTCCTAAAAGAGAAAAGGAAACTTGTTACATATCTCTGACTCAAGCTCCCACGTAGCTTCCTCTAGATTATGATTTCTCCACAGAACTTTCACTAATGGTATCTCATGATTCTTGAGTTTCTTGATCCTTTGATCAACTATCTGAATTGGTTCCTCAACATAGGACACATCTGATCTGAGTTGTGCAGGTTCTGGGTCTACTATCTTTTCTATACTAGGATAACATTTCTTCAACATAGATACATGAAACACATCATGTAGATCTGACAACTCAGATGGCAATTCTAACCTATAGGCTACAGGTCCAATCCTATCAATGATAGGATACATGCCCATAAACCTAGGAGTCAGTTTGCCTCTCTTACCAAATCTCAGCACTCCTTTCCATGGTGAAACTTTCAAGTATACTTCATCACCAACCTCAAACTCAAGAGGTCTACGTCTTTTCTCAGCATAACTTTTCTGCCTGTCCTGTGCAACTTTCAACTGTTCTTTAATCACAGTAATCTTTTCAGTAGTCAAATCCACTATCTCGGGTCTAAGAATCTGCTCTTCACCAACCTCATACCAACATATGGGTGATCTGCACTTTCTACCATACAGAGCTTCATACGGGGCCATACCAAGACTGGAATGGTGACTATTGTTGTATGCAAACTCTATAAGGTTCAAGTGTTCTTCCCAACTTCCACTGAATTGCAAGACACATGCTCTCAGCATGTCCTCCAAAACCTGAATGGTCCTTTCTGACTGACCAACTATCTGCAGGTGAAAAGCAGTATTAAATCTTAACTTTGTGCCCAAAGCACAATGCAACTCATTTCAAAAACCTGGATGTGAACTTAAGATCTCTATCAGATATAATTGAAACTAGGATACCATGCAACCTGACTATCTTATCCAAGTATATCTTAGCCAATTTCGAGACATCAAAGGTTGACTTAATATGAAGAAAATGAGCAGACTAAATTAGTCTATCCATAATCATTCATATCAAGTCATAACCTCTAGGTGTCTTGGGCAACTCTATCACAAAATCCATTGTGATATGTTCCCGCTTCCATTCTTGTATAGGAAGAGATTGCAAAGTACATGTAGGTTTTTGGTGCTCAGCCTTAACCTACTGACACACTCCACATCTAGTCACGTACTCCGCCACATCTTTCTTCATACCAGTCCACCAATATAACTCTTTGAGGTTCCTGTACATCCTAGTGTTACCTGGATGCATGGCATACATAGAAGCATGCGCTTCTTCAAGAATATTTCCTTTCAAATCACTGTCTCGAGATACACACAACCCGTCATACTAATATAGCAATCTGTCATCTGAAAACCTAAACTCTGGTCTTTTTCCCCCATCATGTCATGCATGATTACTGCAACTCACTATCACCCTACTATAGTTCCTTATTCTGATCATAAAAAGTAGGCTTGACTTGCATCTGTGCAATCAAACCACTCTTCTCTGTCACCCCTAAGTCTAAGTTCAACTTTTGCATCTCTACTAGCAGGTCTCTCTTGAAACATGCCATAGAGAATGCATCAGCTATTGAACTTGACTTCATGCTGAGGACATCAACTATCACATTCGGTTAACCAGGGTGATAGTCTATCATCACATCATAAAGATAGTGTCACCATGTCTTAAGAGTATGAACTACAACAGCTAACTCCAATTCATGTATCGGTTAAAACTCCTCATTCTATACTACTTACTTCATGTTATTGCTGTAAGAATTTATTTCATATCGCACTTCGCTTATTTTTGTATTTCTCCTTTTGTTTCAAACACACTTATTACATTTCAAATTTATATCTTACTCTTTCTGTGTCATTTTCATATTGTGTATCTACCTTCCAGATTAGCTAACTTTAAACCCTGGATTTTATTAGTGCTAGGTTACCTTTCATAGTGCAAATTGTATGATCTTGTTTTATAAAGATACTAGTATTCAAGGTCAAATCACTAGTGATATCCCTTGAACTACTACAACTCTAAACATTCTAGGGTTTGGTCCTTATCAGTAACATAGCATTATTGTGGTGTGACTTTGCTTCATTAGTTTGAAATCAAACTTTAGATCTCATAAGTTCATCCATCTACTTGTAATGAATACAACATATATGAATAATCATCAATGAACTATAGATATATAACAGAAATGTAACATCAGCCAAGTTCTCTAGCATAACTTATTAACACAAATGCTACAAATAAACATGATACTTGTTACCCAAGCATCACACATGGCTCACAAGGCCATTCATATCTTGTCACCTCTCACTAGGCAACAACTTATTCACATGGTTCATAAAATCCGTACACATTATTACTTTTATTAAGCAACAACAACATCAACACACAAAAAGCCAATCAACATTTATTATATAAATGTCACAGCCCAAACTTGGCTATATTCATCATCTCATCATACCTGCATGGTTATTAGGCATGATAACAGTCATACAAGATATTTATCACATCATGTGATACAATAGTAATACCATCATTCCTTAACCAGGAATTAGGGTTCACTATCAAACAGGGCTTATCATTCCCTTTCCCCCAAATTAGGGTTAGGGTTCCCCATTTCTCATTAATTCAGACCCTCTTGAGTTAACCAACTTTATCTTATATTAAGGTATTTTCCCTCTTAATACATTCCATCACAGAATACTCACCCTTAGCATATAATGCATAGGCCACACATTAGAATTGTCCAGCTATCTCACATGATATGGACTTATCTTAGTTTAAGACATAACTTTATTATAAAGTTGCCTATAAACAATCGCAATGATACACCCTCAATTAGGGTTTACTAATCATGTATTGGATCCATGCATTTGTTATACATTATTAATTAGTACCATTAAGGTATTTCTCACCTAATCATTAAATTTAATCTGAACCTTATTGTGTTCCTTTATTTCTAATTAAGGATTGCTCATATGAGGTCCCAATGTTGGGTCTCCGATATCAGTTCCAACAAATTCTTAGTTGTTCTAATCTTTCTCTTATATCTCAACATCTTAGTGTATATACATTTTTCACCATGATTCGGGTCTAAATTATCCAGAATCTACTTTTATTATATTATTAATAGGAGTCATTAGATCTCAGTAACGCATCCTGCCAGCCAGACCAGGTCGAACCTGTAGTCCTGAAGCCAAGACCTACTCAGGATTAACCAACTCCTATTAATCTCAAACATGTGGAAAGAATATCCACTTAGGGCAAACTCATTTAAACATAACTTCTGGTATACTTAATACAAAGAATATAAACAATAACTAAATCACTTCATGACACACAACAATATAAAAGAATCATATTTATTCTATAAACTGAAAATCTAAATCCATACATATAAGAGCATTTCTAATGATTTCCAATCAAATAAGCAATATTAAACAAGAGATGTATTGCATCCTATATTTGATCTCTTACTCCTACATTAATTTCCGGTTTCTTAACCCTAAGATTTCTAGGGTTTCTCTCTAGCCCATCCTTCCTCTGCATACCTGGCCAGGGCATCCAGAGAAGAATAGACAGAGTAGCTTGATACTGGTCAATCTAAGTATTCAGACACCTGGCCAGGGTATCTAAACACTCAGACCTCCCAGAGCTAAAGACATATCACTTCTTATTTTTCTCACTTATAACTCTATCTTTCGACCCTAATGATCCCTGACGATTCAACATAAACTCTTTACTTGGTTCTCGTGACCACATCCTCTTCCTTCCATCTGCAATAGTATAACAGTACACTTCCTGTTAGAAAATTGCAGTTAGAAGGAAGACACTTAAGTCCTAATCCTATTGGTCTCTTATCGTCCCCTGACCTTGACTTAGAGTATTCATATACTCAACCTATGCTCTGATACCAAGATGTCACACCCCGATCTCACACTAACCACTAATCACGAGATTAGGGCGCGGCGGAGGGATTATCACATAAACAAATCACTGAGAATTTTTTTCTTTTTAAAACCTCGTAATGATATCCGGATTATTGCTGTAAACTAAAACATGATAAACTATTGCGGAAGCATTTCAATTAACCTGGCTAGAGAACATAAACAGAGTTTACAACATGTAACATTGTTTAACAGAAAGTAAACATAACAGTTAATTTACATCTTTTACACATTCGCCATACATACTTTCTCTCACCCACACCATGTCCCAAGGATCGAGGGGAAAGGACTAAGAGACCACTATCTAACTAACTACATATACCTTCTATTGACTAGTGTAGTAAGATCTTTCAGATTCCTACTGCTGATGATGACCTGAAAATGTTTTGAGTAGAGGTATGAGCCTACTCGCTCAGTGAATAGCCTTTCATTTAGCTATCACTAAACAACTCATCAAGTTTATAAATTTGAAATAAAACATATATATAGTACAAGAAGGGCAGTTCTAATGACATAGAAGATTTGCAGATAATAATCACATTTCTATGCAACGACAGATATTTTAAGTAAATAAACAGATATATAGAATTTGCACAAAAGTTCGGATCTCTTAGCATATTAATTTACTGTGATCCTATATGATTACATATTTATATTATTATTATGCCCTAATCATATGCAGTGTACCCTGCATACAAAGATCCGTAACGAACTACGATCCCACCGTACAAGACTTAGCGACACACCCGGGAAATGCTAAGTCTGACGCCAGCCCTGCTCTGCCACAGGACCCCAGGCTCATCGGCCTTCAGGCTCATCGGCCTCACTGCACTACATCGAGTGCTCTAGACTCCTCCTCTAACCTGAGTACACAGGAGGAGAGTCTCACGGGGTTACCTCCATGACTCCGCACGGATCTTGTTGCAATAACCCCCAATTTTCTCCAGTGCCACCGTGACATCGCACGCGTTGTTGTTGGACACTGCCTCTCTGTCCTCGTGTCTCCATGACTCCGCACGGATAATGTTGCAACACGAGTTTCACCCCTAAGAAGCAGATCTGTCAAAGGGGTTCTACGGTGTTAGGGCACCTAAGTCAATTAACTGATTAACATATAAACATTTAAACAGGAAATTCACATTTACTGATTTCATATCAGATCACAATACACTGTCATTCTAAACCGACAGAGCAATATATTTCAAATCATTGTAATTTCTGAGAAATTCTCATACCATGCATTCAGACAATTTAGAAATGCATAAATAACCCAACTTATTTCAATTTGGCACATACATAGCGAATTTACGCAATTGAACATCTTATTGCACAAATTAAAGAAATTTACTTCACATATGAGAATCATACTCAACAATTATCAATTCTCTAAAATTCTCAAAAAACGTGCACATTAACCCAAATCCTGGTTTGTGCATCACTTAACTTAATTAAGAGTTAATTACATATCACAACACAATTTAATAACAATACTTGAGAATTTCTGGTAATATTTCAGAGAAATGTGCCATTTCATGTAAATATCAATTTACACATATTAACGTCAAAAGATTCATGCAATTAGGGTTTTCTTGCATATTTTTATTTATTCATATCAACTTTGAAACCGTATATCTGATAATTTATCAGAAATCTTCATTGTCTGGGTTCATACCCAAATCATACCGTTTTCAGACATGAATTTCTAATTTCAACATTCAAATGAGCAATTTAGGTTCCAATGAACCATATAAATCTATTGATTCAATCCATACTATTCAAATGCTAAATTTAATCATATAACAGTGTCTAGAAGCATTTTATGAACTAAAAAGGTCGGGTGACACCAAACGCTGCCCGACGCCTGATAACGCCTGTTATCAGCGTAATTCGCGCACAAAACAGAAAGTATTCAAACGCCTGAGTTCATTAATGATAAATAAATGAAATCCTACTCACTTCGATTTGGTCTGATCAGATTCGTCCGGAGGTGCATCCAGGGCCTGATTCCGATATTGGATCATCTTCAACCTTTGATTTGGCTTCTACTATTCTTGTTCACGGTCTAGTTGCCTCACGGTTGGCGGAGAACTAAATTGGAAATGGTTGCTCGTGGCTAGGGCTGCAAATTTCGGATTCAGAACTCCGGACCGAGCTCAAAGGCACCTCCCCTATCACCTCGGCACGCCCAAGGCGGCCTATTGTTGTTGCACACAGCTACGGCTGCTGCAAGATGGCCGCTTGGCCAAGCAGCAGGGCAGCTGATCTAGGTGGATGGCTAAGGGAGGAAGGAGAAGAGAGGAAGGCAACACTGCTGAACCGAAACAAAGGGAGCCCTGATCGGCCCCGAATCAGCCGTTGTCGCCAGGGACGCGGCGCTTCTACTGCTGCTGCATTTGCTGGCCTCCCTACTTGCCGGGCTTGCAGATGGGGTAAGGGTGGAGGAAGGAAGGTGGGAGAAGGAGAAGGGGAGTGGCGCCCATGCTGGATCGGAGCCCAGAGCCAAGAACTGCCCGCCCTAGCTCACCCTGATCGCACTGCAGTTGAGGGCGCCGCTCCTGTCGGTTCCTGTTCTATTAGTCGCGTGATGAAGAAGGGTTAAAGGGAAAAGAAAATCAGCCGACCCATTTAAAGGGATAAAGATCAAATAAAAAAAATGGAAAATTTGCAAAATCAGCCCAAAAGACTTAAAAACATCGTATCTAGTACATCGGATGCCCGATTTGGATGATTTCTCTTGCAACTTTTCAAGCACGAGATTCTCTACAACCTTGAATCGAGAAAACATGCTAATTGGACTGTCTCACCTGATCAAAGCACTAAATGCATCAGTGAGTACTTAATCCAACTTAATTAACCGAACGATCATCATTGGTATTATCATTAATTGCCTCAAGTGATTCAATCTCAGCTATTGATTCACATATTAGCTTATTTTGATTAACCATGATGTTTAACAAGGTTCTTAGCACTAATCAAGATACTTACTGATTAATCACAGAGTGGGTCATAACAATCGGTCTCAAGACCGCATGAAGCCAATCGGTCTCGAGACCGCATGGAGTCAAACGGTCCCAAGACCGCATGAAGCCAAACGGTCCTGAGACCGCATGGAGTCCATCGGTCTCAAGAACGCATGAAGCCAATCGGTCTCGAGACTGCATGGAGTCAAACGGTCCCAAGACCGCACGAAGCCAAACGGTCCCGAGACCGCATGGAGTTCAAACGGTCTCAAGACCGCATGAAGCCAACCGGTCCCGAGACCGCATGGAGTTCAAAAGGTCTCAAGACCGCATGAAGCCAACCAGTCCCAAGACCGCATGGAGTTCAAACGGTCCCGAGACCGCATGAAGCCAAACGGTCCCGAGACCGCATGGAGTCCACCGGTCCCGAGACCGCATGAAGCCAAACGGTCCCGAGACCGCATGGAGTCAAACGGTCTTGAGGTCCAAACGGTCTCAAGATCCAAACGGTCTCAGGCCCAAATGGTCTTGAGGTCCAAACGGCCTCCAAACCGTTTGGAATTCACTTAAGGCCTATAAATAAGACCCTAAGGGTCCTCCACCAGGCATCGGAGTTTTCAGACGCCTAAAGGCTGCCTCAATCGTTCCAGAGCTCTTGCTACTTCCATCCTCTGCCCGGGGGCTGCCGGTCTGAGACTCATACTCCATCTCAAAGTTGCTTTCCCTCTCTCCGCCAAAGAAGGTGGGAAGAGGGAGATCTCATCATCAAGCAACCCGTGAAGCTGGTGGATCATTTCTCTCTCTCTCTCCAAGGGGTTGACTTTCCTCTCTCCTTTTTGGGGATGATGCTCTTTCTCTCTCTTCTTGCCTCCTTCTTTGTCCTAGTCATGAGCGAGTAGTCTTCTTCACTAGGGTGCGGGAAGTAGCCCCGCTGCCCATGCTTTCATATCATGTAAATGTAATCCTTAGGTTGTAATATAGAGTTCTTATCTTTGTTAGTTCGACATCAAACGATTAATGAATGCATGTTGCTTGATCTCCAACTTGTGTTATCTTTTATCTCTTAGTATGAATTGTCTACGTTTGTACTATTAGATTCGAAACTCGTTTGTATGTTGGTTCTTGGTGCATGTATTCACCATGCATCTGTTTCGGTATCTAGAAGTGTATCTCCAGAAGTGGAGTAAACTCACTATCATCCGTTGCACTTTCATACTATGAAATGGAATCAGTTGACGTATGGAAGTGCAACCTTGATAAGCCGAGGAACACACTTTGCGAGGGGAATGATGCAAAGTAATGTGACCATTTGTTTGGGAATGGCTGGCGTTGCAACATTCCCGTACTTCTCGTAGTTAGATTCTCCGAAAGGAGGCTAAGTCTACAAGGATACTAACTGACTGGACTCTTTTTGCAGGTTAAGTTTTGCTTTACATGTGTTGATCGATGTGTAGTGGTGGTGAAAAACCGATCACACCTTAGTGATCTTTTATCATAGTTTAACTCATTAGATTTACCTGCTTTCTTTACTTTTCATGTTCTTAGTTAAAAACATCAAAATCCAACTTTTGATATAAGTACCTGCTAGTAAGTAACCGAGTGAAGTTCCATACATTTTCCATCTTGTTGGTTGCAACAAGACCGTTGTCATGTGGATTCGACCCTTAACTATACTGCGATAAGACTTCCACGTATCTTAGCATGCGTGGGTGGAGTTTTCTATCTAGTATAAGCAAGGCTAAACTTAAAGACTTACCATCTTTAGGATTTTTAGTGGTGCACGCAATTCCACGTAAGTGGAAGCTCCATCAAAAATTGACCGATTAACTCCATGCGGTCTTAGGACCGTTTGGCTTCATGCAGTCTTGGGACCGTTTGACTCCATGCGGTCTCGAGACCGATTGGCTTCATGCGGTCTTGAGACCGATTGACTCCATGCAGTCTCAGGACCGTTTGGCTTCATGTGGTCTTGGGACCGTTTGACTCCATGCGGTCTCGAGACTGATTGGCTTCATGCGGTCTTGGGACCGTTTGACTCCATGTGGTTTCGAGACTGATTGGCTTCATGCGGTATTGGGACTGTTTGACTCCATGCGGTCTCGAGACCGATTGGCTTCATGCGGTCTTGGGACCGTTTGAATCCATGCGGTCTTGAGGTTGAGTTATTCTTTTGTGATTTTTTTTTGTTTTTATGCATGTATGAAAGGGAAAAGTTAGTCTGATGGTATATTTAAAAAGAAGGGGTAAATTTGGGATTATGTATAGTTTTAATTTGGAAAGAGTATGGAAAACTAAAGAAAAAGACTAAGATAATCGTCCAAAATGGGAGGTTATCAGAGATATAGCCGAGTTCGTGGTTGGGTGTGTGGTTTGCCAGCATGTCAAGGCAGAGCATCAGAAGCCGACAGGTACGTTGCAACCCTTGCCGATACCACAGTGGAAATGGGATCATATAACCATGGATTTCGTAGTTGGTCTACCCAGGACAACTAGGAATCATGATTCCATTTGGGTGATAGTGGACAGATTGACGAAGTCTACCCATTTCATATCAGTAAAGACAACATATACAGCCGAGAAGCTCACTCGAGTATATGTGGATGAGATAGTACGTTTGCACGGTGTGCCAGCGACGATAGTTTCTGACAGAGGTCCTCAGTTCACGAGTTATTTCTGGGAACAGTTGCACAAAGCGTTGGGAACACAGTTGAGGTTTAGTACCTCCTTCCACCCGCATACCGATGGACAGTCTGAGAGGACTATTTAGACTTTAGAAGATCTCCATCGAGCTTGTGTCTTGCAGTTCCTAGGCAGTTGGGATGTACATCTAAGTTTGATAGAGTTTTCCTGCAACAATAGTTATCAGCAGAGCATTGACATGGCTCCTTATGAGGCCTTGTATGGTAGGAAGTGAAGATCTCCTTTATGTTGGTACGAGTCTGGTGAATATCAGCTTTTGGGTCCTGAGTTAGTGCAACAGACAACAGAAAAGATCAAAGTGATACAACAACATTTGAAGCGACACATGACAGGAAGAAGTCTTATGCAGACAATCGCTGACGACCTTTGGAGTTCCAGGTAGGAGACAAAGTGTATCTTAAAGTCTCGTCGTGGAAAGGTGTGCTAAGGTTTGGCCGGAAAGGTAAGCTAGCACCTAGATATATGGGGCCTTACCCAGTCATAGCACATATGGGCAAGGTAGCTTACAAGTTAGAGTTGTCGCCAGAGTTGCATAGGTTACATCCAGTGTTCCATATCAGTATGCTGAAGAAAAGTCATCCAGATTTAGGAACAGTGATACCGCCAGTTGTAGTTGAGATTGATGAAGATGTGACCTACGAGGAAGGTCCTGTGGTGGTCCTTGATAGAAGAGTTAAGAAGCTGAAAAGGAAGGACATGGTTCTTGTGAAGGTTCTTTGGCATCATCGTGGTGTTGAGGAAGCCACGTAGGAGCTTGAGGAAGAGATGAGGAGGAAGTATCCCTTGCTTTTCTCTTCGGATTTCGGGGATGAAATCCCTTTGTAGGGGGTTAGTTTGTAAGGACCCTGACCTCCGTTTAGGGTTTACCCTATTTGCTTTGCTTAACCTTGATGCTTTTATGCTTGTTAATCACCTTTAGTGGTGATTAGGGTTTGTTGGTGCTTTGTTGAGAGTTGGAGGGGCTACTTGCAAATAACCCAAGTCTAGGGTTTGTGGGCAAGTTTGTCACCTTGTGAGGTGTTCCTCCATGTCCTTACTTCCTCTAGAGTAGAGAGGACGGTTTCGGCTCGTTGCTTGAGTTCCTTTTGGCTTGGTTGAGCTTGTTGGGCCTTGTGGCGCCTTGCCTTGCTTGGTTGTACCTTGTGTCGGGCAAGAGGAGGCTGTGTCGCCTAGGGTTGTGTCACCCATGGTGATGGTGTGTCGTCCAAGTGTGTCGCCCATGGACCTTTGACCATCTTTGACCTTGTTTGTGTCACCACTAGTGGACACTTGGTGCTTGATGCTTGCATGTGGCAATGGCCTTGGACATGTGTTTAAGACATGCTAGAGTGGTGGTTTTTGCACACGGACAAGTATCCCTAGGTGGGCGACACCTTGCTTTACTTTGCTTTGGTTTCTCCTCCATCCCCTTATATATGTGTTTCCTTTCCCTTCCTAAGGATCCCTTTAGTTCCTTAGTTTCTCCTCTACCATGGTGCACGACACACTCTCTTCTCTTGCAAGCTTGGTGGCCGATCCTCCTTGGAGTCTCCTTCTTCCTTGGTGGTGCTTGGAGCTTGGAGCTAGGAGCTTGGAGCTTGCTTAAGGTGGGTTCCATAACTCCTAACCCTAACTACATTACCATCTTCTGTGTTCTTGTTCTTGTTGTTTATGATCGGTTATGTTGTTGTTAGTTTGGTTTCCTTGCTTAGTTGCACCTTGTTGGCCGAACCTATGATCTAGGGTTTCTTGGTGAGCAATACTCCTTTCTCTCCTCGGTTTAGAGGAGTGAGCTTGAATTCTAGTAGCACGAGAAATACCCCTCTCTCGTTTAATTTGAGAGGTGAGCTTGTGTTCTAGTAGCTTGCGCAACACCCTCCTCTCACCATGGACTTGAAGGGTGAACTTGGTAGTAGTTGTGAACCTTGATAGGGTTGTTCATTGTGTTACCTGTTGGTGACAAGAGATGTGCAAGACCCCTCTCTCGTTCAAGTTGAGAGGTGAGCCATCTTCTTGATCCTTTAGGGTTTGGTGCCCTTGTGCTTGAGGTTGATGATGAGCTTGGGAGGTGCTGCCCGATACTAGTTCTTGACCTAGAGCCTTAAACGACCTGTTGTGGGGGGGGGTTGTGACGGACGATACCCCTGGACGTTGCCTTGTTGTGTCGGGCATCACACTATGTTGAGCACCCTGCCCGACACACATAGCTTAGAAGGTGGCTTAGTATGGTTTTATCTTGAGGTGGTGGGGCGTTGCTAGCTAGATCGATGGTGGGCGTTACCCCTGGTCCCTTTATGTGTTGGTCGTTAGCTTGTGTTGTTGGACGTTACATTTTCCTTGTTGCACCCTCAGTTTCCTGTCATTAGTTGGGTGAACGACACGTCTGGATCGAGTGCCCGATATGCCTTTAGACGACACATGTTGGGCGTTATGCTTGACTCCTACCCGACACATCTAGTTCAGGTGGTTACCTAATGTTGTTACACCTTTGGGCGTTGGGGCGTTACTATCTGGACCTGCGTTGCTTTGGGTGTCGTCCGATACACTTGTCCGAGATAGTAATCTGGTGCATGACACTAGAGTGCATGATACTAGAGTGCATGATGCTTGTGTTACACGACATAGAGATTGCACAACGCTGCATTGCCCGTTATACCTTGAGCCTAGCTGCCCATTATGATGTTGCCCGTCATACCATGGATGTCTGACACCATAGTGCTTGGTTGTTATGTGTTGGTCTGCCTACCCGACATGGGATGAGGGTTGGGCGATAGGGGACAATACCCTTCCCAATACTATTTGTGGTGAGGGTAGTGGATGCTATAGTGAGGGTCTTGTTCCTCGTTTGAAACCCGATATGTTGGATTCTATCATGTTTGGTTTATTATGGTAACTATTGATATGCTTGATATAGTTAGATCACATTCATGTATTCTAACATGACATTTCATGTGCATATGATCATGTATAATGCTGAGCAAATGATAAGCATGTAGAATGCCTTGCTTAATGATGCAACTTATGCTTATGGTCGCAAGTTGAGGCATGATTGATAAAGAATCTAACTATCAATGCCACCCTATGTTGATAGCATGGTCCTTCTGTTAAGCCTATGATTATTGTGTATACTAACCATGCAGGTGATGCTTAGCCAAGTAAAAAGGGCTATGAGGTATATATATATATATATTTTGAGTAACTCTATTGTGATGGTTACTCTTGATATTGAGATAATCTGTATGATGTATTTGACTAAAGTGCTTGGAATTGCTGCCCCATGTTGATGATGTAAGCCCTGAGAGGTAGTGGCACTATGTGATAAGGGATTGAGATCCCATGGCAATGTGATAATCCTTGAGATGGATCTAGATGATTGGCAAGAGGCCAAGTGATAACATGTAACATTGAATCCTTGTGATGGATCAGGATGATGTTCATTACAATGAAACCATAGTGTTGAGTTTCATACTGTTTACTCTTGTTAGAGTTTGCATGTTATATAACTTGGTTAAATATTGCAATCCATCTAAAAGATACTAATTAATCATAGTGGAATATATCATGTAGTTTGCCCTGGCCATAGATCCATCATCGTCAGGAGCTGGTGATGGTGAAACGGGTTCTCCTACGGGTTAACCCGGAGCACATATTATTGAATATGCGAGGTTACTCCTAGCCTAAAGTGAGGAGGTAAGAGTGCAACTTCGGTTGCAGACTCCAGAGTGCAAATTCAGGCCCGTAGCTCAGTATGTGAAGAGCATGGTGAACAGGCCCATGGCTCAGGATATGTGATATGGGAGCATGAATGTGTTCAAGGCTCAGAGCACGGTGAACAAGCTCGTGGCTCAGTTTCACTAGCACTGATACCTGTACTGAGGTGGGCTAGGTAGAGGGTAGCCTGGCCCTGTAGATGAGGCCACTTAAAGCACGAGATTGCGGTCCTGCTTTGGTTCTCATGCACTGACCACGTGGTGGGAGGTCGTGGAGTCCGGCTCTTCCATTGACCTTGTATGGAACCGACTCTGGGTTTCGCAGCTGTCGGTTGGATTTGAATGATACGGTTCACTTCCTTAGGGCATAAGAATATGTAACCTAGCCATATAGTATTTACTACTTAAGGCAAAACACGAAACATTGGTTGAGGCCTTGCTTGTAGTTAATCTTGTTACATCTCGCAGTTACTTATATGTTCCTCAGGTTATGTGGTAAGAACTTATAAATATTATCATGTTAATCATGTTTCATAAAGAAATACTCGAGTATATGCCTTCCGTACATTTGTAGTAAGCTTGATGGTATAATTAGCCTTGCTTTATAGACTGCTCTTGTTATACCTTTATCAGTTATCCTCTACTTTTGCTTTATCTTTCTGAGGTTTTGTAGTTTCGGCGGGGAGTTATGTTTCTCACTGGGACTATGTGTCTCACCCTGCTGGTTTACACCCTTTTTAGGTGGTCGAGCCAGGCGTGGTGTTGGTCGCGCAGTTGCGGCCGAGCAGCAAGATGAACAGTAGAAGGCAAGAGACGGATATGCTACTGTTTTGGATGTTTTGTAGTAGAGTCTTAGAGTCATCCCTGTACTCTCAGGTCCTTGGAGCGTTTTGATGTTGTTTCACGATATATAGTTGTTAATCCTTTGTATATCATGTTGTTGGTCGGATGTGGGCCTTTATGTATGTATAAACTGGCGATGAACTCATGTGGTGACAGGACAACTGATCCTCTAAGCTGTGGACATGTATCAAGATTTGTATATGTTTATATAACCTATTTCCTTGCAGGATGAGGACCTAAATGTAATAGTTTCTCAGTTTATCAGCTTTCCACAATCGTTTTTAATTGACCCATGTTTTTGGTAATTTGTGGTTATGGTGATTTTTGCACGTTTTCGCATAACACCTCGCTATCTGTGTGATAGTGGGATGTGTTGCCACATTTACAGTGACAACCTGGTGTATACATAAATTTAGATTGAATAACTGAATGATTTCTTGGATTTATTCTTGATTTATTTGATTATATGTGCTTGAAGTACTTGAAGTATGGCTGCATATGATCTACATGAATACGGTACGTGGTTATTCATAATTAACTACATATATTGAATTTCAAAGTTTGTTGAGGATTTATTGATGTTTGATCAAATAAACGGTTGGATGTTTATTTACTTTATGTTCATTTTTATGCAACTATGAGTATCACATAATGAAACATATGATAATCTAAACCTCGCATTAAACCTACAAGGGTAAGTTCACCTAAGTCCAATGATGGATAGAGAAAGGTGATTACATTCAAGGTGTCATGACGAACATTGCTTAAGTATCTATCTTAAATAAAATACAAGTTCATATATTTGACTATTGAGCAATATATGTTGTTATCATACATGCACACATTTGTTTGCACCCAAGTACACAATTTGATTTGGGCTTTTGTTTGTCAACATTTTAGGTGACTTCCATATGGAACTTATAAAGACATGAAGCAGATGAAATCTATTGAAGATAATAAAGTTTCACCAAGGAGGCTTAGTTAGAGATCTATGATGATTTCCTATTAATATATTTCTCCTTAGAGGACTATTGTCTAAACTTTTATATCAATTAAAGTTCAAATAAATAGAAATTGTTGACTATTACTTGTAAATTTGGATCCCAAAAATTTAGGTATCAGCCCTTGACTTTATGGTCCACCTTAATTGGGTGATACTCAAAAGTGGGGGTCACTACATTTGGTATCAAAGAAAATGTAACAAACCCCACTTTTAAGTATCCCATAATTAAGGTGGACCATAAAGTCAATATTCATTACCAAAAACTTCTGCGATGCATATCTAATAAATATTAATCAACAATTTATATTAATTGAGATTGAATTGGATACATAAGTTTAAATAGTACTCCTCCAAGGACTTAGTGATTTTTTTAAAGAAAACTCTCTTATGCATGAGAAGAAGTTATAAAGTAACTAACTAATACTCCTTGCTATTAATTTTAATATATTCAATTGATGTCTAAATCTCCATGTCTTCATGATGTGGGATCTTATCACACTAACAAACTCACTCGGGGTTTAAATCCCCGAGCTTTTACCAAAACCAAAGTGCAATAATACCACCCGCAAGCGGATGAGTCTTATCGTAGTATAGTTAAGGATCGAACCCAAAGGACAACGTTGTTAAGAATCCTTGTCAGTCAAATCTAGCTCAAGTAAAACTAATATTTAGAACGATTGGTTGATTTGAGGTTAGTTAAACTAATTGCAAGAAAGTAAAAGCTGAATTAAGGTTGGATTTAGATCAATGATATGGAATCGCTTGGATGGTATCGGGTTTCACCACCGCTAAACACACAAACACATTCAATCACAAACAATCCAGGCAAGATATATCAATCCAAATAGAGCTACTACAGAACCCCCCGTACGGGCATTAGGTTTGTGTAAGCACCACCTTAGGCATCAGATATCTCGTCACCAACCAGATCACTTACTTACGGATCTGAAGATATAAAAATACAACGAAGGTTGTGAGTCCCCTATACTGGCGTTAGGCACACAGAAGCATCACCGAAGGCTAGATATCTCATCCCCTTGAGGATCATACACTTACAACCTCAAAGAAATCTCATTGTATTTCTAGTTTGGGAGTCAACCGCATTAATCGATAAGCAAGCATGTGATAGATATACAAACTAACATCGAGGATAAACAAGATGATGCAAAATCCAACTAAGGCTGTGGTCCTCCCTGAGGGATGTTTTAACCACAGAAGCGTCACCGTAGGCTAGATGTCTCGTCCCCTCACGGATCTTACACTTACAACCTCAAGGAATCCTATCAGAAGTTCTCGTCAAGGAGTCAAACTTGTAAACCGCCATTCCATCCCACATATAGAAGAGTTCACAATATAGGAAAGAACAAGATGAAAGCTAGGATATAATCAACTATGAACATACCAACTAATAAAGAAATGGAAAGTTATATATATTTCCATGGAGAGTTTAACAAAAGAACATGATTTGCATGAGCAGCGGGGCTAGTCCCCGCACCCCAGTGAAAAGGTACTACTTGCTCATGATGCGAGAAACAAGAAGAATAAGAACGAGAGAGAAAAATGCCATGAACTCAGTGTATAAGGTAGTCACAACTCGGTGAAGAAGATACAACCTTCTACGTCGTGTCAGAGCAGATCTGGACGTGAACAGAGACAATCTCCCTCACTCCATCTTCCTTCTCTCCTCAGCCTCCTAATAACACCAAATTTTGTGATGTTTTAGACTGTTATTATGTTATCAAAACTTCCCTCTTAGATATTTTCCTCTCTGTTTATATATACTTTTGCAATAATTGGCCAAACGATGCTCTTAATTCAATATTTCCGTATTTTGTAGTGTTTTCCTCCAATTTTGACCCATTTATCGTCAATAAGGCCGTCCCGGCCCACAAACAAGTTCCACCTGCATCGGCCTTCCAGATGTTCGATACGATCACTGCCCAACAGGATAGCACCACACACCAACGCACGACATAAGGATGTCGCGCAAGAAGAAACTAGTGGGCGATACGTCTTCTACCCGACAGGGAGCTGAGCTTGCCACGACAACAAAGCTTGTCGTGCGGCACAGGCCACCCACTGGCAGGCGCCTCTCGTCACATGACTGACAACCGAAAATCCTTATGACAAGCGATACCGATATCGGCCGTCCACTGACTACGCAATGACAAGGAGGACACGTGGCACCCTGTGCACCATAACTTCCTCAATCGCTACCTATAAATAGCAACTACATGAAGCCGAAAAGACAGGTCAGAACCTTGTGTGAATCTTCCCAAGGAACGCTGCAAGAGAAAGAGCATCGTGCCTCAGTGGTTGTGACGAGCGACACTAGGTGAGCATTTCCCAATCCCGAGAGGGAGGGAATGGTTCACTTAGTGTCGTCCCGAGCACCCCTGCAGGCCGATATTGGCCGACATAACATAGATACTGGATACAAGTAACCGATACTAGATGCACCTCACTTTAGCCCGGCATGATACTAACCCCGATACGTGTCGCCCGTCATGGCGTGTCGCCCGAGAGGGTGCCGCCCGACATGACCGTATCGAGCCAGGGTTCTCGCACGATACAACCGGCCCATCATCGCGTTCCTCCTGAGAGGGTGTACCACCCGACACGACTGTATCGGGCTAGGGTCCTGCCCGGTATCGGGCTAGGGTCCTGTCTGGTATCGGGCCGGAGGGTCAGCTGTAGCCTGTCAACCTTCTATATTAAGAGGGCGGCATTTATCCTTTATTTCTGTCATTTATTTCTTTTACTTCTGCAATGTAATCAATCCTTTATATGTTAATAGAAATAGAAGAGTTTAATTATCTGTTGCTTTATCCTTGGTACCCTGGTTGGATGAATGCTATGTTTAATATCCGAACTCTAGCTTGTACGTTGGATCGCGTTTCGATTAGCTACCGAATCATGTTTTCCCATTGCAACAACCTTGAGAGAGGTGTTGTGGCTCTAGTGTTTGGTCTGATTTTGGAGTACGAGAGTGCCCGGAATCGGAGTTGTTGTAGTAACCTTTCCACTCTAACCTAAGTCCAGCAACCTCGAGAGTGGTGTTGATGCTTGGTTAGAGGTACCCGCTCTAAGAGGAGGGGTACAGGATGTTCCTACTGCCGCTTGTTTTACCGAAGTTTTTCTCCTTGGTACCTTTCTTTAGTTTGAGTATTATCTCTCCATTTCTATTGCACGAAAAATCCCTAAAAACTGCTAAATGCTTAAAACCTAAGTTTTCCTTGTAACTCCAGTTGGAGATAGGGTTTTCTTTTGCTTTATTGATCTCGTTCTGTTGTTCCCTTTTGTGAATTTTATCATCTCTTATCCTTGCCGGAGTGTAGCGTGTCGATTCTGAGTTCTCAACACTGCCACCCTTGTCCCTGTGTTTGACCCCATATATCTACTTTGACCCCGTAAACAAAGTTGCGGGGGCCTAGAAGGATTCCGGTTATAAATGAAAAAGCTCGACTACCTCAAATCCGCCTCCAATTTTGGGACGTGCGATTTAGGCCGGTCAACTTTTTGGCGCCGTTGTCGGGGACAAGGCAAAATGGCACTGTTGACGAATCCGAATCCACTAACTACATTCCCGTGCCTCAAGCTTAGAAATAAGCTTGACAACACTATTTTCTTTTTTTCGTTATTATTATCATTATTCTTTGCCCGAAATAAATAATTCGATTTTCTGACTCGATTCTTCATATTATTTCCAGGTACTCTGAAGTACGGTGATCTATTACACCAAACACCAACACCAATATTCCTCCTCACGTCGAACCCCAACATTCTGGAGGCGAACGCCAAGGGAGGAGGCCTGACTCTCCTCCACCCGAAGGCGACGACCGGTACGACGATAACGCTCAACAAGAAGATCCATAATCGGGAGAGTACGAGGAGGACCATCACCGAAACTGACGTCGTTACCGTCGGAGGCAATGAAGAAATTGCAACAACCAGGAACAATGCTGGGAAGAAAGCGACAGCGACGACTCGGAGGAGGAAGAAAAGACCTTAAGGGAGTTAGCTTCCACAAAAGCTAACAACTCCCAGTGCCCGGTCATCATTCCATGTTTCAATGCCACCAACTTTGAGCTCAAGCCCTCTGTAATATCGATGATACAAAATAAGAGCTTCAGAGGGAGCTCCAAGAATGACAATCCGTACCATCACCTAGACGCGTTCAAAAACATCTACGACACAATTAAGATACGAGGCATACCACAGGAGGTCATTTACTGCAAGGGTTTCATATTCTCCCTGGAAGACAAAGCCCTATCGTGGTATTTGGGACTTTCCCACCAGTCTCTAAACGGATGGGGAGCACTAGCTGATGCTTTCGTAAATAAATTCTATCCGACTGAGAAGACAGTAAGGAACAGGCAAAAGATAACCTCTTTTATGCAAAGGCCCAGCGAGAATCTCCACGACGCCTGGGAAAGATTCCAGGAATATCAGAGGGACTGTCCTCACCATAACTATAAGAAGGGTTTCCTGGTCACCACCTTTTACAATGGTCTACCCCCGACGAAAGGGTTTCACTAAATGCTGCAGCAGGAAGTGACTTCCTGGGGAAAAAGCCAAGCAAATCTAAAAGGATCATCAAAAACATGGCCGAGCTACAAACCGACGCGGAATATGATAGATCCGACAGAGGGCAGACCAAGAAGGTAAGTGAAGGACCCTCCCTGGAATCCAAGGCTCTGGAATCGATAACTTCTCAGATACAAAGGATAGCGACATACGTCAAGCAGCTAAGGGAGTCTGGTGGAAAAGGGAAAAATAAAATTGAAAAGGTGATGAAATGTGTGACATGTGGAGAAGGGGGTCATGGGATAGACAAATGCATCTACACCCGGCCAGAAGCGTCGAGCGAATCTGAGTCTGAGACCGAAGAGACTGAAAATGTCTCTTTTGTAAATTTTAAGAGGTCGGACCACCCTGGTTTCAATTATGGCAACAAAGATGTAGCCGAGAATTCACACCAGCTGCATAGCTCATCTAAGCTGCCCCAAGCGTTCGAGAAAAGGGGAGGACCCAGCCAGTATGCTTAAAACATCCCCTTTCAGACAAACAAAGGTAATTTCCAAAGCCAAGCCAAGTACCAAGTACCAAACAAGGAACATGACAAGGTTTCTGGCCAGTCGGATGTGGTTGGCCAGTTGTTTAACTTCGTGAAAAGGCAAGACACTATCAATAACCAACTAGCGCAGAGCGCGCTATCAAACTCGGGAGTTTTAAACTCATTGCATGTACAAATGGCGGACATGCAAATGCATCAGCGCCAGATTGATCAGCAACTAGCTCAAATGGTCGAGTTAATCAAGAACATGTCAGGGAAGATTCCATCGAATATTGAACCGACAAAGAAGGTAGGGCAGTGACAAAAGGGAACGAGGATCGAGTTGTAGGATGATGGATGACGCCAGGAGCGGAAGAGTGAAAGGGTTGGAATTGTCAAGCTGGAGACAAGGACTACAACACTCAGCCCGAGCTTTATTTTCTTTCTTAGAATAGGCTGCAATTTACTTTCCTACAAAACAAACATTGCAAACATTATGGATTGTAATAAGGTCTGAGTCAGTGCATGCGCCACATGCGCTGACTCTTCTGTTTTATGGGCCACCACTTTGGTTTTATAGACCGGCATGGGTAATGCCATCTGAGGTCGGGATCTTTGCCTTAGGCCAATGATGTTTTACTCATCGACCACTTTTGCTCGCTTTGTTTTAAAGTTCTTCCTCTTAATTTTTGCTCTGAAGGGTCGTATCGGGCAGCGACCGAACTGATGCAAGGAACACGCTCATATCGGGAAGTGGTACTTCAGGCGTTGCAAAGGTCGTGCCGGATGGACTGCCCGTCTCGAGAATGGTTTATCCCAACGACCGACGCGCATCCCCAAATTACCAATTTTACTCCGGGTCAGATCGCTATATATAGCGGCGAAGTTTTATCGTATCGGTCTGCTACTTTCACTGTTTTACCTACCGGTATCATGCTATAACTTCCTTCTTTTACTCCCGTATCATGCAACACTTTCCCACTCTCATGTAGCGCAAAAGCCTAAGGAAACAACAAAGGTATAGCTCGACAATGATATTGCCCTATCTTGCTCGACATGACCGCCCAATCATGCATTACATAACGGGCTTGCAAGCACAGAAGAGTTTTTCCTCATATCGCTCGACACATGTGTCGCGCAACACACTTTTAGCCGTCTTTGCTCGATACGCATGTCGGGTGATAACCGTGCCGCCCTCCACAACCGCCCTGTTTTCTTTGATGTCACACGATACATCGTTTTTCTATCAGGCCCCGTATCGGGCATTTGTTTTTTCGCAAACCTTATCGCCCGACACACCCATGTCGGACATCTTTCCTGATGGGCAGTTCTAGCCGTGTCGTCCTATTTTTTTTCAAATTCTTTCGACGTGGCGGACGATGCACATATCTCGTATAGGGTACGGGCCTTAATCTCTGAAAACCTAGTATCGCTCGATATAGTGGCATGGATTATTGTCGTATCAATCCAATTCTTATCGTGCCTTTAGTTTAATTTTTTCTTCAACATCATCACATTTTAATTAATCAAAGAATTTTTTAATAGGAATGGCCCGCGTCAAGTAGACAGTTGTCCGGGTTGATGAGCACGACAGGAGGGTCACCTCCGAAGCAACCACCGTCGGGCAAAAATGCCTGAATCCAGAAGCAGCCAGGTCGGCAGCTGCAGAAAAGAGGGCGAGGGTAGGAGAAGCGGCGGCTCCAATCACCACTCCAACAACAGCAGCAGAATCCTTGGAACACACACCAGGGATGTTCGTGCTGAGAGACGACAGGCACGTACGTCGTTATGCAGAGCTGGCAACCAGGCTCTATAGGACGAGCCAGTTCTGCCATTAGTCTTCGTTCGTTGAGCTGGGCATCTATGAGAGACTGAAGGGAGTCCTCGCCGCTGTAGGGCTGAGAAGGATTTGTTTTAGCCGGTCCTCTTCCTACACCGAACTCACAAGGGAGTTCATGTCCTCTCTCCGTCGGGTGAAGAACTCTTCTGCAGAAAAAGAAGAATACGGCGGAGCAGATAGACTACAAGCCCGACTATACAACTCGGAGCACGCCATCTCCGAGAAGCTGCTGAACAATATCTTCTCTTCCAGCGAGGAGGAGAAGAATCTAATGGATAAAGGTGAGAGAATCACCAAAGGAGACGGGTTCAACCCCATGGAGCTCTGGAACAAGCTGACCGGCGAATCATCATTTAAGTCGGGAAGCAAGGTGGCGGCGGTGCACTCCTGCTTTTGGAGAATCGTGCACAAACTGGTGGCGTGCCTGCTGTTCAACAAGAATGAGTCTAGTAATATCTACGTAGAAGAACTCCATGTTTTGTGGAACATAATGGAGGGAAGAGTGATCAACCTCGGACGAATCTTGCTAAACAGACTACACCCAATAAAGGATGCCACCAAAGAATACTGTATGGGTGGCATCATCAACTTGATTGCGGGTGGGCTCGGGTACCCAAAAGAGCCGCGTAGCCTTTCGAGGATACATGGCGATGAACTGATCAACATCAAGTACCTGATGAGGACCAACATCATAAAGAAGGAGGGGAGGGACTACTTCTACAATTTTAAAAGGACAGACATCCTCCTCTCGCTCCCTCGCAGTGCCAATTACGACGCAAAAAAACTGGTATTCACTATCGCGGAGATTGAGGTTGTGGCGGTAGACGCAACTTATGCCACCACCACCAGACTTCAGGAAAGGGCAGCCACAAGAGGAGAACAAATTCTTCTCGACCCAAGGCGGGAAAAAGCTTCAATGGCATGCACCGAGCCAGCAGAAATTCTAGAGCTACCGACGACAACAACTTTTAGAGATGTCGTCGCTCCTTCAATACCAGCCACTACCATGATGAATCCTAGAGTGGTTGAGGAAGAACCGGTGACTGTTGAGGTCACCGAGACAAAAACTACGGGAGCTGTCGTGGAAGAGATAGCCACAGCCCCCAAAATTCCTATAATGCCTGAAGAGGCAGAGGAAGGACCGCAGCCAGATGCCAGTAATGAGGTGTTAGTCACGGTCCTTCAGACAGAGCTCGAAGGTGCACAGCTGACGCCGAAGTCTCCGCCGGAGTCTCCTATTGTAGGGGCTGAGGGGATCGCCAACAGTGTAGAGGTGGAGCAGTATCTGCCCACACCACAGCCTTCTCCACCACAACAAGGGGGCAAGGGGGTGATAGCTAAAAAAGCGTCGTCGCCTCGCCTGATGGCATCTACATCGCGAACGATTGAGATATACTCTACCTCTCTTGGTGGACCATCACACGAGCAAGATGTCACGAGGACGGGAGGGAGACCCGTAGGAACCCCTCCGTCACTCGGGAAGATGTTAGGGCACGAGCTCGACTACTTGCGGGAGGTAACAGATAACAACTCAGCTACCTGTATTTCCTTAACCCGCAAGTTTGCATCTTTCCAAGACAGGCTAAATAGCCAAGAACGAGAGCTGCTGACTCTAGCTAGCCTTCCCAACGGACTAGAGACTTTGACTGTGACACTTCAGCAAGTTCTCCAATGCCTTGACAAGATCGAGGAAAGGCTGGATAGGAGGGATGGACATCCGCACCGAAGGCAGCCGAGAAGGTCGATGTCACCCCCTAATCGAGGCTCTCCTCCTTCGTCAATGTCCTCCTCAAAATCAGCGTCCTCCTCCGCCTCCAATGGGCAATCAACAACGCCCGAGGAGGGGTCGCTACAAAGGTCAGCCGACGGAGTTCCAACAGGATGGGAGAGCTCCCTCGGCCTGGAAAAAGAAAATCCCTCAGTCCCCCTGGATGAAGTTGAAGATGATAACGGAGATATCAGTGTCGGGGTAGACTCTTCTGATAAATCTGAGGGAGAAAAGGGGGATGTTTATGTTGTCAATGAAAGACACCTCCCCCGAGGAAGACACTCGATGGCGGATAGGTTTCGTGAGCCATCCGAGATACCCTCCTTTGAGATGGCCGACTTCGACAAAAGAGCCATCGGATGCCTGACGATCAGAGACCAGAATTTGCTGAACAAGGTCTTAAGATTTCAGGCTGATGAAGAAGATGTCGTCTGGAGCGACGACTACTTCTCTGTATGATGGGAAGATCTTCAAAGTATGTGCCGCACGCCATCCGTCGTTGGCAAAAGACTATTTAGGGTCCTTGAAAGTGCGATAATAGAAAATATCGACAGCAGGACATGTCAGAAGACAATATACAACGCCACCTCGACCTTGGCGAGAAGACTGATGAAGGGAGATTCAGACTCCAGTGAGGTGGCTGACATGTTGAACCACATCAAAAAGAATAGACCAAACTTCGTGTTGGCCTCGTATAAGCACCACAACGTGTGGTTCCTCTGCGTGGCAGACCTCAGGAACCACGACATCCAGTTGTTGAACTGTAGCAATGACAAGGTGCCATGCTCTGGGAATGTTTTCAACCGCCCGGAGAACAAGAAATTGAGGCTCCTGCCACTGCGTCTTCTCCGAGTTATCAAGCACAGAAGCCAATATCACAAAGATGTTTGGCACTTCTTTTCTATCTGAGACCTCCCCGTCCAGGTAGAAAGGGGAAGCAGAAACAGCGCCTTTGCCATCTTGAGTTCCATGGAGGTGCTCAATACATTTAGAAACATGAGAGCCCTTAGGGGCACATACTTCTATCTCCGCAGGAGCATTTACGCCATGTTACTAATCAAGGACGAGCGCTATTTCCGAGATGCAGGGGTGCCTGAGAAGCTGCTGGACGGCGACCTAGAAGAAGAAACTTCACAATCTAGCAGCTCCCTGGAGAAAGAAGTGGAGATGGCGACTGACACCTACGGGGCAGGCAAGCAGTTAGAGATCCTGCGGAAAGTGCACGGGATGGAAGACACTGCTTCGCCTGAAGCTACAGAAGGGTTGATCAAACATTTCAACCGCTTCTCATGCACTACTCTCACACAGGAGCAGGTCAATGATATCCTTCTGAAGTTGGCTGATTCCACCCCATCAGATGTCATCTATCAGGCAGGCAATGTCGTAGTCGCAGTCGATGACTTAAGGGACATGGAAAAAGAAGGAGGATGTCTGGATGTATCTGTGGCAGCCGCTTACATGCAAACAATACAGCCAAGGCTCGAACACGCATACATAGCTCATCCTATGTTGTTCAATGACATTTGCCTCGTCGATGAAATAGGAGCAAAGCAATCATTTCTGGAAGAGTTGGAGAGCGAGGTTCCATGCACGATCTTCCTGCCCGTCCTACATTATAGCCATTGGACGCTCCTGACAATGTACACTCGGCAACGAGCAGGGATCTTTTACAACAGCTTGGACAGCAACAAAAACCATCCAATGCCGTATACATAAGAACCATTGTCATCCGTCGAACGCTTAGTTCGAAAATACTACAACGAGGTGTCAAAGATGATCCAACCATTCCTGGACACGCAAGCAAGCAAATGGCACGAACTCCAGCTCTGCCACCACAGTCCGCAGCAGATTCCCCTATCCAACGACTGCGACATCTTTGTTTTGGAATGGATAGCAAATGAAGCAACACCTGACCAGCTCCACCACATCGATTATCACAGCAAAAGAGGAGAATATGTGTGGAAGCCTCTATCTGACAAAGGTGCACTCACCATCTAACCTCACTGGAGTAACATTACCTCACCTTATCTGCCTCACAACTCTGGGACAGAGTGTGGAGTAAGTTTGGGGGGGTACCATGTACCAGTGAGGGAGGTATAAAATTTTTGAATTTTTTTTAATTTTTCTCCCTCAAATTCTTCATTCTTTTGTCTCATATTCTTTATTCTTTTGATTATTTCCTATATCATGTGTACATGTATATGTTCATACCAAAGTTTTGAAATTTTTTTGTTTATATCATCTCCATACATATGTACCATGTTGCTATATTAGTAAAAACCTGATGCGACTTCTTGCCAGTTTGTTTCTATCTGCTTAATGAGATGCAAGTTTTATTATATCTTTCTGATAATGTTGCATCAAACAAACAAAAGATTATGTTTTTCCGCGCCGAAAATTTTGAAAAAAATAATAATCTCACAACATCTAAGAGACGAGTATGGAGAAGGAAAAAGCTGCCCAAATAGCAAAAATCCCTCTTGTTTCCCCTTACCTAGCAAAAATCCCAAAAAGAGAAAGCATCCTTATGAGGGTGAATAAAAACATGAGAGTTGTGCCCAATAAAAGAAAAGAAATATATATATATATATATACACACACTTGTCTTCTAAAAGTACCCATCTTTAGGCATGGTAGATCTGAGGCAGTGGTATGTAGGATGTGAAATCACTGCTCTAAAGCCAACTGGCTTGGACTGCAGGGACCACTTGCCCGTTAATGAACCCTTACCTGGATGGACTGATGGGAAACAAGAAAAACCCCAAAAAGACTCAACCTACCCAACACACAACTTTCTGCCCCAAAAACAAGCTGTTTGGTGTGAAAGCTAACTTCAGAATCATGCACCAAAGTCTTACTGAAGCTGTAGAGAAAAATTTTACTGAAATAATAAAGCAGGAAACAGAAGGTCTTTTGTTTGTTGTGGGACAACATTATCTCTAAAGGTATCGCAATTCTTGTTTTACCTCTTGAGCTAAAAACTAAACCGAGCAAGAAGAAGCATCACAAAATTAAGTTTAAATATTGATTGAGGACAATCAAAACGCTAAGTTTGGGGGAGTTGATAACACCAAATTTTGTGATGTTTTAGATTGTTATTCTATTATCAAAACTGCCTTTTTTACTATTTTCCTCTATGTTTATATGTACTTTTGCAATAATTGGCCAAACGACGCTCGTAATTCAATATTTCCGTATTTTGCAGTGTTTTCCTCCAATTTTTACCCATTTATCGTCAATAAGGTCGTCTCGGCCCACAAACAAGTTCCACCTACATCGGCCTTCCAGATGGCCGATACGATCACTGCCCGATAGGATAGCACCACACACCGACGCGTGACATAAGGATGTCGCGCAAGAAGAAACTAGCGGGCGATACGTCTTCTACACGATAGGGAGCCGAGCTCACCACGAAAACAAAGCTTGCCGCGCGGCACAGGCCACCCACCGGCAGGCGCCGCTCGTCACGTGACCGACAACCGACAATCCTTGTGACGGGCGATACCGATATCGACTGTCCACTGACTATGCAAAGACAAGGAGGACATGCGACGCCCTATGCACCATAACTTCCCCAATCACTGCCTATAAATAGCAGCTACAGGATGCCAAAAAGACAGGTCAGAACCTTGCATGAATCTTCCCAAGGAACGCTGCAAGAGTAAGAGCATCGTGCCTCAATGGTTGTGACGAGCGACACTAGGTGAGCATTTCCCCATCCCGAGAGGGAGGGAATGGTTCACTTAGTGTCATCCCGAGCACCACTACAGGCCAATATCGGCCGACATAACGTAGATACTGGATACAAGTGACTGATACTAGACGCACCTCACTTTAGCCCGACACAATACTAACCCCGATATGTGTCGCCCGAGAGGGTGCCGCCCGACATGACCGTATCGAGCCAGGGTTCTCGCATGATACAACTGGCCCATCACCGCGTGCCACCTGAGAGGGTGTACCGCCCGACACGGCTGTATCGGGCTAGGGTCCTGCCCGGTATCGGGCCGGAGGGTCAGCTGTATCCTGTCGACCTTCTATATCAAGAGGGCGACATTTATCCTTTATTTCTGTCATTTATTTCTTTTACTTCTGCAATGTAATCAATCCTTTATATGTTAATAGAAATAGAAGAGTTTAATTATCTGCTACTTTATGCTAGGTACCCTGGTTGGATGAATGCTATGTTTAATATCCGAACTCTAGTTTTTATGTTGGATCACGTTTCGATTAGCTACCGAATCGTGTTTTCCCGTTGCAATAGCCTTAAGAGAGGTGTTGTGGCTCTAGTATTTGGTCTGATTCTGGAGTACGAGAGTGCTCAGAATCAGAGTTGTTGTAGTAACCTTTCCACTCTAACCTAAGTCCAGCAACCTCGAGAGTGGTGTTGATGCTTGGTTAGAGGTACCCGCTCTGAGAGGAGGGGTACAGGATGTTCCTACTGCCGCTTCTTTTACCGAAGTTTTTCTCCTTGGTACCTTGATTTATCTTGAGTATTATCTCTCCATTTCTGTTGCATGAAAAATCCCTAAAAACTGCTAAATGCTTAAAACCTAAGTTTTCCTTGTAACTCCAGTTGGAGATAGGCTTTTCTTTTGCTTTATTGATCTCGTTATGCTGTTCCCTTTTGGGGATTTTATCATCTCTTATCCTTACTGGAGTGTAGCGTGTCGATTATGAGTTCTCAACACTGCCACCCTTGTCCCTGTGTTCGACCCTCTATATCTACTTCGACCCCGTAAACAAAGTTGTGGGGGCCTAGAAGGATTCAGGTTATAAATGAAAAAGATCGACTACGTCAAATCCGCCTCCAATTTTGGGACGTGCGATTTAGGCCGGTCACCTCCTTGGTTGCAACACGGGCAGTAGGTGGAATGAAACTGGCGTGGATGAAACTGGATTCGGATCGGACTTGTGTACAGGCAGCCTATCAGCGTCCCAGAACTAATACCCCAAAAGGGGACCCTACTGGTCCTATTTATAGGCACGGGGCTCGGCTTCACGTTTTTGGTGTGTTTCCAGTCCAAACGGTTTAGCATATATTTTTTCTCAAATGTTTTTGCACCGCTTGGGCAAACGGTCTGTAAACCATTAGAAACCAAACGGTTTTGGCTCCTTTGAGTTTGGAAATCAAATGAGACTAAATAGTCTCAGAGACCGTTTGCCTATCAAACAGTCTTGTACAAAAATGGGCAAACGGTCTTCGAGTCGGAGGCGAACGGTTTGCAAACCGTTTGATATCAAAAGATCTTCAATTCGGTCAACGCCTCAGCCAAATGGTCTTGCAGCCTTTGCCAGGCAGTATGTAAACCGTTAATAGCCAAACGGTTTTGGCTCCTTTCGGTTTGGAAACTGAATGAGACCAAACGGTCTCACAAATCATTTGCCTATCAATAGTCTTTGCTTGTCAAATGGTCTACTCCATTCGATCTTGAGTTGGGCAGTAGAAAACAGTATGTTGGGTCGAATGATCTTCAATTGCAGTAGCTCTCTGATTTGTTTGTAAAATCAAAAGGTCTTCGACCTTCATTCGGTCTTCATCTACAGGTGCAAACGGCCTTGGGGCGACTTCATTTGGCATGCAATCTGCCTCCATTCGGTCTTGTAGTGGGGGTTGTAGTGAGTGTTGGTCAGAGGTAGAAGACGATGCACCACGGCTGTGGCGAGGAACCACAGTCGTGATGATGCAACTATCCCACGGCCGTGCCGCCTTGCACGGGCATGGTCAGTGTGCAATTGGGATCTGATGGCATTGTGCCATGGCCGTGGCGTGACACCATGGTCGTGGTGAAGCAACTGCCCCATGACCGTGCTGCCTCACACGTGCGTGGCGGGTGAGAGAGGGTCGATGCTGGTGGGGTGCCACGACCGTGGCTCAGCGATCACGGTCGTGGAGAGTGAGAGCTCAGGCATTGGGGATGATCTACCACGGTCGTGGACTCCCCACACGGTCATGGTGATGATAGTAGACCACGGTCATTTTGAACCACCTTGGTTGTGGGCTCCGATCTCCAAAACCACGATATAAACTCAGCGGAAGCATTCGATTAGCAGCAGAATGCAAAAATCATCGGAAATTAAAACTTTTTGAGACAAGATCTTGAAAACCATAAAAATTATTTCATAGAAAGGAAATAAACTGTTTACATCTCTGTCAAATTACTTCTTGAGTAATTATACACAACCTGATACAAAATCTCAAGAGTCAAAACCAAAATCTCAGACCACAAACTCCAAGGACCTGAGAGTACAGAGACGACATAAGATTATCTAACTACTAACTCAGCAGTTTGTATCTCCACCTGAGATTCACTGCTGCTCTTGGTGTTGCTGCTGCTGGTATTGGTCACCTGTAGGCTGATTCCTCCATCCATGACGACCACCTAAAAAGTTGAAGTCTATGGGGTGAGACAATTTTAAATAATTGTCCCAACGAGAGTTATAACTCTCCACTAGAAGCTTTATATAGCAATCAAAGAACAACATAAGCAATAAAAGCTTTTAAGGTAACCAACAGCAGATTGGTAATAAGCAGAATATCAACAATTAAGGAAATGAAGAACATATGTACTATGCAGTGTAACATCATTCAAGTATCTCGTAGTTCAACCTAATAAGATATACTATGCGGTTGATTATGTTTTACAAACATCATTATGCCCTACAGAGATAAGGTATACCGCTCATACTCCAAGCGATCATTGTTAAGTCGCATCGGTATCATACCTAGGTCATCAAAAGAGCCGGATTCTTATGACCTCATCTTCCTCAGTCAGTGTGAGGCTAAACATGCAGGACATCTTGTGTCTCTGCTACTATAGCTCACCAGGGTAATCTGTTACTTCACTATTAGAGTCACAGTGACATTCTGTACTCTCTTCGTCATCGAAAGATTTCTTGTTTATCTCTCATCGATGCGGTATAAGGATTTCCTCGAGAGAATTGTAGTACATCATAAACATATAGTGAAGGGTTGATGGATTAAGATACATCTACATCAATTCCTACATTAGGATGTAAGGATTTACACATCCATATTCCCCCACATACTCAAAAGTATGTGATCCAGGAATTCCCTTAGGAAAACCTGTTTCACCATCATATTGCTCCTGACAATGATGGATCTATGATCAGGGCTCTACATGGTATGATTATACTTGATTAGTTAGGTACATTTCAGTATTCTTTTAACATCATACATGTTATCAAACATTATTATTAGCATAGCATCTATGAAAGTAGAATACTAAATGTAACAGGTCTAACTCACATCAATTATCATTTCTCAATCATCTCATCACAAGTCATCTAATAAGCATGACCTTGATGATACTCATGGCTTCTTACATCCTATCATCTCATGTGATGCCACTTACCAGGCAACAAGGTATTTCACTATTCATAAAGCTAAAATCATGCTTTCAATGAATAAGGTATCATACTCCTTACCTGGATATGATCATCATCATATAAGAAACTGCAAGATTAATTCAACTAATAACAGTAAACAATTCATTTCAAGAGTTGTACTTTCATACTCTCAGAAGAGTCAGGTTCCCTGATTTCTCATCAATTAGGGCTTACTATTCACATTACATGTTATCACCCTAGAATTAGGGTTTACTATTCATTTCATGGTGAATTGAACTCATAACATCATCATGCATGAGAAACATCACCATAGATGCCCTCAGATTAGATTAAGATTAATCAATTATCACAATTAGGGTTTCCATGATCTCACATAGGTGGATCATACCCTAATCATGCACATTCTTATGTATTGTAGGTACTTTACTTGAATTTCAACCATAAAAGGTACTTTCTCTCTCCTCTCACTAATAGATGGTGATTACACCACTCTAGATTAGGTTGAGACAAGTCCTCACTGATTAACATAAGCCAAAACACCACTAATATGTCATTAGGGTTTGATTAAAACAAGGTATCCTTCAATTGAACCCTTTAGGGGTAATTTGGTAATTTACACCATTGATCACCATCATGAGTCAAATCATTAGTCACTTAGTCCCTTAATTTCTAATGGTACTATTAGGGTTTTAATTAGACCATCATAGGACCAAAAACACCTTCAAACGATTAAGCATAAACAACCTGGAAAACCTCCAAACGGTTTCAACGTTCAACCTCCAAACGGTCTTGAGACCATTTGGGGGCATTGACCGTTTAGATGGTTTGACCTTCAAGACTGCATGGATCACCAAGACCACATGGGTGCGTTGACCGTTTAAGAAAGTTGACCTCCCAACCGTTTGAAGCTATGCGACTTGAAACCATTTGATCTTAAACGATCATGAGATCGATTGGTCCAAATGACCTTGATATCGTTTGAGCCCAAACGGTCTTGAGACCATTTGGCCTCAAACAGTCTTGAGATCGTTTGGATCCAAACGGTCTTGAGACCATTTGGTCCAAATGGGATCAAACCGTTTGGACCTCAAAAGTGAACCAAAGGTTACAATCGATTATGGTTATCTATGTTGAAGCCTCCAATTGGCCAAATCCTTGTTAACCACTTGTAAATTGAGTCAATTAGGATTAGCCTTAATCAATTAGACACCAAATTGACCCTCAACGGAAAGCCAATTAGGGTTGAATCCATCTCAATTAGGGTTTTCAATCGAATAATCATCAATGTTCAACAATGTGAATCAAATTGATGTTGAACCCATCAATTGACCTCCAATTGGGCCCAAACTTGGCCCAAACGGTCTTGCGATACCGTTTTCCCAAAGTTTCATCAAAATCTAAGTCGATTGGATAAGGGTTCAACCCTAATTGGGTCTAAAATTAGCACTTTTATCAATTCTTCAACTTATTGTGATTGGACCCTCAAACCATCAAATTACCTTAACCCTAGACCTCCAAACGGTCTTGGGTTGTCACCAAACGGTCTTGAGATCATTTGTATGGACCCCCCAAATGGTCTTGAGACCGTTTGGGTCCTTCAACCCAAAACTCACCAAGATCTATCCTTGAAATCAGCAAATCAACCCGATTAGGGTTTAAGGGGTTGAAGTGCCTTCAACTCTTGATTGGTTTGGAATTAGATTATGATTCTTTGTAGGAATTAAATTCAACATATTTACAACAGACCCTTAAATGGTCATACCTTGGTCAACCCTATCAAACGGTCTTGAGAACGTTTGATTCTAAACGGTCTTACAAGATCGTTTGAGATCAAACGGTTTGAGACCGTTTGATTTCAAACGGGTTGCAAACCGTTTAGACAAAATGGTCCAATGTCGTTTGATAAAGTTACCTAGGAATTCATGCCCATCATATTCAACCTTGAGATAGGTCAGTTACTCCACGGATTTTCTTGCAAGAGTGCAAGGAAGAAAGGAGGTAGAAGAAGAACTAAGCATAATTGCAAGAAAATAGATATGCATAATAAAGCAAGAAGTTTAGAGTTATAAAACCCGCCTCAAACGTTGTTCCTAGAGCTCCAAGCTTCCAAGATTCAAGCCTTTAATGGCGTCTTGAGCTCCACAGGTCGGCGAAAGATGATTCTCCAAGGAAAATATGGGGATGGTCGGCTATAACAAGAAACCTAAGTAAGTTAACCATAAAACCAACCTTATACAAGGATTTCATCCAAGAATCTGAGCTAGAAGATGGTTCCTTCTCACCTTAGAACTAGTTGGTCGCCTCCTTGAGTTCCATAGCTCTGCCTTGGTCAGTTGAGCAAGATGAGAAATGAAGAGGATAAAGGATACGTTTAGTTGGTTTGCAAGGGAACTAGGCTTATATAGTTTAGGCTATTTTTCACCATAAGGACCTCAAAAACATAGATTTCTCATCTAAGTCCTTCCTTCTTTCTAAGGCACGTCCAAACTATCATAACTTATGCAAAGCCCATCAAAACTCAAGATCTAAGGGTAAAGAAAACCAACATGCAAACTAAGGTACATATGTGAAGGGTCTCCTTACTCATACTAGGTGAATTTTATTACAAAGATTATTCTTCTCATATGATTATTCATTGAAGTGCCCCTTTCATCATTCCTACTCTAAATAATGTCAAGAGTCATAAAGGATATTCTAGAAGGTGTATTTTACTAGTTGTACCCCACATTTTGGGTAAATTGCATTTTACTCCAAAATTAGGGTTTTAAGCACAAGGATTGTTCCACAAGCTGCATCTTGATGCTCAAGCTTAGGAAATGCATCATACCTTATCATATTCACTCAAATGATGTCTCATCCTCAAAGGAACATTTTAACCTGTGAAATTTGCAAGTTAATCCTTTTAACTGGGTAATTTTCACATAGGTCCCTACATTTTACAAAACAATACTACAACTTTGTTTAAAAAAAGAACAAAATTGAAATTGTATGTTCCTGGGGAACTTAATTACATGCCAGGGAATAATCACAAGTATTTAATTACATATTTAGGCAAAACATCTAGGGTTAGTTTATAACCCAGGTCAGGGATGTTACAAATTATCCACCCCTTACAAGGATTTCGTCCCCGAAATCGATAAAACATATTAGGAGAAAAGAGCAGGGTATTTCCTCCTCATCTCATACTCTAGTTCCCAAGTGGCTTCTTCAACACCACGGTCATTCCAGAGGACTTTCACAAGACTTATGTCTTTCTTCTTTAACTTTTTAATTCTGTTATCAAGGATTGACACTGGTCCCTCCTCATAAGTTATATCTTCATTCAGTTCTACTTCCATAGGCTGTAGAACTGACTCGGTGTCATGGTGACATTTCCTCAGCATAGAAATGTGAAACACAAGGTGTAACTTCTAAAAATGTGGAGGTAACTCTAGTCTATAGGCTACCTTTCCAACTCGTTCAATGATTGGATAAGGCCCCATAAATCTAGGAGATAACTTTCCCTTCCTTCCAAAACGAAGGACTCCTTTCCAAGGTGAAACCTTAAGGTACACTCTGTCTCCAACCTGGAACTGTAAGGGTTTACGACGTCTGTCAGCATAAGACTTCTGCCTATCCTGTGCAGTCTTAAGCTGTTGTTGTATAACTTTGATCTTCTCTGTAGTCTGCTGCACAAGATCAGGACCTAACAACTGATGCTCACCAGTCTCATACCAACATAAGGGTGATCTACAACGTCTACCATACAAGGCTTCATAAGGTGCCATATCAATACTATGTTGATAGCTATTGTTATAGGCAAACTCTATCAAGCTCTGGTGTAGATACCAGCTTCTGGTAAACTGGAGAACACATGCTCTCAACAAGTCTTCTAAGGTCTGTATAGTCCTTTCTGACTGTCCATCAGTATGTGGATGAAAGGCTGTACTAAACCTTAACTTGGTGCCTAAAGCTCTGTGTAACTGCTCCCAAAAATGACTTGTGAACTGGGGACCTCTGTCAGAGACTATAGTGACAGGAACTTCGTGCAAACGCACTATCTCTTGGAAATACAACTGTGATAACCTTTCAGCAGAATAGGTTGTTTTGACAGGTAAGAAATGCACTGTCTTTGTCAACCTATCAACAATTACCCAAATGGAATCATGTCCTTTGCTTGTCCTGGGTAGGCCAACAACAAAGTCCATGGTCACATGGTCCCACTTCCACTGTGGTATGGTTAAAGGTTGCATTGTTCCTGCAGGTTTCTGGTGTTCATCCTTAACTTGCTGACACACAGGACACCTCAGAACAAACTTAGCTACATCCTTCTTCATCCCAGGCCACCAATACATATCTTTCAAGTTTCGATACATCTTGGTGCTCCCTGGATGCATAATGTACATCGAAGAATGAGCTTCCTCCATGACTAACTTCCTTAGGTTATCCACATCTGGTACTATCATCCTCCCATGATAGCATGCCACTTGGTCATCTGAATCATAAAAACCATCTCGCTTCTCATCACCATACTCAGACCTGATCTGCTGAACTGTAGCATCAACTTGATGTGCCTCTT
Organism: Alisma plantago-aquatica; assembly: GCA_963693085.1. Lineage (NCBI taxonomy): Eukaryota > Viridiplantae > Streptophyta > Magnoliopsida > Alismatales > Alismataceae > Alisma > Alisma plantago-aquatica. The sequence continues at coordinate 153,652,242 of OY856411.1, forward strand.
TTATCTGCTCTCTTAGGGTAGGTTTAATGTGCATCTCAGCTAACAAACCGGCTAACAATGACACCTTCAACTGCACATTGTCTTGCCTTAAAGAGATAAGCATATCTCTTCTAGAGCATACTAAGGAACTTAGTTGTGCTCTATCCATGGTTGATGTTGCTGATTTCCTACTCAAGGCATCTGCAACCACATTGGCCTTCCCTGAATGGTAATCAATTGTATAATCGTAGTCCTTGATTAACTCCATCTAGCGACGTTGCCTCATGTTAAGCTCATGCTGAGAGAAGATATACTTAAGATTCTAGTGGTCTGTGAAAATATGGAAGGTTTCTCCGTAGAGATAATGTCTCCAGATCTTCAAGGCATGAACCACAGCAACCAACTCTAGATCGTGTGTCGGATAATTCTCCTCGTGTTTCTTAAGCTGTCGGGAAGCAAAAGAAATCACTTGCTTATCCTGCATCAACACACATCCAAGTCCATTCTTGGAGGCATCACAGAAAACTATATATCCTTTTCCTTTCTCAGGTAGCACAAGCACAGGTGCACTTGTTAACCTCTCCTTCAACAGCTGAAAGGAATGTTGACACTTATCACTCCAGGCAAAAGGAACATCTTTTCGGGTTAAATTGGTCAAGGGTAAGGCTATAGAACTAAAGTTCTTAATGAACCTTCGGTAGTAGCCAGCTAACCCTAAGAAACTTCGAATCTCCATCGGTGTCCTCGGTTGTTCCCACTGTAGAACAAATTCTACCTTTTTAGGGTCAACACGAATACCCGAGGCAGATACCACATGTCCAAGAAAAGATACTTCCGGCAACCAGAACTCACACTTGCTAAACTTAGCATATAGCTTGTGTTCTCTTAGCAAGGTTAAAGCTTGGCGAAGATGCCGTTCATGCTACTGAGCATCCTTACTATAGATCAGAATGTCATCTATGAAGACTACAACACACTGATCGAGGAAAGGTCGAAAGACTATATTCATGAGTTCCATAAATGCAGCTGGTGCATTAGTTAGTCCAAACGACATAACTGTGAACTCATAGTGACCATATCTTGTCCTAAAGGCAGACTTAGATATGTCACTGTCCTTAATACGAAGTTGACGATATCCTGAACTCAAGTCTATCTTTGAGAAGACTGTTGCACCACGCAACTGGTCAAAAAGATCATCAATCCTCGGAAGAGGGTACTTATTCTTTATTGTTACTTTATTGAGTTGTCTGTAATCAATGCACAACCGCATTGACCCATCTTTCTTTTTAACAAACAAAACTGGAGCACCCCAAGGTGAAGTACTCGGTCGGATGAAACCTTTCTCAAGTAACTCTTGAAGTTGTTTCTTGAGTTCTGCCATTTCGGCAGGCGCCATCCTATACGGTGTCTGAGCTATGGGTTTTGTATCTGGGACTAAATTGATTTCAAAATCAATTTCTCGAGGTGGTGGTATACCTGGAAGTTCTTCAGGAAACACGTCTTCGAATTCCCTGACTATAGGAACTTCAACAGGGTTGGGACTCTCTATGGTAGTATCTACCACATAGGCCAAGAATGCATAACATCATTGCCTCATCAGCTTATCAACAACCATAGCTGACACAAGATAGGTGGGTAGAATCTTTCTTTCTCCTTGAAAGATCCATGTGTTGCTTTCATCAGCAAACACAGCCAACTTGGATTCACAATCCAAAACAACCCTATACCTTTCCAAGGTATCCATCCCAAGGATTATATCAAATCCTTGTATATCAAGTGGTATGAGATCCACTTGAATGCGATGATCAGAAAAGAAGAGGATGCAGGAAGAGCATACCTCCTGCAAAACAACAGACCCTCTCAACGGAGTCTCCAACAACAAGCTATCTACCCTATGACTGACTGTCATGTTGCAGTTGTGAATCACTCTTCGAGTGATAAAAGAGTGTGTAGCACCCAAGTCAATCAAAATAGACATAACACAGGATTTAGACATATCAGAATATAAAAGTTCCATCTGACCTGCCACAACCCATGGATTGACCACTGCATCAAGTGGGTTCATAGCATAGAACCTTGTTGTCGCCTGAGGTGGGGTTGGTGCTGATGATCCAGATTGAGACGCTTGTCCATGTCCTCTAGCTGCGCCTTGAGATTGCCTTCTCTGTGATCCCTGTTGACTCTGTCTCTGAGGCTCTGTCACACTGACAGGCCTAGACCTGCAGTCCTTCATCAAGTGTCCCACCTTCCCGCAGTTGTAGCAGCTTCTTTCCAGTTGTTGTGGTCTTGGTGGTCCTGTGACTGACATTGATGCTGAACTGCGAGTCTCTTGTGATGGTAAACTCCATCCTCTACCTCTACTTGGGGACCACTGAGTCTGAGAGCTAGATCTGGGTGGTGGAGGTGTAGGTGCAGAGAATCTAGGCTTCTTAAAGTCCCTAGATGAAGAACCCTGGAACTGTGGATATCTCTTTTGGGTTTGCCTTTTCTCGACTACGGACCTCTCTATCCTTCGGACTGACTCAACGAAGGTAGCGAACCTCTCCCGGTTCTCTAAAGTAGACACGGGAGTAGTCATGTCGGCATTCAAACCTTTCTCAAACCTTCTGATCCTTTCTTCTTCTGTGGCAGCCATGTGCGGACAGAACCGCAACAACTCCATGAACTTAGCTTCATACTCACTAATGTTCATCACGCCCTGCCTCAATCTCTCAAACTGAGAGATCTTCTCATCCAGGAAGGTCTTCGGGAAATATCTGTGGACAAATTCCCGTCAAAAGTCTTCCCACAAGATCTCTATTCTAGGCCTCTTCTGCTCTTCCATGGTCCACCAGTGACCAGCACTTCCTTTGAGAAGATAGACAGCGTGTCTAACCTTCCCAGCTTTAGGGATGTTGAGGATCCTAAAAGCTTTCTCCAACTCAGTTAACCACATATCAGCATCTGTGGGGTCAACTGTCCCAAAGTATTCGATAGATCCGACACAACGAAGTCGCTCGAACGTCTTCCCGATACCTTGTCCTTTGGGCTGGACAGGTGTCCTAGGTGCAGGCATAGGCATCCTGTCGGTTATGTGTGTCATGGCAGTCATAAACTTCCCGAACATAGTTTGAACAGCTGGGTTGCCCATATCAGCTGGGTCAAACTGTGGTGGCTCCCTGGGTGGCTCAGGTACGGGTTGCTCTATTTCTGGGACCCTAGCACCTTCCCGAGGTGCAGCAACACTACTCTCCACCACGTACTCCTCTTGTGGCTCAGACATCCTTATAAATCTTCTTCTCCTGAGGAGCACAAGATTCTATTAGATAAGGAAGAAACACTAAGGATAGACTCGACATCCTAAGTCCTATGTCTCTATAGACTCAGCGAACCTAGAGCTCTGATACCACTTGATTGTGGGCTCCGATCTCCAAAACCACAATATAAACTCAGCGGAAGCATTCGATTAGCAGCAGAATACAAAAATCACCGGAAATTAAAACTTTTTGAGACAAGATCTTGAAAACCATAAAAATTCTTTCATAGAAAGGAAATAAACTATTTACATCTCTGTCAAATTACTTCTTGAGTAATTATACACAACCTGATACAAAATCTCAAGAGTCAAAACCAAAATCTCAGACCACTAACTCCAAGGACCTGAGAGTACAGAGACGAAATAGGATTATCTAACTGCTAACTCAGCAGTCGGTATCTCCACCTGAGATTCACTACTACTCCTGGTGTTGCTGCTGCTGGTATTGGTCACCTATAGGCTGGTTCCTCCATCCACGACGACCACCTAAAAAGTTGAAGTCTACGGGGTGAGACAATTTTAAATAATTGTCCCAACGAGAGTTATAACTCTCCACTAGAAGCTTTATATAGCAATCTAAGAACAACATAAGCAATAAAAGCTTTTAAGGTAACCAACAGCAGATTGGTAATAAGCAGAATATCAACAATTAAGGAAATGAAGAACATATGTACTATGCAGTATAACATCATTCAAGTATCTCGTAGTTCAACCTAAGCAGATATACTACGCGGTTGATTATGTTTTACAAACATCATTATGCCCTGCGGAGATAAGGTATACCGCTTATACTCCAACCGATCATTGTTAAGTCGCATCGGTATCATACCTAGGTCATCAAAAGAGCTGGATTCTTATGACCTCATCTTCCTCAGTCAGTGTGACGATAAACATGCAGGACATCTTGTGTCTATGCTACTATAGCTCACCAGGGTAATCTGGTACTTCGCTATTAGAGTCACAGTGGCATTTTGTACTCTCTTCATCATCAAAAGATTTATTGTTTATCTCTCATCGATGCGGTATAAGGATTTCCTCAAGAGAATTGTAGTACAGCATAAACATATAGTGAAGGGTTGATGGATTAAGATACATCTCTATCAATTCCTACACTAGGATGTAAGGATTTACACATCCATATTCCCCCACATACTCAAAAGTATGTGATCCAGGAATTCCCTTAGGAAAACCTATTTCACCGTCATATTGCTCCTGACAATGATGGATCTATGATCAGGGCTCTACATGGTATGATTATACTTGATTAGTTAGGTACATTTCAGTATTCTTTTAACATCATACATGTTCTCAAACATTATTATTAGCATAGCAGCTATGAAAGTAGAATACTAAATGTAACACGTCTAACTCACATCAATTATCATTTCTCAATCATCTCATCACAAGTCATCTAATAAGCATGACCTTGATGATACTCATGGCTTCTTACAGCCTATCATCTCATGTGATGCCACTTACCAGGAAACAAGGTATTTCACTATTCATAAAGCTAAAATCATGCTTTCAATGAATAAGGTATCATAATCCTTACCTGGATATAATCATCATCATATAAGAACCTGCAAGATTAATTCAACTAATAACAGTAAACAATTCATTTCAAGAGTTGTACTTTCATACTCTCAGAAGAGTTAGGTTCCCTGATTTCTCATCAATTAGGGCTTACTATTCACATTACATGTTATCACCCTAGAATTAGGGTTTACTATTCATTTCATGGTGAATTGAACTCATAACATCATCATGCATGAGAAACATCACCATAGATGCCCTCAGATTAGATTAAGATTCATCAATTATCACAATTAGGGTTTCCATGATCTCACATAGGTGGATCATACCCTAATCATGCACATTCTTATGTATTGTAGGTACTTTACTTGAATTTCAACCATAAAAGGTACTTTCTCTCTCCTCTCACTAATAGATGGTGATTACACCACTCTAGATTAGGTTGAGACAAGTCCTCACTGATTAACATAAGCCAAAACACCACTAATATGTCATTAGGGTTTGATTAAAACAAGGTATCCTTCAATTGAACCCTTTAGGGGTAATTTGGTAATTTACACCATTGATCACCATCATGAGTCAAATCATTAGTCACTTAGTCCCTTAATGTCTTATGGTACTATTAGGGTTTTAATTAGACCATCATAGGACCAAAAACACCTTCAAATGATTAAGCATAAACAACCTTGAAAACCTCCAAACGCTTTCAACCTTCAACCTCCACACGGTCTTGAGGCCGTTTGGGGGCGTTGACCGTTTAGATGGTTTGACCTTCAAGACCGCATGGATCACCAAGACTGCATGGGTGCGTTGACCGTTTAAGAAAGTTGACCTCCCAACCGTTTGAAGCTATGCGACTTGAAACCGTTTGATCTTAAACGATCTTGAGATCGATTGGTCCAAACGACCTTCAGATCGTTTGAGCCCAAACAGTCTTGAGACCGTTTGGTCCAAATGGGCTCAAACCGTTTGGACCTCAAAAGTGAACCAAAGGTTACAATCGATTATGGTTATCTATGTTGAAGCCTCCAATTGGCCAAATCCTTGTTAACCAATTGTAAATTGAGTCAATTAGGATTAGCCTTAATCAATTAGACACCAAATTGACCCTCAATGGAAAGCGAATTAGGGTTGAATCCATCTCAATTTGGGTTTTCAATCGAATAATCATCAATGTTCCACAATGTGAATCAAATTGATGTTGAACCCATCAATTGACCTCCAATTGGGCCCAAACTTGGCTCAAACGGTCTTGAGATCATTTGGATATCCTCCAAACGGTCTTGAGACCATTTGCCCAAAGTTTCATCAAAATCTAAGTCGATTGGATAAGGCTTAAACCCTAATTGGGTCTAAAATCAGCACTTTTATCAATTCTTCAACTTATTGTGATTGGACCCTCAAACCATCAAATTACCTTAACCCTAGACCTCCAAACGGTCTTGGGTTGTCACCAAACGGTCTTGAGATCGTTTGGATGGAACCCCAAATAGTCTTGAGACCGTTTGGGTCCTTCAACCCAAAACTCACCAAGATCTATCCTTGAAATCAGCAAATCAACCCGATTAGGGTTTAAGGGGTTGAAGTCCCTTCAAATCTTGATTGGTTTGGAATTATATGATGATTCTTTGTAGGAATTAAATTCAACATATTTACAACAGACCCTTAAACGATTGTCCCTTGGTCAACCCTATCAAACGGTCTTGAGACCGTTTGATTCTAAACGGTCTTACAAGATCGTTTGAGATCAAACGGTTTGAGACCGTTTGATTTCAAACGGGTTGCAAACCGTTTAGACCAAATGGTCCAAGGTCATTTGATAAAGTTACCTAGGAATTCACGCCCATCATCTTCAACCTTGAGATAGGTCAATTACTCCACGGATTTGCTTGCAAGAGTGCAAGGAAGAAAGGAGGTAGAAGAAGAACTAAGCATGATTGCAAGAAAAGAGATATGCATAATAAAGCAAGAAGTTTCGAGTTATAAAAACCACCTCAAACGTTGTCCCTAGAGCTCCAAGCTTCCAATCATAAAGCCTTTAATGGTGTCTTGAGCTCCACAGGTCGGCCAAAGATGATTCTCTAAGGAAAAGATGGGGATGGTCGGCTAGAACAAGAAACCTAAGTAAGTTAACCATAAAACCAACCTTATACAAGGATTTCATCCAAGAATCCGAGCTAGAAGATGGTTCCTTCTCACCTTAGAACTAGTTGGTCGCCTCCTTGAGTTCCATAGCTCTGCCTTGGTCAGTTGAGCAAGATGAGAAATGAATAGGATAACGGATACATTTAGTTGGTTTGCAAGGGAACTAGGCTTATATAGTTTAGGCTATTTTTCACCATAAGGACCTCTAAAACATAGATTTCTCATCTAAGTCCTTCCTTCTTTCTAAGGCACATCCAAACTATCATAACTTATGCAAATCCCATCAAAACTCAAGATCTAAGGGTAAATAAAACCAAGATGCAAACTAAGGTACATATGTGAAGGGTCTCCTTACTCATACTAGGTGAATTTTATTATAAAGATTATTCTTCTCATCTGATTATTCATTGAAGCGCCCCTTTCATCATTCCTACTCTAAATAATGTCAAGAGTCATAAGGGATATTCTAGAAGGTGTATTTTACAAGTTGCACCCCACATTTTGGGTAAATTGCATTTTACTCCAAATTTAGGGTTTTAAGCACAAGGATTGTTCCACAAGCCGCATCTTGATGCTCAAGCTTTGGAAATCCATCATACCTTATCATATTCACTCATATGATGTCTCATCCTCAAAGTAACATTTTAACCTGTGAAATTGGCAAGTTAATCCTTTTAACTGGGTAATTTGCACATAGGTCACTGCATTTTACAAAACAATACTACAACTTTGTTTAAAAAAAGAAAAAAATTGAAATTGTATGTTCCTGGGGAACTTAATTACATGCCAGGGAATAATCACAAGTATTTAATTACATATTTAGGCAAAACATCTAGGGTTAGTTTGTAACCCAGGTCAGGGATGTTACGTTGGCCGTGGTCAAGACTCAACTTCGAGGTCTTGAATTCATGTACTGCTCGATCTCTCGTGGTTGGGTTATGCCTCCAATCGGTATCTGTTGGTGAAATGGTCTTGAGACCGTATGGGCTCAAATGGTTTTGAGACTGAAAGGGCTCAAATGGTCTTGAGACCAAATGGGCTCAAATGGTCTCGAGACCGAATGGGCTCAAATGGTCTTGAGACCGAATGGGCTCAAATGGTCTTGAGACCGAATGGGCTCAAACGGTCTTGATACCAAATGGGATCAAACGGACTTGAGACTGAATGGGCTCAAATAGTCTTGAGATCAAGTGGATGGAATTTCTTGGTTAGATCGCTTGATCAGAGCCAAGGGTGAGTGAAGGTGGCCCCCAACTACTTGTTCATCTTTATCAAGATTTGCATGAAATCAACATAAATTCGATCAAAACCTTGATAATCAAATTAATTGAGTAATTTTGCATATTATGATGCATTTTGATATTTAATGAGTGAAATTGGTAATGTTGAGTCAAAAAAAGCCCAAGATGGAAATTTAATTTCATGATGAATATGCATTCATTAAAATACCCCAGACTTAAACATTGCTCATCCTCGAGAAACATAAAATCTGAAACCGTCGCCAAATGAATACTTTTGACTCATGTGATTGCTTCATCTTTACATCATGATTGTTTTCTTTCTACTTAGAATGATTCAACATCTCAACTTCCTGAGATCACTGAACACATCTTACCATATCTTCATTCCTGAGTTCATTTTCTAATATCACTTCCTCCCCACTTTTTCCAACAAAAAGCATGTCAAAGAGTTTTCTAAGAGACTAGAGATACCCGCAAAACAACAAGTGTGCATATGATCAGAGACTGGTGTTTTTCAGGATAGTGGGGGCATGCTTTGTGCCATAGGTAGAAAATGGAGTGAATGGTGGTATGGAAGGAAGAAGTAAATCTCTCCTCTATTCAACTCGAGATTTTTTTTTATTTTCTTTGCAATTTCATTTATTGCATTTTTTGTGCGAATCTCTCCTCTATTCGACTCGAGATTGCATTTCTTTTTGTGTGCACTTTGGCATCTTTTTGTTTGCAAATCTCTCCTCTATTCGACTCTAGATTGCATTTTTGGTGGTACACCCCTATTTATTTGCGAGGGGTATGGAAGAAGCAGATATAGAGGGAAGTGGTGTGCCACCCGAAACTTAGGGTTTGGCCTCATTTTGGCTAGTTTTGTTTCTTTTTGATGGATGGAGAGGTACGGATATGACAGAAGAAGTGTAGAAGAGAGTTCAGATCAGAATGCAACTTGGTTTACAATTCATTGCACCAGGTTGTTCTCTTTATCGTACTATGCTCAAATAATGACTTGATGAGGGTCCGGTGGAGATTCCGTTTTATTGTTCCAATAGTCAATTAGGAAGCACAACGTGTTTGATCCCTATCAGTTCGACAGACGCTTGTCATTTTTGCATAAGTATCATGATGTTAGGAATCATAAGCTTCACAAGATGATTTCAATCAAAAGGCTTGTTTAAAAAAGTGGTCCATTTGAGGATTTACTTTGAATAAGGAGGATATAATGATTCAAACTGCATAGCAGGTTAATTAGTGACTTTTAATGAAACTAGGATGTGTCAAAAATTCATCAAGCATCTGTTCAATTTCTTTGGAAAACTTTAAAAATTTTGAAAATTTGAAAATTTTATCAAGAATGTGACAGAGAAAACTTAAGTGTGAAAATGATCAGTGTAGGTAGAAAGTGAGGTACGTACCACCCACCCTCCACCCCAAACTTAGAGATTTGCTCGTCCCGAGCAAACCCTAAATCCAAGATGGAGGGGAAAATTCATGCCAGAATGACCACTAGATGTGGTTGCGTTCCAATCAGCGTGCATCCTCTTATCTGAAAATCTCAAAGGTAAAGAGAAATTAGATCTTAAAATAGCATCTTGCGATGTGAATTTGATTTAATGAAAAATTGAAGAACATTCTAATTTGAAAAGAAAAGTAAAAAAAATTTATTGATCGGGTTGCCTCCCGACAGGCGCCTTTGTTTTCTGTCGATGGCTCGACTGAATCCTTCAGCTTCACGGTGGATCCTTTGGATTGGTGAGTTCTAGCATTGCTTTAGTGCTTATGTCAGTTGAGGTGAAATATCTCTTTAAGAAGTGACCATTTGTTACAAATTCACCTGACTTTTCACTCCATAATGAGAAGGCACCATGTGGGGAGATGCTCTTGACAATGTATGGTCCAGACCAGTGTGAGCGGAGTTTTCTTGGGAATAACTTCAACCTTGAGTTGAATAGAAGAACTTGGTCTCACATTTGTATGTCTTTTCTTTTCAGATGTCCATCGTGCCAAAGTTTTGTGTGTTCTTTGTAGATTTGTGCATTCTCATAAGCTATGATCCTGAGTTCATCCAGCTCTTGGAGTTACAGAATCCTGGCTTGGCCTGCTTCTTTCATATCAAAGTTCAGTTGTTTAATTGCCCACCATGCCTTGTGTTCCAGTTTGACTGGAAGGTGGCAAGCCTTTCCATATATTAATCGAAAAGGTGTAGTCCCGAGGGGAGTTTTATAAACAGTTCGATAGGCCCATAATGCATCGTTGATTTTCACTGACCAATCTTTCTAATTGCGGCCTACTGTCTTTTCTAATATACTCTTGAGTTGACAATTAGAAACTGTTGGGTTTTAGGGGAGACAGAGAAGGCAGCGGAAACAAAAAATTTCTCCCCCAACCCATACCGAGGAAACGCGTCAACGTCTATATAATAGGAATCATACCTTGTCCCGAGGCTTTCTCGGCGAAAATACCTCGCGCAATGCGCGGTCTTCAACTCCGGTCTTGGACGGTGTCTGTGCTGCTCTTGGTCGCACCGGGACTGATGACTCCTCCTCCTACCGGGCTGTCGGATGACAGTTGTCCTCCTAAGCGATAGTGTCCTCCCGCCTCTGTAGTAGTCCACACGGACCACCTGGAACTCCACACTCCTTGTCCCACAAGGAAGTGGAAGGAGTTGCACCCTCCTGTTGACGTACTAGTCGCCAACACACTCTCCTGCTACCAGTTGCAACTGCAGTTGTCCTTCTCTTGCTGCACCTCCCTTTTACGGGAAGCACTTGCTCGGGATCTCTCACGGTTACCAAAACCAGAGAGAACGACAACTTCGCAAAGCAACCGGCTTGCATTGAGTTGTGCTCTGAGAAGCCCCCAATACCCCTATATATATAGGCGGGTCATGGGACAGGGTTCTCTGTGCCCGACAATACGGGACTAAAACAGGAGTAGAAGGGTTCGAGAATTTTCCACAAAAAGTAACCGGTTCGCAACTTGAAATGATCGGTTCACAACTGAACTGATCGGTTTGGCCATTGAGCTGATCGGTTGGACCTGAGCCGATCGTTTGGGGCACTCCAACCGATCGGTTGGTGCCCTGAACCGATCGGTTCATGGTCCTAATCCTGCTCAAAAAGACTTTCTTTGTTTTGTTCTCAATTGGTATCGTATACCAATGTTATTCCCAATCGAATTGGGCAATTTGAAACCAAAGGAAAATTCTTGCCGACATGACTTTCCCAACTGGTCGGTTGCACCAGTTGAGCCGATCGGTTCAACTCTTGAACCGGTCGTTTCAACCTGGGCATGAGCCGATCGGCCTGGACACTCCTGCCGACCGGTTCAACACCTCAGCCGAACGGTTCATCACATGAGCCGATCGGTTGGGAGCACAGGTTGGGCAAAATCAGTCAATTGAGATTCCAATCAATCCGATACTCCAATCAATGCGTCCAACACCTTGAACCATATGATATTGAGCTATCGACTGATTGAGTGTTTAATTGAACTACTAAAATCCTTTAGTAATCAATCTAAACATTGCTTGTGGTCAAAACTCCTCTTCCAGGTTAAATCCTATGTGTGTGACCCTGCAGGTCCATTTCACGTTGGCAGTGAAAGTCCATAATACTTATGACTTCACAAGCAAAGAGCGGTGCCTAGTCACACATCAGTGCTACCCAAGTGAAAGTAGAAAGTTGGAGAACAACTTTCATCCTACAATCCGTGAATGGTGTTACAGTGAATGTATAATTCCTTTGTCACTGATATCCCGAATGAACTCAAGGCATGGAACAGTCATCCTGTCAACGTTCATTTACTTTCTTGATCTCAGAGCAGATTGAACGAGATATGTATGACATCAATATCACATACTGATTCACACATGCGTGCGCACGCCTATCTCAATCCTACTCATCAAGTGGCCTTGGATATCAAACTCCCTCAGGAGGGACAAATCCCATATCTATCACTCACCCCTTAAAAGCCCCATGTGTCAAAGCCACCCAATCATCACCTTTATAACAACCCATGTTTCAGGACTGCGTTTGATGATGTCAAAGTGTGCCCAACGACATGTGTTGAGTGTAGTGATTTCAGGTCAAAGAATCACACTCACCACCATCACTGTGAGTACTGACTGTGACTACCATCTCATGGTTCCATGTGTCAAACTCACGGTGGGTCTGTCCGGTACCTTGTTCTCTAACAAGTACCTATGTGTTTGGTTTGATATCTCTATATCATGACTAATGAGATTCTGTCATCAACCAACACCACAATCTAATCTTGTGTGTCATTGCTGTCTATCTACCTTCCACAATGACATCCGACTAGGGACATAACAAGAATGTACAAACTCTTAGCATCCGTATGATCTCATCGTTCAGTTCCTTAACCTGAAAGCATACGTCATTGAGTATTGTCATTCTCTAGACATTCAATCTATTCTATCACTATCTCATATGACTGAACCAGAAAGAATTGGAAGCTTTCCTTTGATGTTTATCAAATCAATCTTAATGTATCCCACCAATCATCCCATGATTGGCTCTTAGGGCATACATACCAACAGACTCCCACTTGCACTGCGAGCCAATCACTCTTGAATCATATTCATAGTGATATTCAAACATGTCCCACATGTTACTGTGCTCTAGTGCCAACATAGTGAGTAATGGCAACACCTTGCCAAAGTCAGTATAAATTGCATGTCTCTCATCTCTTCGTTGTACGTCGCACGTATGAGATGGAGTTGCCGTAATATGCGATCCAGTATTCCTTTGCTAACCTTTAGCCACATTGCATGATCAAGGATTCCAGACTTGTCATCAATGAGTAGAATATCTATAAGTTCATCTCATGAACTTCCAGATCCATATAGTATCCACTGTTGTTCTCTAACACATGGATACTCGACATTTCCCTTTTAAATGGTTTTATAGGAACACTTCCAATTATCAACAAACTTCCACTTTTATACATCCTATGTATATTTTGCGATTAATTTTCTGTCCTTTTGGAAGTTCGCATCAATGTAACTCTTTACATCGAACTCTTCCTTATCTCCATAGAACTAGTACTTCCCAAGTACTTATCAAGTTCTTATGGTATTCCAATAACCCTTATTGGAAGTAGACAGACATCCACTCGTCATGTCCTACATACGAGTTATCAGGATGAGCACATCATATTGCCATGTCCTACATACAAGATGATGAATGCATTTTATTCTTGCCATGTCAATACATGGAAGATAATGGGATGATTGCATACATGATAGATCCATATCTATTCTTAGTGTTCCCATTCTTCATAAGAATTGGACACTTGGCCTTGGGATACTAATATCCATATAATTTGGACAAGTTTTCTCCCACTGAATCTATGCATACTGAACCCTTCAGTACAGATTGCCAATGTATGCTTTCTCTTTCCAGGTCAAGAGATTTTTCGAGAACTATCTCTATAGATCTCTATTCCTATCATATAGGAAACATCTTTATCTTCCTTAAAGATAATTTCCACTTTTGGATTTCCATTCTAGAACATTTCCATTTCACATCAACATGTGGAATGTGAACACGCTCCCACTAAATCACAGATCCCTTCTTTATCTTTGACATGTCAGTCAAACCCTTTGACTATATCATCAAAGTAAAGATCCAATTCTGAGTTGCTTGTACTCAATCAATCACATTGATTAGTCCATTGTAACTTATAGACTTCATTTGCATTAGTGGATTCATAAACCTTATAGGTTGTGTCACATACACATCCTTGTTTTATTCCTCATAGGAATGTGGTTTTAGTATCCATATGCAAAATGTCTCAGTCATTAAGTTGCAATCAACAAGCATCATCCTCCTCAAAATGTTATCCATGTGTCTTAACACTTAAGACTCATTTGCACTTATGGATTTCATCCAATGAGTGCTACCATCAAGGTCATACCTTATGGTTCACATGGAAATCATTTAGGATGTAATGGTCTTATACCATAACTCAAAATCTGATTCCTCATATTCATCTAGATAGTTGACTTATCATATGAACAACTCATCACATAGATAATTTGAGGTGTATTTGTCAAGAATATAAGAATTCACAACCCTTGTGATTCTTAATGTCCTTTATTAGTGTGGGGTATTCTTTTATTAAGAAGAATTCAGTTATTTGATAATCATTCTCTAACTCCTTAGAGTATGATTCCTTCTTGATTTAGACATCACCATGCCTTAATCATGAGTTCACTATGATACACTATCATAATCACTCATAAGGATCTCAAACATTTGGTCCAAGTATTTCATTCATTGATCTCATCAAGAATTAATATTTTACCAAATTTGTACTTCATCTATGACAATCTTGAACACTTCAAGATGTTCATATTGGTATTTCTCTAAACACCATTTGAATTATTAGCATTTATTCCAATTGGTATGTAAATACATCACATGTATTATACCTAATAGGATAATCACTCTCCCACTACCATTAGTGAAGATTGATTAATCATGAACAAGAGATTCATGTCTCTTACTGGTTCTCTAACCAAAAGAGTCTAGTTCTATCCATCATATGGAAACTAGAAATGAATTTCTCATAATTAATGCTAATTAGATTGTTTGAGTTATCTATAACTTTTAGGTATCATTTTATCTTATGCATATCAAATACCACAAGATAAGCAAGGCATTGCCACAAAGATCATATCTTTAAGATCGAAACATCAACTTTATTAATTGCCATCATTGTCATACAATATGCAATAATAAAGTGTTTCTATCTATTGGCAATATATGAAATAGCAGTTCTCAACTCTATTTCGTTCCCTTTAGGCTGAAATAAACTGAAAGATACTCCTATCTATGGCAGCAACACTTGCTCCAATGATGGGTACTTCTTTCTTGGTCCTTTCACAAAGGCCATCACTTCTTTGTGGATATTGCATATCATATATGACATATCCATATCTTGGTATCATATACCTCGGATAAAGAAGTGGTTCATTTCATGATACCTTAGGTGGAGATCTCCATCCCCTCCTTCATCTTCTTTTGTTCTTCCAGATATAGAGGACAATTCCCTCATACACCCTTTCCCCATGTGCCTTGAGGCTGAAGATGGCTTGGATTGCTGGCTAGCATCAGAACACTTCTTAGCTTTGCCCTTGCCCTTGCCCTTAAGACTTACCTTTTCTTTGATCACATCAAAGACTATGGTTTGTCTTTCTTCATCTTTGCCTCTACTATCCTCAACATGTCCAACAACTCTGTCAACGCTTGTCAAAGTTGTTCATGTTGTAGCTTATCATGAATTGTATGATTCTCACAACATTTGCAGTATCATACCAATAGCCAACTCTTGGCTCAGAGGGAATCCTCCTTAATCAGGTTTTCCACATACCCAATCACATTGAGTGTGTGAATACCTTACTGGATCTCCTTCTATCATGACATACTAGGACAGTATCTTAGAGACATCATATGTCTCATGTTGTCTCTGCAACTCACAGTTCAGAGAACACAACATCAAGCACTCTTCATCAATGTCATCCTCAGTATGCTTCCATAAGCATACTTTCAGCCATTGATGTGGTGGGATCGAGTTCATCTGGTTCTGGTATAACTAGGACTTAGAGCTTTCTCTCTTTGATTGAGAACACTTCTCATCATCCTAACCAGTCGTGGAATTATTCCCATTTAATTTGTTGGTCTCAAAGACCGATCGCAAATAAAGTGATTTGTTGATTAACCATTTATTTTAACAAAAGGAAATATATGCAATTTTAGTCCAAAAACTCATTTTTGACTTGTTTGATTGATTTGAAAAGTTGACGATAAAATTAGGCCTTTAATTAATTATCACTCCTACTATTTTACTTCAAATTGATAGCCCTCACCATCAATTCGGAAGATTGCAGCGTACAACCTTCTAGTGGGCAAGATCCTGAAATCCTCTAAGTCATGAACCAGCTTGGGCTGTCACCCACAACATAGATCTCTCAGGTAGGCAACTTTTGCCAATTGCATCATATGCAACTCTTGATAAGATGTCATCTACAACTCCTTGCAATGATCATCTCCATGCCTCAAGGTACTAGATCCCATCTAGATCACCTTGTTAAGTCTGACCCAAAGCAAACATGATGAACATGCACCCTGCTAGGGCAGACCCACACATTCATCCTTCACGCTTCCACGAGGTAGACGGTGCACCACGCTAGGGCGTGCCCACACTTGGTCGAACAAGTTTTTCACGTGTGTCGCATTTGGAAGGCATCTAAAACTTAATATTTTAATGAGGGATTTGGTTTTATATACATATACATATCCAATCATCACAATACATAGTATGTATCATATACATGCTATATCCCACAGAAAACATGCACAAACGATAAAAAGCGATGATTATGGCCATCCTAATGTGATTCCTCGAGCCAAGAGGAATCACGGTCATCTAGGTCTACATCATATGCAACCTGTACAAGATGAACTCTGTGCCTTGCCATCCGAGTTGATCAACTCATCACACGAATGATCTGTACTCTCCAGCCGGTCGTCTGGGTGCCACCAGCCGATCGGTTGGCTCCTCCAACCGATCAGTTCGCCTGGTCGTCGTGCATCTCGTCATGTCCGCCACCCGCTCATCTCGCTCCTCGAACCGGTCATCAACCGATCGGTTCACTCCTTGAACCGACCGTCTGGAACGTCAATCAATCGGTTCACGCCTTGAACCGATCGTTTCAGCTGTCATCTTGATGTCCTCCGGTCTTCGACATAACAGGAAATAAAATCTATCCTAATTATTACATTGCTTTAAAAAGGGAAACCCCGAGTTACATTCGGGGGGAGCAAAGGTAGGAAAGAATCTCGAATTATTTCGAGTTACATCGGGAATAAGAGAGGGAAGATCGGTGCGCAGACTGAGATGTAAGCAACCACAAACAACCACACACAGATAGGGGTTTATAGGCCATAATCACGCTACACACATCCACCACAAAACTCGTTTAAGGGCGACGCGTATCGAGTGCATTAATAATACATATCATATATGTAATTTGGGATTTGTGGATTTAGGATTGGACATGCATAAAGCCAATATTATTCGCATCGCATGTAATAAATAAAGGCCACAAACCAAAATCGATCATATCAATATTCCTAAAATATAGAGCAGTTGACGTGGCTCTGATACCACTGTTGGGTTTTAGGGGAGACAGAGAAGGCAGCGGAAACAAAAAATTTCTCCCCCAACCCATACCGAGGAAACGCGTCAACGTCTATATAATAGGAAAGGATGGTTTGTGGAATCATACCTTGTCCCGAGGCTTGCTCGGCGACAATGCCTCGCGCAATGCGCAGTCTTCAACTCCGGTCTTGGACGGTGTCTGTGCAACTCCTGGTCGCACCGGGACTGACGACTCCTCCTCCTACCGGGCTGTCGGATGACAGTTGTCCTCCTAAGCGGCAGTGTCCTCCCGCCTCTGTAGTAGTCCACACGGACCACCTGGAACTCCACACTCCTTGTCCCACAAGGAAGTGGAAGGAGTCGCACCCTCCTGTTGACGTACTAGTCGCCAACACACTCTCCTGCTACCAGTTGCAACTGCAGTTGTCCTTCCCTTGCTGCACCTCCCTTTTACGGGAAGCACTTGCTCGGGATCTCTCACGGTTACCAAAACCAGAGAGAACGACAACTTCGCAAAGCAACCGGCTTGCATTGAGTTGTGCTCTGAGAAGCCCCCAATACCCCTATATATATAGGTAGGTCATGGGATAGGGTTCTCTGTGCCCGGCAATACGGGACTAAAGCAGGAGTATAAGGGTTAGAGAATTTTCCACAAAAAGCAACCGGTTCGCAACTTGAAATAATCGGTTCACAACTGAACCGATCGGTTCGGCCATTGAGCCGATCGGTTGGACCTGAGCCGATCATTTGGGGCACTCCAACCGATCGGTTGGTGCCCTGAACCGATCGGTTCATGGTCCTAATCCGGCTCAAAAAGACTTTCTTTGTTTCGTTCTCAATTGGTATCGTATACCAATGTTATTCCCAATCGAATTGGGCAATTTGAAACCAAAGGAAAATTCTTGCCGACATGACTTTCCCAACTGGTCGGTTGCACCAGTTGAGCCGATCGGTTCAACTCTTGAACCGGTCGTTTCAACCTGGGCATGAGCCGATCGGCCTGGACACTCCAGCCGACTGGTTCAGCACCTCAGCCGACCGGTTCATCACATGATCCGATCGGTTGGGAGCACAGGTTGGGCAAAATCAGTCAATTGTGATTTCAATCAATCCGATACTCCAATCAATACGTCCAACACCTTGAACCATATGATATTGAGCTATCGACTGATTGAGTGTTTAATTGAACTACTAAACTCCTTTAGTAATCAATCTAAACATTGCTTGTGGACAAAACTCATCTTCAAGGTTAAATCCTATGTGTGTGACCCTACAGGTCCATTTCACGTTGGCAGTGAAAGTCCATAACACTTATGACTTCACAAGCAAAGAGCGGTGCCTAGTCACACATCAGTGCTACCCAAGTGAAAGTAGAAAGTTGGAGAACAACTTTCATCCTACAATCCGTGAATGGTGTTACAGTGAATGTATAATTCCTTTGTCACTGATTTCCCGAATGAACTCAAGGCATGGAACAGTCATCCTGTCAATGTTCATTCACTTTCTTGATCTCAGAGCAGATTGAACGAGATATGTATGACATCAATATCACATACTGATTCACACATGCGTGCGCACGCCTATCTCAATCCTACTCATCAAGTGGCCTTGGATATCAAACTCCCTCAGGAGGGACAAATCCCATATCTATCACTCACCCCTCAAAAGCCCCATGTGTCAAAGCCACCCAATCATCACCTTTATAACAACCCATGTTTCAGGACTGCGTTTGATGATGTCAAAGTGTGCCCAACGACATGTGTTGAGTGTAGTGATTTCAGGTCAAAGAATCACACTCACCACCATCACTGTGAGTACTGACTGTGACTACCATCTCATGGTTCCATGTGTCAAACTCACGGTGGGTCTGTCCGGTACCTTGTTCTCTAACAAGTACCTATGTGTTTGGTTTGATATCTCTATATCATGACTAATGAGATTCTGTCATCAACCAACACCACAATCTAATCTTGTGTGTCATTGCTGTCTATCTACCTTCCACAATGATATCCGACTAGGGACATAACAAGAATGTACAAACTCTTAGCATCCGTATGATCTCATCGTTCAGGTCCTTAACCTGAAAGCATACGTCATTGAGTATTGTCATTCTCTAGACATTCAATCTATTCTATCACTATCTCATATGACTGAACCAGAAAGAATTGGAAGCTTGCCTTTGATGTTTATCAAATCAATCTTAATGTATCCCACCAATCATCCCATGATTGGATCTCAGGGCATACATACCAACAGAAACTTCCACCTGTCCACTTGTCTATGGATGGTAAGGTGAGGCAACCTTGTGAGTAACACCATACTTTCTTAGAAATGCTTCAAAGCTTCTTTCAAAAAAATGGGAACCTCCATCGGATATCACCGTGCGAGGGACACAAAATCGGGGAAAATAATATCCTTGAATAATTTGATGACTGGTTTGGAATCATTAGTGATGGTTGGTATGGCTTCAACCCATTTTGAGACGTAGTCCACCACCACTAGGATGTATGAAAATCCATGTGAAGATGGGAATGGAACCATGTAGTCCACCCCCCAAACATCGAATATCTCTACTTCGTGCCATAGATTCAGCGGCATCTCATCTCTCTTTGTTATATTGCCCAAAAACAACGCCCACAACATAGTCACTAGCATCACACATAATTTCAAAAGGGTGGTCCCATTCGGGATCTCTAATGATGGGTGTTGTTGTGAGAGCCTACTTTAGTGTGTTGAAGCTTTTGACACATTCTTCGTCAAAATTGAATTCATCATCCTTTAGTAACAAATTTGTCATTGGCTTGGTTATCGTTGAGAAGTCCTTTATGAATCTTCTGTAAAATCCTGCATGACCTAGGAAAGCACAGACTTCTTTTACATTTGTTGGAATAGCCACTTTAGAAATCACTTCTATCTTAGCTTTATCTACTTCAATTCCTCTATTGTTGACCCTATGGCCGAGGACAATGCCTTCCTTTACCATAAAATGGCATTTTTCCCAATTCAACACAAGATGTGCTTCTTCACAACATTTAAGGACCAGGGAGAGGTGATTTAGACATGAATCGAATGAATCTCCGTATACAGAAAAATCATGCATGAAAACCTCCATAATTTTTTCAGTAACACCAACGAATATGGCAGCCATGCAATGTTGGAAAGTTGTGGGTGCATTACAGAGACCAAACAACATTCTTTTAAATGTGTATGTTCTGAATGGGAAGATAAAAGTTGTTTTCTCTTTGTCATCTAGATGTATGGGTATTTGATAGAATCCAGAGTAACCGTCAAGATAACAGAAATATTCTTGGTGAGCCAACCTTTCTAGGACTTGATCAAGGAAAGGCATTGGAAAATGATCTTTTCGAGATGCCTTATTTAATTTTCTATAATCAATGCACATCCTCCACCCTGTGACTGTTTGAGTGGGGATGAGTTCATTGTTTTCATTCTGTATAATAGTTGTTCCACCTTTATTAGGGACTACATGCACTGGGCTCACCCATGGTGAGTCTGATATCAGATAGATTATTCCAGCTGTGAGCAGTTTAATGATTTCACGACAGACTACTTCATTTATATTTGGATTCAGTTTCCGTTGATGTTCAATAGTTGGCTTGTAATCTTCCATCATGGGGATCTTATGCATACACAACGCTTGACTAACCCCAGTGAGGTCACTCATTTTGTAATCGATGGCTTTCTTTATTTCCTTTAGTTCCTTCAGGAGTTTATCTTCTTGTTCAGCTGTAAGATCAAAATTTATTATTACTGGACAAACCTTGAGGTCATCCAAAAACACATACTTCAGTCCCTCGGGCAGGGGCTTCATTTCGGGAGCCTCTAGTTTTTCACATGTTTCTTTTGTAGTTTCCATAGCTTGGAGTTCTTCACTAGTGGCTTCAACATCTTCTTTAGCAGAGTCGAGGGATTCGATGCAATCCTTTACTCGTTCATCAATTGGTTCATCAACTGATGGTTTTGTTAGAGAAACTTCTAAAGGATCGTCTGATTCATGATGCTCTTGAGTCAGAAGTGACATTTGCTCAATGCAGTCAATCAGATAGACTTCTTCTTACATACTTGGTCTTCTCATACTTTCAAAAAATTTAAATTTGAGAGTTTCTTTGCCTAATCTGAGCAGTAAGGTACCAGCTTCAACATCAATCAGGGCTCTTGTAGTGGCAAGGAACGGATGACCAAAGATAAGAGGATATCTGGCGTCTTCTTTTATGTCCATAATGACAAAGCCGCATGGAACATATGTGTCCTTGCCTACCTTGACCGGGACATCTTCGAGGATTCCTAACAGACGTTTTATCAAATTGTCTGCAAGTTGTATAGTCATGCTAGTAGGAAGCAATTCTACAAATCCTAGTCTTTTGCACAGGCTAAGTGGCATAATAGAGATGCTTGCGCTGAGATCCGCCAATCCTTTCTTGCATGATGAGTCACCAATGTGACATGAAATTCCAAAGGATCCTGGGTCTTTTTGTTTCTTGGGCATCTTGCTCAATATGATATCAGATGTAGTTGTCGCCAGTTTTACTGTCTCATACTCCTCAATTATATACTTCCTGGTGAGAAGTGACTTTAAGTACATCATCCAGACTGGTATCTCAGCTAGAGCATTGAGAAAGGGGATATCAACATGAAGCTTCTTCATAGCTTCTTTAAATTTATTGAATCTGGTATCAAGCTTTGTTTGCCTTAGACGGGATGGAAAAGGTATACGAGGTTTGTACACAGGGATATCAGGTTCTGGAGTCTCAGTTTCTTCGTCTTCTTGAGTAGGCTTCTCAAAATTTCCTTTTTCTGACTTATCATCTTTTGATTGAGTTTCTTGTGTTGTTGAGTCTTGGACAATCGCATGTTCGTCCTCGTCTGTAATAACCACAAGTGTCTTTTCAGGGGGGTCCAAATAGTCTTTCCCTGACCTGGTAGTGACTGCCTTCAACTGTTCAGGATGCTTAGGATTGTTCTCAGGTTGGCCAGCAAAGACTCCAGCAAGTGGCTTTATGCTAGCTTCGAGTTGAGCTAATTGAGATTCAATAGCCTTCTACTGAGCTTGCTGGTTCGCTATCATAGTTTGCTGAGTTTGCAACATCTTTTCAATGGATGATAGCTTGTCATCAGGAGATACTGGACCTACTTGTTGTCCTTGCTATTGATTAAGCTTCTAGTACTGAGAGTTATTTTGATAATTATTATAGTTCCTATTCTGAAAGTTCCCCTTGACATTTCCTTGATTCCCAAAATTCTGTTGTTGATTATACTGGAATCCTGGTGGGCCTCTTAGTTGATTGTTTAAACCAAATTGATGCGAGTTTACTACTCCTGAGGGGTTTCCATATTGAAAATCGGGATGATTCCTATTCTGATTCGGATTGTAATAACTTTGAATAGGAATGGTGCTGATAGCATTAAGATTTTCTCCATATGACCATTATCTCCTTGGCCGCATACATAGCTCATAAAAACATCATAGAGAACATTACATGATAAATTGGAATGATCGGTGCTCTTACATGCTTCACAGAATAGGGAAGCAGACTTGACCTATTCCGGTTGTCGAGTGGGTGAATGTCCTCTTCCAATAGCAGTAAGAGATGATTCAATATGGACTTTCTTGGCAACTAAGAGTTTCAAGGTTTCAATGATAGACTTGTACTCGGGAGTAGCTTTGGCCATAGCTACTTTCAAAACTCCTTTACCTATAGATCTACCCAATTGGCTTGATTTTCTGCTCCTAGGGTGATGACTCTCCATGTGCTTTCATAACTTTGACGCATGAAGTTTCCTCCAGACGAGGAATCGAGGAATCTCTTAATATCATCATCCACACCCCTATAGAAAATCTCAATGAGTTGGTTCTTGGGAATTCCATGGTGTGGACACTTGCATAGAAGCTCTTTGTATCTATCCCAAGCTTCAACAGGGGTTTCTCCAGGAACTTGAGTGAACTTTGTTATTCACCCTCTGATTTCATATGTGAGAGATGGGGGATAAAATTTTTCTAGAAACACATTTTGCAGTTGTTCCCATGTGGTGATGGGTATTTCACTTTGCAACGAATTGTACCAACTTATAGCTCTATCAGCAAGGGAATACTTGAAGAGACGAAGTCTAATGGCATCATCTGTGACTCCATTTTGTTTCGTCATGGCACATAGATTAATAAATCAAAGAAGATGTTCTTGGCTATCTTCTCCTTGCTTGCCATAGAAAGAGTTATTCTGAATCAGGGTGACCCAATGCGCTCTTATCTCGAAATTAGTAGCGTTGATAGGAGGAGGTTGTACTGAATGATGAACATTCACAGCTTTCGAGATTGAGAACTCTCTAAGATCGTTTTGTAGTTTAGCTGCTTGCGTTGTTTCTTGCGCTGCTAGGATTTCCTGTTGAACTGCAGCCCTGGCTTCTTGCATGAGCCTCTCTCTCTCATTGATGGCTTGAGCCACCCTTTGGGCTACCTCTTCTTCTTGATCCATCCTTTCTTGACTTTCTCTGATCTAACGATGAAAGGTTTTGTCTATCTCAAGATCAAAGCTCGTTGCCAGTCTGGGGCTGTCCGAACGGTGCATGCACCATGACTTGGATTGTGTCTGAGATAGAAAGATTTTGAAAGTGAGAACCACGAAGTAGAGTTAAATTTCAAGTAGATGATCGATTGTGTCAAAAGATAAAGCAAAAACCTAAATTAGTCTTAAAAGAACTAGATTTGACTAACTGATTCTGTTGTCCCCGACAACGGTGCCAGAATTTGACGTGGGATCTTATCGCACTAACAAACTCATTTGGGGTTGAAATCCCCAAGCTTTTACTAAAACCAAAGTGCAACAATACCACCCGCAAGAGGATGAGTCTTATCACAGTATAGTTAAGGATCGAACCCAAAGGACAACATTTTTAAGAATCCTTGTCAGTAGAATCTATCTCAACTAAAACTAATATTTAGAACGATTGGTTGATTTGAGGTTAATTAAACTAATTGCAAGAAAGTAGAAGTTGAATTAAGGTTGGATTTAGATCAATGATATGGAATCATTGGGATGGTATCAGGTTTCACCATCGCTACACATGAAAACACCTTCAATCACAAACAATCCAGGTAAGATATATCAATCCAAATAGAACTGCTGTAGAAACCCTTGTATGGGCATTAGGTTCGCGTAAGCATCACCTTAGGCATCATATGTCTCATCACCAACCAGATCACTTATTTATAGCTCCGAAGATATAAAAATCCAACGAAGGTTGTGAGCCCCCTATATAGGCGTTAGGCACACAGAAGCGTCACCGAAGGCTAGATAGCTTGTCCCCTCACGGATCATACACTTACGTCCTCGAAGAAATCCCATTCTATTTTTAGCTTGGGAGTAAACCACATTAGTCGATAAGCAAGCAAGTGATAGATCTAAAAACTAACATCGACGATAAGCAAGATGATGCAAAATCCAACTAAGGCTGTGGTCCTCCCTGAGGGATGTTTATACCACAGAAGCATCACCGTAGGCTAGATGTCTCGTCCGATCACAAATCATACACTTACGACCTCAAGGAATCCTATCAGAAGTTCTCGTCAAGGAATCAAACTTGTAAACTGCCATTCCATCCCACATTTAGAAGAGTTAGCAATATAGGAAAGAACAAGATGAAAGCTAGGAGATAATCAACTACGAACATACCAACTAACAATGAAATGGAAAGTTATATATATTTCCATGGAGAGTTTAACAAAAGAAAATGATTCGCATGGGTAGCGGGGCTAGTCCGCGCACCCCAGTGAAAAGGTACTACTCGCTCATGATGCGAGAAACAAGAAGAATAAGAAAGAGAGAGAAATCCTCCATGAAATCAGTGCAGAAGGTAGTTGTAACTCGGTGAAGATGATACGACCTTCTACGTCATGTCGGAGCAGATCTAGATGTGAATGGGAGATGCCAAGACAGACTGGACAGTCTCCCTCACTCCATCTTCCTTCTCTCCTCATCCTCCTTGGTTGCAACATGAGCATTAGGTGGAATAAAACTGGCGTGGACGACACTGGATTCAGATCAGACCTGTGTACAGACAGCCTGTCGACGTCCCAGAACAGATACCCCAAAAGGGGACCCTACTGGTCCTATTTATAGGTACGAGGTTGGTCTTCACGTTTTCGGTGTGTTTCCAGTCCAAACATTTTAGCAGATATTTTTGCTCAAATGGTCTTGCACCTCTTGGGCAAACGGTCTCCCACCACTTGGGCAAACAATCTGTAAACCGTTAGAAACCAAACAGTTTTGGCTCCTTTCGGTTTGGAAACTGAATGAGACTAAACGGTCTCACGGACCATTTGCCTATCAAACGGTCTTGTGCAAAAATGGGCAAACGGTCTTTGAGTCGGAGGCAAACGGTTTGCAAATCATTTGATATCAAACAGGCTTCAATTCGATCAATGCCTCAGCCAAATGGTCTTGCAACCTTTGCCAGGCAGTCTATAAATTGTTAATAGCCAAACGGTTTTGGCTCCTTTCAGTTTGGAAACTGAATGAGACCAAACGGTTTCACAGATCGTTTGCCTATCAATAGTCTTTGGTTGTCAAATGATCTACGTCATTCGATCTTGAGTTGGGCAGCAACAAACGGTCTGTTGGGTCAAACGATCTTCAATTGCAGTAGCTCTCTGATTTGTTTGTAAAGTCAAACGGTCTTCGACCTTCATTCGTTCTTCATCTACAAGTGCAAACGACCTCGGGGAGACTTCATTTGGCATGCAATCTGCCTCCATTTGGTCTTGCGATGGGGGCTGCAGTGAGTGCTGGTCAGAGGTAGAAGATGATGTGCCACGACTGTGGCGAGGCACCACGGTCGTGGTGATGTTGTTGTCCCACAGCCATGCCGCCTTGCACGGGCGTGGTCGGTGAGTAATTGGGCTATGATGGCGTTGTTCCATGGTCGTGGTGTGACACCACGATCGTGGTGAGGCTACTACCCCACGACCATGCTGCCTTACACAGGCGTGGCGGGTGAGAGAGGGTCGATGCTGATGGGGTGCCACGGACGTGGCTCGGCGATCACAGTCATGGCGAGTGAGAGCTCAGGCATTGGGGATGATCTACCATGATCGTGGTCTCACCACACGGTCGTGGTGATGACAATAGACCACGGTCATTTTGAACCACCATGGCCGTGGCCAAGACTCGGCTTTGAGGTCTTGAATTCATGTACTGCTCGATCTCTCGTGGTTGGGTTATGCCTCCAATCGATATTTGCTAATCAAACGGTCTTGAGACCGAATGGGCTCAAATGGTCTTGAGACCGTATGGGATTAAACGGTCTTGAGACCGAATGGGCTCAAACGGTCTTGAGACTGTATGGGCTCAAACGGTCTTGAGATCGACTGGATGGAATTGCTTGGTTAGATCGCTTGATCAGAGCCAAGGGTGAGTGAAGGTGGCCCCCAACTGCTTGTTCAGCTTTATCAAGACCTACATTAAATCAACATAAATTTGATCAAAACCTTGATAATCGAATTAATTGAGTAATTTTGCATATTATGATGCATTTTGATATTTAATGAGTGAAATTGGTAATGTTGAGTCAAAATAAGCCCAAGATGGAAATTGAATTTCATGATGAATATGCATTCATCACTTCATATCTTTGAAATTACCTAAAACACTGACAAACAAAAGCACATATATGTATATTGCTAATCTATGTACATGGGTGCATACAAAAGTGTGCATGTATGCTAAAAACATATATTCCTCAATAATCAATTATTTGCACATATGAACTGGAATATTAATTTAGATAACCTAACCAAAATTTGCCAAACCACCTTTGGTGCAATCACCTTTATCTATCCATCATTGAACTTAGGTAAAATACTCCTTAGTAGAGTCAAGCCATGGTTTAGATCATCATGTTTTATTTGTATGATCCTCATATTGGCATGATAGTTGAACAAGAAGTAATTAAACTTCCAACATTTTATCTCATCAAACTTCAAGAAATCCATGACAATTTTAAGGATTTGATATATTGAATTATTAACAAATAGCCATGTACCTTATTCGTGTAGATCAGATGTAGTCATACTTCAAGTAATTCAAGCATAACTATTCCAAGCAATAAATCCATCATTCAATATTGATGTATGTATAACACTAGGGTGTCACTACATATTCATATGATAAAAATTAGGTCTAGATTAGATCTTAACTAGGATTTATGGTCATATTGGGTTAATAAAATCTAGGGTTTCCTTGTACTAATCACATGTGATGCCATTCATGTGACATTATGATATGCAAAAATATCAAGTATTATCACAAGAAGATCTACTGAATTAAGCTTTATATTAATAAAATCTAGGGTGTTCTTGTAATAATCCTTTATAACAATGCAATATCTATACTTTTGGATGTAGCATCAAAATTAGGTATCTAAACCATTTTATTTGTAATCTACACATTTTTTGATAAAATTGATACATAATTTCACCAGTATCCGATCTACCAATTAATTACTAGAATTATTGCCAGTTAAATTAATATCATCCAATGGGGACACTACACATTAGCAATGAAAACCCTTTTCTTTTCCAC
Organism: Alisma plantago-aquatica; assembly: GCA_963693085.1. Lineage (NCBI taxonomy): Eukaryota > Viridiplantae > Streptophyta > Magnoliopsida > Alismatales > Alismataceae > Alisma > Alisma plantago-aquatica. The sequence continues at coordinate 153,680,210 of OY856411.1, forward strand.
TCGATTGGAAATTTAACTAGGGAGAAGGACAATATTTCCAAAGCAGTATTACATGACTGTCACGTAGAGTAAGGGCATAAATATAAATCTCTAAGGGATATCCTTCTCCCTGTTGCGTCACAAGTAGCATCACACATGGTCAATAGTAAGGTTGACTTTGGGCACCTTGCATTGAACCTCATGATCGACTGTCAGGGCAACTTTGATCAAATTTGAATATCCAAAAGTATTCCTAGAGTCACAGTTTAGACATTTAATCACCTAATTGAAATATTCATGCATTAATTATTCTAATCAATCTGCCAAACCCTAAGAGTAACTTGTATGAGTGAATTCAATTTTATGCCCTTAAAATATTATTAAATTGAGCTATTTTTTCTTATTTCAAAAATATATACTTTTATGTTTTTTTGATAAACCGATAAATATTTATGAATTTTATACTTTACATCATTTGATTATTTTATGAAGGGGATTCGAGTAAAATGACTGATATGCCCTCATATCAGATTAGATGGGGCAAGTTGTTCCTTTCCAACAAATGCAAATCTTGCACAACTAGATCATTTAGAAGGGTAAAAACACCTTAATCCTCCTGGTCTAGAAGTAGAACAGACAAAAGAACCAGGATGTCCCTCATATGGGTTTTAAAACCATAGGCATGAAACATGTATTCATGTAACATTTGCCCTTGAAAACATGTGATGTCAGAAAAATAAAAATCGGGAAAAGTTATAGTTATACCATGGTTGAGTGACAAGGAAAAATAATTAGGGCGAGGGCATCATAGGAATTTCTCTATTTTGCAGCCTTCCCTCAACCCACGACCCAACGGTGCTCGAAGGGAAGCTATTTCCTGATCCATTTCTCATTTCTAAATGATGATAAGGTTCAAGGTTAGTGGAAGCGGGTTCCTAGAAGGCATGTTGACTAGGGGTCAGACTTGCTTGAGACAGGTAAACAAGAACCAAGTGAGACTGAAGAGAACAATACTATTTGACACCATTGAGCAAGGAGAAGGAAAGCTACATTTCATGGCAGGCATGAAAGGAGGTCGGGCACTACATGGATTCCAAAATCGGAGAAAATGTGGGGTCTATGCCAACCCAACAGGTTCTGGTGGATCCAACAAAAACAAGACCTTTGCAAACAATCTGAACAAAAGAATCTTCGAGAAGCAACACTAACGCCAGAGAGGGAGGTGAAAAGGGAAGAACTTAGGTGACGAAGGAGAGGGATATTAAGGGCTGAACCGAGCCAATTCGTATGTTCGTAATCCAACACGGATTGCTGATACAACTCAACACCGTCAAAGACAAAAGTCATAGTATTATAAGAATACAAAACTCTGGTGCTCGCATGCGGTGAAAAGTGGAAGAAGAGACGTGAGGCAATACCAGACTGTTAGATATATGGTTGTATAAGCTATAATGTTATGTATATAGCATGGATTAAGCCCAATACCGTGCAACTAGTACAGTACATGGAGGAAGTGTAGTTTTGCGTCTAGTGCAAATGAGGAAAAGTTGTATCCCACATTTCTTATTCCTAAAACTTTTGTGGTCCTTATATATAGAATCACATATGACATTAGAGTCTAAAGGTCCCACGAGAGGGTATGTTCACCTCCTTGGTGGGAATGGTGACCACAACACACACACGCGTGCTATGCCACACCTCTCCTGGCTCGGACTCAGGTTCGGAGAGAATGTCTTCCGTCTTTTTTTGCACTAGTAGGATACAACTACCCAATTAATTAACTAATAATTTAATTAATTATTTCTTTCTGAAATAGATTTGTAAATCCTAATTGGAAAGTGTTTTCCTTACGATTTTTTCCTCAATGTGTACCAGAGTGATCGAGTGATTGTGTCTTAATAGAATATGATTTCGATGTGTGTAAGGCTATAAATAAGCCTCCTGTCATTAGGGTTAAACATCATAAAAAACGAACATCAACTATCAGCCGTTTCGTTCGTGTTTTGCAAACTCTAAAGGAGAGTTTTTAGTCGTCGCTTCCGAGTTGCAGCTTGGAGTTGTTCTTCTCGTATGAGTAGTAAGTTCTCCCTTCTCATATTTAGAGACGCAACCTGTCAGGCGGTGGTTCCTACGATCATTGGGCTGCGTTGGTACTACAACCGGACGTCGTCAAGTACGAGCGAGACGACAACCTTCTTCAGGTTTGTGACCAAGTCGACTAGAAGAAAGGTTCCTATCCTTCTAGTTTGCGGGTCGCTGATTTCTTTAAGTAACACGTTCAATTTTCAATGAACGATCTAGTCTGTGTTCCTAACTTTATTTTTATTTTTTCCTACATTGTTTATTCTTATGCTTATTTAGATTTGACCTTTACTGTTATCTAAATTGCACTTGTTCTTATTACATGTAATGACATAAATATAAAAGTAACAATAGTCTTCAAGAAATCAATATCAATTGTTAATTAACAATGGCCAGTTATGTTGATTCTACAAATAAAGTTGATACTTCTAGTATTCCTGAGAAATTTACTGGTACCTACTTTGCCCATTGGCAGACTCAGATATAAATTTGGCTAAATATGGTGGGCTACGATCAATACTTAGAAGAGGATGAACCTAAATCTGATGTCGTCGTCCCTGATAATACAAATATAATTACTAACTGGAAGAAGAATGATACGATGTGTCAAGGATTGATTATGTTTACATTAAATAATAAACAGTGTGATCCATACTCAAATCCGTCTGTCACTACTTCTATGATTTTGCGGGAGGCACTAGTAATGAATTTTAGTACTGAAAACCAGAGTGCTGAAAAGTATTGTGTCTAAATTATTAAAATTTCAGATATTTGGAGATAAGTCTGTTTCTGATCAAACACACAACTTTCATCTTTAGTGTCATAAACTCTCAGATGTAAAGATGAAATTTCCTAAGAAGTTCGTTGTTGTTTCCATCATAGAAAAGTTTCCTAAGTCCTGAGAATTGTTTAGTATGACACTTACGTATCACAAAGAAGAGTTATCAATTAATGATCTAATGAGAGATATTAACATACAAGAAGAACACTTAAAAGAGAAGATCGTTAAGGTGCCTACTGATGCAAACTCTAGTGTCAATTTTACACTACTAAAACCAAAGATAAGAAAACAAAGAATATGCATAAACCTAAGGTCAAGATCCAGAAGAAATCGAAGAACACACCTTGTTGGACTTGTGGACATGTTGGCCACTGGAACAAGGATTGTCCTTCAAAGAAGGCAAACAAAGTTGTCACATCTACACTGAGTAGGCTATACACTAGTACATAAATGGCATATAATGTCACTTTTGGTGGCATCGGTTACTAAAACAAAACTGATGCCAAAGAACAAAAATGTTGGTTTAATAATCCAATTGTCACCATATGTGATGTCTTGTCGATTTAGAAAAGACATGGGTATCACTTACTGTAGAAATCGACATCTTAAATTACCCGCAAAATATAATTTTTTTGGAAAAATAGTTTGTCTCCAAAGCTTTGAGTCTGATGTCAATTTTTTTTTATAACTGACGACACATACTTTTCTCCATGTCCCTGTGGAAAAATTTATCCCTTCATTATTTTTCATCTCTAATAAATAACCGACGGTTGATCCCTTTTGGTGAGGCAGTTTTTTTTAGGGGGGATGGGTCTATAGCATCGTTTTTGTAGACAAAACCAATGACTAAGTGTTTATGTGGCATGTCCCTACAAAAATATCCTCTCCATTTTCTCCTTCGTTGTCGATTTTTATTGGATAACCAACGACTATGGTCCTCACATTAGAACATTTTTTTTATTTGGATATGTATATAGACGTCGGTTATTCTGATTGTAACCTATGACTATTTCAGAACTATATCGTCAGTTTCCTTTTAAACTAATGACTATGGCCCTATATCGGGGTCTATTTTTTGTCTGGTTTAGGAGTTAGTCGCCAGTTCTTTACAACTAACCAACGACTATAACCCTAACCCGAGGACAATTTTTTTTGTTTAGTTTTGTACTTAGTCGTCGGTTTTTGCATGCGTAATCGATGACTATTGCCCTTCGCCAATGTCTATTTTTTTGGTTTAGGAGTTAGTCGTCGGTTTTTGTCTAGCAACCGACGAATAAATCTTTAGTTGTCGATTTTTTATATAAGCGACGACTATATCCCACTTAAGACCCATGAAATTTCTTCTCCTTTCCACATTCTTTGTTTCATTCTTCATCTGACCTATGTCTGACGATTCTAGTTTCACCACCGCCACCGCCGCTATTGTGTCATCGTTGTTCACTCACCACCGCCACTTGTGCTAGAGCTTACCGCCGCCATTGTTGCAGCTCGCCACCGCCACTGCTGGATCTAGCCACCATCGTCTCCATCACCATCATCTCCTATTTGGTCATCGTTGCCTCTTTGGTTCCATCTAAGAAGGCATGTGCTATGTATTCCTAAGTTGTGTATGATTTGGACACACATCTTAATGTATAATATTGATCAAAGTCTTATTAATCATTTATCCACTTGATGTCAACCCTCAACTTAATCTCTAAAATATGTATATTTATGCCACTTTAGGCCAAAAATCTTGACCCTTTCGCAAAAGTTGTAATATTGCATCCATTTCACTTCTTAAAATTATATGACATCAAAATGTATGAATATGACTTGCTTTGGATTGTAAGTGACAAAAGTTTCTCTATTTTGCTATCTTTTCTTTTTAATATTGCATCCATTTCTCTATATTTCTTCTTAAAAATATTTGTATTATCCACATTAACCACAAACTTAGATGCATAAGTATAGATATACATGTCTTCAAAATTCAATATGGATCTCAAATTATCATTCAAAAACTAATATATGAGGGAAAGAATAGTTATATATAAGAAGGTTGTTTTTATAAATATATGCATGGATGAGTTTTATTAACACAAATTTAGATTATAACCATGGGGTAAAACAATTGATGAAATACCCTATTATAGTTCATCTAAATCATACTTTTGTTTGCAAACATAATCAAGAATGAGTTGAATTAAATGTTGTTCCATAAAACCTAGGATATGAATGATGAAACTATGATCATAGGTATAGGAATGACAATATATATATATATATATATATTTGATATTGGACTAGAAACCCATTCGAGATTTACTCATTAAGAGTAAAATTTGGATAGTCCCCGATTTGGAACTATTCTTGAACACTTAATCTCACTTAGGATGTAAATGTAAATTGTATATTTAGTTTTCAAGATGTTTCGTAAGAACTTCTCTATTTGTTCTCTAAGTACATATATTTGTACTTAGAGAACTATGGGGAAATGCTACTGAAAATTTCTTAGAATCAGACAGATACATTATACACTTACTAGTGAGATTAGGTGTATAAGAATGGGATTGGTGGCACACACATTCATTATTGAACCCTAAACCCTAATTTGTTAACCCTAAACCCTAATCTTCGAACCCTTATCCCTAAATCTAAAACAATAAACCCTAGTCTATCTATAAATCCTTAACTTAATTTGTAAAACCCTAAACCCTAATACTTGTTTTCTCTTTGATCATAGAATGGATAGATCATTGTTGTGTGATTTCTACATCATATTTTCACATACTATCACACACAAATTTGGTTCATTCTGATTTTATTTAGCCTCTTTTCATATTACTTTTGCCATCTTTTTATTACTTTACTCATAGCATAACCTGCATTGCAGATATGACCCAAAAGAACTGATTTCAGAGCTTCATTCTACTAAAACAATAGAATGCACGACATGCAGGACAAATGCATGGCGTGCATCACACAAGAAGAAGTTTCATTTCAACTAAAACAGCAGAATGCATGGCATTGAGGACAAATGCACGACGTGCATCACTATAGAAGAAGTTTTGTTTCACCCAGACGGTAGAATGCACGGCGTGATCGAGCCAGGAACACGTCGTGCGAGTTTCCAGAAATGTACAGAACGCATGTGCACGACGTGCACTCAACTGCACGACGTGCATCTGGAGCATCAAGCAACCAAGAAAACTTCTAGAAAGACACACGACATGCATTGCTTATGCAAACTCCGTGCATAGTTTAACCTGGAGCAACCCGTCAGTGTTGGTGCATGGCGTGCACCCAGAATGCACGACGTGCACCTGGAAATTTTAGAAATTCAAAAATATGAGTTTGTGTTTAAATGAAGGAGGGAACGGAAGGGGCAGTTAGGATCGGTCATTTTGTGTCAGTTCCCTCATCCCAAAGCAAGCCTAGAGCAGAGGAGGGTGATTTAAAGGAGAAAAGAGGTGGTTGCTTGCCAAAGAAGCTCATCTCTTTTTCTCTTCTTCACCATTGTCTTCTCCAAGGTGCAACCAAGCTTCCCCAACTCCATAGAACTTCTTGGGAAAGGAGCTAGTCTTTTTTTGAGCAGCTAAAGAAGGAGAATTTCATCCCCAAGCCAAAATTCCTCCTTCTTGTGGTTACAACTTTAGATCTCTTTGGTTTTCCTCCTCTAGATCATGTTTAGAACTGAATATTCTATAACAAATCTGCAAGGCATGGTTATGGATGAGTAATTCTCTTTTTCTTGGGCATGGGAGAGTAGCTCCCATGTCATAACATGTATGGAACAAGTGATTTCATACTAAACACTATGCTTCTTGTTTTTCTACCATGAATGTACTGGTTTATTTATTCTCTTGCATGTATTGTTGGCCACTTTATTTGCATATTTTTTGTATTCTTACTCGATCCGAGATAGGTAGGAATGCATGGAGGTACCCTTCTTGGCAACTCTTTCTCTACCACGGGAGTGGAGTGAAATGAGTTGAGGAACAGGTTGTGATCGGAAATGAAATTTATGCACGAGAGTGCATCTTTGAGTTGCGATCGTTACACTTGCATCGGGAGGTGAAGTGTAACACAATTTTTCCTTTAACAAGGGCTTGTGTATGTTTAAATTATCATATTCCTATGATATGCTATGATATGTGAGTGAAATTCCAATGTCCAAGATCCATTAATATCGGAACCTAAACTTTTCTAGTAATATTTTCGTGGTTAATTTTTAATCTGAATTTTCTGCAATTAGATAACCTTCACCATCTCTTTTAAACCGATCTAGATTGTTGAACTTTAGTGATGTTGTGCTCATTTAATTGCCTAAGCTCCTTGTGTTCGACCTCGACTATACTTCCTCCGTATACTTGCGGAGATTGGTTAAGTTGGGTAAACTATCCTTGTTTGGATAAAAACTCGTTAGTCTAAATATAACTAACAAGTTTTTGGCACCGTTTTCGGGGATCTACGGTAGTTTATTTCGAGTAATAACTACTAATCAGTATTTGAGACTAGATCATCATTTCCATATTTTGAATTTCATATACCTTTTAGTAGTGTTCTCAATTCCTCTTGTTATTTTTTTTCAGGTTGTATGCATCGCTCACAACGAGGTCTTCAAACATCTGCATTGTTAGACCTTGAAATCGAGCGTACTCTTTCAAGCTTGAGAAGAGCAAGAAGAGTAGATCAACCACTGCTAGGAGGTACTCTGTCATCACCATCACCACCATCATCTTCTTCACTCTTTGAGGAAGCTACACCAAGCGATCCAACCATGGAGGATGACTGTCCTTTAAAGGATTTTGCGATGTCGGTCACCACAAACATCTGTGGGGCCATTGACTTGCCTACTGTAGAAGTAAACAACTTCTCAATTGCTCCTACTATGATGCAAATGATATAGCAAAATCGTTTTGGAGGCACATCCAATGAAGACTCAAGTCTTCATGTTGCCGAATTCTTAGAATATTTGAATACCTTCATAATTAACGGGGTATCTCCTGAAGGAGTGAGACTTATGCTTTTTCCCTTCACTCTAAGAGATAGAGCTAAGGCGTGACTTTTGTCTCTTCCAAAGAAGTCAATCAAAAGTTGGGACCAACTCTTAAATGTTTTTCTTGCAAAATACTTCCCACCCATCAAAATAGCCCAATTGAGGAATCAACTCACCAATTTCTCTCAAAATGAAGGAGAAACTCTTTATGATACATGGGAACAGTTTAAGGATCTTCAACGCCTTTGCCCACACCATGGTTTAACTAACTAGTTGTTGCTTCAAACCTTCTATAATGGATTGTTCTACAACACTTGGTTGACACTAGATGCCACAACTGGTGGTGCATTAATGACCAAGTCTTATAGAGAGGTTTATGACATTATTGAAGACATATCGCTAAATCATTACCAATAGGGAGGAGATAGGGGAGTAAAATCAGCCTCTACAGCTAGTTCTTCAACCAGGAAAGAAGGAGGGAAAGACACTATTGATGCCATTGATCGTATTGCTTCTAAACTGGATGTTCTCACATAGAAGTTTGAGAAGATGACTACTATGCAAATCCAATCAACTAAAGTTATATGTGAAGCTTGTGGTAATACAAGATATACTTCTTCTTCATGTTTTTCTCCTAATATAATTGAAGGGAATTTTAAACAGGTCAATTCTATTGGAATGCAAGGAAATAAGAAATACAATCCCTATTCCAATACATAGAATTCGGGATGGAGATATCATCCTAATTTCTCCTATAGCAACACAAGAAACACTCAAAACTTCCAACAAGAACAACTGCAACCGCAGCAAAAACATATAAACCGTCAAGGAAATCTGTCGGGTTTCAACAATAGGGGTTACCAACAGCCACAACAACCCCAAGGTTCTTCCCTAGAAGCTATGATGGAAAAATTTATATCTACACAAATACAGCAGAATGAAGAACTTCGAGGAAATGATAAGCGATTGAAAGATGCCATTTCTCAACTTTCTGCAAAGGTGGATGGTATTTCCACTCACACTAAGATGTTGGAGAACCAAATAGCACAACAAGATCTAACTCAACAAAGGACTCCGCAGTCTGGTTCTCTTCCAAGACAACCGGAAGTAAACCCACGACAACAAGCTAATGCAATTATTCTAAGAAGTGGAGCTGAGATTGAAAGACTCTCTCCATCCAAAGAGAAGAACATGGAGGTGGTCAATGAAGAAGAGTCCAACACTCCTAATTGTAGCAAGGAGAAAGGTTGAACTAAAACACCACATTCTTTCAAGGTCACTGCACCTTTTCCTCAAAGGCTTACCAATAAGAAGGAGGACCTCAAGTTTAGGAAGTTTATGGACATTATTAACAAATTACATGTCAATCTTCCTTTTACTTAAGTTATTGCCGAGATTCCTTCTTATGCTAAATTCCTAAAAGACATCTTGACGAAAAGAAGAAAATTTGATCAGGTTGAAATAGTAATGCTTTCAGAAAGAGTGAGTTCTATTATTCAAAACTGCCTTCCACAAAAGCTTCATGATTTGGGAGCTTTTACACTGCCATGTAAGATCAACAATACCACTTTTGACAAAGGTCTAGTAGACCTTGGTGCTAGTATTAGTCTCATTATGTCCACCTTATGGCAAGAATTGGATCTTAGAGACTTGAAGCCAACAAAGATGGCTATTGAGTTAGCTGATCATTCTATTAAATACCCAAAAGGTATAGTGGAAGATGTACTAGTGCAGATCGGGAAGTTCTATATACCGTGTGATTTTGTTGTGCTTGATATGGTGGAGATCCCTTCCAACCTAGTTCTTTTTGGAAGGCCATTCTTGAGGATTTCCGAATGTCTTGTTGGTGTTCGGGAAGGAAAGCTCACTCTATGTGTTGGTGAAGAAGCAATGGAATTCTCTATTCATGATGCAATGAAAGCACCCGCACGTGTTGAAGAAATCTATTTGTTAGATACTACTGATCCAATTGAGGATTATAATGAAGATATTGTTGATTTGATGATCAATCTTTATGATGCTGATGTGACTGAATTCAACAATTTAGAAATTGCTGGAGCACTTTCTATTTATAAAGCACAAACTATTAATGAAAATGTTCCACTTGTTGAAGATAAAGTTGATGAAGGTACAATAGGGAAAAAGGTAGAACTAAAAGCCCTTCCACCCAGGCTAAGGTATGCATTTCTTGACCCAAACTCTACATCTCCTGTTATAATAAATAATGAATTAACCAATGACCAAGAAAATAAATTTCTTGCTGAACTGCGTTTGTATAAAGACGTCATTGGTTATTCCATAGATGATCTAAAAGGCATTCAACCTTCAATCTGTATGCATAGAATTAATATGGAAGATGATGCTAAACCAATAGTTGAACCACCTACGTGCCTAAATAAAAATATGCTTGAAGTGGTAAAGAAAGAGATTTTCAAATTAATTAATGCTTGAATAATTTATCCCATCAATGACAGCCCCTGGGTTAGTGCCATTCACGTGGTTCCTAAGAAGGGAGGTGTAATTGTCATCAAGGGGGACAATGATGAGTTAATACAAACACCTATGGTTACCGATTGACGTATGTGTATTGAATACCAGCGTCTGAATAAGGAAACCCGCAAGGATCATTTTCCATTGCCTTTTATTGATTTGATGCTTGAACGCCTTGCTAAGCATTCTTATTTTTGTTACCTGGATGGGTATTCCGGATTTTTTTAGATTCCTATTTATCCAGCCGACCAAGAGAAAACCACATTTACTTGTCGTTTGTCTTTGCAACGCCCGCTACTTTTCAGCGGTGTATGATGGCCATATTCTCTGATTTTATTGAAAATATAATGGAGATTTTCATGGATGATTTTTGTGTATACAGTGATTCTTTTTATTAATGTTTATTGAACCTGACTTTAGTCAGCCTACTGTAAAAAGGTTTCTAGTGCTAAACTAGGAGAAGTTCCATTTCATGGTACAATCCGGTGTAGTACTAGGACATGTTGTATCTAACAAAGGTATTGAAGTAGATAAGGCAAAAGTTGAAGCCATTGAGAAGATGTCTACTCCATCTTCAGTTAAAGACATCTGAAGCTTTCTTGGACATGTAGGTTTTTATAGAAGATTCATTAAAGATTTCTCTAAAATCACAAAACCGCTGTGTTCCCTACTTGCAAAAGATGTCGAGTTTGTGTTTGACAATGATTGCCATACAACCTTTTCTATGCTCAAAGAGTCCATCATTTCAGACCTAATTATTCAACCTCCGGATTGGGATTCCCCTTTTGCGCTAATGTGTGATGCAAGTGATTATGCAGTGGGGGCTGTTCTAGGACAGCAGAAAGATAAGAAACTCCATGCCATCTATTATGCAAGAAAAACCATTTATGAAGCAAAAATCAACTATACAACCATGGAGAAGGAAATGCTAGCCATCGTTTATGCTTTTGACAAGTTCCGACAATATTTGGTGGGATCAAAGGTGATTGTATATACTGATCATGCCACCATAAAGTATTTGTTGAATAAGAAAGATGCCAAACCATGTCTTATTCACTGGATTTTACTTCTACAAGAATTTGATCTTGATATCCGAGATAAGAAAGGTACAAAAAATAATGTTGTTGATCGTCTTTCTAGACTAACCATAGAGGTTGGAGACCAATTGGCCATTGAAGATCATTTGCCTATTGAAAAGCTCTATGCATTGTCATCTAATCAAGCGCCATGGTTTGTGGACATCGCCAACTTTCTTGCTACTGGACAACTCCCACCTAATTTGACGTATCAACAAAAGAAGAAATTATTTCATTATTTGAAATTTTACTATTGGGATGATCCATTATTATTCAAGCATGGAAGTGATGGACTGATCCGCCAGTGTGTTGTTGAAGAGGAAATCCCAAATATTATTTCTGAATGCCATGCCTCACCTTATAGGACACTTCAGAGGAGAGAAGACTGCTTCTAAGATACTACAAGTTAGTTTTTATTGCCACATTATTCAAAGACGTCAATCTATTTGTAAAATCTTATGATAGATGTCAAATAACAGGAGGTATATCCCACCGTGACGACATGCCTCTCAACTCTATCTTAAAGGTTGAGGGGTTTGATGTATGGGGAGTGGATTACATGGGTCGATTCCCATCTTCTTACGGGTAGCAATACATTCTTGTGGCTTGTGAATATGTGTCCAAATGGGTTGAGGACATTCCAAACCAAGCGTCGGATGATAAATCAGTAATTAAGCTTTTTCAAAAGATTATTTTCCCTCGATTTGGAGTTCCTCGTGTTGTAATTTCAGATGAAGGCACACACTTTGCTGAAAAACAATTCAACAACCTTCTCTCTAAATATGGTGTGACACATAAGATCTCTACACCCTATCATCCTCAAACATCTAGGCAAGTAGAGGTTTCAAATAGGCAGCTGAAGAATATTCTTGAAAAGACTGTTTCTAGTTCATGAAAAGATTGGGCCTTAAAGATTGGTGATGCATTATTGGCATACCGCACAGCCTATAAGACCACCATAGGGACTACTCTATTCAAGCTAATCTATCGAAAATCTTGTCACCTTCCGCTAGAATTGGAGCACCGTGTTTTGTGGATAATTAAGTTCTTGAACTTTGATATGAAGAAAGTAGGAGAGAAATTCTTTTTGCAGTTGTAGGAAGTTGAAGAACTCCGCCTTGATGCTTATGATAATTCAAGGTTGTACAAGGAAAGAACAAAGGCTTGGCATGACAAGAGGATCCGTAGGAAAGATTTCCAAGAAGGAGATAAAGTCTTGTTATTCAACTCTAGATTAAAGCTATTTTCAGGGAAGCTGAAATCAAAATGGTCTGACCCGTTCCTGGTGCTAAATTTTTTTCCATATGGAGCTATGGAACTCCAAGGCAAAGATGGCAACTTTGAAGTGAATGGACAACATTGCAAACTTTATTCTTTTAGAGATGAAGTAGAGAAGGGAGCCTCTTGCTCCCTCCAAGATGCTTGAAGAAATTGAAGAGTCTTACTATGGACTCTAAATGGAGGAGCTTGTGGGAGTTGACCCCACATTAGGATAGATTTCTTTTAAGTTCTTTGAGTCAAAAGAACTTTTAAATTTGGTTAATAAGCATGTCATGGATGAATGTAATAATTTATACTTGATTGCCGCCAAATCTATCTCTGTTTCGTGCTGTCTGACTGATATTTTCTGCAGAAATTTCAAAATGAATGGAGTGTCTTTCTTTGACACGGCGTGCACCTCAGTAGAAAATGCACTAAAAAATGTTTCTAGAATCTCACACGTCGTGCAATATTTCTTGACGCACGTCATGCACCTGGGTGATGTATTTACCAAAAATGTTTCTGCAATCTCACACACCATGCATTTCTCGACGCACACTGTGCACCTGGTTTTCCGAATGACAAGAAAATGTTTTGGAAACAAGCATGATGTGCAATGATAAACGCACGTCGTGCATCTGTGTGCAACAACGGGTCTGTAATCTGTTTTCAATCGTTGCACATCATGCATCAGAATTGCACACCGTGCACCGGAGCATTGAAGATAGTTTGAACTGAAGAGGAACACACCATGCATACAACATGCATGTTGTGTCTTGATTTTAAAAGACTAGTCAAGTAGGGCTGGAGTGCACGACCTAATTCACCACTCCAACCCTAGCAGTCGTGCACTCTAGCCACGCGTCTCTATCATCACCGTGCATCTCTACACATTATTCCCCCTCTTTGCAGATGTTCATCATCAAGCAAGAGCAACCGTCTTCTCTGACCACCTCTTCTTCTCTGTCGTACCCTAGCACCGACCCCTAACGGCGCCACACCTGAGCAACCGCAGCCATTTTTCGTCAAGAAAGCCAGCCGCCTTCTTCTCCACCAATACCACCGCTCAAGCCAGCTCCTCCGTCTCTGTCCACCTCCTCTCTCAGTCGTTGCCCTAGCACCAAAGCCTAATGGTGTCGTAGCTGATCAACCGCCAACGCCGCTGTCAAGCAGCAAGAGGAGAATCCCACTGATCCGCCCCAACTCGTCCTCTGTGACCGGTACTAGTTCCTCCATCTGCATTCTCTCTGCACTACCATAGCTGAGCAACTACAACCATCCACCATCAAGCAAGCTAGCCGCCTCCTTCACCGCCGCACTCTAGCTAGCTAGCCCGACAGCAACAACACCACCTGATTTTTTCTATAGTTTATCTGTAGGTGCACGTCGTGTGCTCATTTTGCACACCATGCATTCATCTTCTAGGGTAGACACAACATCTTTGTGGTGTACGCTATGACAGCAAACTACTCTCCGTGCAGTACTACAACAACATGTCACCTATTAAGAGAAGAGCAGGCAGACGCCATGTAGGACCTCCTTCATCCAAAGCACACCCAACTACAAGTGCAACACCTTCTGAGACGGCACCAGCAGCATTTGTACCCTCCACTCAATTCCAAGTCACCCCCGAGGAAGATGCAAATTATCAGTTCCTCATCACTAGGCATGTTCTACCTTCCCGCTATGTCTGCGAGGAAACCCTTGACAAGTTGGGTTTAAAAAATGAGGTAATAGAGCATCTACGGTTCTTAGGTCTACACCTTATTTGCACTAGAGTGTCAAAGACCTACCCACGCCAGGTTTATGAATTTTTGACCACCTTCAAAGTAGAAGATGACCCACAAAACCACCGTGAGCCTATCTAAAAATCAGTTTTCGACTTCTAGACAAATTTTTTTCTATGGATCTTAAATGGTTTTGTGCTTTACTTGAGTGCAACTATGGATGGTATACTGATTATCCACCCGCCTTCCATAGTGACACTTTTTGGTCTGAGATTACTAGTGAAATGGTGCACAAAGCTAGAAATGCCCGAGCTTCTTCACTCCATAATCTAGTTTTTAGAGTCATGCATCATCTTTTAAGCACAAGGCCCTTTGCTAAAAATGAGACTCAAGGTGTCGTAGGAAAAAATGATCTTTTCTTCTTATGGTGCATAGTAAAGAATGAGAAAATCCATTCTGGCTACTACATTGTAAATGAACTTCTAGAGACCAAAAAGAAGAAGCAAAGAGAGGCATGTGACATCATGTGCGGTGGGCTGATCAATATACTTACAATGCAGCTAGGCTTAGAGGTGGGTGCCCTAGAACCTACACCCGGGAAAAACCTTGTAGACATCAACTATCTTATTTCTTATGGATTGATATCAAGACATTGCAGTAGCACAAGTAAATTCAAGGTTTTTATCTCAAACAAGCAATTCATCATCATCCTCAATTTAACCTGCAATGGTATTGGGAACAAAGCCACTTGGAAGGTGGAGTTACAACCTGAAGACGATGAAGATACACCCACTCGCGGCGCCAGTAGCTCTACGCCAGCACCTATGCCAGTAGCTCGTACTCCACTTCCACCCTCCACCAGTACTCAGACAGAGTACACTTGGACGATGCCTGGCGTGAGGCACCTTTACGGTTACGTTTAGCAGAGGTTTGACCACATCAATAGTCATTTCGACCAGATGAGCACGCAGTACACTGCGATGTACAAAATGGTCAACCGAATGGACGCTTGGCATATCTCTCAGGGCCATTACCCCGCCCCGCCTTCGTATCAGTCACCACCTCAGTAGCAACCCAAGTTTCCACCATCTGAATGCCCACAACAACCACCTCAGTTTTTAGAACAGCAGTCACCTCAGTTTTTAGAGTAGCATCCTGAGTCTTCCACCTAGCCGATGGACATCCTCACTATTGTCAACCAGTTCTTCCCTAATCAGGAGGGCGGCGGCTCTTATTTCTGATCACATGGATTACATGTACCCAATTATGAAATCCATAAGTTTGATTGATGTAGTGAGGACACTGCTGATTTCAAGCTTAGGGGGAGCACAACCGGCCGGTAGTTGTAGTTTTTCTTTTAGCTTTTATTTATTTGAGTCAGTTGTATCATGTGTTTTCCTTTTTATTCCTTGCTCTATTCCTTGATGGTAAAAATTAATATGACTTTATACTATCTTGTTGGAATGAACCCCCCCTGTATGCTAGAATTATTCTGTCCTTTATGTGTCTTGGCTACATGAAAAGAAAAATCAAGAGCATGTATGAATGAAATGGAAACTAAAAAATCCCCATGTACATGATTTTGCCTTGTGTTTGTTGTTTGAAATCTCAAAATTTTTACATCCTTGATTTCTCAATACACGTAACAGTTCCAAATTTTAAGTGAATGAAACAACTTGGCAACATTTAATAGAATACAAGATACTCTTGCCAAACCCTTAGTGCATCTACAATAATTTTTTCAGTGAAAAACTTTCAAAAGATTGATTTAAATCTTGCTAGCTTTAACATTCTTGTTGAATCATTGGTGTTGTACCATCAACAATTTATCTTGACCCCAAAAAACATGGCAAATGCCCACACATTATGCTAGCCTAGTGTGAGTTCGATCTGGCAATGATGGTTAAGTGATATGAAAATCAAAAGAGGGTAAAAACAACACCCCAACCGACTTTCCTCGTGAGTGTAATCCTAAATTAGCAGTCGAATGTCGGAACCCAAAAATTCCATCATCATATCCTTAAGAAAAAGAGTGCAACTAAGTATTGTTAATGTTAGCATTGGTTTCATCATCTTATATTTGTACTAGCTGAAAACTTTGTAATGTACATGCACTGATTGTTTGGTTTGATTATCCAAATTCTATTTAATGTTGTCTGGTTGATCATTTCATTTGTTTTGTAACTAACCCTGTTGGACTTAATTTCTCTATCTTGGATGTTGAAAATTTGAGATGACAATAAGGAACACAAGCACAATGTGCATGGTTGGCTGAGCTGATTACATACCTTCTTTTCTTTTAATCCATGCATAAACTTGATTTTTCTTCTTGAATGTAGCCCTATTCTTTTTTCTTGAGGACAAGCAATAGTTCAAGCTTAGGGGGATTTGTTGTGTGATTTCTACATCATCTTTTCACATACTATCACACACAAATTTGGTTCATTTTGATTTTATTTAGCCTCTTTTGATATTACTTTTTCCATCTTTTGGCTACTTTACTTATCACATAACTTGCATTGCAGATATGTCCCAAAAGAACTGATTTCAGAGCTTAATTCTGCTAAAATAGAAGAATGCACGGTGTGCAGGACAAATGCACGACGTGCATCCCACAAGAAGAAGTTTCGTTTCAACCAAAATAGAAGAATGCACGACATGCAGTACAAATGCACGGCGTGCATCACTATAGTAGAAGTTTTGTTTCACCCAGACGGTAGAATGCACAACATGATCGGGCCAGGAACACATCGTGTGAGTTTCCAGAAATGTACAGAAAAGCATGTGCACGACGTGCACCTGGAGCATCAAGTAACCAAAAAAACTTCTAGAAAGTCGCACGACGTGCATTGCTTATGCACACACCGTGCATAGTTTAACCTGGAGCAACCCGTCAGTGTTGGTGCACGGCATGCACCCAGAATGCACGACGTGCACCTGGTAGTTTTCGAAATTCAAAAAATATGAGTTTGTATTTAAATGAAGGAGGGAACAGAAGGGGCAGTTAGGCTCGGTCATTTTGTATCAGTTCCCTCATCCTAGAGCAAGCCTAGAGCAGAGGAGGTCAATTTGGATGAGAAAAGAGGTGGTTCCTTGCTAAAGAATATCATCTCTTCTTCTCTTCTTCACCATTGTCTTCTCCAAGGTGCAACCAAGCTTCCCCAACTCAGTAAAACTTCTTGGGATAGGAGCTAGTCTATTTTGGAGCAGCTAAAGAAGGAGAATTTCATCCCCAAGCTAAAATTCCTCCTTGTGGTTAAAACTTCAGATCTCTTTGTTTTTCCTCCTCTAGATCATGTTTATAACTGAATATTCTGTAACAAATCTGCAAGGCATGGTTATGGATGAGTAATTCTCTTTTTCTTGGGCATGGGAGAGTAGCTCCCATGTCATAGCATGTATGGAACAAGTGATTTCGTACTAAATACTATGCTTCTTGTTTTTCTACCATGAATGTACCGGTTTATTTATTCTCTTGCATGTATTGTTGGCCACTTTATATGCATGTTTTCTACATTCTTGCTCGATCTGAGAAGATAGGTAGGAATGTATGGAGGTACCCTTCTTGGCAACTTTTTCTCTACCACGGGAGTGGAGAGAAATGAGTTGAGGAACAAGTTGTGATCAAAAGCAAAATTTATGAATGAGAGTGCATCTTTGAGTTGCAATCGTTACACTTGCATCGAGAGGTGAAGTGTAACACAACTTTTCCTTTAACAAGGGCTTATGTATGTTTAAATTATCATGTTCCTATGATATGCTATGATATGTGAGTGAAATTCTAACGTCCAAGATCCATTAATATCTAAACCTAAACTTTTCTAGTAATCTTTTCATTGTTAGTTTTTCATCTGAATTTTCTACAATTAGATAAGCTTCACCATCTCTTTTAAACTGATCTAGATTGTTGAACTTTAGTGTTGTTGTGCTCATTTAATTTCCTAAGCTCCTTGTGTTCAACCTCGACTATACTTCCTCTGTATACTTGCGGAGATTGGTTAAGTTGGGTAAACTATCCTTGTTTGGATAAAAACTCGTTAGTCTAAATATAACCAACAATCATGGAAGTCCATTCCAAATCGTTGCACCCCATAGTTTATTGTTGGTCTTGATTAGTTTATAAGATTTGTAGAGGAACATAGGAAACAACCTAGAGTTAGGTTTTAATGCCCATGTAGGCATTGCGGTAACAACTTAAAAGTTAGCAATGGTGACCAAATCAAAGGTCATGTCATGTGAAACAGGATTGTACATGGCTATACAGAATGGTACTGGCATGGAGAGATTTCCAACCTGAGATCAGTAGATGCCGATAGCAGTACTTGTGTTGAAGAAGAAATTGCAGGTGATGATGTAGATGTGAATGAACCGATTCCGATAGACATTGTTGATGTGATGTTGGATAATTGTGGGGTAGAGCACATAGATCCACCTTCTTTGTTTAGGAACATTGTGCATGATGCTGATAGACCATTATACATAGGTTGTACTAAGCTTACAAAGATGAGTGTTGTGTTGATATTGTATAATCTGAAGGCTAACAATAGATGGAGCGACAAAAGCTTCATGACTTATTGTCTTTGTTGACAGAAATTCTTCCTGAGGGAAATGAGCTTCCAATCTCAACATACGAGTTAAATAAAATATTATGCCCAATGGGAATGAAGGCTAAGAAGATACATGCATGTCTGAATGATTGTGTATTATTTCAAAAGGACTATGTCAATTTGAAAGATTGTCCATTGTCCAAAATGTAGGGTGTCAAGGTATAAAATGACGACTTTGGGGAAGTCTAAAACTGGCTCTCCTACTAAGGTGATGTGGTATCTACCTATAATATCACAGTTTCAATGCTTGTTTTCCAATCCGATAGGTGCGGAGAATTTAAGGTGGCATGCAAAGGTTAATAAAAATAAAAATGGGATCCAATGACATGCCTCTAATTCCCCACAGTGGAAGAAGATTGATTTATTGTACCTTGAATTTGGTGAAGAAGTCATGAATCTAAGACTTGGGCTTTGTACCGATGGGATGAATCCATATGGTACATTGAGCAGACAACATAGCATTGGTCTTGTTATGCTTGTTGTATAAAATCTTCCTCCCTAGTTGTGTATGAAAAATTAAGTATGTTATGTTGTCTTTGTTGATATCGGGCCCTAAACAACCTGAAAATGATATTGATGTTTATCTTGAACCTTTGATTGATGACTTAAAGAAACTCTGGGGTGAAGGTGGGATAACCTATGCTTCTTAGCATAGAGAGACATTTCATTTTCATGCTATATTATTTTGCACTATTAATGACTTCCCAGCATATGGGAACTTGTCTTCATACAATGTAAAAGAATCCAAAGAATGCCCTATATGTGAAGAGAACATTGATTCAATATGACTAAAACAAGGCATCAAGACTATATATCTTGGTCATCAAAGGTTTCTTCCAGAATTCCATCCTCATCAAAGGTTTTGCAAAGCATTCAATGGATCAAATGAGGAATGGAGTGCCCCTAAACCTATTGAAGGGAAGGTTGTTTATGAAAGAGTAAAATGCTTTGTCAATGAATTCAATAAGAGATCACAATGTACCATTCCCACACAAAGTGACAATATTTATTCAAGAAGAAGTCAATACTCTGGGATCTTCCTTATTGGAGTTGTGTGGCAATTAGGCATTGTATCAATGTCATGCATGTTGAGAAAAATATTTGTGATAGCATCATTGATTATCTATTGAATATACCAGGTAAGACTGAATATGGCATCAAATCTAGAATGGACCTATGTGAACTGGAAATAAGGAAAGAATTGACTTTAGTAGTTAGTAGTGATCGAAGAACATATTTTCCTCCTGCTTGTTACACATTGTCTAGAAAGGAGAGAAAACATTTTGGGAGTGCTTGCTTAATGTTAAGGTACCACAGGGTTACTCTTCTAATATTCGTAGATTGGTATCAATGAAGGATCTAAAGCTTATAGGTCTTAAATCCATTGATTGTCACACTCTAATGCAACAAATATTTCCCGTGCCAATTTGATCTATACTTTCTAAGCATGTAAGATTTGCAATCACCATACTTTGTTTCTTCTTCAATAGTCTATGAAGCAAAGATATTGATCCTGAGAATCTCGATAAGTTGCAAAGAGAAGTGGTTGTTACCCTATGTCAGCTTCATATGTATTTTCCTCCATTCTTTGATATCATGGTACATCTTGTTGTCCATTTGACTAGGAAAATGAAATTGTTGGGACCCGTTTTCTCGCATTGGACACATCCTTTTCAACGATACATGAGAATTTTCTAAGGTGATATTTAAAATCATTATTGACCTGAAGGGAGTATTATTGAGGTTATGTGGAAAGGGAGGTTATGGATTTTCACAATGACTTTCAGAGTGGTAATGAAGATCCTATAAATGATAAGAATATTGAGGACTATTCTGGCAAAGTGACTTTAGGAGCACGAATGAAAGTAATCTGTCGTGAGATGTGGGAAGAAGCTCACTTTTATATTTTACAAAACATCGATGAAGTGAGTGTTTATATCACCGAGCATACCAATTTAATCAAGATACAATATCCTCACGCCAATCCAATGTGGCATGCTAGAGCATAACAAGACATCTATGAAGTAGTTTGAAGATAAAGTCTTAGATCAACTATCTCAAGAACCAAATAATGTTGTTGAAAATATCAAATGCCTCACCTTTAAACAAAAAATGAATGTTATGTCTTATGAAGGGTTTGAAAAAAATGGGTTCTCCTATTATACAACGCGTCAAGATGATAAGAGCGTCACCCAAAATAGTGGGGTCACCTTCAAGCATCTTCATTGTTTTTTTTTGGTGTGAAGGATAAGAGTCCACGTGAAGCTAAAATGTCATATTACGGTGTCACTGAAGACATATGGGAGTTCAACTATGTAGATTTCAAAATTCCGCTCTTTAAGTGTAATTGGGTTGATAACACCAAAGGAGTTATAGTGTATGAATTGGGTTTCACATTAACGAATTTTGAAAAGATTGGAAAGAAGGGTGAACCATTCATATTGGCATCACAGACAAAGCAAGTATTTTATATTGATGAAAATGCAAATGAAAAGTGGACAATTATTCTTCATGGTAATGGCAGTTCATTGAAGATCCTATAGATGAAGAAGAGTAATATGATAAGTATGATGACTCCAGTCCATTCTCAGTTGGCTTGCCAACACCAAATATTGAAGCTAACAATGACCTATATGTGTGTGGAGATCATGCCGAAGGAATGTTATTTGATAAAAGATCTCAATATTAGAGGCATGTTTTAAATTTTTATTTTTTTGAATGTTAGATTGATGTGAACTTTACAATGTTAAATTAATTTAATTTTTAAATGATAAATGCTTGATTTTTTTATACGGTACATTTTCAGATGGATGACCGTGATATGATGATCACCAAGAGGGTGGGCCGCCGTGTCACGATGTAAGTTTTACAATATATCTAGCTATATATTCATTTATAAGTTATATCCTATATGCATTTTTTTTGTCAATTTTTAGATTGAGGATGTACCCCCTGAAGACCTTGTGCCACTTGATGAGCAGCATAAAAAAGTGAAAGAATCAGGGGCATCACTATGATGAAAAATTTACTACAACAAAGGGGCAATGGACCAAAATTGGTTGTGGATTTTGATCATGTAGGAAACCCAGTTGGAAAGAACTGTATCTTGTTTGTTTCATATCTTGGTGTTCTTACTTGTGGTCATTGTAGTGTAAATGCAAAATCTTGGCATACAATTTATAAAAGTAAGAAAGAACTATGTGGGAGATATTATCATTTGCAATTATGTTTTTAAAGCTATTTACAAATATATTTTTTAGAATACTCCATTAAATATATGAAATTGTGCATAGTACATTTGAATTGGATGAAAGCCTACATCATAAAAAGGTGATGCAATGTTGTGGGAGGGTCCTAAGGAATTATAGGACAACTCTCAACTGACTGTATATACGAGAAACTAATAAGAGGAATAAGCCTTCCACTATGTAATGAAACTACCTAGACCTAACTCAGTGGGAGGTGTTTGTTGCCAAGAGAAAAACCAATGAATTCAAGGTATTATGTGTCACTCCCAATTTAGTTAGTATACATTCTTATGAATTCATTGTTTTATGGTTGACCTTGATTGTCACTAACCAATTCAATGTGCTTACTAACGAGGCTATCAATGATGGTCAAAGAGCAAGGCGTGCACTAAATGTGCATGACCACACAATGGGTCCAGATGGCTATGCAACCCTTTAGAAAAAACTACCAGTGTCTTCAATTCAAAAGCCTACTGCTCCTACTGTTGAATCCTCTACTATTCCTACACCTCTGCATCGCCATGATGTGTGGATAGCTGGGAGGAAAAATAAAAAAGGAGATATAACCAACCCCGCAACTACTGAGGTGACTAAAAAATGGTAAAACTCAATTCTAAAAGGAATTACTATTGATGATTGTTATGTTTACTTACAAATTTCTATTGATGATGATTAGCGGTAGCTTCACAAGTAGAGGAAGAAAGGCTCCTTCATCCCTCAGGGCACAAGAGATGATTGTTAGTTGCTCTTGGTAACCAAAGCATCATGGGTGTGTTAGTACTGGTGTGGGACCAAGATCGTTCTTTGGGCCATCACTGCGCAAACATGTAAAAAAAGATGGATTTTCAAAAGTTGAGCTAGCCTATTCTTTTTTTAGAATGTTGTTGCAATGGGAATTCAATAATGAAAGAGCATTTCTTTTGGCCATGTATAGGTAGATGATTTAAATTGATAAGAGAATCCAGGAGGAAATAAGCAAGTAGCAGGCATCTCAGGCTATAACTCAGACAATACCTATGTCATGTCGTTCTTCCCCTATGGTAGAGGTTGTTGGGGTAATCCTATAGACCCACCACATACACGTCTACTGTAAGTATTTTTATGATGTAGTAGCTAGTCTTTTTAAGATGACATGTTTAGGTGTATATATATAACATACTTTATGTAAATTTGTAGGGGTTGAGGCCATATTGTCTCAAATTACAAGAATACATCATTGTAGAGGGTGAGGCTTACCCACGCCTTCTAGGGCACACAATTCATGGGACTCCAGTACCCGATGGTGTGGTTTGTGTGAGCCCAAGGCTTGTCTTCCTCGCTTGGAGGCAACAACATTTGCTATATGCCCATCTGGATGATGACATGTTTGGTAAAGAAGAAGGCAGAGTGGTCTTGTGGCCCAAAGAGGGAGTCATCTGTACAGACCATGCATGGTAAATTTTACGTTAATTTATATATGTATATACATGACAATTGATATGAAATTATATATATAGGAAAAAGGGAAGAAACCTGCTACAACTCATCCTCATCCACCTCCACCTCTTCCTGAATTACCTAGTTCACTTGCAAAGGACCTATTCGACTCAATAGGTCCTCAATGTACGGGTATGGCAATATGGATAGGAGAACATCCAAAAAATTCACTATTGTTATTTCTATGATGGAGGATGATATAGGCCAATCATACGATAATAATATATTTCTACAAGATGTTTTGGAGTTGTTTTGTTATGCTTAGTTGAATTCATCTATGATATAACTATGTATATGGTGGGATCTTATTTATATATCAATATAACTCATTTTATATATGGTGATTTGTTTTATTATATGCTAATACATACATTATATATGTTTTGCAGCCACTTACATAGAGTCTGTATAGATTTTTCAATGACCCATGTAGGATTTCTAGTTCCATCCTTGATCAGTCTTATAAATGAAGACACTACATCAGTTACTTTATACTTCTCTATCAGTTTTAAATATTTTGGTGAAGCAAACAAGAGCGTGATAATAGCTCCATATAATGTTAGGTAAGTTTACTTTGCTTATAATTTTGACTTTAGAAAATTACATTTCATTGTGGATTTTGAGTTATATATTTTTTACTTTCTTATCACTAGATGTAAGCATTGGGAGTTACTGGTTGTTGTCCCCAAGACGATGACTATTTATTATCAAGATCCTAAGAGGGACAAATTAGACTGTACGGGAAATGATATGAAAAGTCCATTATTCACGTGATATTTTTTTTATTTATATTTGTTAACATCTATTATTACATGATTATTTACTAATGCTATTCAATGTGTTACATTAACATATAGGGCTTTAAAATTTTCAAAAATATGGAGGAAACTTGGACAAGAAAAATAAAGGGATAGTTTGGAAGAATGTGGATGTAGTTTCCTGATTCCAATGCATATTTTATTTATGTAAACTATGCTTATTTTTATTTATTAACATTATGTATATTGAAATTTATAGTGTGTTGTATAAGACAATGACTGGGCATGTGGATACTACATGATGTGATATATGGACATAATTGTTAGATATGTTGTAAAGCAATATCATAGTCTTGATCATCATAACTATATAGTTAGGCTCATTAGATAATATGAAAATATTAAACCTATTAATTATATATATATGTCATTCTCTTTGTAGGTGTTTAAAACTAATAACTTCAATACAGGGGAAAAGCTATTGGATGATAGAACAATTAGATGATACAATAGAAAAATAGGAAAAAGCCTTTGAAAAGGAGGCAATTTTTTATTATGATATAAAGAATGACATTTCTAAACTTTGATGCCATTATTTCTGCGTGAATGACTTTTTTTTAATTGCCTTATTGAAATTTGATCTATATACATGTGTGTGACTGTAAAGATGAATGAATGAATTGTGTTTCTACATGTATGTGGATGTGAAAATGGATGAATAAATGGAATTGCAGGTTTCTGCATGTGTGTGAATCATGTGAATCAATTAATTGTGTTTCTACATGTCTGTGAATGTGAAAATGGATGAATGAATGGAATTGTAGGTTTCTTGTATGTGAATCATGTGAATGAATGAATTGTTTTTCTACATGTGTGTGAATCACAAGATGTATATATAGTCTTGATATATATATATATAGTCTTGATCATTTTGTTATTTTAGGTTCGTGACATGTTGTTATGCTAAAATCACAGGATGTTGTAAACATGCAATTCAAAATTAAACTACAGGTTTTGCATCAGACTGACCAGTTAGACAGTAAGCCTGCAACCTGATACTAAAAAACATGATGCTTTGTTAATTGTAAAAAATCGATGACTATGTCCCTAACCCAGGCCATTCTTTTTGTTCGGGCATGGCAATAGGTGTACATTTTTTAAAATATAACCGACGAGTATGTATCACTTTATTGTTGGTTTCAAATTGAATCGACGACTATGCACCGAACATGAGTTCACTTTTTTATTTGGAAATGGAGTTAGTTGTTAGTTTTACTGAAATAACCAACAGCTATGGCCGTAACCCAGGCCATTTTTTTGTTTGGTTATGAATATAGTAGTCGGTTTTCTATAAATAACTAATGATTATGGCTCCTATAGGTGTTATTTGTTTTTTTTATTGGCCGCAAGACACTACCTTTCGTGTCGCCCACTTAGATGTCGTTTGGAAACTGACATCAAATGTCCATTTTAACCGACATTAAAGGTAGTATTTTTACTAGTGATAGTCACTATGATTATTGTATCCTTGAACCTCAATGATGGGCATGTTTCTATATAACCTAAAATCTTTTCTATTTTTGAATTACTTTATTGGATGATTGACATTGGGGCTAATGTACATGTTTGTGCTGATAAGTCTTGTTTGTGTCTTATCAGGCCTCAAGAGGTTGTTCCATGACTTTGGACGATTCCAACTCTATAGAAGTCAAAGGCAAAGAATGGGTGGACTTGAAGTTCCCTTTAGGGAAGGTTCTGACACTTCATAGAGTCATACATGTTCCAACCATCCCACACAATATCCTTAGTGACGTAATTTAGTTAGGGAAGGTTTTATAGTAGACTAAAAATGTAATAAGGATATTATTACACACCTTCATGATTCTTTATTTTTTAGAAAGGGGTATATATGTGATGTGGAGAACTTATTTAAGATTCTTGTTGAACCTATTTGAAAATCCATTTTAAATTTGAATGATAATAGTTATGTTTGCATGGATCGTGTATCATCTAATGTTAGGAATTTACGTTGTGGAACATGTTAATGTTGCCTGAATGAAGTGTATGATGAATCTAAATTTAATCCCTAAATCTGAGATTAACAATAATAGATGTGAAATTTGTGTACAATGTAAATTTCCTAGGAAACATTTTCATTTTGTGAACAAGAATTAAAAAATATTGGATTTAGTGCATACTGATATCTGTGTATTTAATGGGGTTGCTACTAGGGATCAAAAGCGTTACTTCATAAATTTTATTGATGATGCTAGTAGATATTGTTATGCATTTTTACTTAGAAGTAAAGATGAGGCATTGTGCAAATTTAAAATTTATAAGAAAGAAGTTGAAACTCAAACTACAAAAGAATTTAATCAAATAAGGTTTGATAGGGGAGGAGAATATACCTCGAACTTGTTTTTGAAATTTTTCCAATTGCATGGTATAGTTCATGAGATTACCGCTCCTAGTTCACTACAGTCTAATGTGATAGTTGAACGTAAAAACTGAATCCTTATAGATATGGTCAATTCTTTACTCCAAACCTCAGGTCTACCCAACTTCATGTGGGGGAAGCTTGAATACAACTTTCCATATTCTGAATAGAGTTCCCCATAAACATGTAGAAAGTAGTCTGTTTCAGTTATGGAGAGGAAGGAAATCAAGTCTCAAATATCTTCAAGTGTGGGGTTGCCTTGCTAAGGTACTAGTCCTTAAACACAAGAGGAAGAAATTGGGACCGAAAATGGTTGATGCCATTTTCTGAGGGTATGTAGAGATAAGTTATGCCTATATATTTTTTATTGTAAAATTTGATATCTATTCCTTTGAGGTCAATATAATTATAGAATTACATGATGCTACATTCTTTGAGGATGTTTTTCCTATGAAATACGGTGTGCCCAATGAAGTATGCCAAGAAGATTCATTCACCACAGGTTCCATTCCCAAGCATGTGGAAAGGATGACAAATGTGGGGGTGATGTGTGTATTTTATATCATCTTTTGGACCACTTTTGGTTGCATTTCCAAATCATTTTCACCCGATAATCACTCTTAATCATAGTATATTTTCCACTTTATTGTTATCTTTACTTGCTCTATTGTTTGTTTTTTAGATACAACAATTTAACATCAAAATGGGGAGAAAATGCCATCATAAAATCCATCAACATGTTTCTCAATCCTCTAGAGATTCAAAAAATCAATGTTGCTTAAACTGACAAAGACACCCTGTGTCTTAATAACACGCCATGTGTTTTAATAAAGATAGGTCTTGTCTTATTAAAGACACCTCGTGTCCCAGTCCAAAATTTGAACCCATAACTCCCAGATTTGCAGCAACATGCCATGTCTTATTAAAGACACATCATGTAACTTTCTAGAACTTGATCCAGACTTCATTTATCACGTCGAACACATTGTGTTGGCCATTCAACACAATGTGTGACCTATAGATTTCACTCAAACATGAATTTAACTATCTCACACTTGTATATGCAACCCCAATCCATCTTGGACAATTATCACAGACTATTTTGGACCATTTGGAGGGTATTTGAACAAAGAATAGGGAGGAGAAGTTGGAGGCGTAAAGGGGAGAAAAGGAGGTTTTCTGGGAGGAAAACTTCTTCTTCTTCTTCCTTCTTCATCAATTACAGCAGGGATCTCTTCTATTCTCTTATCTTGACTTCAACGTGAAGCATTCTAGACAGTCTCCAACAACAAGAACGGATTTTTGGCTCCTTGACAGGAGTTCCAACTCTATCCCTCTTCTACCATGGATATCCAAGTTTATTTCCTTCTATTATGATGTCTAGCACTACTTTCTACTGCTTGTATCTACTTTCTACAACCATGGACGAGTAGATCTTCTTTTCTTAGGCATGGGAGTAACTCCCATGTCATTCTTTGTAGAACTATGTATTCTCTTGCTTAATGTTGGATTAATCATTATTCTATGGATACATCAGTGTTTAGTTCACATATATGCTTGATTGTCCATGTTGTATGTATGTCTTATGCTTCTTGTGCATATTGGGAAGGTGTACATTGAAGTAGGGAGATGTGTTATGTTGCTTTGTTTCTTTGACCATGAGAGTGGTTTGGAAGTGAAGCAGATTCCAAGGTTTTTGTGTTTCTATTACAAGTATATGCACGGTGGTTCTATATAAGGGTATAATCATCCTACACTATTGGGAAGGGTGTAGAACTCAAACCTTCCCTTTTGATTTTACTACTTGTGAATTTGTTGTTGTTTCATGGCATGATATGATATGTAACCCTATTCTCAAGAATCTCTAATCCAATTTGATCCTTAATACAAGTGATTTTTGTTTTAGATCATTTCTTCCAATTGCTTAGTTAACAAAACAAAACCTCTCTTATTAAAATGATCTAGATTGTTGAAGTTCAATGCTCTTACACATAACGAACCCTTGCTCCTTGGATGACCTCGATAATACTACACGCACCCGTATACATGTGGGGTAGTGTTCAAGTTTACACATTCAAAACTTGTGCACACAACCAATACGTTTTTGTCTTCGTTTCCAAGAAGCGTCAGTATTTTTGTTAGAGTAAGAGGTGTTGAATAGTAAGTGAGACTAGATCACACCATCATCTGTCATATTTGCCACCATTTTTTTTCATCATCATTATCATATTATTGTATCTTCTATTTTCATTTTTGTGATTCACTCACCTTCTTTACTTACAGGACTGCATGAAGCAATCCAAAAGGGGTTTTGAGCATTCCACATTTCTATACCTTGAAATTGATCATAATGTTAGCAGCCTTCAAAAAGCAAGGAGGAGTTAACCTTAAATAGATTTGGAGGAATCATAACATTCATCACCAATGTCTTCACCATCATCTTCACCCAAGAGTCCATCTCAACAAGAAAGACCAATCATGGAAGATGATTGTCCCCTTAATAACTTCATTGTTCCAACTGCTAGAAAAATCAATGGGGCTATCAATATCCCACTTATCGAGGTAAATGATTATCATATCAGTCCTACCATTATACATATGATACAGTAGAACCAGTTTCGAGGGACACCAATGGAGGATTTAAACCTCCACATTGCTGAATTTCTACAATTGCTAAGCCCTTTCAAGACAGATGGTGTTCCTACTAATGATGTTTGTCTTCTTCTTTTTCCCTTTTCTTTGAGGGACAGAGCCAAGGCATGGCTCTCTTCTCTACCAAGGAATTCTATTAACAATTGAGAGGAGCTTCACAAAGTCTTCTTATCCAAGTACTTCCCACCAAGAAAAATGACACAGTTGAGGAGCCGACTCATTAATTTTTCTCAAAGGGATGGTGAGACTTTCTATAACGCATGGGAGAGATGCAAAGACCTCCAATGCCTTTATCCTCACCATGGTCTCAACAATTGGTTACTTCTTCAAACATTTTATAATAGCTTATTTTACTATACAAGGATATCTATTGATGATGTTGCAAATGGTGCTTTAATGAATAAATCATACATGGAAGCTTATGCTATTATTGAAGGCATGACAATAATCATTGCCAGTGGAGTCCTGATTGGAGTAGTCAGGTTTCTTCTTCATTCTCTATTTTTGGAAAGGAAATTGCTGAAGTAAATTTTAATGCAAGTGGGATAGCGGGACACACTCCTTCTTCATGTTTTGCCACACTATCACAATTTGAAGAGATACTAGAGCCCAACAACATGTCAACTGTGATTTCATCCAACAACAACAACATTTGCATCCCAAGACATGTTTGGAGTCCATTCTTGAGACCTTTGTCTCAACTCAAATTCAGCAAAATGAAGAGCTTCATCAACAAAGGGAGTTGCTACAAGATGCTATTTCACAACTTTCTTCTAAGGTGGATGGAATTGCCACTCACACTAGGATGTTGGAGAATCAAATTGCTCAACTAGCTCTTACTAATCACAATGCACCTTCTAGTTCCTTGCCTAACCAACTGGAAATGAACCCAATGGAGACATTAGCATCAGTTACCTTGAGGAGTGAAGCTACTATAAGAGAATATTCTTCACCATCAAATTTTTTTTCAAATGAAGGCGTTGACTCCAATTTAAGCAATCATAATGCAACTCAAAAGAAGAAATTTGCACATATTCCATGGGATGATTCTTTAAACATGTTAAATGCCATTTTTCCACAATGACTTGGCTTTGGTGATGAGAAAATTCTCTTTGGATCTGATTCTAGTTATTTAAGAAAAGAATGAAGGGACAAACAACATTGTTTTCTATAAGACTATTCCTACTACAAATCATAAGCGTACATCTTTGTCCCAAATAAAAACTAGACTAACAAAGAGGCATAGCTCTATGGTGCAACAATTACCAACCTCAAATCAGAGTGCATGCCCTCAACCTTGACAACTTTGCCATGATGAGATACCAGGTTGCTATTCTCTTTGATTGATTTATACAATGAGGACACTATATATTTCAAGCTTGGGGGTAGCAATCGGTAGTGTAGTTTTGTTTCCCTTTTATCCTTTTTTTCTTAGCTCCTATTTTAGAATCTATTCTTCTTGTGGCAAATCCAATATGTTATGAGGCTTATCTTTTATAAGTGGATTCAATCCTTTCTATGCCAAACTGATTGTCCTCTTTTGTTGAGAGATATCATTTGTAGAAATTGTAAAAGACATGCATTAATCAAATGAAACCTTTTGGACATCAACATGTGCTTAACTCTAGTTTATGCCTCTAGCCTGAACAATCATCTTTCATATCCTTGATTTCTTAAAACATGTAATGGCTTTAATTTTTGTGAGTAAATAAACTTTAAAACTTCATTTAGAATATGAGATGTCCTTGCCAAGCTCTTAGTGTATTTTCAACCACTCTTTCAATGAAAATTTTTCAAAACAAATGAATGAAATCTAGATAATGTTCCAATTTAGTTGACTCTCCTATGCTGTGGAAATTTTTAAAATTTACTTTGTCTTATTTCACCCTCATACCCAATAAAAGATGGCTAAATCGCATACATATCATGCTAGCCTAGTATAAGTTTGACCTGACCACGATTGTTAGGTGATATGTCTTAAAAGAGGGTAAAATATACCCCAATCGACACTCCATGTGTGCATAAGCCTACATTAGCAGCGAAGTGCCAGAATCCATAACCTATTATAATATGATTTTTGGGAAAGAAGGAGAGTACAACTAAAATTGTTAATTTTAACTAAGATTCCATCATTTGTATCCTTTATATTTGAGAGTTTGAGTTGTACATGAACTACTTGTTTGGCTTGGTAATCCAAATTCTACTTACTATTGTTCAATGGATTGATTCATTTAATTTTGACCACTCCTAAACTAAAAATCTCTTTCTTGGGTGTTTAATTTGAATTGACGATTATGAAACTACTACAGAAATGGCTTATAACGTCATCTTTACAGGTATCAGTTGTTAACAAAAACCAACACCTAAAACCTACATCGTCGATTGAATACAAAAACCAACATAAATCTGTGGAGAGTGGCCAAACACAGGTATCACTTTTTATTTAGCGTCGGTTCCTCAATAAGCAACCAACGCCCACAATCGACTGCCAAATCCAAATTTTCCAATGAAAAAAAATTACCTCCAAAATTTAACATACGAAAGGTTTTTCATGAGATAGAAATTGGGTCATTTTTATCGTCGGTTTTCTTGTGATAACCGATGCCGATGTGTTTACACGCGCTGTCCCCACAAAAATTTTCACCCCCCTTTGGCATCGATTTTCTACAAAAATCGACAACTATGGTCATAATTTGAGAACTTTTTCTTTTTTCGACATATGTAGATAGATGTCAGTTTTTCTAGTTAAAACTGACGACTATCATTGAACATATGTGTCGGCTGTTTTAAATAACTGACGTCTATTGTTTTATGTGTCAATTGTTTTGAATAACTGACGCCTATTGTTAACTTAATAGCACCCGTGTGAGCCAGACTCTTCCCCCTTCTCTGTTTCATTCCCGATTGAGAGATTTGGTCTAGTGATTCCTTTCTCCTCCACCGTCAATTGAGAGATTTGGTTTTCTTCCTGTCGTCACCGCCGCTCAGGCCACCGTTCTCTTGCTCACTGCTTGCTGTTGCCGCTGCTCGACACCTGCTGCTCGTTGTTGCCGCTTGACACCTGCTCTCCTGCTCACTTCTCACCACCACCACTCGACACCTGCTCGCCTACTCACTTCTCGCCACAGCCGCCGCTCGACACAGGTTCCCTCTTCCTCCTCTATTTCCTCCATTGAGAAGGCCAGTCACTACTTACATCCTTTAGTAGATTCTTGTTAATTCCTAAGTGCAACTAATCACACGACAGGTTCTTAGATTGACAGTTCAAAATCACCACATCTAGGGTTCTTAGATTGACAGTTCAAAATAAGATGAAGTCAGTGTTAAACTCAATTTTATGTATGAAACAAAAGTGATGTCACTTCCAAACCCGATTTCTATTTATACATCCCAAGAGGACATTTTTACTGTTCTATATGATTAAAATTAACAATTGGATACACATCCATGTCCATGAAATATATTATTGTTTCTATTTAGTTGTGTCCTAGCGATTTATTGTCTCATAGTTCTGAATTTTCATGTTCTGAAATAGTTCCAAAATTATATCTTCGATCTGCCTTTTTTCACCTTTATACTATATGTATTGCCTCTAAAATAGAAGATCTATTTGGTAGAACTGTCGACCTTTGTCCTAACCCTAAATTGGACTCTATGAACATAGCCAATTAAAATATCATATTAATATATAATAGTTTATTTATGGAAGTTACATAGAGACATGCAATTTTTAGTAACAAAATGATCAAAATAACCCCTATTATATTTTGCTACTGTAAAAAAGTAAACCCTAGGAATTGATAGTATAAATACATCTAAACATTCATAAGGTATTAATGTGTCACTTGGAGAGAAATGGACATATTCCTATTTAAGTAAAAATTACATAGGACATAATATGAAGTAATGATTAGTAACATAATGCGGTGGTTATCTATATGAAATTGATTATATATGCAATTCAAGTGGAAATACTAAAAAGAAAGATAATGAAACAAGCATGAAATTGCAAATAACCTTAGATGGGAAAGAAAACTTCAAATCAATGCATGGTGTTTCATGGTCTCTCTTCCTAATGAGTTATGTTACAAATATCTGTATATTAGGTTAATGACATGTTTCTATTGTGACATGTTGAGTTTTTTGCTATGTTATACCCAACAAATTTGTGTTATATATAAAATAATACATTGATTTATTTAGGAAGCATCCATATGTTGCTATGGTTGTCCACAAGTGTTTTTATAAAAACATTGTGTGTTGAATGGGGTTGTGACCAAGGGAGTGGTGTTATATTTTGTTGGCCTAGAAACCCATCCAAGATTAACTCGTTAGGAGTAAATCTTGGATAGTCCCCAGTTTGGCACTGTTCTTGAACACCTAATCTCACTTAGGATGTAAGTGTATAATCTATATTGGGTTTTCAAGAAAATTTCGGTATCATTTCCCTGTTTGTTCTCTAAGTACATATGTACTTGGAGAACAACGGGGAAATACTGCCGAAATTTTCTTGAAAACCCAATACACATTATACACTTACTAGTGAGATTAGGTGTTCAAGAATGGGATAGGTGGTAAACATTTATTATATATAAGAATGACAACACATGTATTTGTTAGCCTAGAAACTCATCCAAGATTTTCTCTTCATGGTAAAAGAAAGTTCATTGAAGATCCTATAGATGAAGAACGGTATTATGATAAGTATGATGACTCCAGTCCATTCTCAGTTGGATTGCCAACACCACCAAATATTGAAGCTAATGATGACTTGTATGTGTGAAGAGATCACAATGAAGGATTGTTAATTGATAAAAGATCGCAATATTAGAGGCATGCATGTTTATATTTTTTATATGTTTTATTTTTTTGAATGTGAACTTTACATTGTGAATGTGAAATTTAGAATGTGAATTACTTTACAATGTGAAAGTGAACTTTACAATGTGAATTACTTTACAATTTGAACTTTACAATCTGAATGTGAACTTTCACATGGCTGAGCATTCATATGATGACCGTGCTGATGATTACCGTGAGGGTCAGGACGTCAATGCGCCACCTCACAATGTAAGTTTTAAAAATATATCCCACCTCACATTTATAGTTATATCCTGTAAATGTGTTTTTTTATCAAATTTTAGGTTGGTGATGTACCCCCTGAAGAAATTGGGGCACTTAATGAGCAGCAAAAAAAATTGAGAAAGTGAGGGGCATCACAATGATGAACAAGTTACTACAGCAAAGGGGCAATGGACCCAAACTGGCTGTGGATTTTGATCATGTAGGAAATCCAATTGGAGTGAACCGCAACTCATTTATTTCATATCTTGGGGTTCTTACTCGCAGCCATTGTAGTCCTATTTTTGAATTGTGGCATAGAGTTCCTATGGGGAAGAAAGACTTAATCTGGAAGGAACTATGTGTGCGTTATCATTATTTGCAATTTTATTTTTGTAGATTACTATTTTTTAGGATACTAGTTAATAGCAATTCTATTTTGTAGAGTATATTTGATATGGATGAAAAGTTGCATCATAAATGCATGATGCAATGTCGTGGGTGGGTCCTAAGGAACTATAGGACAAATCTCACCTGAGATTACATACGTGATGCTGAGAAGAGGTTCTTGATTGATTTCCAATTTTAGACATTGATCACTTTTTGACTAACTCTACACTAATAATTTTTGTTTGTATTCTCTTTAAAAAATAAATTTAGGAAGAAGGCAACCCCTGATCAATGGAACTACTTGGACCCCAAAGACTGGGAGGAGTTTGTTACCCAAAAAAAAAGGATGAATTCAAGATTTTAAGTGCCACTCCGAATTTAATTAATATACATTCTTATGTATTTACTAATTCAAGATTAACCTTTA
The DNA here is from genome assembly GCA_963693085.1 of Alisma plantago-aquatica. Taxonomy (NCBI): domain Eukaryota; kingdom Viridiplantae; phylum Streptophyta; class Magnoliopsida; order Alismatales; family Alismataceae; genus Alisma; species Alisma plantago-aquatica. The sequence goes on from OY856411.1 coordinate 153,715,642, forward strand.
GTGTTACTAACCAAATCAATATGCTTACTAACAAGGCTATCAGCGATGCTCAAAGAGCAAGGTGTGCACTGAATGTGCATGACAACACAATGGGTCCAAGATGTTATGCATGCGTTCGCCAAAGACTACAGGCTGAGTATATTGCTCAGTCTGCTGCTACTCAGGAGTCCTCTACTATTGATCTTGCACCTCTACCTCGCCATGCTATGTGGATAGCTGGGAGGCAAAACAAGAAGGGATATATAATGTAGCCCGCAACTGCTAAGGCAGCTACAAAAATGGTAAAATTCAACTCTTAGAGCAATCGATCGATATTGATTATTGTTTTGTTTACTTACCAATTTCTGTTGATGGCGATTAGTGGGAGCTACAAAAGCAGAGGAAGGAAGGCAAGTTCATCCCAGAGGGTACAAGGGATGAATTGACAATTTCTCTGGGTAACCCAGAGCATCCTGGACGTGTTAGTGGTGTAGGCAATGGTATGGGTATCAAAGTGTTCTTCGGGCCATCCCAGCACAATCTTGTCCCAAAAGCAGGACTTTCACAAGTTGAGGTAACCTATTATTTTTTTAGAATGTTATTACGAAAGAGAATTAAATAATCAGAAGCTAACATTTGTTTTATCCATGTATAGGTAGATGAGTTAATTGATAGGAGAATCCAGGAAGCAATGGTGAAGTGGCAGTCATCTCAGACTGCCACTCAGACAGTACCTGTGGCGGGCCACTCTTCTCCTACTACAGAGGTTGGGAGTAATCTTGTAGACCCACCACCTAGCACATCCTATGTAAGTATTTTTATGACATAGTAGCTAGTCTTTGCAGAGGTTGGGAGTTTATTTATATATGCATATAACATTCTTTACGTAAATTTATAGGGGTTGAAGCCATGCCATCTAAAAAGTCAAGAATATGTCGTTGCAGAGGCGTCGGCTTACCCACCCCTTCTAAGGGAAATGTTTCATGGGTATCTGATACCAGATGGAGCGGTTCGTGTGAGCCCGATAAGTGTAGTCCCCAAATGGAGGGATCTTACATTACCATATGCCCACCCTGATTCTAAAACACTTGGTGAGGCAGAAGGCAGAGTGATATTGTGGCCCAAAGCGGATGTTGTCTATACTAATATTGTGTGATAAATTTACATTACGTTAATTTGTTAGTGTGTATGTATATATGAGTCAATTGATATGAAATTATATATACAGGTCAAAAGGAAGACACCTGCTACATCTCGACCTCCACCTCCACCTCCTGAAGTACCAAGTTGGCTTCCAAAGGACCTACATGCCTCGTTAGGTCCTAATTGTAGGGGTATAGCAGATTGGATAGGCAAACATGATCCAAATTTCCCTATAAATGTTACTATTCTGGAGGAAGATGTAGGTCAATCATATGATAACAATCTATTTATACATGTTTTGTGTACATATTAATGGATATGTAAAAAAATTTTTGCATACGTATTAATGCGTACGTAATACAAGTTTTGCATATGTATTAATGCACACGTATTAATGCAGGTCAATCATATGATAACGAGATATTTATACAAGATATTTTGGAGTTGTTTCATTATGATTGTCTAAACACATCTATGATAGAGCTGTGGATATGGTGAGATCTTGTTTATACATCCATATACCTTGTTTTATATATGGTGATCTGCTTTCTTATATATTAATGCATATGTAATACATGTCTTGCAGCCACTTACACACGATATGTACAAATTTTGTATTTCTCAATGTGGGATTTTTGGTTCCGTCTTTGATTAGTCTTGTAGTTAAAAACCCTAGGTTAGTTACTTCATACTGCTGTGATGCTTTTAAATATTTTGGTAAAAACAAGAAGACGATGATAATAGCTCCATTCAATGTTGGGTAAGTTTACTTTGCTTATGATTTGGACTTAAGAAAATTACATTTTTATTGTGACTTTTGAGTTATTAATTTATAACTTTCTTACCTCTAGTAGTAAGAATTGGGAGTTACTAGTTATTGTCCCCAATATGTTCACTGTCTATTATCTAGATCTCGTAGGGAAGGAATTGAATATATATGGACACGCAATGAAAAGGCCATTATTACCGTGAGAAATATTTCATATTTTTATATCCGTTAACCTCTGTTATTACATTACTATTTAATTATGCAATTTATTGTGTTACATTAACATGTAGGGCTTTACAAGAGTACGCCAAAGCTGGAGGAAAGATCCCCAAGAAAAAGAACCAACCACTAACTTGGCAGAATGTGAAAGTAATTTCCCGACTCCAATGTATATATTATTTATATGAACTGTGCTTATAAGTACTTTTGAATATTTTGTATTTATCAATTTATAGTTTGCTACACAAGACAACGGTTGGACATATGGATACTATGTGATGCGATTTATGAGCATAATTATCGAACATGCCACAATGGAAATCGATATCACACATCAGGTAATATATGTAGTCTCATTAGATAATATGAAATATATCAATCTTATTATATATTATTAATTATATATATACATCATTCTCTTTGTAGGTGTTTAAAACTGACTTCACTACAGGTGAAAAGTTATTAGATGTACATACTACCTATACGATGGATGAGTTAAATGATGTAAGAGAACAATGGGTAGAAGTCCTACAAGTAGTGGGAGTTTTTAAATATAATTGGGATAATGACGATGATGAATAAAGAATGATATTTCTAAACTTTGTACTCATAATTATTTTTGTTTGAATGTGAATGACTTTTTATGAATTGCCATATGTGTGAATGTGAAGATGATCAATACATAAATGTTTCTACATGTGTCTGAATGTGAAAAGAGATGCAATGAATGAAACAGTAGGTTGCTAAATGTGTGTGAAAATGGAGAAAATTTGAAATGGAACTACTGGTTTCTACATGTGTGTGATGAAAATAATATGAATTAAATGTGCTTATACTTGTGTGTGAATCACATGATAAATACATACTATTGTCTATCTTGTTAATTTTGCAGGTTTGTGGCCTGTTGTTGGCTGATATCAATGGATGCTGTAAACCTATAGTTCAGAACTGAATTGTAGGTTTTGCATCCTGCTGACCAGCCATACAGTAGGCCTGCAAACTAATAAAAAAAATTAGAACATAGGTGTCGGTTATTTGTGTAAAACCAACAACAAAACACATAGGCATCGGTTGTTAGTGTAAAACTAACGTCTTTATCCCCTTCTAGCATTGGTTATCCGTAAACCCGATGCCTATTGCATCCAAGTACCACAACCATGCTGAGTAGCACAGTTGTGGTGGCAGGGGATATGACGTTGGTAATTAGTATACAAACCGATGTCGATGGTGTCGATTATTAGTAGATTCTGGTCAGGTACCATTGTCGTGCTGGGTAGCATGACCGTTGTGGCTATAGATATGGTGTCAGTTACCTATATAAAGACGACACTAATGGTTCCCTTGCTCGCACCTTTTTGGTGGAGGGAAGGGGTATGACATAGGTTGTTACTTAATAACCAACATTTTTAATAAGGTTATCGTGTCGGTTTTCTTTAAGAACTGACGCCGATAGTCCCCTTGTTGGCGTGTTTTTGGTGGCGGGAAGGTTTATGGCGTCGGTTGGGGGACCGACGCTGAAGGTGTCAACTTTTAGCATCATACACTTAGGTTGCATTTGGAAAGTGATGCCTTAGGCCTTAAATAACTGACGCCAAAGGTTAATTATGTAGTAGTGTGAGTATAAACATGTTGATCATGGTTGTTTTTGTCTTATACACATCTTTCATTTGATTTAATCTATGCATGAATTTAACAATTCCTTCATTTGTGTTTCTATGCTCTTTTTTCTTGAGCACAAGATGTGTGTATTTTGTATCATCGTTTGGACTACTTTTGGTTGCATTTACAAATCAATTCCACCCAATAATCACTCTTATTTATGCTATATTTTCCACTTTATTGTTATATTTAATTTCTCTATGGTTTGATATGTAGATACAACGATTTGGTATTAAAATGGGGGAAAATGCCATCATAAAATCCACAAAACATTCTCCAATCATCTAGACATTCAGAAAATCAATGTTGCTGAAACTGATAAAGACACCCAATGTCTTAACAAAGGCACGCCCTGTCTTATTAAAGACACCCCGTGACCTAATCCATAAATTGAACCCAGAACTCCCAGATTTATAGCAACATGTCATATCTTATTAAAGACATGTCATGTAACTTTCTAAAACTCAATCCAGATATTAGTTATCGCATCGAACACGCCGTGTTGGCCATCCAACATGTCGCGTGACCTATAGATTTCACTCAAATGTGAATTTAACTATCTCACACTTATATATATGACCCCAATCCATCATAGGACAATTTTCACATACTATTTCAGACCATTTGGACAGGGGGACTTGAGAAAAGAATAAGGAGGAGAAGTTGGAGGCGTCCAAGGGGAGAAAAGGTGATTTTCTAGGAGGAAAACTTCTTCTTATTCCTTCTTCTTCAACAATTCTAGTAGGGATCTATGTCGTTCTCTTCTCTCCACTATGGTGTGAAGCATTCTAGAGAGTCTCCCACATCAAGGATGGATTTGTGGTTCCTTGACTGGAGTTCCAACTCTATCCCACTTCTACCGCATACATCCAAGTTTATTTCCTTGTATTATGATGTCTAGCATTGCTTTCTACTATTTATATCTACTTTTTACGGACATGGATGAGTAGATCTTCTTTTCTTGGGCATGCGAGAGTAAATCCCATTTCATGCTTTGTATAACAGTGAATTCTCTTGCTTAATGTTAGTTTAATCACTGTTCTATGGATACATCAGTGTTTATTTCACATATATGCTTCATTGGCCATCTTGTATGTATGTCTTATGCTTCTTGTACATACTGGGAAGGTGTACAGTAAAGTAAGGAGATGTGACCTATAGCTTTGTTTCCTTGACCATTGGAGTGTCTTGGAAGTGAAGGGGATTCCAAGGTTTTGATGGCTCTATTATGATGGTGCTATATAAGGGTAGAATCATTCTACACTACCGGGAATGGTGTAGAACTCAAACATTCCCTTGTGGTTTTACTTCTTGTAAATTTGTTGTTGTTTCATGGCCTTATATGATAGTGAAACCCTATCCTCAAGAATTCCTAATCCAATTTGATCTTTAATTTTCTACTTTAGATCATTTCTTTTAATTTCTTAGTTGACAAAATAAAAGCTCTCTTGTTAAAATGATATGGATTGTTGAAGTTCAATACTCTTGCATATAACAAACCCTTGCTCCTTAGATGAACTCGATAATACTACACACACCCATATATGTGTAGGGTAGTGTTTCAGTTTACAAATTTAAAAACTTGTGCACACATCCAACAAGTTTTTGGGGGTGACTCGGAAAAAGCTATTTCTGAATCTAATGATTATGAAGAAATGATTAAACTAAGGAGAAGTAAACGACCTAGGACATCCAAGGACTTTGGAAGTGAGTTTCTCACTTACAATGTTGAGGATGATCATGTAAATTTCAAACAAGCTATGAAATCTCTAGAATCTAAATTTTGGAAAGAAGTAGTTAATGATGAAATCCAATCAATTCTCTCGAGTGGAACTTGGAAATTGGTGGATTTGCCTCCCGGTTGTTCTGTACTTGGATGCAAATGGATCTTTAAGAAGAAACTTAATGCATACATAACAATTAACAAGTATAGGCAAGGTTAGTTGATAAGGGTTACACATAGGGAAGGAATAGATTATTTTGATACCTATTCTCCTATTTCTAGTATGGTCACAATCTGAGTTCTTATGGCATTGTCTTCCAATTATAATCTCTAAATCAATCAGATGGATGTGAATATTGTGTTCTTACATGGTGATATTTAGGAAGAGATATATATGGAACAACATGAGGAATTTTTGGTTTGTGGGAATGAGTCTAAAGTGTGTAAACTTGTTACGTCATTATATGGCTTGAAACAAGCCCCTAGTAAATGGGATGAGATGTTTGATTATGTGATATCATCATTTGGATTTGTTTCTAATGAATTTGATTAGTGTCTCTACTGCAAAATCATCAATGATGGATTCATTTTGTTATGCTTATATGTCGATGATATCCTATTCTTTGGTTCTAATATGAAAGTAGTAAATGAGACAAAGTCATTCTTATGTAGCAAGTTTGAGATGAATGATATGAATATCATTGATGTTATTTTAGGGTTTAAAATCATAAGGTCTATTGATGGTATAACTCTCTGTCAGTGTCACTATGTTGAGAAGATACGGGAGAGGTTTGAGTACACATCACGTAAACCTATTAAGACTCCATATAATTCATCCAAGGCCTTGTTCAAGAATGAGAATGGAGTTGTAGTGTCTCAATTATGATACTCTCAGATCATCAGAAGTTTGATGTATCTTATGAGCTACATACGCACAGACATTGTGTTTTTTGTGAGCAAGTTACCTAGATACACCAGTTGTCCCGACAAGACCCATTGGGAATCTCTGGATAGAATTTTAAGGTATATCAAGGAAACTTGCTCCCTTGTGCTACATTAGGGAAAACATCCATCTGTACTCGAAGGATATAGTGATGCAAGATGGGTTTCCATGAACATTGGGAGTTATGGGGGCTCAAGATATGTATTCTTGTTGGGAGGAGAATTTGTTTCTTGGAGGTCTAAGAAACATACCATATTGTCTCAGTCTACTTTTGAGGTGGAGTTGTGTGCTTTAGATGAAACTCAATAGCAAGTTGAATGGCTACATGGACTTATTTCTAGTTTAATTATGGTAAAGAAGCTGCTTCCTGCAAGTTCACTATGATAGAAGTAAAACTATTGCTAAGATAAAGAGTTACAAGTACAATCAAAAACAACGTAAACACACATCCGAGTTAGACTCAAGTCTGTAAAGGAGTCAGTGTCTAATGGGGTCGTGGTTGTGAACTACGTCGGTACCAAAGATAATACAGTTGATCCTTTCACTAAAGGTCTTAGCTTAGCCTTAGTGGGAACATCTAGGTTGGGGATGGGGCTGAAACCCATTTAGATTCGCAGGCAGTAGCAACCCAACCCAATATAGTGGAGATCCCACAAATTGGGTTCAATGTGGTAAAACAAACTGTCAGGTGAATTAGATGACATTATGTAATTACTTTGATGCTTCATGCATTTGTGTGTCTAACCCCTAGGAAACATGTTCGTGTCATTATACAAGTTTGTAGGAGATTAGTCTATGAATGGTGTCAAGCTTAAGGATGAGATGTTAGCATTACATCCTTGGAAACTCCAACTAAATGATTAATGTTGTGTAGGCTGCAACAGGAGAATCAGATTGTTCTTTGATATCAATCATGACATATTTTTTGTATGCATGGCCTTAATGCATCGTTTACTTTTCTACCATGTCTTTATTGTGATATTATCAACATATATTCTTGCACCCAAGGTTCAGGTTCATGAATTTTGTTCACCTAGTTCCTACGGGGGTCACAGTTGGATAACTCAGGTAGACTCAGTCAAGACGGATCATAAGTCGCTCTAGATCATGAGAAAGAACACCTCGTGACAACTAATCCTCATGACAAAGCAAAATTTTAGCTGATACACATGACAATCAATACAACTCAGACTTTGATCTATAAGTTAACTTGTCATATGATTGAAATGAAATAAATCATTTTCACATAGATTTTATCTTCTATATTGACATTAGAGGCGTATTTAGCATTGAATAAAGTCCAAAATTGGTATTTTAGGAAATTAGTATGTGATTAATATGATTTTGACATCAATTTCATATTCTGAAATTTTAATATTTGATTTAATTTTTAATATACTAGGCATCCAATTAATATATTTACTCATCCAAATTTCTCAGTTGTGACACTATAATACATATTAAGTTGATTTATATACTCATAAGTACATTTTAGAGTGTCATGTTATAGTGAAACCTAGTATTTGGGTATATTTTTATATTTTTTTTTAAAAAAAAGTTAGGAGGTGCTATTATTTATCCTGCCCTCCTCTTGCAGGGATATTCATAAAACTTAATACATTGGACGAAAAATTGATTTTAGTAGATATATTGCCTATGCAAATACAAGAATGGGGAAAGGGTTGACCCACATGGTCGAGGGGGGGATCTAAGTAGAATAGATCCTCCTTGTGGTGTTTCAGGTGGTGCTTTGCCAATGCATCAGCGAAGCAGTTCTTTGTCCTCGTGATCTTTCGAAATTTGACATCATAACCGGATTGCATGCTTTTCTCCATCCATCGTTTCCATACGTTCAGTCTGGGGTAAGCTGTAGAAGTTCGTCCTTCCTTGATTGTGTCAATAGCTTTGTTGCTATCACTTCCCACAATGATCGACTTGTGCTGTAGTCGTTGTGCCATCTCGACTGCTAGCACTATAGCTCTGATTTCTGCCTCTGCTACTGATGTTACTTTCATGATTTTTGCTGCTCCCCCAAGCCACTCGCCATTTCTTCTGTGTATGATGATGGCTGCTGCCGCTTCATTGTTGTTTACTGCTGCATCGCAATTAATTATGATGTTGTTTTCCTCCTCCTCACTTAGCGAAATTCCCTCTGTGTCGGAGTCTTCTTCCAACGCTCTCGTAGTCACAGTGTTTGTGTCCTTGGTCAAAGCCTGTGTGTTACGCTTGATGCTGCTGTTTAACCGGGTCAGTTGTTTAGCTGTGAGTTCTTCCTTGCCTTCAAAAACTAAGTAGTTTCTTGCCTTCCAAATGTTCCAACAGCAGAGGGCGAAGGACGCTGCATGTTGTTTATTCTTTTTTAGATTGATTTCGAGCCATTCACTCATCGTGGTGCCTTGTGAGTAATAGTGATTGTTAATTGTATGGCTTTGCTCCCAGATCCTTCTGGCCATGATACAATCCCTAAGTGTATGTATGGTGGTCTCCTCTTCTTGGAGACACCGTGGGCAGGTGTTAATGTCTGTAAAGTGGCATTGTTTTCTTCTGCTGTTTGTCATTAGAGCTTCATGCGCTGTGAGCCACATGAACATGCGAACCTTGCAAGCTGTTTTGAGTTCCCATATCTGTTTCCAGGGTCCGTCTTTGCTATTGGTATTTGCATGTAGCTCCTTGTAGGCTGAAGCAGCAGTGTAATTGCCATGTTCCTCCCGGGTCCATGCCCAACTGTCCTGATTTGCTGTCGAGTCAGGGGGAGGCTGGTTTATAATCCAAGCAATGCTCTCCTCCGGTATATACTCACGCAGGAATGATATGTTCCAAGAACCATCCAGGTTCACTAGACTAGAGACCCTCATATGAAGGATACTGGGCTCTACCGTCTTGTGGCAGATGTCGATGAGTTTTCCGCAGGTTGGTACCCAATGGTCGTTCCAAACCATTGTGTCTTCGCCGTTGTAAATCACTTTGATTGAATTAGCCTCGATGAGTGCTAGGCATTTTGTTACTGCTCTCCAGAAGGGTGTTGCACGAGTACCTTTCTGTCTTTGAAAATTTTTGTATTTATTCAGCAGCCCGTTCTTCCAGATGGGGCATCTGTTAGAAACAAGATCCCAGGCACTCTTGCCTAAAAGAGCTGTGTTCCAATCTGCCATGGATTTAATCCCTAAACCTCCTTTCTCGGTGTTTCCTGTTACTGTTCTCCATCCCACTAGTGACGTGGGGTTGGTTTTGTGTCCTCCTCCCCATAGGAAGCGCCTAATAATTCTGTATGCATTCTTGCAAATGCTGATCGGTATCTTGGTGGTTTGCATAGGGTAGGTGGGTATTGTCGTTAATACAGATTTGGCAAGACAGACTCTTCCTGCCAACAATAGGGTTTTGGCTGTCCACCCATTGACTTTGTTTTCCATCTTGTCCAGTATCCCTACGTAGGTTGTCTTCTTGATGCGGTTGTGGAGTATCAGGACACCAAGATATAATCCCAGGTCATTTGTTTCAGTGATGCCACTAGCATTACAAATCTGGTTTCTGATGTTGGATTTGACTGACTTGGAGAAGAAGATTCTGGTCTTCTCGATGGATAAGAGCTGTCCCGATGCCTTTTCAAAGGTGCTGAAACACTCCCGAATAATTCCGATTTGCTCCGTGGTAGCTTTGGCGAAGATTATTATATCATCTGCAAAGCAGATGTGGGAGATAGTTGGTCCCTGCTGTGAGATTTTGATGGGCTTCCAAAGTTTGTTTCGGACTTTGTCTTCGATAAGTTGGGATAGCCTTTCTAGGCACATAACAAAAAGATACGGGGATAGGGGATCCCCTTGCCGTAATCCTCTAGAGGTTTTGAATCCTTGAAGCTTCTCCCCATTTAGGAGGACGCTGGTGGTGCCACAGGATAGGGAATTAGCTACGTATTGTTTGATGTTGGGTGGCCAATTCGCCTTTGAAACAGTGTCTTCTACAAACTGCCATGACATCCGGTATTTTTATATTGAGTTCCATTGTGATGTATTTTGGTTATTTTAATATTTATATATAACATATTTATGAATGAATTCTAATATTTGGCTCTTATTACTCTTAATGCATTTTGAATTGGAAAAAAGGCATTTTATAAAACATAATGAAATATAGGCCTACAATAATGGAGTATTATCCTATATGCCTAAAATTGAGTATGTTGCATTTGAAATGTAGGATTATGTTTCATTGTTACAGACTTATCATCACCTCATGGTTTACTCAAATAAAGTATACTTAGGGGCGTAGGAAATCCAGAGTTAGGGATTACACTTGAACTACTCATTACAAGTTCATTTAAGGTCAATTAAGGTATATGAGTGGTATTGGGGTCAATTTCACACCTTGTTTGGTCATTTATATAGAACTAAAATACCAACCTCTAATCCATGTTGTTATGGTTTCTATAGATATTATAGCATATCTCGGTATGTGTAGATGAGAGATTTTAGTCAACAAAAAATAGTGGAAGGCAACATGGTGTCATTGCCTACCCTTTCCTTCTAAAATATGATAATAGAAAAAAAAATTATCTTTTGGATAAAAAAATTGATTATCTTATTGGTATCACTATAAGTATATCTCACTAGAGTGATTAAAACAAATAAGACACCATTGTATTAAGAATTTTTTTTACAACATGCTACTTGTTATTTCTCTAATATTCCATAAAAAAAGTATTAATAGAAAAATTATATTGTATTGAAACTATTTTTCTTCTACGTATATGTAGATCAACCCATAAAGTTTAGGCTATGCAATATCTTACAACACAAAACAACTGTTGATGAGCCTCTTTTTTAAGTACTACATCTTGCCAAACAAACCCAATTAAAATAATCAAAGATGAATTTGTGATAAAATGTAAAATGATAATGAAGTATGGAGGATATTTATGTGATGATAGGGTGACCGGGACGTTGCATAAGGTGAATCCAAATGTGCATTATTTTTATATTGAAGATACTTAACACATGATATATATACATATAAATATACATTTATATAAATATATATATATGTATATATATGTATGTATGTATGTATGTATGTATATATATATATGTATATATATATATATAGAGAGAGAGAGTCAGGCTAGAAACACTCGAGTGTATTCGGAGCAGAATACACTCAAGTAGTTTTTCATGATGCAATATTTTTTTCAAAAATGTAATCCATTGATCTTATTAAACATCTTGTGAATAGCTCATATGCAAAATTTGAGCACATTTGGACATTTATAGGTCATGTTATAAAGACCACAAAAATTATACATTTGAAATTAGTTTCGCGCGTCGATTTTGTTGCCCTTAGATGAGTGACTTACACTCATCCTAATGGGCTCAAAATTTGTATGTAGCCTAGTTATAGTATGACGGTGAAGATCAGTGGTTTACATTTTGCAAAAAATAGTCTTGACATGCAAATACACTTCAGTGTATTCGTGCGATTTGTATACTCGAGTGTATTCTAGCCTGACTATATATATATATATATATATATATATATATATATATATATATATATATATATATATATATATATATATATATATATATATATATATATATATATAATCCACATGAGATGAATGACTTGGAGTCAGAAACACAATATCTTATTTCTTGTTGCATATATAAATCCTACTAATGATTTTGTTTCCCGTGATGAGTTTTAAATATTTTATTAAAATAAGTGATATTGCTCAAAAGTTTGGTCCAGACATTTTGCATATTTGATATGTAAATTATATAATTTTTAAAATGTATGTATAAATATTTGTTTTTTTTGTTATGTAAATCTTGATAAATGATCAATACATGTGTGGCATAAGGACTGACCCTAATCTATAAATCTAAATTTCTAATTCATGGCATTGGACTAGAAACCTATTTGGCATTTACTCATTACGATCTTGAACAGTCCCCAGTTTGAGACTATTCTTGAACACTAAATATCACTTAGGAAGTGTATAATGTGTATTTGATTTTAAGATGTTTTATCAACACTTCCCCGTTTGTTCTTTAAGTGCATATGTATCTGGATATTTTCCAATCTACATCGATATACTTAGAGAATTATGGGGGAATGTTGCCGAACTTTTCCTAAAAATCGAATACAATTTATACACTTACTAGTGAGATTAGGTGCACAATAATGGGATAGGTAGTACACACATTCATTACTGAACCCTAAACTCTAATTTGTAAACTATCAACTATAAATCCTAATATGTAAACCCTAATTAAAACTAATCTATAAACCCTTATCCTTAACCCTAAATGGTAAATCCTAAATGACAAAACCTTATTCCTAAACCCTAAAAGATCAATATTTATTCAATGCTTGTTTTCTCTTTTATATAGAATGGATAGATCATGGGTGTCCATTCCAAGTTGTTGCACCCCAGAGTGTATTACTGGTCTTGATCAGTTTATAAAATTTGTATAGGAACATAAGAAATGACCTATAGATAGGTTCTATTGTCCATGTAGGAATTGCAATAACAACTTATAAGTTGGCACTAAAAAAAATAAAAATTCATGTCATTTGCGATGGGATTATACATGTCTATATAGAATGGCACTGAGATGAAGACTCGCCTAGTACGAGATTAGTATATCTCAATTTTAGTACTTGTGTTGAAGAAGAAATTGTCAAAGATTATGAAGATTTGAGTAACCTGAGTTTGATAGACATGATTGATGTGATGCTAGATAGTTGTAAGGTAGAGAACACAGAACCACCTTCATTATTTGGAACCATTGTGCGTGATACTAAGAGACCATTATTCTTAGGTTGTACTAAGTTTACGAAGATGAGCATTATGTTTATATTGTATACTCTAAAGGCTAAAAATAGATGAAGTGACAAAAGCATCACATCATTGTTGTCTTTGTTGAAAGAAATTCTTCTTGAAGGGATCGGGCTTCCAATCTCAACATATGAATTAAAGAAAATGTAATGCCCAACATGAATGAAGGATAAGAAGACACATGCATGCCTAGATGAATGTGTGTTATTTCAGAAGGACTGTATTGATTTGAAAGATTTCCCAAAATGTGAACTTCCCAAAATGACAACTCCGGGGAAGTCCAAAACTAACTCTTTTGACAACATGATGTGGTATCTACATATAGTACAATGGTTTCAATGCTTGTTTAACAATACCATGGATACAAAAAATTCAACATTGCATGCTGAGGCAAAGAAAAATAGTGATGGGATTCTACGACATGCATCTGATTCCCCACAATGGAAGAAGATTTATTTATAGTACCCTATATTTGATGAAAATGTTAGGAATCTAAGACTTGGGCTTTGAACAGATGGGATGAATTCATATGGTTGGCCTATTATAATTGTTATATACAATCTTTCTCCATGTGTGTATGAAAAATAAGTATGTTATGTTGTCATTGTTGATATCGAGCCATAAATAACCTGGAAATGATATTGATATTTATCTTGAACCTTTGATTGACGACTTAAAGAAATTTGGGGAGAAGGTGTGATGACCCTATGATGCTTCGCATAGAAAGACATTTCACTCACATGCAATGTTTTTTCACACTATTAATGACTTTGCAGCATATGGGAATTTGTCTGGAAACAATGTAAAAGGATCCAAAGCATGCCCTATATGTGAGGAGAACATTGATTCAATAACGAACTAAAACCTTACCTCTTGATCCCGATCTTATACCTTATAGGATACAAAGTTTAATTCTTTGGACATAGTAAAATAAGGATGAAGATAATCCTAATAGTAGTTAATTGTAACCCTAATATGTTAATGAATGAATAATTTACCCTAACATATGTATACATATAAACAATTAAGGCCTAATGCTCTCATATTAATCTTTAGACCAATAAAGGATACATAAAATATGTCAAATGAGACAATGTTGATTAAGGTATGATGATAAGAGAGATAATAAGCATAGGATAACGGTGTGTTCATAATTGAAACAAATGTTACCTTATCCAAATAAATATAGAATTAATAAACTTAATGAGATAAAAGATAAATATATTAGGTTTCATGCATAAAAATGATATATATCCTTTTGGTTGTAATATGATGATTTTGATGAATAACAGTAATAATGATGAAACAATATGATGACTAAAATAATAATGAGCCAGAAATTTTATTTGTGACATTTCTTATAAAAGGAAATCTTAGAAGTGAAGTCTAATGTGGAAATCATGTTCCTCGGGTCCCAATTTAACTTAGGAATCAAGTTTCACCTTATTTATACAATAATAATTATCCTAATTTATTTTAGAAAAAGGAATATGAGTTTTTATCCAAAATAGCAAATAAAGCATTAAAATACTTCAAAATAGGAAGAAAATCTCAAATTCAAAATTTACACGTTAAAATTTGCCTACGTTTGAATTTTCAACTAATTTAGACAATATTTAATGTTCTAATATGATTAGGAGAGAGAAGTGTACATAAAGCCCAATATTAAATAATGTGTTGAATAATTACAAAAGAAAAAAATTAATGACCAATTCATATTTCACAAGTTTAGGGTTGCTTATGGGTGAAGTTTCACATTAATTAGCAGTTTCTAAATGTCTCTTGTGATAAGAAAGAGAAAATATGAATTACTTCAAAAGAATTAAATAGAATATTTAGTGTCTCTAAAAGCAAAAACTAATATCATATTCAGATTCTATGTGTTCAAATTAGGTTAGGTGTCAAATTTCATTTAATTTGGAGCTCGTTTGCACCCTTTATTGAGGGGAGTGAAAAAGTTAAATGATTAGACAAATAACTTTTGTCTAACTCAGATTTCACAACTGCATTAATGTCACGTGGACATTTTCTTCTTTTGCTGATACATGTGTGTTTTCAATTGTTGCATTAACAATCTGACGACTCCAAAGTCGTCAACTATCTCCTGCTCATGTGAACAGTACCGCGGACATAGAGGCCCAATATTTTTGGATTTTCTTGCTTGATTCTCAACCTTTCCCAAGATTTCTTCTCCTATAGTTTCCCTTTCAGTTTCTGTATAGACTGATACCTTATTTGAGATATATTGTGGTGTGTTCTAGATTTGCCCAATTCTTTGGGCTCAATATCTCACTACCACATCGAACACCCTCAATACCCAGACTCTTATAAATATGGCATGCTGGGGAGTCGCCTCTCATCAATATGAGTTTTCCTTGAGTCAATTTCCTTCAAGGAAGTATCCTAGCTATTAGCCAACTCACTTTTCTTCCTCAATTTTTTGACTGGGACAAATGGCGCTACACTAGGCCAAAGTTCAATCAAGATGAACAATAAGTTGCGGTGAACTCCTCCGAAGATATTGGTTTCATTGTATTGACAAATTCACCGTTTGATGGAGTTCTTCACTATTCTCCCAAGGGGTAAATTGGTCCTTTGCACCTATTTTTCTTTGCAACTGTGAATGAGGAAAAATTAGTCGTTGACCCGTTAGCTGGCTGCTCTTAATTGGGCCAAATCACCTTATTTGATCCATCACTTTCCCCCTCACAAGATTTCTTTGCTTATCTGGATTTCTCAAATTTTCTAATTGGTTGGAATTTAAAAATATCATATATTTTGATACGCTTGTCCAAAAATTATGTAAAAATATGTTTTGAAATGAGATATTTCTAATAAAAATATTTTGAGAGTCTAAATTTGATGTTTTTAAAGGTTGATTTTTGAGGACCTAATAAATCATATAAAAAGACCTAAAACTTGTAAGTAATTCATATGAACTCCAAATAAAGCAAATAAATATGTTTTCTTAGTCAAAAAAACATAAAAATTGTTTTTCTTAGGTTTTGAGTTCAAAATATGAGGTTTTCCAAATAGGTCAAAAATTAGGGTTTTTTTACATATTAATCATTATAAAACCCTAATATAGGTGAATAACTTAAAATTAGGTAAATGTGATCTTGGAAACAACTAGATTGGTGAAGAGTGTTTCTAGGACTCTAGTTTAAGGTATGATCACATTCCATATTATTCTCATTGAGTAATTGCTCTGATTCCTCTCTCTTAATGTATGTTGGATTCCCTATAAATCCTTTTGAGCAGTAATCTACTTTTTTATCTTTCTCTAGGTCCTATAGACAATAGCCTACACAATATCTCTTTCTCTTGAGACTATATTATTTGGTTCTAATTTTTGTGAATCATTCTACTCTGAAGGATATTCTTTTGGCTCTATATTATACTTGTTCCATTATGGAACACTACATGGTGACATGTGCTACTTTTTCCCACTTATGTGGTGGATGTTTATATTTTCCATTTATGTGATGGAAATCTTGTTTAATCTGAGCATACTTTTTACTTGCCTCTACAATAAGCATGTTATGTGATTCAGTAGCCCTAGAGTAGTGTAATTGCATTAGTTTTTGGGTCATGTGCCCTTATTATATTCTTGGGATGGAGGTTATCTACCCCCATACCAGAGTTTTTTTCCCACACTTTATATATTGGGGAGTTTGGTTATGCACTATTCTGTATCAAGTTCTAAGTTTATGAGGCTTGCCCATCATTGTCTTTATATTTTTATTGTGCTATGCTTATCTCACATGCATGCAGATTGATGATAAATATTGATGGGTTGTGTGCCCTAATGTCATGATATGTGCTTATGTGGCACAACTTTATTGTTTTATTTATGGCAAGTATCTCATTTTATCATCTGTTTGTGATTCATTTCTCTTGGTACCCACTTGGGCGGTCCTTTACTCTTCTACAGGAAGCATTCTTTACTTGATGTCCTTTTACTCCATATATTGCTCGATTCTATTTTAGTATGCACATACCAACTTTTTGTTGTTGTCAACTACTTTTTCTTCTCTTACTGGGGTATGCTTCCAACCCCAGGTATAGGACATGAAGGACATGTCATACTGAGATGGACCTAGCTTAAGGAGTTTATGCTTTGAGACAAACTTGATACAATTTAGATTTCCCTCTACTAGATCCTTATGATGTAATATCCATGTAAACCTTGTATGGGAGATGATGATGTACTTTTTCTAAAATTTATTATGGTCATGTTTTATATTCCGCTGCTAAATTTGGTCTTTTGTATATCATCATATATGATTCTAAAATTTCACACCTATTCTAGAATACCTTTTGAGTGTGTTTGGGATGAATGTTTTATTCTTCAAATTTTGGTATGGAGTGGAATTCTCTAGGTCCCACTCTTTGCAGATTCAATATGACTAAAACATGGTGGCAAGACTTCATATCTTGGTAATCAAAGGTTTCTCCTAAAAGTTCATCCTTACCAAAGGTTGTATACAACATTCATTGGATCAAATGAGTAACAGAGCGCCCCTAAACCTATATCAGGTGGTTTTTTCTAAAAGAGTAAAACACTTTGTCAATATATTAGGTAAGAGATCCCAATGTTATATTCCCACACAGAGTGAGAAATCCTTTATACAAGAAGAGGTCAATATTCTAGGATTTTTCCTCATTAGAGTTCTCTGGCAGTTAGGCATTGTATCGATATCATACAAGATGAGAAAAATGTTTGTGATAGCATCATTGGTACTCTGTTGAATATACCAGGTAAGACTAAAGATGATATCAAATCCAGAATGGACCTACATGAAATGGGCATGTAGAAAGAATTAAAAACAAAAGTTAGTGGTGATCAAATAAAATATATTTAACTCCTCCTTGTTACACATTGTCTATATAGGAGAAGAAATTTTTTTGTGAATGTTTTCTTAATGTTAAGGTACAACAAGGATATTCTTCCAATATTCATAGTTTGATACCAATGAAGTTTCTGAATTGATAGGTCTTAAATCATATGATTGTCACACTCTAATGTAATAAATATTGCATGTGGCTATTTAATCTATAATACCAAAGTACGTGAGACGACCCGACACCAGATCAGACCGTCACAGTGTAATTAATTGTGAAATTAAACATAAGCAGTAGAATTACTGAAAATCCCTAAAAATTAAAACCATTTACTAAGAGATCCATTTCCAAGAAACTCTTATAGCAAGAACCAAATATATTAATTTACACATACATTCTGGTTCACAAAGTACATATCATGTACCATCCTTTTGGAGGATTACAAGTATCAACTGCTCTTTTAAAAACTATATACATGTAGCATAAGAACCTCGAGGCATCAAGACAAAATCTCATATCGATCATAAAAGCACTAACTACTAACTCCTAGGACCTGAGAGTACAGATACGACTCATAGGACTCATATCTACATGATATGACAGTCAGTATCTCAAGCTGAGATGTTACTGCTGTCTGTGTTGCTATTGTCCTTCCCCTGTTGTATGGTTTCTGCCTCCTCATCCTCGTCCACCTAAAAAGGTTGGATCCCACAGGGGTGATACAATTGAAAATTGTTCCAGCGAGAGATATAACTCTCTACTAGAAACATTATTGCAATTAACAGAATAAAACTGGGTAGAAGAATCATATATGTTCATCAGCAGATAAATCAGTGTCTAAATAGATTAAAGCAATATCCTTATTAAAGAATCTCAAATATAATTGATAAAATAGCATATCATTTGTCCAATAAGGAATATGAAGAACATGTATAACATTTATCCATCTAGTATGTACTAAGCAAGATATCATCAACCAATGATTCTCGTATTTCAACCTGAAGCAAATATGCTACATGGTTGATTACATTTTACAGTCATACTTAAGCCCTGAGGAGATTAGGTATACCACTCATACTCCAATCGACCACATTTAAGTAAAGCATCGGTACCATACATAGGTCAATGGAATAGCCGGACTCCATCACCTCATCTTTCTCGGTCAGTACGAGATCATATGCAGGACATCTTGTGTCTCCGCTAAATAGCTTTCCAGGGTATACTGGCATCTTCGCTATAGAGTTATAGCCCGTAGCATATACTCTTTTCAGGATATGACCCATAGACAATGCCTGGTATTGTGGAGTTATGACCCATAGCCATACTCTTATTGGGATATGGTACATAACCATTCTTGTACATAGGATATGGCCCTCAGTCATTCCTATGAGGCATAAGGATATTTTCATCCATTACCCCCACATATTCAAAATATGCATTCCAGGAATTTCCATAGGAAAAACCTGTTTCACCATCACCAATTACTGACAATGATGGATCTATGGTCAGGGCTCTACATGATAAGATTTCACTTGATTAATTAAGTACATTACCATATTCTTTTAGCATCAGGTATGTTTTTCAAACATAAATCATTACAACAATTGCTACTCAGAATATGTAATACTTCTATCAAGTACTTTTCAAAGCTTTATAAAACATTGGGAACTCAATCCCTTGTCACATCAGGGGTATTCTTATCCCTTAACATCTCATCATCATGATTATGGAATATGGTTATTCAAACCCTCAGTTCATCAAAATCACTTGTTACCATTTATCAGGTAACCAATACCTTCAGATCATCTTGACCAAGGTAAACATGATACTTGATATACAAGCATTTCTCATGGCTCTCAAGCCCATTGAATCTCTTGTTACCTCGTACTAGGCAACAAAGCACATTATGGCTCACAAGGTCCATAAAACAATTTCAATAATTAAAACATCATAGCTCATACCTGGATATGTCCAACATCTCATGATACCAGCATGATTAGTGCACATGATAACAATTATATCAATTACATATTAGCACTATGCAATGTAATGGTAACATCACTATTCACTCATTAGGGTTAGGGTTTCTCAAATTCATGTCAATTAGGGATACTCATCCCATTACCCAAAATTAGGGTTATGGTTTATCATCATATTACCCAACATTAGGGTGTCATGCACTATAATCCAAAAATTAGGATTTCACATACTTCCACCCTATATTAGGGTAGGATTCATATAGCATTACATAACATTACCATGGATTAGAGTTTCACATCACATCTCTATATTACGGTTTCACATGACATCACCCTTGATTAGGGTTTCACATGACATCACCCTTGATTAGGGTTTCGTATGACATCACCCTTGATTAGGGTTTAAATATGACATCACCCTTAATTAGGGTTTCACATGACATCACCCTTGATTAGGTTTTCATATGACATTACCCTTAATTATGATTACACCATTACCCTAAATTAGGGTTTCACCTATCATTGCCCTAAATTAGGGTTAGGGCACATCAACCTTCTCGATTAGGGTTTCATGATCTCTTTATCAAGGATCATACCCTAAGTACATATTCTATTCATGTTGAGAGTGTTGAGGTTTAATCACTACATGATTATCATTCATGTATGAATTCCTCTCTCTCTCTCTCATCCTCTCTAGGATGTTGATTACTTCAAGCTAGATTAGATTAGGTCATCCTTTCATTCAAGTACACACATTTAGGGTTAGCATAGTGTGTAGAGATATTGCTTCCTTAAGCAACAATGATTAACCCCTCAAAGGGTACTAATCAACATAGTACCTTAAAGGTACAACCATTATAATTATCTTTGATAAAAATCATTAACAATCATAAGGTTAATTGATCTTTCATAGCTTTGAGACTATTAGATCTCCAAACAGTTTTGATACTTTTGAACCTTCAAACGGTTTTGACCTCCTTAAGATTCAAACGGTTTTGAGACTTTTTCCCTCCAAATGGTCTGAAGACTATTTGATCCCAAATGGTCTCAAGACCATTTGGACTCAAACGGTCTCAAGACCATTTGGTCCAAATCATCTTGAAACCAAAAGGATCAATTAGGGTTTCCTTCAACCAATCAATTTAGGGTTTGTACTCATTGAACCATCAACATTGAGACCATTGAAAGTGGATCAAGAAGTAACCCTTAGATCTCCATTTATCCAAGTCTGTACTTGACCTCAATCGGTCTTGAGGTACTTGACCTCCAAACGGTCTTGTGATTTCTTAACCTTCAAACGGTCTTGAAGATCGTTTAGACCTTAAACGGTCTTGGTTCAAAATCTTCAATCAGTCTTAAGACCGTTAGACAATCAAACAGTTTTGATTCGAAAATCCCTAGATGATTTGAGACCGTTTGAATTAAAATTATTAAACCCTAAATGGTTTGAAATTGTTTAGACCTCCAAACGGTCAACTCCTTCAAACGGTCAAAGTAGCCAAATAGTTTTGAAGTTCAATTTACCCATTCGATCTTGAGATTCATTATGCATTTAGTTTTGAACTCAATTACCTATTTGGTTTTGAAGTAAATTACCCATTTGGTCTTGGGTTAAATTACCCATTTGGTCTTGGGTTCAAATGCCCATTCAGTCTTGAGGTAATTTACCCATTCAGTCTTGAAACCGAATCAACTCAATCGGTTTTGAAACCGAATAAGCTCAATCAGTTTTGAAAACCATTTGCCCATTCCTTTGTTGACGTGTGTGCTTAATATGACATCATCATATTCAAGCTTCAAACCTTCGAAATCAATTGTGATTCTTATGGTGATTTCAACAACTAATCAAAAGGAAATCGAGAAAGAAGAAAGGAATCAACATATGATGAAAATATGCAATCAATAGTGATGTTTAAGGGTTCAAGTTATATAACCCGCCTTCAGAATTGGATCCAAGCTTCAAGATTCACGTTCACAATGGTGAATGAATCTTCCTCAACTTCCAAAGTCTCGTCCTCAAGTCTTTGAGTGAAATGAATGGCTAAGGTTGAAGATTGAATGAAGAAAAGAAGAAATTAAGCATTGAATTTCAATTTCCACCATGAAATCAAGGTTGAACATGACTATGGAGCTTACCTATAGGTTGGGGAACATCCTAATATTTCTTTGAAACTCTCTTGTGCACGCACAAAGCAAGGAAAGAAAAAGGAATAGAAAAAGCCTTTCATGTGGGTTGAAAATGGGATGTATATAAGGGAATTTCAATTGGAGAGAAAGCGATAAATAATTCCTTCAACTCCCAAAATTGGTGCCGAATACTCCCATTCATCCCTTGAATACAGATACATCTCCCCCACCTTGTAATTCCTCTTCATTATCCATGAATTCAAGAAAACATGAGTTGAGGAGGATATTATCCAAGATGGATGAATATTAGTTGAGGAGGATAGGGTGGTATGTATGTTTTGCTGGCTTCGCTTGTAATGAAGGCATGATGATATTTGCCCATTTCGGATCATGGGATGAATATATCATATCCGTGTTCTATTAAAAAAAAATTAAAGAAAACAAATTAAGCACCTTAATCAATATAATAATAATATCCAAAATTGAGTGGATATTACTTTTCCTTTTACTAATGTGAGTGGGCTGTCCACTCACTTTAGATATTTCGTTGCCTTTGCAAGGAACAAGGACGTCCACACTTATACAAATTCAACCATCTCATTTTTGGTTGAAGGGAAATTCAATTAATATATTTATTTTTGCATTAAATTGAATTAGGGTTTCAATTATGTTTAAATCTTGATTATTTTAATATCAAGATTCTCTCTCCTCCAAAGTGATTCAAATGAGATGCCCCTCTGATTTTATTGTCTCTAATTCATACCACGAAACATTAGGGACTCTCTAGAAGTGATATTTTGCATATTGAACCCTAGGTTTTGGGTAAACTGCACATTACACCAAAACTAGGTTTTAATGCACAAACATTGCTTAATAAGATCTTTCTTGGTGCTCAGGCTGCCACAAGCCATACCTCTGTATCATTCTCATTCTTATGATGCTTCAATCACTTGAGGAGCATTTTACCATATAACATTTGCAAATTGACCCCTAAATTTGGGTAATTTGCACTTTAGTCCAAAACAAGCAAAACATTGTTTTCAACATTATTCAAAAAGGACTAAAATTGAAACATAAGTTCCTCTTGGGCCTTAATTACTTTTCAAGTGATAAGAGAAATCATATAATTAACTTTATTAAACAAAACATCTAGGGTTAAAGCATAACCCAGGTCAGGGATGTTACAGTATGTAATATTTACAATCACCAGACTTTATTGATCCATAGAAACTCAATAAGTTGCAAAGAGAAGTGGTTGTTTCCTTGTGCCATCTTGAGATGTATTTTCCTCCTTCATTCTTTGATATCATGGTACATGTTGCTGTCCATTTGACTAGGCAGGTGAAAATGTTGGTACCAATTTTCTTGCATTGGATGTATCCTCTTGAATAGTTGTTGAGTGTTTTTAAAGGTGATGTTCAAAACCATTATTGTCCAGAAGAGAGTATTATTTATGGTTATGTGGTTAGGGAGGTTATGGAATTTTGCAATGACTTTATGAGTTGTAATGAATCCCTTGACGACAACAAGAATATTGAGGACTATTCTATCAAACTGACTTTAGGGGCACGAGTGAAAGTAAGCAGTAATGAACTGTGGGACCAAGAGCACTTGTTTATATTACACTACATCGACGAAGTGAGTGTTTATATCACAAGACATACCAATTTTATTATAGAAATTATCCTCAAGCCAATTGAATGTGGACTAGTAGAGAGAATAATAAGACATTTATTAGGTGGTTTTAAGATAAAGCATTACATCAACTATCTCAAACATGAAATACTTTTACTGAAAGATGAAATGTCTTGCCTTTAAACCAAAAATGAATGTTATGTATTATGAAGGGTTTGACATAAATGGATTTGTATATTAAACAAAATGTCAATATGATAAGAGTGTGGACCAAAATAGTGGGGTCACCCTTCAAGTGTATTCATTGTATTTTTCTAGTGTGAAGGATAAAAGTCTAGTGAAGCTAAAATGTCATGTACTATTTCATGGAAGATAGATGGGAGTTTGACTATATAGATTTTAGATTTCCAATCTTTAGGTGTAATTGGGTTTATAACATCTAAGGACATGTATTGGAGGAATTGGATTTCACATTAGTGAATTTTGAAGATATTGGAGAGAAGGGTGAACCATTCATAATTGCATCATAGGAGAAGCAAGTATTTATATCAATGATCCTGCAAAAAAATGGTCGGTTGTTTTTCATGGTAAACGAAAATGACTTATATATATGTGGAGATCACACAAAAGGAATGTTAATTGATCCAAGATCCTATCAATCATATAGGCATGCATTTTATCTTTTAAATGTTACATGTGCATTTTACATTATTTATAACTTATATTTTATTCTTTGACCTTTTTTAAATGTTATGACATTTTTCAGATTGCGTCTGACTGTGAGTATGATGACCGTGAGGATGATTATCATGACGGTGAGTACCATGATGATGTGCACCATGAGAATGAAACTGGTGTAATTTGTATTGTTTTGTTACATAGATGTGAATTTTATAATGTCTATCACATTGATCATTACATTTTTTATGACATATATGTGTTTCTCATAAATTTTAGCATGTTGAGGTTGTGCTCCATGAGGATCATGTTGAGTTTGCTGAGGAGCATCATGAGCATGCATGTCAAAAAGACATCACCATGATGAACAAGTTAGTAGAGAAAAGGGGTAAGGGACTGAAGGTGGTCATTGAGTTTGATGATCAAGGAAATCTTATTGGGAAAAACTGCAATTATTTTGTACAATATCTAGGGGTTCTTACTCATAGAAAAATGGATATAAATGTAGATTCTTGGCATAAAGTTGATCAAGGAAGGAAATACGGCATATGGAAGGATTTAAGTGTGATATATTATGATTTTTAAAGATATTCACAATTCTATTTTTAAGAACATTCCATCAAGTATATGAACATTTGTAGAGAATATTTGACCTTGTTAAAAATTGCACTATAAAAATGTGTTGCAACACTGTGGGAGGGTACCAAGGAATGTAGGACAAATATGAAAATAGAATACATAATGAATGAGAAGAAGAAGAAGAAGAAGGAGAAGTAAGACATTGAGCAATGGAACTATCTAGACCCCAAGGTGTGGACACGTTTGTTTCTATGAGAAAAACTAATGAATTCAAGGTATTTAGCCTTCTCATTAGGATACATTCTTTTGAATTTATTGTATTATGTATTTAATATATATTTTGGATTAACCGGACTTTGAGCGATGTTCAAAAAGAAAGGTGTGCAAAGAATGCACAATCACAAGTTGAGTCAAGATGGATATGCAAGGCTTCGCCAACATAGACTGGAGGCTTCTTCTTCTCAATATCGTACTCTTAAGACTTCTTTTTCCTCTACTACTACTACATCTCTACCTCGACATGAGGAGTGGATAGCTGCAAGTCACACCTAATCTGAAGAAATACCAACCCCCAACCGCTGAGGTGGCTGAAAAATGATAAAGTTCAATTCTTAACACATTCATCTTTGACCTTGATTGTTTTGTTTTACTTACCAAATTATATTGATGATGATTAGCGAGACCTCTATGAGCAAAGGAAATAAGGAAAATTCATCCTTGAGGGCACAAGGGATGAATTGGAAGTTTCTCTAAGTAATCTAGAGCATCATGGGTGTACTAGGGCTACTAGTGTTGATGTCAGTATAAGAGCCTTTTTGAGCTATCATAGCATAAGTGTAAATCTATCAGAAAAGAGGATTCTCAGAAGAGAAAGTATAAGAGATGATTGCAAAAGGAATAGAGGAAGCAATGAGACAATATCATACTTCTCAATCATCTCCTCAGACAGTAATAGTGGCACCCCTCTCTTCATATGAGGTGGACCCCCTACAACAGAGGTGGTTCTAAAGTAATCACATGAACCCACTAGCTAGCTCGTCCGCTATAACTTTTTTGTGATATAGTAGTCTTTCAAAAATATTTATATAATATATTTGTGTTTAGTGTATATATGATACTACATACATATTTATAAGGATTGAGGCCATGGCATCATTTACTAGAAGGATATGTCATTGTATTGGGCATGCCTTTTCCACACCTTCTAGGTGACATGATTCATGGTACTCCAATGCCTACCGATACAGTTTGCCTAACACCAAGAATTATCTATGACACTTGGAAATAGATTGCACTACCATATGGCCATCCGACTACAAGACGATATGCCATGTAGAAGGCGGCGTGACCCAAAGCAGGAGTTGTCTAAATCGATATATGATAAATTTACATTACATTAGTACATTACATTTGTATCTGTATATAATTGACAATTGATATGAGAATATATATATATATATATATATATATATATATATATATATATATATATATATATATATATATATATATATATATATATGGGCTCATCTTTAATACCTGTGTGGGTAGCCTGATTTTTCACTACCCGCCCATCCAAAAGAGTAACTATATGGTACACAAGAGTAACTCTGAGATCAAAAGAGTAACTCTAAGATCAAAAAAGTAATTGCGCAGAAAATATACAGTCAGTAAATATATGGACGGGTTTTTTGATGGGGGGCAAATGATATTATTTTTGGATGAAATGTTTTGGGGAGAAAAATAAAATGCTCCTCTACAATTGTGAAATTTAAAAAAAAATATCAGGAAGGGTGCGCGAGTAGCTACCCGAGCGGGTATTAAATAAATCCCCTATATATATATATATATATATATATATATATATATATATATATATAGGGATAAATATTTGTTTCCCGCACGGGTAACTTAATCTTGCTACCCAACATTGTTGCATTGTCCGCCTCTTTCCCTGCGTGTGACCAAAGACCGAAGCTTCTGCAAATCTCCGTTGTTCAACGATTCTCCTCTGATCTCCTCCGCTGCTGGCAAGCATCCGCCATTGGACGGGCTGCTACTGTCCTTCCACCACAGAGTATTGGGGTTTCTATTCGTTACTCTAGCTTCTCCCTCTACTCTGCCCCTCTTCGATCCAAGAGCTCCAATTGACGGCGCGAATATTGCTTCTTAAGCTACATTGACGGTGACAAGGTCTCCTTCCATATCGATCAAGTGCTCCAAGTGTGTGTGCATCTTTCCCATCCTTCCCCTAGAGCAGTGCCCCGATCTGAAAGTGGTGCTCGACCTAGAAGGATAGCGACATTGTTCATTAATCCCCAAACCGCAAGAAGGGTTTTCCAGTTCTTAACTTTCCTAGAGGAGGACGACGAAGGTGTTTTTAAACTCATCTGAACCCTATTTGGCAGTCGTCTGAGTATCAGGTTAACATATTGATAATCATCAGTTGAAATCGTTGCTATTCAAGTGTGTCTGTCCAACTTCGAAATCTATTCTATTCAAATGTGTCTGTCCAACTTGGTAATTTGTTCTATTCTACTTGGTTTTCTTGGTGGAAGATGTTTGGGAAAAAGTTTTGTTGGATCTTGATGCTTATCTCTCTGATCCTTCAGTTGATCATCCTTTTGCTATTTTGGATATGCTTTTCTCATTACTAGATGATGGGATCTAGAATGCCAGTTTTGAATCCTGACTATTTTCCAGCTGCTAGCAATACTCTATGCTTTTGGTGTGCAAAGAAGGGCAGTAGAGTTTGCAGTTATTCTACTGCTCTAACAATACACTTCTATATATATCTCTTTTTCTTTGTACAACCTTCTCTTATTCTTCTCTTTTCTGGTTCTTTCCTTGATAGAATTAGTGCATTGTATATATCTTTTCTTCTAATGCATCAATTGGAGCGTGATTCACCCAAAAAAAACAATGTGCATTCAACTCTCTTGAAATCTGATTTGTAATGTGTATACTAATTTTTCTATTCAAGTGTGTATTCATCTCTCTGGTAATCTGATTTGTAATGTGTATACTGATTTTCCAAGAGAATACTTATTTGTAATGTGTATACTGATTTTCCAAGAGAATACTGATTTATAACAAATGTGTATTCATCTCTCTGGAAATCTGATTTGTAATGTGTATATTGATTTTCCAAGAGAATATTGATTTGTAATGTGTATACCAATTTTTCTATTCAAGTGTGTCTTTCCAACTTTGAAATCCATTTTATTCAGATTTGTACTTTGGAATACTAATCTATGGTTAGGCTATGTATGGATTGAGCAGTTATGTTGAAAACGTAAAGTTGTTTGTTAAATCATAATTGACTGCAATATGTTGTTACAGTTAATTGCACAATTATTGTTTCCCCCACATACCAGCATAATTCATTTATGCTCACCAACGTTTTGTTTGTCAGTGTTTTAGGTTCAAGTGAAAAGAACAAACAGTAAAGTGGCATATGTGGAATTAAATGAGAATTAAAGTACAAAGGAGGATTAGTTAGAATAGACTCTAGATGTGGATAAAAGTAGATATCCAAGTTTTTGAAAAAGGTATGAAAAGTTAATTTTTATTACAACCTTTCAGTTTAGTTTAGTAGAATTTGATAATTATTATTGATTATTTGTTGAACCTTTGATCCGAAAATTGAGATAATGTCTATGACCTCTTGGTCTCCCTTAATTGGGGGTTACTGGGAGGCGGGGTCGTTACAGATCATGTATAGTACAATAAGAGATAATAGATATGCTTATGATGTAGTTATGCTCATGTTGTAAACATACTTATGTTGTCAAATATACTGACACTGATGGTTAAGATATTGCTACTAGCTATGTTTAATATTGCTAGCCATACCTATGTAATTAGAAATGCTTAAACTGCTAATCATGCCTATGTAGTTCATTGTGTTATGATGTTAGTTATACTAATGATATATATATATATATATATATATATATATATATATATATATATATATATATATATATATATATATATATTCCCTTTATTTCAGATGCCAATATTAATAGCCATGTTATGTTACTAGACATATTCATGATGTCTGGGATGCTTATGCTACTAGATTGCTTGTACTGTTAGCAAGGCATATGATGATATTCAGATTAATGATAATGATTGTCATTAGATACAATTTGATGATATTTAAGTAGATATATATCTAAAGAAATGGATTTATTTGTTATCTATATATGCATTGATGATCATACATGTTGCTAAGATGATTTGCTTAATCTGTTTAGTATACTTGAACTGTTCAATCTGTTCAATTGATTATTAAATACTACAACTGCTTAGTTATCTACTATTTAAAATGTTGTAATCAATAAGCATTGTTGGAGGTTATATCTCTTGTTGGGACATGGGTCTCACCCTTGTGGTTGGCCACATCTTTTTAGGTAATCAGAAGTGACGAAAACAAATGTGTGGAAGAAAAGAGGAGCTATAGTAATGAATCTTTGAGAAAGTTGATTAGATGTCTAGTGTGTCCTAGAGTCATCCCTGTACTCTTAGGTTCAGGCATGAAACGTTTACATATGGTATTTCAAATGAATCCAAATTTTGTTAGCATGTAAATGCTTGTTTGTGTGGCATATACAAATATTATTATCCTGTGTATATATATCGTGGCTAAGGTGATAGAACAATTTGTATCAAATTCTTGTCATAGTATGGATAAAAGAAAGATGTTGGGCTCTTATGCAAATGTTTCTGAGTAGGTGCTGACGTTGAAATCAGTTTTAATTTAGCCATATTTTTGGGTATGTGGTTAATTGGTAATTGATTATATTTTATGTTTTGAGTAATCTCGTTTAGTGTAACATGTTCTTACATTTATATCATCAAAATTATTCAAATAAGAATTGTATGAGAAGAAGTATCTATCTAATCCTCCTTTTAAGTTAACTTTAATGTCTTCAGGTACATTCATTTGTCCATCATTTCTTGATATTATCTTATCTAGCATATACCTAAAATTCTATAAAACAAAAGCATGAATCATCATATCCAAATATACTATGTAAACAGAGTGCATGCTAAAGTGTAAAAGTAAACCATCAACATAAATACCATCAAATATTTTCAAATAAGAACTGGCATTTTCTTCACATATTCTTTTTTTATGTGATACTCATAGGGGCATTATAATTGAACAAAATGTAAATAGACATCCAACAATTAAGTTGTTCAATCTTTGAGAAATCCTCAAAAAACATCGACAAACTAATGTGAGTAGTCATAGGTGTAACCACATACCTCAATGGTGAGTCATGAAAATTTTGTAGACATTAAGCATATTATCCAATCAAGAAAGCAAATCAAGCAATCAACTTTAATTAGGGCCAATGAGAGACTGACACTTCAGTCATTATCTACACGTTTCCTTTGTCGTTGGGCCATATTAGTTTTTAGGAAAATGACATGTTCTCCCTTGCACCTTACACATGCATGTATGGGCACATTAGTCATTAGACCACTAGGCTCCTCTTTCCTTGTGAAGCAACCCGCTCACGTTCACATGAGGTTGTTGTATGATTCTACAGGATTAGGAGACAAGGTAGCGACTTCAATTCTATTGCATCAAAGAATCGAGAGGACTCCAAGTGCCATGCACTCCCCCACCCCCTCGACGCCTAGTGTAAGATCCACAACACCTCTGTTGCATATCATAGATGCCACCTTTGTCATTGCGGTCAATGCAAACTCCAGTTCCCACCCTGACTTGGCTACCACCACAGACCACTAGAGTACAACCCTCTCTCCATGTAATTCCACATGGATCTAGGCACCCTTATATACCTACTGAAACTTGGTAGGGCACGACCTGAGCAGAACGTGAATAGCGCAAACCTTGACCTTGGGTGGAGTTCATTGTAGGTCTAGAAGTAAAAACTAGGGAGGTAGTCTTTTGCCCCAGAGAAAGGCAACACCGATTGGGGTTAAGGACTCCCTAGGGTACGTGAGCTCCTCGAGTAGTCCATCATCACAACATGCACTCATCCTTCACATATAAAAGAGGGAAGATATGGGTAGTGGTGCATGAAGGGTTGATTTGCCATGACTGGCTGCTCTAGGATTAGTAGTGAGTTCTGTGGGAGACTTAGGGTTGATGAGGCCTTCTTATAGGCCTGTTGTTAGGGATCCAATCTACATCCATCGATAGGTTGTGTGAGTTCTCTATAATGAACTCACTAAGGGAAAGGGGTGTCTCTCTTATAAAAGAAAGTAACTTTCTTTTATTAAAAACCCTTATTTCTCAAAATAGTTATATCTTTTTGTTTATAGTTCACTTTCCTATCAAAATTTAGAAAAAAAATCCATTTAATCTCACCATCTTCTTGGTAAACATTGGGTCCATAATGAACAATCACGAATTCCAAACTTGCCTTGCATGTGGATATTTAGTTGTCCATAATATCCCTTTTTGCTTTCCCATACTACTTCCTTTCTCTCACAGTTATGGAAAAACACTTATGGCAAGGTATGCATACTTTGCAAAGGAACATAATTGATAGATTCACAATGTAGGAAATTGCATATCCATAACTCAATTACTAACTTCACTTGATTAACACAAAAAAATCCATAAAGGAAAAGATATAAATATGTGGAATTTTATTGGACTAAATTGATCATAATTCTATATTATTCATATGTCACTCTATTTGATATATATATATATATCATCTAAGCCTCATTTCTAATTATGTTGGGGGTCCTCTACATAGATCTTTCATTTCCATTCAACTCTATCATGGGTCATATTCTGGTTGAGATGTAGCGATTCAAAATCTCTCTTTATAAGCTCTTCCCATGTTACATTAGGCCTTCCTCTTCTTCTATTAATTGTGTTTGCCTCGATAGTGTTGCTTTGTATAGGCACATTAGTCGGTCTGCATTGTGCATGTTCATACCATTTGAGTCGGCCCTTGTACAACTTGTCCTCATTGCTTGACACCCCTACTTTATTCCTCATATAGTCATTTCTCAAGAGATCTTTTCTTGTCTTCCCATGCATCCATCTCAGCAGACACATTTCATCCATGTTCATCTTGCTGAGTCCTTGTTTCTTCACCTCCCAACATTCACTCCCATAGAGCATGGTTGGCCATATAGCGATTCTATAAAATTTGTTTTTTAGTCTAAGAGGAATATTCCCATCACATCATACTCCAGTTTCACTCCTCCATTTCAACCATCCTATCGTGATCATGTGAGAAACGTCAGTTTGGACATCCCCATCTATTTAAATGATAGAACCCAAGTATCAAAATGTATCACATTTTGATATATCTACTTTGTACAACTTTAATCCACCATTCACAGTGTGATATTATCTAAAATTGCAATGCATATACTCAATTTGTCTCCTACTAATCATCAATCCATTTGATGTAATACCTTTCTCCAAAGTTCAAGTTTATCATTCAATCCATCTTTAGTTTCATTAATCAATACAATATCATCAGCAAATAACATGCACCAAGGAACATCATCCTAAACATTCTTTGTCAACTCATCCATAACAAGAACGAACAGATATGGGCTGAGTTTGGATCCTTGGTGTACCCCAATTGTGATAGGAAATGTAGGTGTCTATCCTCCAGGAGTCTTCACACTTTCAATAGAGCTACCATATATGTCTTTAATCAAGTCAATGTATTGGATTGACACACCCTTTTTCCTCAAAATCATCCACAACACTTCCTAGGATACTCTCTTTGATATATTATCCCAATTAATTATGGGAACTCATTAATATATTCCCAAATTATATCTAATATGTTTTGATCTATTAGGATGTCTTTCATTATACAAAATGTGATCTTTTTAAAGATTATTTAAAATAAAACCATTATCCCATGGAATATCCTCTTTCTCTCAATTTCTAGAATTTTCTTCCTTTCTTTATTATTTTCATGTATACAAAGGTTACATTAAGATGATATTATTTGATGCCTGAAACATAGCATTGCCACTCTTGGCTAGATAAATATTCCTTTAATTATCTAAAACTCCATGTATTTTATTTTCCTTAGGAAACTTGATAAATATTCTATTTATCATATCAAAAGCCATTATTATCTATCATGTATGGATTTATTTTATTAACTTGTTCTAAAAGCACCCATTCCACAAAGGTGGTTGACATTAAAAATTTTCTAATAATACCATTGGACAAAATTATTTATAAATCATACTTTATACTTATATCATTTAATTTTACTAAAATTGAGGATATGAAATTCACCCCTCCTTAAAAGGAACTTTGTCCCCAAAATTCACACTCAATAAGGTGAAGGTGAATGATAACTAATCTTAATTCAACAACTTAGGGTTAGCAATCCTACTTAGACATCTTTAACAACTTTTACTGATATGAAAATTCCACATATTATTGCTAAAACTGGTACTTGAGTTCAATTCAAGGTATGTCCACATCCTTAGTATGATATCATCTCTTGGTGATTATATTTTTCATTTGTGAATTCTAATTTCACTTGGTGATTACCTTTTCACCTAGGTTTCCAACCTATTGTACATTATGCATCACATAAGGTTAGGTAGCACCTCAGACTCTAGATCATGACATTATGTTCAACTTAAGATATTCATTCTCACATGCCAATTTTAAGCATAATATATGTCTACCCAATCTTCTCCCTCATAATAAGTGTTTGATGCAACTCAAAAATGAAGTTCATTTCATTTCAAGAGTAGAGATGGTGTATCCCCACTTTTCTTCTCAAAATTTCACATTTTAGGTTGAATCATCTTCAACATGACTTTAAACCAAAAATTACTTTTTAATTCCCAACGTTCTTATATTTTATGAATTCAAGTGTCTTTGTCACTCTGGAGTTTTTGCACGACTCCTCTTAAGATTTCATTATTAAATGATTTCTTTGTATCTTTTATATTTATACTTCATGTATCATGAATCTTAGAAACTTCCTCAAGGTATCTAGCGGTATAGGTACTTTTGGAGTGATCTCATCCTTATGCATCCAGGGAGTTCCTCTCACATTCACCCCTTGGGTCTCATGAACTCATGAAGGTGGAGAATCTCTTGAGTCATGGGTCTCGGGAAAACATAGTTGTTACCTCCTAACCAGATGGTCTTATGCATCCTGGGCACAATAATCTCCTAATCTTAGCAGTCTTATGTAACTATAATACTCCCTAGTTGACCTGATGATTGATTTAGGGCTCTACCCTTCCCACAGTTATTTGAGATGTTATTACTCCATACTATTTTGTTGCACATTATTTTCATATGTAATTCTTTAACCCAAATTTCCTCCATCTCATATGGTGCTCATTATTCACTTTATGTCCCCTCATTGGGATCATGGAGACCTTTTCCCTTCCAGGCTTGGTCTCAGACTGTTAGCCACTTCTATAGTGACTTTTCCTCATGCTCCTAAGAGATGGCATACTTGGGTTCAAAGAATCATACTCAATACACATGCCCTCATATTTTGTGTACTTAATGCTTCACACTTTAGGTGATGTCCATGGTTACTTCAATCTTTAAATTGATTGGTAAACTCACCCCAATAGGGGAGGTCCTAACATGGGGTGTCTTATTGACTCATAGGAGGAGGTTAGGCTCTCTAACTATAGCTTGACCCCAAGGTCTTAGGATTTTCCCTCCCACATAGGTCCTTTTTCCCACTCTTAGGTTGACCCACCCCAGAGGGACACCAACCCTAAAAGTTGAATTTTCATTTGAATATACATGTTATATTATAACTTCTCAACTCTTACTTGCTCTATCTTTGTGGTATACTCTCTCGCTGGGAGGGATTCATATTCACTCGCTAGGAGTATTTCAATTATCTACCCACTCTCTAGGGGTGATCGCCATTCATACCCACTCACTGGGGGTTTCTCAACATCATACTCACTCGACGGGAGTATTTTAATGGCATACCCACTCACTGAGGGTAGCATCCCCATTCTCTGGAGGTAATTTCAATAACACACCCACTCATTAGGGGTAATTTCAATTGCATACCCACTTGTTGGGGGTACATTCAATGGCATACCCAATCACTGGGGAAGTTTCAATATCTTACTCACTCATTAGGAGTATCATACCCACTCATCGAGGGTATTCTTTATTCCTCAATTCCTTCAGAGATAGCATTAGGGCAATGAGCAAGTTATATTCATATTTTCAAACATACATTTTATTGTTTTAACCTATCCACTCTTATCCTCTTTTCTCAGTGGTGTTCCCTCTCTTTAGGGGAGACTCTTTATGGGGAACCCTGTCTAAGGGTTTGGTCCCTATAGTAGACATCTCATACATAGGCCTTCCTCTATTGGCTCGAGGTTATTTCATATCCATACATATACATTCCTTTGTAAGCTTGATCATCAATCATCTCCATGATGACTTTAGTCACCCCATGTTGTTTAACTCACTAGAGATCAATATAGGGTTTGAGAAGGTTACATCCATAAAATGAGTTGTTCATAGTTTCATTATGTTTCTTAAAGCTTTTCTCAGTAGTACCTTGTTCCACATCCATATATTCATGGGGGACTGAGTCACTTAACTCATTTATATTTTTCTTATTCCTTTTACATCCTAATTAGAGTTCACATGGGTAGGGTTACTCTATCACACACACTACTCTCATTTCCTAGGGTTAGGGTTTTGGGTTAGGTTAGAGACTAAACCTTGCATATTAGGGTTTCTATGCCCTTTGAACCACTAGGGTTTTCCCAAACCAACCCTAGTCGCATCTAGGGTTACCCTCACAGGAGAAACCCATTCAAAAAATTTATTTACTTTGTCATTGTTTCCACATTGTATGTACAATATTTATTTCCATATTTCATGTATATTTATTATTTCCACATAGTATGTACATTAATTGGTGGATGATGCCTTAATACTACTTCTTCAAAAAAAACCCTAAATTTAGATTAGGAGGGAAGTTTATTTTATTGTTTATTAAGCAAGAGGATGAGAAGTGGATGAATCAAGATGCGAAGAAAACCTAAAGGTGTTTTACTTCAAGCAAAATCGTTCGACTTTGGCCAGACAGGATGTATGGGCCCGTGAGTCCTCATAAGCTAACTAGTCATGTGGAGGAAACTTCTGCCAGCCCCCATGGTCGTGGTCCCTTATAGACAACATCATCTTTAGAAAATACTCTAATAATTCCTTCATATTTCTATAGATTACTTGAAGTTATAAACTACTAATATTATATAAAAAATCTGGGACTCTGGTACCAAATGTAACGACCTAACTTTTTAGCAACCCTCAATTAAGGAAGGTCAAAAAGATGAGAGCCATTACCTAAAATTTTCTAAGGATCCAAATTTTAATCAAACAATAAATAATAGAAAATAATTTTATTAATTCAAAAATATTGTTTATAAGGTGTTCCTCTAGAACTTACATAACATTACATCATCTAATTGTACATATGAGAATTGTATGAGAAGTAGTATCTATCTAATCCTTCTTATAAGTTAATTTTTATATCTTCAGCTACATTCATCTATCCATCATTTTCTGATATTATCATATCTAGTATGCACCTAAAAAACTGTGAAACAAAAGCATAGATCACCATATTGAAATATATTGTGTGCTTGGGGTGCATGCAAAAGTGTATAAGCTATCAACATATATTCTACCAGATATTTACAAATAAGAACTGGTATTTTCTTCACATATTCTTTCTTTGTGATAATCATAGGGCATTATAAATGAACAAATGTAAATAAACATCCAAAAGTTTAGCTTTCATCTTCGAGAAATCCTCAGAAAATACTGACAAACTAACGTGGGTAGTCGTAGGTGTAACCACATACCACAATGGTCAGCCATGTAGATTATGCAGTCTTTAAGCATATTATCCGATCAAGTAAGCAAATCAATCAATCAACTTTAATTAGGGCCAATGAAAGGCTGACGTATCAACCGTTATCTGCTTGTTTCCTTTGTAGATGGGCCGACTTGGTTTTTAGGAAAATGACATGTTCACCCTTGCACCTTACATGTGCATGTATGGGCACATTATTCATTAGACCACCAGGCTCCTCTTTCCTCATGATGCATCCCTCTCGTGTTCGTGTAAGGCTATTGTATGACGCTATCGGGTCAGGAGGTAAGGCACCAGCTTCAATTCTACTCTGGGGAAGCATCGACATGGATCAAGGAGACATGTACTCCTCTTCCCCCTTGACTCCTTATACAAGAGCCACCACACCTCTGCCACATATTGCAGATGCAACCTCCGGCTACAGTCAATGCAAACTCTAGTGCCCTCCCTTGCTTGGTTTCCAGTGCTGACAGCCAAGGTATGACCCTCTTTTTGTTGCAGTTCCCCATAGATTTGGGCACCCTTGTACACCTGCAGTAGCTTGGCAGGGCACATCCCAACTCCCAAGTAGGAGGTGGATAATGCAAACCCTAACATTGGGTGGAGTTTATTGCAGGTCAAAAAGTGAAAACCAGGGTGGTAGTCTTTTGCCCCGGAGTAAGGTGACACTGACTGGGGTCAAGGACTTCCCAGAGCATGAGAGCTCCTTAGAAAGATCGCGATCACAACCTTCCACTTGTCCTTCACATATAGAAGTAGGAAGATATGGGAAATGGTGCCTGAAGGATTGATTTTCCATGATCGAATGCTCTGTGATTAGTAGTGAGTTCTTTGGGGAGACTCAGGTTCGATGAGTACTTATTATTGGGATGTGGGTAGGGAGCGAATCTACATCCATCGAAAGGTTATGAGGGTTTCCAATGATGAACTTGTTGAGAGAAAGGGGTGTCTTCCTTCTAAAAGAAAGTAAAAAAATTTTGTTATTAAAATCCCTCATTTATCAAAATAATTATATCTCTCTATTTATTCACTTTCCTATCACAATTTAGAAAAACTACCTTTTAATCTCATTCTTTTCTTGGTAAACATTGGGTTTATAATGAATGGTCACTGACTCCAAACTTGCCTTATACGAGGATATTTAACTATCCATAATATCCCTTTTTGCTTTCCCGTACTACTCCCTTCTTCTCACGAGTATGGAAATACACTTATGGAAAAGTATGGATATTTGCCAAAGGAACACATTCAATAGATTCCCAATTTAAGAATGCACATATCATAACTCAATTGCCAACTTTACTTGATTAACACAAAAATTCCATAAAGGAAAACATATAAATATGTGGCATTTTATTGGACAAAATTGATCATAAATTATATATTATTCATATATCTCTCTCTTTGATATATTCTCCTAATTATTTATGGGAACTCATTAATATGTTCTCAACTTATATCTAACCTGTTGGGATTTATTGTGATGCCTTTCATTATACAAAATGTGATATTTTTAAACATTATTTAAAATAATAGCAATATCCCATGGAATATCCTATTTCTCTCAATTTGTAGAATTTTCTTCCTTTCTTTATTATCTTCAAGTATACAAAGGTTACATAGAGATAATGTTATTTGATGCCTCAAACATTGTGTTGCCACTCTCAGCTAGATAATTATTCCTTTAGTTATCTAAAATCCCATGTATTTTATTTTACTTTGGAAACTGACAACCATTTTATTTATCATATAAAAATCCATTATTATCTATTCCTGTATGGATTTCTTTTATTTAACTTGTGTTACAAGAACCCATGCTAAAAAGGTGGTTAATAGTACCATTGGAGAGGAATATTTATCAAATCATACTTTATATTTATATCATTTAATTTACTAAAATTTAGGATATAACATCCTCTCCAAGAGTGGAAAACATGTAAATGGGGTGGAGAATGGCCAAAACCATACAAAATAAGGGTTTTGGAGTGGAATGTGATGAATGGGGGAGATAAATGGTTAGGTGAGTGTTAGGTGGAAACAATGAATGCTAGTGTTATTAACCTTCAACCCCCAAATTCCACTAAGGCTTATGTAGGGGCTTAGGGTATCAAGGGTTTAGTGTGGGTAAATGGTTAAGTAGTTGAAAAAGTGGATTAGGGTTTCTAGTGGAGGACCATTCTATCAATAATGGTCGTGGTGCTTGTAATATAAAATAGTTGTTTTAGAAGGAAATGGTTGCATAGGAATGGTGTGTGTATCAAGAAATGGGGGGAAATACATGTAGGTGGCACATGTATGGTGGGTATCACAACTGTGTTGATATGAAGATAGAATGACCATGGTGGGTACCACGACTGTGGTGGGGAGGACGGAGGGAGAGTGTGGTCGTGATAAAAATCATGACATTGGCTGGTTGGCATAATTGTGTCGGGTGAAACAGTCATGGTAGCCTCCACTTGCCATAGTAATTTTTTTGAAATTGGTTTTGGTGGTTGGCTTGTGGAATCCTTGCAAGATCTGTGATTTCCCTATGATTGGGGTTCTAGTAGGATGACTATGGCGATGTACCACAGTTGTTTTGGGGGCTTTCTTGTGCTCTTAAGTTCATCAATTGGTCATCCATAGATCTTTTTTGTTTCATTTTGATCTTTAATCACTTGGAGTAGGTTTAGTGTAGTCCACTTTGGCTTCCTTCAAGTACGTGGAAGTCCTAGGATAAACCTCCATACGTCCCTTCCATTAAATAGTGATCATGTTACCTATAAAACATGCAAAAAAATCCATAAGTGCATTTGATATAATATGAGAATTATTAGGAAATATCACACATTCCAAGTATCCTTATGCGAAGTATGAGCAAAATGAGACAAGATGAAGACCCAATTGAGGTTGTTCTGGTGCCATTGCTGGGAAGTGGTGATTAGGTCTAGATAGTTGTTTCCCTTTTACCTTTTTTAGTTCCCCTTGCAATTTTGTTTTTTTCTTGCATTAAGATTTTAACTTGCTTTTCTTTGCTTGGTTCTACTTCATGCAGGTGGCAATGCATGTTTAGTTGTCACTTCCTATCTATTGATTCTTTCTTTGAATACCCCAACATAGGTAAGAGAAATCGAAGGAATCAGAATATCCAAGTGGGAGAGGAAGAGATGGGAGAGAAAAATGAGACCACCGCCTCATGGTGACTATGAGGTAGACAACCATGTAGAGCATCCAATCCTACCTCCTACAAGGCATCTTCATGATTATTTAATGCCAAACAACTACAATTAACCTATTCCTACAAGGATGGACCAAAAGCCTAGGAAATCTTTCTCGATCCCATCGGATCCAGTGGGACTGCTTCCTACTTTCTATGGATTGAAGAAAGAGAACCCTTATAAGCATATTGATGACTTCATTGAGACCTACTCTAGTTTCTGTATGCCAGTTGAAATTGATGATTCTATTCTCCTTACATTCTTTATGTTCTTTCTTAAAGACAATGATAAGGAATGTTATTCCTCCAACTAAAATTGTGACATGGGGAGCTATGAAAAATTACATTATAAAGAAGTTCTATTTGATTTCCAAGCTTACCCAATTGCAGAGGAGCATCAATTCATTCAGAAAAAGGGAAAATGAACAATTCCATGAGAGTTTGGAAGGATTTCTAAATCTCTTGAGAGATTGCCCCCACCACAAGGTACATTTATGGCATATTATATAGTCCTTCTACTCTAGATTGTCTCAACTGGGTCAAATTATGGTTGGCTCCTCATATGGTGGAACTTTTACTACAAAGCCTCTTAAATCGGATCAGATTCTTTTTGAGAACTCAATGGAAAATTCTAGGGATAGAGATCTAGTGCAACCAATGCTTATGATATAATTATTGGTGTTTCTTAATCTACTACACAACCTCCCACTTCAAACGATGTTGATACACAAATGATGAAGATTCTAGCTGATAAGACAAACTTTATGAGGAATAAAGTGGGAGGTTCCTCTAGCCATGCAGTGCAATCTATTGAGTCTTTTAATGAAGAGGTAACGGTCTTCAATATTTTAATAATAGAAATTTCAATTCCCCCAATGTCTAAATCATACTCCCCTATGTGTATAATTCAATCAAATTTTTCTTGGAGATAGAAAGGGGATGATTCACATGGTAGCCAAGCCAACAACATCAAGGTCAAAAGTACATCTCAAGGAATGAGGATGAAGTATTTTATAGGTTGAGAGGCTTAGATAAGGTAAAGAAAGATGTATCCAGTCATGGACAAACTATTAATAGGTTAGAATAAAGATTGGATCGCCTCTCTCTTACACTTACTCGCCTTGAGGTGGGGCGGCTCCCATCTCAAAACCATGGTGAACCAAACAATGTGGATGGTCAAATATGTGTTCCTCAAAACACCTAATTTACATCACAAGTGCAAGTGCGACCACTACATTAATACCAAGGTCCCTTCATACTTATGCACTCCACCACAAAAACCACAATAACAATACCAAACCGTCCTCCTCTTCAATAACCATCCTCCTAAGGGCATGTAAGTCAATGTGTCCCACCTCTACCTCCTCCACAATAATAACAAATCACCCCTCTCACCATGTAGAAGTTCATGTCATGATGGTAATAAGGAGTCAAAGAGTGAGAAGCCCAAGGGTCGAGTGAGT
The DNA here is from genome assembly GCA_963693085.1 of Alisma plantago-aquatica. Classification (NCBI taxonomy): domain Eukaryota; kingdom Viridiplantae; phylum Streptophyta; class Magnoliopsida; order Alismatales; family Alismataceae; genus Alisma; species Alisma plantago-aquatica. The sequence continues at coordinate 153,757,287 of OY856411.1, forward strand.
CATGGGATCCAATCATATATGTTGAGATACTCAGACAGAAATTATATATGTTGATATCAGGATTCCATGTTCAATTAATACTAGAAGATCTTGTGATATTGCAATGCATAGAATTTCTATGTTAACATCTTCTGTCCAATTATGTGATTCCAAGTGTACCACCTTGACCTCCATTTAGGAGTGTTTCTACTCATTTTATTGATTTTCTCATTCTTAGTATTCCACCAATGATTCATGTGATTCCTCAAGCTGGCCATGTTGACCCTCCCAAGTCAGTTGCAAGTGCACCACCTTTACTTGGTGCGTTGAATGATCCCTCATCATCCAAGAGGGAAAAAAGAAAAATGTTGACATTCTTTAGATCTTTAGAACTAGTGAAGGTCAGTATCATGTTACTTGATGCAATCAAACAAATTCCAACTTATGCAAACTTTCTCAAGGATATGTTAATTTTTAAGAGAAAGACTAATGTAAGGATGCCCAATAAAGTGGATCTCACTAAGAAAGTGACCTCCATATTTCATAATGCTCTGCCAATTAAAAGATATGACTCTAGATCCCCTCTTATTCCTTTCCACATTGGTGGCCACATCAATGAGAGATCGTTGATTGACCTAGGCGCTAGTTTGAATCTTATGTTGTATAGTATTGTTTATCTTAAATTGTGATTAGGCAAACTAAATCCAACCATTTGGACTAAGCAATTGGCCGACCGATCAATTAAGGTGCTAAGGGACAAGGTGGATGATGCGTTGGTTATGCTTGATTTATAGACGATGGTGGTGTATTGTTCTTGATATCGAGTCGTAGGAAAAGAAATATAACATTCCAAAAAAATGTGGATTTTTTAAATCCTTAATAGTTTTTTTTATAGATTAAAGATACTTTATGGATTATAGAAAAAAAACAATCTTTCATTTTGGAACAATGATGTAAGGAAAATAAAGGAATCTGAAATACATTTTCTTTTATATATGTATTTATGTGTTTTAAATATCTCAAAAGATAATAATGATTAGTATCCATTCCTTTTTCTCTCTACTACTCATTAGGATATTTAAATGAGATAAAGATAAAACATGAGACTTGGAATCTGAAAATACAAAATAGATTACTTGGATAAGAAGTTTTCTTTTCTTTTTAGATAGCTTCTAACATACAAGATAAATAAAATTGTCCTTTTTCTCTCTTCTCTGAGGTAATATCTCCAAAAGGCATAAAATATATATAAGATAAATCTAGAGTTGGAGTTCAATCTTTCCTAACTCCCACCATATGTGTAGGTTATGTGTATCCGTCTGGTTATAGTCAAGCGTGCGGACATCCTGGAAAACATGGCAATAGACAACAAAGAGTGGATTGTGAGGAAGAACTTGGCTAGAGCCATTGGCCCACCGCACATGTATGGTTCTTATAATAGTCATAATAAAGTCAGAGTATGAAGTGAGAGAAAACTCCACCTTCTCTCTAGAAACACCTTAAAACCCTAACCAGCTGCTCAGAGCTTAGCCCCATCTTCTCTGGTGATCTTGCTATGATCTCCCGCACCATCACACCTCACTGACCTCCATCACGACATCAAGATACAAGCTTTCAAACCAAGGTACATAGTCTGTTCCGTTTTTGTTTCTTTTTCCTCCGCCTCATCATCCGTCCAGGTTCCGCCATTACCCCCCACATCGTAGTGACAACAGCTGATCGGAGACCGGGACAACATCAATACTCAATTTTATGATCCCACTCTAAAATCAATGTCTACATGCACCTAAAATCCAACACCTATTGATCTTCCCCATACCGTGGCGGCCGGGATAGTCGCTTGGGGTTCTTTCAACCCAAGTTCCATTTATTACTCACACCAATCTACAATGACACCCCCCGCCTGAGCTCTGGCTCATCTTTACTCCCTGACATGATACCAGATTGTACGCCTGATCCTCTTCGTCCTTTATCCTCTCTGGGGATAGAGTTCATTTTTCCCTTACTCCCATCATCCTCCATCCCAGCTATCAAATCATGAGAATTGGAGGCACTTTTTCTATGGATTTGAGCTTCAAAAAAAGGACTTGGGGGCTCTCGAGCAAGCCATATCACTTCAAGAAAGTGGTCCACCATAAAAAACTACCAACAAGACCTGATTCAACTCATTCCCCATCACTTTCAGTCAAGATGACCCCCAGATTCACCTTTATGGACTACCATCTGTCCAACCTAGCCTTCCTCTCTAGCATCCCCCTACCTAGGGCATGGAAATACCATCACTTTGACATCTCCCCGGGGCCAAATACTATCTGCATGGGCAACCGAACGTTTCCGGTGACCATTGAATGGTCTAGACAAGACGATCCTGGTTGGTGCTGTAAAACATCGACCCTGATGATCACTGAAGGTTGGGCTAACATGATATCTTCCCTAAAGCTTCAGAGGGAATGGAGCATCTTCATAAAACCATCTTCTCATAAAAACCTCACAGCCTAGGTTTGTGATTTCAACAATGAAACCCCCCAGGAGATGTACCCCATTTTCTTCAGCCAACGGGAGTGCTCTCTCTCATCTACCTCTGACTCAGCAAACCAACTCTTTGTTAGGGATGAATACCAACTCCCGATAGGGATGAAAACTGGCCAATCTCCATATCATCATCCTTGGAGGAAGAAGACTTAGAGGACACAGCGACATCCACAACTCACCAGAACTCAATCACATCTAGGTATTCCCCTCCCCAAAAGGGAGACACTTTCTTCCAAGCAACCCACCAGATCTCAATCGCAGCTAGGTTTTCCCCTCCCCAAAAGGGAGCCAATCCCTTCCATATCACCCATTCTCCTCAAGGTCCTAAAGATGACATCATTCTTAGTGATGAAGAAAAATTAAATCTCAACTTTCCCCATCTAGGGCATCTTCCATCGCTCTCTTTGATCAATGAGAGCTTCAAAAAAGACCATCTTTCTCTGGCCTGGGTTCTAGCCCGTCCAAAACGCTCTTTTCGGGCTTTACTATGTACCACCTATAGCAGCAGAACCCATTCTTATTCCAGATGCCCCAAACGTATCACTTGCTTCAGGTGCCAACATAAAGGTCACACCAAAAGATACTACAATGCTCACCCCAACTCTGCTCGGCCCAACACTGTCCCGAGAAAGGGAAGACACTTCCCCAGAGCAAACCACGATTACAACACCACTTTTTGACAAACTTACCACTTACCAAGGAAGGACAAATCAAATCACCTGAGAAAACCAAATCAACCTCCCCTTTTCTCCAAAAACCCTTTTGCATTCCTTGTAGATCCACCTCTCCCGCCTAACCATGCACACGTCCCTCACAACAACCACCCACAACTAAAATCTTCTTCGCACATCCTTTCAAAACCTGCACTCCACAACCTTCCCCAGCTATATAACCCTACTTTGAATGCCACTACTAAACAAAACATCACCCTTCCCACCCACCACTTTGCTACAAACACCCTTTCTTCCTCGTCAATGGAGGCTCCTGCCCATCTCGAATATGCCATCCCCCTTGATCTCCCAGCAAACTCCATGAGACTCCTTAAGGTTTTCTCCTTACAAAGCGTCATAGCAACCATTGAAAACAACATAGAAAACAACAAGGTCAACATTCTTGATGTTACAAGAGCTATCACCCTTCTGATACCGGGTCATACTGTCCTCAAACCTAAGATTATTTCACCAACTCAGCTTATCTACTCCGTCCCTAAAGGAGCAAATATTGCCCATCTATTTTGTCAAGCCCTAACCATCCCTTGCGGCTCCAGCTTCGTTCAAGCCAACCTTACCAAATGGTATGCTGATATGGGTGCTTATGAGGCACCGGTAGAGGGGTCTGACTGGATCGCCATCTCAAACCTTCCCCCATACCTCTGGGAAGTAGAGATTTTCCGAGCAATATCACATACTATTGGTGCCACCCTCCAATACATCAGTCATGAGACTCTCTACCCTACACAATACATAAAAGCCTTCTGCCTCCTTTTTGTCTAACAAGATATATCACTCCCTACCGCCATTAACATCAGACTTGGCGAAACTATCTACAACATCAAACTCTCAACTGAACACCCCTCTGCTACTAAGACTGCCTTCTCGAACCTCTCAGCTCATCCACCTTCATGGTACTATCCATAAAAAAGTCAGAAACCCCTGAACACAAACTGCAAACCTGGTGACAGACACTTAGTTTGGGAAAGAAAAACAACCTCGACTACATCCTCGGGAAATTCAAACAAATCTTAAAACCTTAAAAGGCAAAGAACCTCTTCCCCACCCAAAGACCATTCCACCTCCTCCCCTATCATCCCTAGCCACACCTTCCCCCTCATACATAAGAAGGCAACCCATCCATCAATATTAGCTCAAATACTATGAATAAGCTTAAATTTGTTATCATTGATGAGATTAGGTCATTACAGAGTCCAAAGCAGAAAGACAAAGGAAAAGGAGACAACATCATCAAGTCTATTCAACCCATGTTGCCCAGCCCAAAAGGAGTGAAGAAAAGACACATTTTTAATGGCTCGGAGACAGGTAATATCACACCCAGTTCATCAACTTCACATGTCTCAGATAATCCAGATGATAATGATTTTCCTTCTCCTACTTTTTCTTCATTAGACCATGACTTGGACAAAATTGAAGATATAGCATCTTGGTCCACTATAGCTAGTTTCACCTCCTTCCCTGAAAAAATATGAATCAAACTTGAAAAAGAACTAGAAACCCACAAAGCCCTCGATAATATAGAAAGTTTCATGGGGTGGTCCAACCAAAGAAATATAGAAGAAGCATATAAAAACTTTAATCAATTGAGTTTTCTATAAGACCCCTTAATGTTTTTGGACATTCACACATCTCAAAATGAAAATCACATCATGGAATGTCTGTGGGGCAGCCAGTCTCAATAGGCATAAAGAAATAAGATACCACATCTATAAAAACAACATCGACCTTATAACTATACAAGAAACCAAAACAAATCTCTCTCCTGTTGCGCTCAAAACTATTGGAGGAAACAAGATATCATAATGGTTTCAAATCCCTTCATTTGGTTTCAAGGGTGATCTTCTATTGGGATACAACAACAATATTTTCACTCTCAAAAAAAAGAAAATTATAATTTTTCTATATCTCTCACCTTTAAAACATCTCTGATGGCTTCACTTGGATCTTCATGGGAGTGTATGGTGAACCTGGGTACAACAAAGTAGCATGTCTCACAGAATTGACATCCATCATGGCTGCAAACTACCAACAACCATGGCTCCTTGGAGGGGATTTTAATCTTATAACCCAAACCACATATAGATACAACCCTTCAAGCTCCACATCTTCCCTTTCTTCTGCTGACAGATATTTTGCTCAACTTCTCTCTACACACAACATGATAGACATCCAACCGTCCAATGCAGCTTTCACCTGGTCCAGGAGCAAATATTTTGCCAGACTGGACCACTTTATCTACTCTTCCTATTGGGAGGATCACTTCCCACTCGCAAATGCTCACATTGCACATAGAGCTATATCTGATCATTTTCCCATAATCCTTGATACCTCTTCGGTTTTTTGGGGCTCTCGACCATTCCACTTTGACAATTTCTGGATCACCCTCCAAAACTTCAAAAACTCTTGTGTAGACCACTGGAGTCTTGCCACAAATCTTAGCCTACACATTCTACATAACACTAAACAAATCAAAAATTTCATTAAAAAAACTGGACCCACCAACACCCCCTCAACCTCTCAGACTCCCTTAGAGACTTGGAATAACAATTCCTCTATGTGGAACAGGACCCCTATGCGGATCTTGCTCTTGTACTCACCATCAAAGATGAATTAGAGCACATCAAAAACTGCCTAGACATGAAGTGGAGACAGAGAGCTAAGATATCCTGGGCCAATGATGGGGACAAAAACACAAAATTTTTCCACAAAATTTGCAACAACAACCACATGAAAAATACTATAGCTTACCTCAACATTAATGGAATCATAACTATGAACAAACACATGATTACAACACACATTGTCAAGCTCTTCACATATATCTTCAATACTGAACATCAACCTTCTTTTCTAAATGCTCTTGATTGGAATTCTCTCTGCCCCACAAGGATTTTATATCCATAATCTCTCACTCACCCATTTTGCGCTAAAGAACTCAACCTAGCTATCAAGTCCCTGGGACTTGACAAATCTCCTAGGCCTGATGGCCTAAATGTTGAATTCCACCTTGCAAATTGGAATCATTATAGAAAAGACTTTCTCACCATCCTTCAGGAGCTACGTCATAGCAACAATGCTCACTGCAACCTTAAACACCTGAATAAAACCTTCATTGCTCTCACCAAGAAAACTGACCAACCTGATCTCATAACATAATACAGACCTATAAGCCTCATTAACACCTCTTACAAAATCATATAAAAAACCATGGCGAACCGAATAAAACCCCATATCAACCACATCATCCCTCTAAACTAGAACGCCTTCCTAAAAGGGCGTAGCATTCAAGATGCCTACCTTATGGTCAATGAAACTATCGACTTTTGCCACACCAATAAAACCCCAATCCTAGCCATCAAACTGGACTTTGAAAAAGCATTCGACTTCATAAACTAGAACTGCCTCATCAAAACCCTGGCAGGATTTGGCTTCCCAAACAAATGGATTCACTGGATACATGCATGTGTTTCTACAAATCACTTCTCCACCATCATTAATGGAGCACCTTTTGGATACTTCAAAAATACAAATGGCCTCAGACAAGGGGACCCGCTCTCCCCCTATCTCTTCATCATAGTTACCTCAATCCTCACCAAAATGATCAAATTAGGGGTCTATAAAGGCCTGATAGCCACACCATCTGAGTATAAGGGAACATCATACAATTTGTTGATGACACTATAATCCTTACACACCAGAAGACAACTCCATTATAAACACCATCAGGATCATCAACATCTTCTCTTACATCTCTGGGCTCAAAATTAATCTTCAAAAATCCTCCATCTTCGGAGTGCACATAGACCAACATATGATGAATAGATACAAAGCCTTGCTTAGGTGCAAGATTGAAAACTTCCCTATCAGCTATTTGGGCCTTCCTATCACTCCACTCAGTATCTCCCATACGACATGGAACCCAATCATAGAAAAAATCCAAAACAGACTCTCTTCTTGGTCAAACAATTTCTTGAACCTTGCTGGCCGACTCACTCTCCTCAACAGTGTTATCACTTCGATTACTACCCACTACCTCATCTGCAATCCACTCCCCTCCAAGACCAGAAACACCATAGACAAAATTAGAAGAAACTTCCTCTGGAACAACCACCACAATTCCTCTACAACAGGAAAGCACATCCACTTGGTGAACTGGGATACCATCACTGCTCCCATCAACCAAGGTGGATGGGGGATCATTAATCTAGAAAAACATGCTTTTTGTTTGATTGCTAAAATCATAAATAGCCTAGCTAACAATAAAAATACAATTTGGCAAAACTTAATCATGGGAAAATACTATCAGACATCCCCCCATGGCATAAGACTAAGAAGAAAAAGGCTTCGCCTCTTTGGAAGTACATAAACAAACACATCACTCTCATCAAGCAAATCATCTACACCCCTCCACACTCACACAATTTTATATCCTTTTGGGACGATCCATGGTTCAAAAATTGCACCATCAAAAATATGCACATCGACTGGATTATCTCAAAAAATCTTGCAAAAATCACCACGGCCAAAGCTCTTGGCCTCCTAACCAAACCAAATGCTCTCAAATGGTGGATACTTTCACATATCAACCATGTCGAACTCAACAACATCATCTATGAGTTAGAATACAACACCTCAAATGAAATTACTTGGAAATGGGGTGCGGAATATACACCCAAAGAGGCATACTTCTTCCTTTTATACAGAGGTATCTCCCCACCAAGCTCAAACTTCAACAACACTAGAAAATCCAAGAATATCATCATAAATTTAATTGAATAAGATCTAAATATTATCCATCACTGCAGGTCAACAGGCAACAACGGAAATAGTAGAAACTAATGCAGGTCAATCGGATGCGGAATATCTATGCCAGCTCAAGGAGATGCTAGATGAAGAAACGGGAATTGGACTTCTTCATGCCGCTGCCATAATTTTATCATAACCATATATTAGATCTTGTATGTTGGGGCTTGTTAAGGGGTGCCTCCCCCACAAACATCTTTCTTATGTCAACCATACTGCATTTTATTTTCTTGTTACATCAGTAGTGTAAAACCTGACTTTGCAGGTGATAGCTTACATTGTGTCATCAAACTTTCCGTGGTAATAATGAATATGACCTTTATCAAAAAAAAATGGCCGTTGGCCCACTAATTGACTATTGTTTTCCAAATTCCCTAATGAACATGTACGTCCCAGCCTATCCCCAGCCCTACCCCTCGTCTACAAGCTGGTTGGTATTACCTCAACTCCCCGCGATATATAGCTAGTTTGTCCCTATTGCACTCAGCGTGGGACACAAACAGGCGATGGCGAGGATGCAATCTGAAAAGAAAACTTGTCATCGTCATCATTATATTACAAGCTCCTGATTGATCTGGCATCTCGCGCATGTTTTTCTTCAACGTCCCTCTAGTTTTCATATAATAACCCACTAACTCCAAGTAGCAACTTAGATACCAATCTTAGTACTCACACAAGGAAACATCCATCTAAATCTAATCACCTTATGGATTACATTACCCAGTCGTGCATAGACTGGCGCCGCAGTTTGTTGCCCCTCTCCCTTCTATTTCTTTGTAATTTATTAATTGTTTATAGTCAATGAAATGGATTATATTTATAGAATTATGTTTTACGTCGCTATATTCTGCTTTTTCTCCCTCGTATTCTTAAAAAAACTAGAATCACGAAAAGCATATTCAAGAATGAACTACCACAATCACCAAAATCTTACCGAAAGGGACCAAAGCTCATCATCATCATCATCATCATATATATATATATATATATATATATATATATATATATATATATATATATATATATATATATTGAGAGAGAGAGAGAGAGAGAGAGTCAGGCTAGTGTACACTCGAGTGTACCAGAGGCACCGTACACCTCAGTCATTTTTGAAGATGCAATAATCTTTTTTTAAAATCTAAACCGATGATCTTCTTAATTATCATAATAACATACTATATAATAAATTTTAGCTCATTCGGACACTTATAGGTCATGCATCTAAAGGAGACAAGAATCATGTATTTCAAATTAGTTTTGTGCGTCGATTTTGTTGTTCTTGGATGAGTGACTTACACATCCAAATGAGTTCAAATTTTGTATGTGACCTATTATTATTGTAACCATGAAGATCAATAGATTAGATTTTGGAAAAACATAGTCTAGATAGGCAAACACCATTGGAGTGTACGACGTGATCTATACACTCGAGTGTATTCTAGCCTGACTCTCTCTCTCTCTCTCTCTCTCTATATATATATATATATATATATATAATATACTTGAGTGTATTCGGAGAAGAATACACTCAAGTAATTTTTCATGATGCAATATTTTTTTCAGAAATTTGATCTGTTGATCTTCTTAAACATCTTGTGAATAACTCATACGCAAAATTTGAGCACATTTGGACATTTATAGGTCATGTTAGAAAGACCGTAAAAATTATACATTTCAAATTAGTTTCGCACATTGATTTTTTTGCCTCATCCAAATGGGCTCAAAATTTGTATGTAGCCTAGTTATAGTATGATAGTGAAGATCAATAGTTTACATTTTATAAAAAAAAAGTCTTAATATGCAAACACACTTGAGTGTATTCGTGCGATCTGTACACTCGAGTATATTCTAGTCTGATATATATATATATATATATATATATATATATATATATATATATATATATATATATATATATATATATATATATATCTGAGGTAGGAAGTGTCCGTAAGGTTAGATTGTTCATTAGGATTTTATAATCATCATTAATGACGATGGGTACATGTAAGCTTACATGTACTCAGGTACACAATTCTTTTAGCATATATATATATATATATATATATATATATATATATATATATATATATATATACATATATATATATACATATATATATATATATACATATATATATATATATATATATATATATATATATATATATATATATATATATATATATAGAGAGAGAGAGAGAGAGAGAGAGAGAGAGAGAGAGACCAACATCTTTGGTCGTCCTGTAACATTCTCAAGGAAGTTAGGAGGCGTAAAGATGATTAAGTGCCATATTCAAATAATCCAATCGGTCATGAGAATTAACTGGTTCTGTAATCAAATATGAAAATACGATTCAAAAATTAATATGATTGGTAGCTAGTGGATGAATTAATTAAAAAATCTTGAATCTCTCATGATTGGAAGTCATATTCATATAACGCAGACACTACATTCCCATAATGGAAGATTGAAAATAAATTCCAGCAATGAAGAGGTTGTTCGATGATAACATATACAGAATTCATGAATGTTCTGATACCGACTACCTGGTTTAGACGTTATCACTAATGCCCTGACCCAAGCTATTTCCATAACCTGATCCACATCACACTAAACGAGTTATCTCGCTCAACTGTAGTCACCAAAAACCTGGACGAAAAGCACCAAAGGTCATCTCCGGGTGAGAAAAAGAAAACCAAACATCTTAAGTCCGTAAGTAATGACCCAAGGAATGTCATGATGTGTAAACATGACTCCATCCACAGGACGTTATTTTTGTGGATGGTATTGTCGTAGTCCGTGTTATGATGTATAATGAATGGTTCCGTCATACTCCACGCAATCAATGGTGTTAGAATCGTCGATGTTTTAGTTGGGGTTGTTGCTCCAGGTCTTCTACCTCGTCATCATCTCATGCATTCACATATCCTTTGTGTTAATCTTCTTCTTCTTCATCATCATCCATATCCGTATCATCATCCTCATCCTCATATTTATCTTCTTTTTCATTATATTTGCCATCATCGTTGTAATCTTCCTACTCACTCATATGTTCTTTTTTGCTCACTTCTTCCACGATTTTGGCCTATGGTTAATTAAATGACATACGAGCAACTATATACCAAACAATTCATTATGAATAATATATAAATTGGTCCATCGACTGTGAAAAAAAATGGAACGTGAAAAGTGAAAAAGAAAAGTACAACACGAGCATATGATTTGCACATGCCTACTCCATGATCAATAAACATTAAAGGTCATCTTGATGTGAGAGAAAGAAATAAATACATCTTAAAGTTCATGATGAACATCCCAAGGGAAATCAATATGCATAAAGATGACTTTGATGCAATATATATATATATATATATATATATATATATATATATATATATATATATATATATATATATATATATATATATATATATGCATAATATTTCCCCAAGTCTATATAACAATTATATTTTTATATTAAAATATATTCTATGATTTATATATATATATATATATATATATATATATATATATATATATATATGCATAATATTTCCCCAAGTCTATATAACAATTATATTTTTATATTAAAATATATTCTATGATTATATATATATATATATATATATATATATATATATATATATATATATATATATATATATATATAGATATATACTAATACAAACACACATAGTAGGATGGATATTTCAACATAACAACACTATCTATTGGTGAAAATTGTTTAATAAAAGGTAACAAAAAAGAGACATATTTTTTTGAACAGAACTAATCTAAGTGGTGACAGGAAGCAAAGTGAAAATAATGTTGAGAATATATTATAATGCAAACATGTGAGTATATACATGATGGGTACCAGCTGGCCAAACAAGACAAGATCACTCAAAATTGGACACCAAATTACACTAACCAATACCTTTACCAAAAGGTATAGAAAACACATAATAAAAATTCTAATATTTATCCAAAAGATTTGAAAATGAAAGGTCCACCACTTTCATCCATTTAACGACTTGTAGCTGTACATCATAATTTTGGTAACAGAAGTCACATCATATTTACCAAAGCTATATCTTTCACAATGATTATAAAATGTGCTTATACACATGGATGCAATCCAAAGTATGAGTAATAGATACATTCAACTAAATCAAACTATTTGAACCTGAGTGGACACAGAATAATCTAGAAATTCACCAAAAGATTATCACCAACCTCTAAGCCACTGCTATCTGCCACAAGAAGGTTCCTTTCCACTAAAGTACTAGTTATGTTGTAGGTCACCTAAAATATGGGAATAGCCACAAGGAGATACCCATGTCCCAATGATATGATATAGTAATAGTTAGAATATATGCTTACAAGAATACAAATAAAGAGTAACAAAGGCAGATTAACCATTAACCATTAGATTTTCATAGAAATGGAACATCGATATATGCAGTATGAGAGTAATAAGTAACATTTGCAGGTGTAGAAGAGCAATAACAAGAAACCATTAAGTTATTAGAATTATTAAAACATGAGTATTATGAGGTTTACCACTCAATCCACTTGTCAGTGATTGTGAAGTCTCCTAGCTCACCATTTATGGTCTTAGGATTATCAGTCTCCATAAGACCCCACAATGTCACAGTTTGTGCGAGTACAAACAAAGTGATGAGCACATTGATGAAATATATTGGTAGAGAGCTCAAATTCAACTCTATATCCCCAAGTCCATTCTAGGTACTCAGGATACAACACCTCACCATATGGATATAAACACCCTATAATCAATTCACATATTATTGGACCATGTTATGACATATACTGTAGTAAATTGTATATACATGCTATAGTAATTACATAGCTACTTTTACCATTTTTATCTCAAGAAGTTATTAAGAAACTATTTGTAATTTCACGTTATCCCATTCACTAGTAGGCAAAGGAAAATCAAATGGTACAACACTACTAGACCCATACACAACCAAAAGTAGAACCACTAACAAACAACCCACCTTCAGTGCTTCAATGCTCATGCTCTACAAATCAGAACACACTTCTAGACTCTTCTAGTACCTAAGTATCTATGAATCCAATCTATTTGTATATGTTTGCTAGTAATCCTAAATATCCTTGGATACCCAATCACCACACCTCAGTCCATATACAATTTTGATCGTTGGTTGCATCTCAACTGATCGATTGAAATGGAAGTGATCTAAAAGTCCCACACCATATTTTGCAAGGATGTATGTAATCCTATTATCTTCATTATACATGTACCTATCACCACTTTGTGCCTATAAAAAGGACGAGATAGATAAAATGTGCATTTTGTGTTTTTAGGGAGGAGGAGCCAATTTTTTTAGGACCCTAACAATTATATGATCATCTACCTCCATAGTAATCACAATGCCCATGCTAGTAGTTTTGAGGGACTCCAGAACCTACTTGAATCACTTTCAGTATGCACACAAATCTATCATTCGTCAATATGGACATGAATAAGAAATTAACTAATTAAACAAGAAAAACTAGATATCACTAGAGCAAGTTACGGTTTAACAAGTAATTATGAGTAGTGATTCATTTGGGGGTATGCCACAATCAACCATTCTTAGGGGTCAAATCAATGCAAACACATCCAACAATCATGTTGTCAAACCAAACAACTAAGGGTAATTATTATGAAGAGTTATTTTACTAGTAGGTCGTGGGTGGTATAGGGCGTTCATAGGGGAAATAGTCTATGTCACCTCCTATCCAACTTCACGAGGCTCAACTGGATAGAGAATGTATAACTGCCAATTAACACCAACCTGGATTAGGTTTCTAGGAGTGACTCTCCTAATGCACTTAGTGGAAATTGGAGGTATAAAGTGTAGGAGAAGAGTGTTTTACATCCTATTATGATCCATTTTACCTCTAATCATGCTCTCTAAGTACATTAGGAGGGGGGAAAACTAGCTACTTAGATCACAAACCTAGGGTTATTGTAATAGATGGATAGGTGTGAAGAGAGGACAATAGCTAATGATCCACGATTTGGAGTTAGGAGTTTTTCCTCTCTTAGCCTCCTATTCCGTCTTTTGTATACACCTTAGGCATTTTCTGATATGGATCACCATATAAAGAGATAGGAAATGAGAACGTGCAAGAACATAGCAAAATTCTAACAAAATCAAAATGATTTGCATTAATAATTTCCAACATGGTATCGAAGTTACGTATTTCCCCCCAAATAGTCCACCAAGGGGACTTACCTACTCATGGTACATGAAATAAGGGAGAAGAAATAGATAGAAACAACCATTGATCTCAATGTAGATGTCTTTTTCTGCTTCCCTAGAAGCAACTAGGTCAAGCTCCTCATCTCTTTAAGGGTGGAAGCATGGAAATGGGTGGAGAATGGCCAAAACCCTAGACAACTAAGGTTTTGGAGTGGAAGGTTATGAATAGGAGAGATAAATGGGTAGGTGAGTGGTAGGTGGTAGAAATGAATGCTAGGAGGAGCTCATACCGCTAAGGCTTATATAGGGGTCTAGGGGTTGGGGGTTAAATGAGGGGTAAAATGGGTAATATAGTGGAAAAAGTGGATTAAGGTTTTGGGAAGATGGTCATTCTTCCCACTACAGAAGTGGTGCGCATGATGTGGAATGGTCATGTTATATGGAAATGGCCATTGTGGAATGGTGTATATCAAAGGGAAAATGGGGGGAAATGAGTGTAGGTAGTACGTCTATGGAGGGTACCATGACCATTGTGACATGAAGGTAGAATGACTGTGGTAGGTACAATGGCTAGGTGAGGAGTATGGAGAGAGCTCATAGTTGTGAGAATGGTCATGACCTTGGTTGGTTAGTGATGCACTAAATAAGTTCATTCTCACATGCTATTTATTCTGGATTTTTGTGCACTTATTGTTCATTTTTGATATCTTTTTTGCATTATTTATCATCATTACCATGTGATACTTAATTGTGTCAAATGGATGTATAATTAATGGTCTTGATAGATTCATTATTATTTGGGAGCTTTGTTCTTTTTTTTTAATTTCAAGTGAATCTACAAGAAACTACATATCTCAATACTTGATCAGAAGGAACAAATGAAATCAAGAAAAGTCAGTAGTACCAACGAAGGAAGTTGGTACTATTGATGACCTTATAGAGAGGACTTAGAAACTCTCGATAAGTCTTGGTACTACCGACATCAACTTGGTAGTACTGACAGCTGTATAGAAGGCCACTACTAATCGAGGGTGTTGATACTACTGACACTCAGTCAGTAGTACCGACTCAGCGGGATAAGGCAAGATCTAAAATCATCTCTTATCTGACGGTTGAGAATTAATGATGCCCTACGCCATGTCTATGACTTAGGGAGAGTTCGACTAGACCTAATTGTCACAATCTATTCTGTTGCACATCATTCGAGAGTCAGGAGAGGAGAAAAGAGAGGAGACGACCACATTTCGAATAGTTTGAGAACTTTCGACAGGAAGATTCAACCAGAGAACAAAAAATCATCATGTTCATCATATGGCGTCATTCACATGAGCTTCTTCAAAGGGTTACTTTAGTTTTATAATGTTTCCCTCATTTTTCTTCTCTTCTCCCATGTGTATGGTAGTGGAAATCATGCAGGGCTAATTCCCTTGTTCCTTAGGATCTGGGAGTAGCTTGATTTTGCATTGTAATTGACAATTATGATCTGCTATACATGTTTTTCTTAATTTCTGGACATAATTCTATGAGAGCATCCCAAATTATCTGTGCTTGATCACGATAGGTAGTTTCATAGACTGTTAATTGCTCTAAGAGAGGGATTATGGGTTGGAAAATTCATATATTTACATATCTTGTATTGCACCTTGAGAGAGGGCTTACAAATGTGAAGATAATAACCCAAAGATTTTAGTAAAGCATCTAAATAATAGCAAAAGTTCTACAAGAGTGGGATTGGTATTAGGATAGGTAGTGAATTGTGCTATGAGAGTGGGTAATTCTTACTACATATCTCTTTGTTTAGGGTTAGGAGAGATTAATATTAATGAAATGATGTTAAATTGCAATGTGAACTATAGAGAAATCACAATCCTAAGGAATTCATTCCACTTATGATCATAACCAATAATCTTAGCATTAATTCTTGCAATTCAGTCATCAAATCAACCAATTCACTCTTTTTCATCGGTCCAGTTGATGGCATCATAGTTAGTAGTAGTTTCTGGGTAAACATTTTACCCAGGTTCGATATCTGAGCCTCTTTAGGTCTATATTACATTGATACATGCACTTGCATTTTCGACGTGTAGTTTACACGCATCAGTTTTTGGCATCTTCGTCGGGGAAAAGGTGCATCCAAAACAACGAGTGTTGTGCCCCTCCCCTCTAGGCCACAATTTTTTATTTTTCTTTTAACATTTCAAAGTTGAACTCTAAATTTTTATTCACCCACTCATATTTATTTCTCACATATTTCATTAATTTCATGTACTAGTGTATGGTGAAGACAAGAAGCACTGATTACAAAGCCTCATCACCACAAAGTTCATTTCAAGAGGATTTCTTACACATAGAATAGGAGTACAATAACTCTACACCAAGGTTGATTCCAATTCCACTACCTGAAACTCCACCAACTCCAATGAAACAACCCGAACCAGAAGAGATGGGTGACGTAGAAGTAGAAGAGCAAAACATTTGGGAGAAGATCAAGGCATCATATGCAATAAATCAATTGGTATTGATAGAGAGATAAGATATTAATGTGGGTAGCTACAATATAGATCCTGGCTTGGTGGCACTGGTCAAGTCACAAGCATTCTATGGCCACAACACAGAGGATCCAATGGTGAAGATTGATAGGGTCCCAACAACTGTCATGTATCTGAAACTATTTTCTTCTTCATAGGAAGACAATACAAAGTCTTGGTTCCTTAACCTCTCACATGAGTCAATAGAAACATGGGAGAGGATGATAGACATGTTCTTTGAGTGTTATTTCCCACGTCAGAAGACAAACAAGTTGTTTAGGATGATCTATAATTATAAGTACCAGGTAGAAGAATCATACTCTGAAGCATGGGAAAGGTTTCAAAACATGCTGACGAAGGTCCCTCATCGTGGTATTAATCTTTATGGCCAAGAAAAAATATTCTACTATGGGCCACATCAAGGAGAGAGGACTACACTTAACAATGTAGGAATATGATTCTTCCTCAACAACAAGCCATGCAGATGTCACGAGATTTTGAAAACATGGCTAAGAATCAGTCATGGGTAGAAGAGAGAGAGAGTGTGTTGAACAACTATTAAGAGTGTTGGAGAATCTAAAGTCATCATGACATTGAATGAGAAGCTTGACCTCATAGCCAAGAAACTTTGTCAAAAAGATGTGGCCTCATCTAGAGGTGAAGAGGAGGATTGCATGTACTTATGTCGGTAGTATCGGCAGGACATGGGACCCAATGAAATAGACAAAATTGACGACATTCTAGGCAAGCTAGTGAGTCAAAATGAGACCTTACTGGACCATATGAAATGGGTGTAGCAGAATCATGAGGCTCAAGTCCACAATCTTGAAATCTAGATTTCTCAACTAGCAGTAGAGGTGGCCTTCATAAAGAATCCCATTCAGCAAGGTTTACCTGGGAACGGAGAGACAACTCATCATCAGGTAAAGTTTATATCTATTGTTAAGGAGTCAGAACGTCTTACTAAGGAGTCATCAAAGCAGCACACTCCAGAGCCAGATTGGGTGTATGTGCCAAAGGTTCCATTTTCATGCAGTTTATATGGAAGACTAGAAGGATGCAACACAACAGTACAATATGCTCGCACATGCACCCAGTTGATATAGGGTTAGTGCAAAGTGACAAGGTGACCGCATATTCACCATCTTTGCATGTCAACAAAGTTGAAGGTTCCACCACCATTATGTCACTACCTCTAGTTCTAGAAAAGGTGCCCATTCAACAAGAATAGGTGAAGGTTCTACTCCACAGTGGAACAGTAGCAGGCAATAAGGAGGCACCTATGAGTAAAAAGGAGCATCTACAGGCCATTCCATCCATAGGAGACATGCCAAATTCCATCCCAGAAGGTGGTGTCGAAGCAAACTTAAGGGAGGAGATCCCTAATGTGCCATATGTTCTGCTACACAAGTGTATAGAGAAGATAGATGTACCATTTCTAGATCGTCTAAAGTTGAGGGAAGAGGAAGGCAATTTAGGAAGTTCGTAGACATCTTCTGAAGTCTCCACATCAACATCCCACTCATGGAGGTGATAGAGCAAATCCCAACATATGTAAGATTCTTGAAGGAAATCATCAACAAGAAAAGATGGATAAAAGATACATATGTCTTATGTTTTGATGAAGTGATGAGTTTGATGATCCAGGGAAGACTATCGATGAAGAGAAATTATCTAGGATGCTTCTACATTCCTTTTTCCATAGGCAGTCAACATTTCCAACAAGCATAGTTTGACTCTCGAGAGAGCATAAATATCATGCCTCTCTCTATGTTTAGAAAGTTGGGATTGAAGGAACCTATGAAAACCTCCATGACAATTAAGTTGGTGGATGGATCTATTGTGAGGCCATATGGGATATGCAATGATGTTCTAGTCAAAGTTGAAAAATTCATCTATCCTATTGATTTTGTTGTCATGGGTATGCACGACGAGCGAGGATCTGAGATGTTGTTAGGAAGATTATTCCAAGCTATGACTGATGTAATCAATGCCATTAGTAGAGGCTACTTGAGACTCATGATAGATGATGATAGAGTGGAGTTTAGACTTCCATATGAATCTTCACAACCATCTCGTGACAAACTTGGTTAAAGATAGCTCATCGTAGAGCCTATGGCATAAAATAAGGGCTCTTGTTGGGAGGCAACCCAACCACATTTTACTACTTTAGGATTTTATTCTTTACATTCAAGTCTATAGTTTTCATAGCTTTAATTTTCATTTTATTATTTTCAATGAAAAAAAAGGTACCTTGATCATTCTTCTTTGATGTGCAGACACATATCAAGTCGATAAACCGACTGCTAATTCGGTAGTACCGATGACATCACAGGGATAGATGAGTCAAGTTTCAAAAACTTGGTACTACCGACAATACACTCAGTAGTACCGACAACTTGATAGGAGGCCCAAAAAATTTCTCAGTGGTACTGACCTCAATGTTTGTACCACCAACTTTTTGTAAAAGAGGATTCAAGTTAACTAAAAATGACTTACTACTACCAACATCTAACTAGGTAGTACTGACGCTAATTGATGCTCTAGGTTCAAGATACCAAGATAATGCTTAGAAGTTTCGAGAAATTTCAAAGACTCAGTACTACCGACACCTATGTTGGTAGTACTGACACCAAAAATACATGATTTGTGGGAGCACCATCAACAATCATGATTTTCCACCACCACATTGATCTGTACCACTATTCCACCTCTTAAGTTGGATTTTGACTATTAGGACATAGTCATGTTCAAGCTTACGGGGTGTTGTAACAACTCTATCATTTGTTTTTATCTTTATTTTAGTCTTTATCTGTTTTCTAGTTTTTATAATCCCAAGTTGTTGGATACACAAACTATCTAATGTAATTGTAGAGCAGTAGAAGCATGATTTCTAACTTTGTCATCATAGAGTCTGACTTCCATGTCTGTTCAATGGAAATTTTAAAAATTGAAAAGCATAACTTAGTTGTAAATTTCTTGAGTTACACCACCTAGAGGAAGTGTATGGGTTAGTCATCTTATGGAAAATTGATATTAATGGAAATCTTAATTATTCATGTAATGTGGAGGAAGATGAGGTTTGAGCCTGAGTTGATCAAACAATTAACGAGACCTTAAATTGAAAATTTAGAAAGAAATCCGAAGGTTACCCTATATATAGGTCAGTAGTAGAGGGACATATCATACTTCAAGAAAGGCATTGTCACTTAATTATGTGATTCCATCCATTTTCCATCTATTTTGCTCCACCACCTTAAGATGATCAAGTAAAACCCAAATTGTTTCCTTTTGATTGCATTTCTTGGCATAATATGTGACATGATAGTTAGTTTCTCTTTAGATGCATTAGTTACAAAATGAGAAAAAAAAGAAAAAAACTTATGTGTAAATCATCTAGTTGCATAACAATTGCATGTAGATTGCATACATTGTTCATCTTTTATTTTACATCATGTGGTTACTATTCTCTTTTGAAATTAGGGTGCAGGGACACATCCATACCCTAAAAAAAACTCAAAAGCAAAAAATGAAATGAATGAGATATCTTAGTGAAACCCAAGCATAACTTTCTACCTTGCTGAAATAGTGGGACAATGAAGAAAAAAAAAGAGAATTTTTTTCTTTTTGATCTTATGAAATAAAGAGGGAGAAAGGATGCCCTAAACTTTGATTGGAATTCTACTTCACAAAGAAATGGAAACATTCACATGATGTATTTTCTTCTTTGCTTCACTCTCATCCATTTGATGAGATTTTCAATTCATGCATAATTCAACCTATAATAGCTTAGGGGAGTTTGATGTACTGAATAATATTTGTTCTGACATACTGTTTATTCTGGATTTTTGTGCACTTATCATTCATTTTTTATATCTTTTCAGCATTATTTATCACCATTAGATTGTGATGCTTAATTACATCAAGTAGATGTATTTTTTAATGTTCCTAATAGATTCATTATTATTTGGGAGCTTATGGTTGTTTTTTTGGAATTTTAGGTGAATCTACAAGAAACTACATAGCTCAATACTACTGACCTGCCTATTGGTGGTACCAACACTTGATCAGAAGGAACAAGTGAAATTGAGAAAACTCTACAGTACTGACGAAGGAAGTCAGTACTATCGACAAACTTATAGAGAGGACTCAAAAAATCTTAAGAAATCTTGGTATTACTGACATGAACTCGGTAGTTCCAACAACTGCACAGAATGTCACAACTTATCGAGGGTGTTGATACTACTGACGCCCAGTCGGTATTACAGACTTACCTAGATCAGGCAAGATCTAAAATCATCATTAATCTAATAGGTGAGACTTAATGATGTCCTAAGTCATGTCTATGACTTAGGGGGAGCTTGGAAAGATCTAATTATCACGTTCTATTTTGTTGCATGGCTGCCGAGAGTCAGAATAGGAGAAAGGAGAGGAGATGAACATGTTTCAGACTGTCCAAGAAACTTTGGGAGGAATATTTGCAACAAGAGGATAGAAAATCGTCACGTTCGTCATAGGGGGGGCATCCGGAAGAGATTCTCTAGGGGGTTACTTTACTTTTCTAATGATTCCCATGTTTTTCTTCTCTTCTTCCATGTGTATGTTAGTAGAAATCATGCGGGGCTAATCCCCTTGTTCCTTAGGATCTGAGAGTAGCCCAATTTTGCATTATAATTGACAATTATGGTTGGATATACATGTTTCTCTTAATTTCTGGACATAATTCTATGAGTGAATCACAAATAATCTGTGCTTAATCACCATATGTAGTTTAATAGACCGTTAATTACTTTGAGTTAGGGATTAAGGGTTGGAAAACTCATTAATTCAAATTCTATATCACACCTTGAGAAATGTCTTACAAATGTGAAGAGAATAACCTACATATTTTGGTAAAGCACCTAACTAATAGCATGATTGATACGAGAGTGGGATTGGTAATAGGATAGGAAGTGAATTACTCTATGAGAGAGGGAAATTCTTGTTATAGGTCTCTTTGTCTAGGATTAGGAGAGATTAACATTAATGAAATGATGTTAAGTTGCAATGTGAGCCATGGTGAAACCACAATCCTAAGGAATTCATTCCAATTCTGATCACAACCAATAATCTTAGTTTTAATTATTCCAATTTAGTCATTAAATCAACCAATTTACTCTTTTCATTTGGCCTAGATGATCGCATCATAGTTAGTAGTAGTTTTTGGGTACACGTTTTCCTGTGATTGATATCCAGGACTCTTTAGGCCTATATTGCATCGATACATGCACTTGCATTTCTGACATGTAGTTTACACACATCAGGTAGCATGACCATGCTTAGTTGAATAGTCATGGTGGCCTTCACTTGCCACAGTTATTTTGCTAAAATTGGTCATAGTTTTTAGTTTGTATACTCCTTGCAAAATTTTTGATTTCCCTATGATTGGGGCTCTAGAAGGATGATCATGTCAATGTACCACAACCATTTTGTGGGATTTCTTGTGCACTATAGTTCTTCAATTGGCCATCCATGGGGATTTGTGTTTCACTTTGATATTTAAACACTTCGGGTAGGTTAAGGGTGATCTTGGCCTCACATTTGACTCATCAAAGATCAAGTAAGTCATATGATCAACATCCATCTCTCCCTTCCATCAGATAGTGTCGAAATACTTGTATAAGACGCAAAAAGTGTAAAGTTCGGGCCCACTACCCAAGGCTCTACTAGAGTTTCAGGAATGATGTCAGACCCCACCAACCACCATTGACCTTAATTGTGTACTGGTCCTTACTCACACATAAGCCTGGATCAATTTTCCAACTGGTCACCCATCCTAGTACTACTCCAATCTGAGCATGCTTAACGATGGAGCTATTAGTGACATGCTCCCTAAAAAGGAGGTGCACATTGGTGATATGAGTAGTCCAATCATTCCTTTTAAGATCATTCTATCTGAGGCCTTAACTCTTGAGACAATATAAAAGAATATATAAGTGCATTTAACATAATGTGGGAGTAATTAGGAAATAATATTCATTCTAAGAATTATTAGGAAATATGGGGAAAATCACACAAGATAAAGACCAAGATTTGGGCTTTCTGGCATCGTTGTTGGGAGGTGGTCTTTTAGGCCTTGCTAATTGTTCTTTGTTGACCTTTTATAGTTTCTCTCACCATTGATATTATTTAATTTGTGTAGTTCTTACATCTTATATTTCTAAAACTCCTCCATTTCCTTAGTTTTGCTTTGTGCACGTGGCAATGCATATTTGGTCATCGCTCCCTTGCGTCTTTCTTTTAAGACTTGGCCATAAGTAGGAGAAGGCGAAGGATACCGACAAATCCAAGTGGAAGAGGAAGACATGGGAGATAAAATGCAAGACCACCACCTCGTGGTGATCATGAGTAAGAGAAACATGTAGAGCAGTCAGTCACATCTCCTTTGAGGCTACTTCATGATTATTTCATCCAGGAATCTATACTTCACTTGTTTCTCTAAGGATGAACCAAATTCCCGAGTAAGCCTTTATATCCCACAAACTCTAGTGGTACTTCTTCCTACTTTCTATTGGTTGGAGAAAGAGAACCCTTATAAGCATATTGATGCCTTCTTGGTGATATTCTCTACTTTTTTGTACTCTAAATTGCATTGATGTTTCTATCCTCCTGACTTTGCTTTCATTCTCTTTTAAAGACTAGGATATGGAGTGGTATCCCTCCAAAATTAAAGTTGTCACTTGGGAAGATATGGAGAATGTGTTTTTGAAGAAGTTTAATCTGATTGATAAGCTTACCCATTTGAGGAGGAGCATCACTTCATTCAACTAAAAGGATAATGACAAATACTAGGAGAGCTAGAAAAGACATATTGCACCCACCATGATGTACCTTATGGTGGGTTGTACAGTCCTTCTACTCCATATAATTTCAATGGGTCAAACTATGGTTGACTCCTCATATGGTGGAACTTTTGTGCGAAAGCCTCTTGAATAGTTTTCACCTATTTTTCAGCACTCAATGGGAAATTCTAGGTATTGAGCATCTAGTCCATACAACGAATATGATACAAATTTTAGTGTTGCTCCATCTACTCCATGACATCCTACTTCAAATGATGATAATCCACAAATAATGAAGATTCTACCTGATATGATGATTTTTATGAAGAATCAAGTGGGATGTGCCTCTAGCCATGTAGTGCAATCTATTTAGTCTCTTAAAGAAGAGGAGAAAACTCTTCAATATTGTGGAAAACAAATATAAATACCCCATGTGTATCAATTATACTACCCTTAGAGGATAATTCATCCAAAATGTCTAAAAGCAAATAAGGGGATGACTCACATGGATAGCCACACCAACAACATCTAGGTCAGAAGTATAGTTTAAAGTTTGAGGATGAAGTACTTGGTAGGTTGAAAAGCTTAGATGAGGTAAAGAATATATTGTCATGATGTTTGTCTATTTTCATTATTTTTAGTTGAATTTTAGAATTGGTTTCATATGATGATATTGCATTTTACTAAATATATTCTTATTTAAGTTTCTAATAGTCTATGCAACTTATTTTATGTTTAACACATAGTTAAGTTCAGTTTGTAGGTTGATGTAGGTAGAATAGAGGAACCATATCCCTCCCTAAAAATCACAAGAAAATAATCAAGATGTTACGTCCTCACTCCCCAACTCTGACAATGGAAATGAGGATCTCACACTCATAAGTGACCAACTCGAAAGTATAGTAGGTCAATAAAACAACTATGTATCTCACATTAGAACTTAGAATTGAGCGATCCAAAATCCATTGGATGTATAATTAAATTACCTAAAAGTACATATATAAATTGATCCAATTGACTGGCTCATTCTTGAATCTATGGATTGAAAAGTTGGGAACAAAAACTATTACAGATGAATAGATTATTCCATTTCTTAAATTGACTGATTCACCCATTTTAGAAGCTACAGGAAAGTACTAGTTGACTAAATGCTTATAGTTCACCAACCCATCGAATCGAGAATAATCATAGTAACTCTAATATTTGTCTAGTCGACTAGCTCATTTCCCAATTGATCGTCTGGAAACCAAACCCACTCACTAAATTGATTCCAGATTTTACTTCTAATTTAGGAATTAGGTGATTCAATAAGAATCAAAATAATTATTAAATTATCCACAAAACTAGTATATTCACAAACATATTTCCTGACTAAACCATGAATGGCGTGAATTTCCTTTACTACAAATTTACAACAAACAATTGTCACTTGTTAATTCGGGTTGGATTTATTTGAGATAAATATAGATAATATAAAATACTTAAGGGACATCCAATGCATCGGTTCATCTATCCCATCAAAAACCTTATTTATAATTGGGGAGATCTAGAGACAAAAATTAGATGATTTATGTGGGGATACACTCTACCAGAGGTTGTGCCCAGAATTTCATCCATCATTTGGGAACTAGTAGAGAACACTGTGGAAAATCTCCTCCACAATAATGTCTTTTCCATGAGAGCATGCTTATGACCTTATTTCTCTTGTATCGAAAACATAAGTAGATGTGAGGTCTTTTACTAGGATACAAGGAGTTTCATTGTTGCTCATACCCATTTTTTCATTGTGAAATGGTATTTACATTAAACTCCAAAGTGATAATCAATTGCTAAATGTGTGCCTTCTTGTTTGATCACCTATATCGAATGTTAATTATAATCCTATGTGTAGAGACCACAAAAATGAGGATTATAATATCAATTATAATATTTGAACCCCATATATGACTATAGAAGGGCATTCCATGGGGTGACAAATTAAGGATCTATAGGTAACGAGACCTCAAGCCTATAAGGAAATTAGTGCATGTGAATTTAATATATAGAAAGGATATGGAATTTTTTGATCCCAATCCAATAGTCATATAAATTACTTAAAATTGTTATTTAGGTAGTGGTGATGAAAATATTCGTAATGTTAATCTTATCATAAAAATAAAAAAATTATTGCTTTGTATATTTATTTTTGTTTCTTAGTTAAACTAGTTAATAAAAAAAGCTTTCAAACAATTATACTTGTTGATTTTTTCTTAATTAGGATAGAAATACTATTCTTCTTAAAAATATTGTCCTTTGAGTTCAATTCTAAATCAATGCTACAATTAGACTCATTCTCTTGTAGTTGGTTATTATTGCAAGAAGATTTGGTAAAACTCTAAGGATTCTTCTCTAAGTGAATTTGTTGTACTCTAATCATACACATGAAATTTGATACAAGACTAGGGGACACAAATATTTACATTATTAGTCTATTAAGACAAATTTAGAATGTGTTTTGTTTTCTTATTTTCTTTTGGTTTTTAAATTTGTTTATCTCATTAGCTTTTTTGAAACTTTTAGCTTATCTATGTAATTTTTAGATTGCTTTCATAATTACTTTTAGATTTCTTAGATCATTTTTATTTGTTTATTTCTTTTAGTTTTTGATAATTTCTCCTCTAAGATAAATTTTTTCGTATCTCTATAATTGATATAATTTTCTTCTAAGCCTAATGGTTAAATTTGTATCTTTTCTGACATTCAGATCATCTAACGTGGTTGGTCTTGTAATTCAAACAATGTCAAAATATGGCTCCTTCAATTAAGATATATGGGGTTGCCCTAGCTGACTCCACAAGTTAGAGTAGTATTGTTAAGGATATATTGTCATTGCACCCCAAGGCCAACCCCCAACATTGCATTATTTTCTATGAGGACATTTGTAATGCAAACCAATATCGTAATGAGGTAGAATCTTATTAATGATATTTAGGGGGGTTATTATGAGGATCCATGTTATGAGGATATACACATAATTCAATCAGTAGTATTGTGGGAGTTTATGATGAAGAATCTTTCAATATAGATATATATCCTCCTGACTGAGATGATAGGATGGATTCCCTCTACAATATTTTAGTTAACCAACAAGAAATGATAGCTAACCAATAAGAAATCTTTGTTGATGGAAGCCCAAGGTCAAATATTGCAGGCACAACCGGAACAACTAAAAGCACAACTTTCACAACCATTCACATTACTTGAGGTTCTATCAGAGATATTCTCGGTGAATTTGGATCAGTCACTAGCACATTTTTAGCATCTAGCATCATGTGAGATGACGTCAGTTTGCTAGAAATCCAACACAACACTAATACAATGTCAGTTATAGAAAACAAAGTACTGTAATTATTTGGTAGTGGCCACTGAAGAAATATATTTGGGTACCACTTAGTTACATCGTCGATGTCCTAAATAGAAATTGATGTTGTAAATAGCCTGGGAAATTTAATTTGTAGGAAACTTTGGGACAAAAAATGCAGTGTCGATTCACCAAGAACCAACACAATAACCTCCCTAACCATGGTACCTGCGAAGTAGATGTTCCCTTTTAAAATATTATTGTGTCAGTTTCTGGTAAAGAAAAATGACATTAGATGGTGAACATTATTCCAATACAAAATTGACATCATAGACATAAAAAACACCCATGAAAAGAAACGATTTTCCCATTTCTCTCTTTCTACCATGATGACTAGAAATTCTCACTCTGTTAACGACGTTGTGATATGATGTCTTGATCTCCATTGTCTCGCCTCTACAACCATCATTGTAGTTGTAGGAGCTTCTTCCCCTACTCGTCTTGTATTTATAACGGTCACCCCTACTCCTTGAGAATGAGCTTGCCAATTGACGTTGTGATGGAGCTAAGAAATTTTAAACCCACTTCTTGAGACAGATCTCACCACTACCACTATAAGTTTGGAATAAGGATTGCCTCATACTTCTACTTTCCCTATTTCTCAAAAGTAGGAGCTCATTTGTTCCTCCTCACTCCTTCTCAGCTGCCCCTATTCTGCTATCCCAGTCGTCTACTACACCAATGATTTTTTTTCTCTCTCACCTACCCTAACTATAAAAGAATGTTTTGTGCTTGCAAGTTTTATGCCTTTGATTGATGATAATCAATTATTGATGATAATCAATTATTGATGATAATCAATTATTGATGATAAATCAATTATTGATGATAAATCAATTAGTTCTTGATGATAAAGTGATAATCTAATTTTTTGTTTTAAGAATTTGAAACTATATCACAAGTTGCACTTAATTGAGAATCTAGTGTCATCCCTAAGAAGATGAGTAAAAGGATATTAGTCAATTGAAACTCCTAAACTGAATGATGTAATATATCTAGGGTTTCAATTTGGATATATGGAGAAATCATACTTGTTTGCTTTTTATTGAACAATGTATGTCATAACTATCTAATTAGAAAATGATCCATATATATTGCTCAAATAAAATCTAGATTGGGTTCCCATGATATATGGTCTTTAGTGTATTTTGGTTATTTATAAATCTAACCTAAATTATAGGTATATAATCTAAATTACATATTTATTTGATAATTAATCATGTATGTATCATGGTGGTCTAGAAACCTATCAAAGATTACTCGTTAGGTGTAAATCTTGAATAGAATATGGTTTGGGACTGTTCTTGAACACTTAATATAATTTAGGATGTGAGTGTATAATGTGTGTTTGGTTATCAAGAATATTTTATAGTCATTTACCTCTTTTTTCTCTTAGTACATATATAGGTGGGTATCTATATTGGTGTGCTTGGAGAACTATGGGAAAACGTTATTGAAATGTTCTTGAAAACCAAACACACATTATACAATTACTAGTGAGATTAAGAGTTTAATAATGGGATGGGTGGTATACAATCATCAATATGGATGATAAATATTGTTGTAAACCTATTAATTAATATGGTCTCAATTAAAATATATTTTATTTCAAATTAGCATCCCTAACACCATATCATTTTCACTCTCAGTGTAACGTTGGTTTAGGGCCAGAATGGTCCAATGTTGGATGTCCATTTGAAATCACTACACTAAAGAGTTTACAAGTGGTATCAGTGATTTTATTTTTGAAAGGAAGATACGAGACAATTTGGATATATGCTATATAGTCCCTATCAGAATCATGATAAGAACTTGAAAGTTCACACTATTGAGGAAATTAAAGGACATGTCATGTGTAATGAGATCATATAGAGCTATAAAAAATGGTATTGACATGGAGGGATTCTTACTATAAGATCAGTAGATGTCGGCAGTGGTACTTGTGTGGAAGAAGAATGACCAATGATATTGAAAGGACAAACTAATTCCGAATGATATAATTGACAAGATGTTAGATAGTTGCGGGGTAAATCTTACCAATCCACCTTACTTATTAGAGAGATTGTACATGATGCTAAAAAATATTATACTTACGTTGTACTAAGTTTACGAGGATGAGATGTAATTGTATACCGTATTGGCTAACAATAAGTGAAGAAAAAAAGGTTTCACGTCCTTGATGTCTTTGTTGAATGAAACTTTTCCTACTAGTAAATCACTTCAAAGATTGACACACAAAACAAAGAAAATGTTGTACTCAATGGGAATTGAGGATATGAAGATACATGCATTCTCGAATGACTTGTGCTATTTCAAAAGGAATATATTTATTTGAAGGATTTTCCACAATGTGGGGTGTCATGGTAAAAAATGAAAACTTCAAGTAACACTAAAGCTGGCAGGCTTTCCTACCAAGGTGATGTGGTATCTACCTATAATATCATTGTTTCATTTCTTATTTGATAAATTGGTAGATGCACATAGATTATATTGGCATGATAGGTAAATACAAACAACAACGGGGTCCCAAAACATGTTTCTAATTCCCCATATTGGACGAAACTTGGTTTATTGTACCTCAATTTGGTGAAGAAGTTAGGAATTTAAGACTTGAACTATCTACTAATGGTATGAATCCATATAGTACTTTAAGAAGCCAACATAGAATTTGTCCTACTGTGATTGTTATGTATAATCTTCCTCCTTGATTTTGTATGCAAAATAAGTACATAAGGTTATCAACGTAGATTTCAGGGTTCAAAAAAACTAAAAATTATATTGACGTTTACCATGAACCTCTAGTTGATGACCTAAAGAAACTCTTGGAATAAGGTGTTATGACTTATAATTCTTTATGTGGAGAGAAGTTTCATTTGTATGCTATTTTGTTTTGCACGTGAATTTCTAGCATATGAAATTTTTTCTAGATACAATATAAAAGCAACCATAGCATGCTCTATATGTGTGGAAAATATTGATTCCACATGACAATATGGAGGAAAGAGTGCATATCTTGGTAATCAAAGGTTTCTCCTAAAATTGCATCCTTACCAAAGGTTGCACAAAATATTTGATGACTCAACTAAGAAATGGAGTGTCCTAAACCTATGTTAGGGAAGGCTATTTATGAAAGAATAAAAGGCAATGTCAACACATTTGATAAGAGACCATGTACTACCCCCACATGTAATAAATTGTTATTCAAGAAGAATTCAATATTCTTGGATCTTTCTTATTGAAGTTCTTTAATAATTACACAATATATTGATGTCATGCATGTTGACAAGAATGTGTGACAATGTAATTGGTACTCTATTGAATATAAAAAGTACGGCTAAATTTGGCACTAAATTCATAATAGGCCTACTTGAAATGGTATAAATTTAGAATTAACAACATTGGTAATCAATAGTTTCCACAAATATTTACCTCCTTCTTATTACACTTTGTCTTGACAAGAGAAAAGATCTACTTGTGTGTGTTTACTTAATGTTAAAGTACAACATGGATACTCTTCCAATATCCATAGATTGGTATTTAATGATGGATATGAAGTTGATAGGTCTTAAATCTACAATTGCACACCCTAATTCAACAAATATTATCTTTGTCCGTTCAATTTATACTGCAAAAATGTAAGGTTTGCAATCATCACTACACACCCTAATGCATCAAATATTTCCCATGTCTATTCAATGTATACTTCCAAAGCCTATCAGGTTTGCAATCACTGACTGCACACCCTAATGCAACAAATATTGATTATGATCATCACTTGTTCTTACATCATTCCTATCAAGTTATACAATTTTGCACCTATACAAAGCATCAATTAGATACAACATGGTGTACAAGTATTAAAATACATACATGATTTGTCTCCTTGATATTGGATGTTGTCTAAATTCCTAATCACCTAGAATACTTAATTCACACACTAGTAACATAATGGAAATATTTGCATTATCAAAATAAGTGTGTGGAATATCCAAAAAATCCACAATCTCCCCCTTTATGATGAAGAAAAATATTTTCATAACACAAATTTAAGATAGACAAAGTAAGAGCATCATACCTTTGATTTTCTATATAAAGCAAATTTATCTTATGGGATATTATTTGCCTTTGTCAAAGACAAAAAGGTGGACATAATTACTAAACTCCCCCTCATAAAATTACTCCCCCTAAAAAGGATAATCATATGGAGGGGAGGCCTGATACCCAAATGATAATAAGATAATATCATGTGAAGGTATTAATTTAAATAAAATGGCATGATATACAAAAGTCCATAAATAAAACAAGGAGCAAGTATAGGTATGTCTCAATATCAATGGAAGGAATGTTCACTCCGTCACAATACAGAGATGTAATTAAGCACAAAGAAAAAAAATCAAGCAATCTCTAGATCAAATTGATATAGATAAGCCACTAAGAACATACTCTAATAAAGACAACATGATAAATCACATGATTTGAGCTCTTTAACAATCTCATACTCATAAAATTTTATCTCAAACCAAGAAACTAACAATTAAGATAAAAATTTCCATTAAAGAACTACAAACATACTTACAACATGTGAAATAAATCATTTCAGACACTAAAGATCATAGAAACATGCTTCAAACTGTCTCTAATACCAGTTGCAAATAGAAAAAATAAAACTTGATATTCACTATTTTAGTCAAATTGTACTTTGACAAAACCACCTCTCGGTCGTAATTCATTTCAATCGACTGGTAGTCTATTGGAAAAATCAATCAAATTGGAAATACAAACCTTTAACAAATGATTTCACATTAAATATCAATTCAAAATTTATTCAATAAGAGTAAAGATAAATAAATTGAAAGATGTGAAAACATTTCATGATCAAATAAATATCAATTGAAGCTTATGATAAAAAAAATCATCATGTAGAGGGAGGTTCTGGTACCCAAACCATGTCGTTGTAACTTAATTTCTTAAAAGGTCATGAGAAAGAATAGTGACCAAATCTACCTCAAGAAAAGCTTGTAACATGGTTAATAGAAAAAGAAGAACCATTTGGTTTTACAAATAGTTCCTTACTTTTTCTCCTATTTTTACTTCTTCTAATAAAAATCAAGATCACTTGTACCTGCATGACAATTGTGAGAATGCAATATATTTTTCAACATATTTATACTCTTTGAAAATGTATCTATAGATATCTTAATATTTTTATTTTCCTTGGCAAGCATTAATGAGTCTTTAGTAGTACAAATTAATCATCCCCTAGTACTAGGAATGCTATCTTCAAGAATAGAATTACCATTGAAATCATCATTAACTTGAGATAAGATCATTGTCAACATGTGAGAAAAGATATGTTGTTTCTCCATATTACACAACTTATCTAAGAGAGTAGAAACTTGAGTTTGCAAGGAAGTATTTTTAGGAACAAGATCATACTTCTTTTCTTTTCACTAGCATATTGATCGTGTATCTCATTAAGTTCAATATTCAAAGAATCTACAATAGTAGACTTTTTTTTAATCTTTTTCTTAAATTTTTCAACATTTTTTGATGTTTCAACAAGTTCCTATAAGTTCGTCCTTAGAAAAAGTTGAGAGAGATACCTCATTATCACCACTTTGAGCATCTTCTTCTTCTTCTTTATCATTTTTATTATGTTTGACAATTAGACATTCAACTACATGGAGGAAAATTTCATCCCCATCAATTGATCCTAGATTGAAGAGGAATCCCAAGAAGTATATATGTCCTCTTTCTATATTAGAATTCTTCATCTTATTTTTAAGTTATGGCATTCATTCTTCCAATGACCCTTTTCCCTACAAGAACAACAACTATTAGAGAATGATCTATAGATTTTATTAGAAGAAAAAATAACTTCTTACCTTCGTAGTTCTTTTCTTCCTCACTACTAGATGAGCCACTTAATAAAGAATATGATTGTTTTAAAATCCTTTCTTTGAGGGTTGTGCTCTTTTTATTTGCATCGTTTTCTTCTTCATCTTCCATTTCACATTATTGGGGCTTGACATCATAAGTGTATTGGTTACCTATAAGTTCTTCAAGGTGTAATGTATAAAGATCTAACAATTCTTCTATGGAAATAACTTTATTTTCATACTTAGAGGTTAGAGAACACATATTATTAGTAACAAACTCATGATCTTCTATATTCTTTCTAGGATATTCTATTACAATTGTAATAGAAGTAACCTAGAGTATATTTCCAAAATAGTTTCATTTTTTTTTAGAAATAACTCTAGTCTATGGTTAAGCATATCAATTTTAGAATCCTCTACTTGCTTGGTTCCTCAAGTAATAGACAATATTATCCAAATATCATAAGCAATTTCACAAGAGGAGATTCCATTAAACTCATTAGGAGATAGGAAATAATATAAAATAATTACAACTTTAGCATTCATTGTAGTATTTCTTACCGTAGTAGAATCTCATTTCTCAAGCTTGTTAGAGGCACATATGGTAGGACGACCATTGTCCAAAATACAAATCTAATACCTTGAAAGAAGAACTACATACACCTCTTATGATATGTGTAGCAGGATCTATCAAAGAGGGTTGGTCACTTAAGATTCACCCCTTGAAGGTTGATCTGGCCTAAGAGATTGTCCCAATCTTTAAGACTTGTTAAAACTCATTGAAGCCTTACTCTCATACTAGTTGAAAGGTCTAGAGGGTGGGCCAAATAGAGAAAATATGAATTTTATGAAACTTTAAAAACACAAGGTTGGTTAATTTTTGACTTTTTTAAAAGATATTGTTAGAATAATAAGCATTTATTATTTATTATTCTTTTATTCTATTCTTTTGTATATATGGGAGTCCCACATTGTGCAATTGTGTTATTAGCCACTTCCCAAGTCCATATATATAGCTACACCCTATGAATACAAAAATACAATTTTCTCTACCTCATTATATTTTTGTTTACAAGATATTAGAGCAGGCATTATCCTAATTCCCAAGAGAGAGTCGCTTGACGACTGCCACCCTCAAGGAGTCATCCTCCCAGTCGTCATCATCTTCTCTTTATTTCCACAATGGAAGTCATCTCTATTGATATCATGTCTTCTTCACACCTAGTAGGAGTTTCCCTAGTTCCCAAGAGTGAGTGATGAATGCCACCCTCAAGGAGTTTGTAAGGTGGCGGGATCACCCCCTTTCTAAAAACAATTGAAGAATAAAACATCCATTCCAAACACATTCAATGGTATGTTGGAATAGGTGTAACATTTTCAAATTTAAAATAAATGGTATTCAAAACAACCAAAGTATAGAAGTGGAATAAAAATAATGACTATATTCAAATTTCACAAAAGATTACAAAAATACATCATAATATACCATAAGGGTTTACATGTATGACACAACATAAGGATCTAAGTAGAGGGAAATCTAAACCATAACAACTTTGTCTCCAAGCTTTAACTCCTTAAGCTAGTCCAAAACTATATGCCTTATCATCCAAGTTCTTGACCTAGGGTTGGAAGCATATCCCAACAAATAGAGAAAATAGATGACATTAGCAAAGGTTGGTATGTGCATACTAAATAGAAAATTGAGCAATATATGGAATAAAGGACATCAAATATAAAAGGCTTCCCATAGAAAGAGATAAGGACTACCCAAAAGGGCATAAAAGAGAAAAGGAATTGAAATCATATGATAACAAAAGAATACTTGTCATTAATAAAACATAAAGATTGTGCCACACAAGAACATGTAAAGAATTAGGACAAACACATCATATCATCAACCTGCATGTGAGATAAATATAGTCCTAGAAAAATATAAACACAAAGGTGGCCAAGTCTCATAAACTTGAAACCTAATAGAGAAAGGAATATTACCAATATCTCAAATATATTAAACATGGGATAAGAATCACACATCTTGCCCTGGGAATGAGGTTCCTTTCCATCCCAAAAGAGTAGGAAATATCACATCTTCTCGACAGGAAATAACACATCTTCCATAAGAACCAATGCAATTATACTACTCTAGTGCTACTGAATCACATAGAATGTAAAATGTAGAGGCAAGTAGAAAGTATAGTCATAATATATAAACTAGTCACCACATAAGTGACCAACATATACATACACCTCATAAGTGGGAAAAAGACATCACATGTCGTCTTTTAGAGTTCCATCATGAACAAAGCATAAGATAAGAGTTCAAAAGAATATCTATGATCACATGATCAATATCAAATAAGGTAGTTCACATGAACCATGATTTTCAAAAGAAAATACATTGTGTATAGGCTAATATCCATAGGACAAAGTGAATGAATAAGCATAGGTGAACTGCTCAATATAGAAGAATAGGGGATACATCATACCTCAACTTCAGAGTCTAAACAGTCCAATTCAGTCCTAGATCCAAGCCTAGGCCTCCAAAGAACCTCTAGGGAAGGTGGACAAGTCTAATAAGTAAGGTTCCCAAGCTTAGAGAGGTTGATTTCTCCAAAAAAGCTCATATCTCGAGCAAGAAGCACCTTCTCCACTTTAGAGGTGAAAAACCCTAACAAAAGAACATGGGGATGAGGTGTTTATGGGTTCTAGATGGGGTTTCACCATGGAAGGCCATGACTCTGACTTGGAGGAAGGTGGAAGGAAGATTAACAACATGAAAATAGGGAAGGGAAGGAGGAAAGTTACTAGTTTTGGTCGAAATCACCAAGAACGAGCTTTAGAAACCCTAAATAGAGCAAATTTGGAACCCTAGGAGCCTTCTTCACCAAGGTAGGCACCTGCTTTTATCTTGGGACAGCATCTTTGTGGAAAAACAGAGTAGGAATGATGCTATAAGATGGAGGAAAGAGAAGGGGAGAAAGAGTTTTTGAATTGGGAGGTGGGAAGGGGAAGATATGGCTTTATATAGAAAGAGGTCAAGTATGACGTGTCTATGAGACTTTCCATGTGTCATGTATAAGGGTGTCCTTGGACATGCAAAACTTTATGGATAAGGAAGAAATCAAGCACGAGGTGTCAAGTTACTTTCCATGTGTCCAATGCTAAGGGTGCCTATGGACATGCAAACCTTTATGGATAAGGAAGAAGTCAAACATGAGGTATCCATGAAGCTTTCCATGTGTCCTTAGCCTAGGGATTTCATGGCCATGCAAGAGGACAGATCATAGAGGGTTCTTGAATATCAAATTCCAGTTTATGGACACTTATAGGCCATCCCAACCGACCTCCAATCAAAGAAATAACCCCATTGGTTGATAGCTTCTAAAGATAAGCTCATTTATAAAGAGAGTAATCCCTATAATGCCCTTGGAGAGAAACACCTTCAAACCAAGGTGCAACTAGGAGACCGATGGTTCAAAAACTCGAGAATGGTAAGGGAATATCTAAATATTATAATTCATGTGAAAATTTACAAAGAAAACCTCTATATTGGATAAATTTCATAAAAGTACAAAATGTGCATATAATTGCATAACTTGAACCAACACCATCCAAATTACACGAAAGTTCATCCACAAGTTATCTTTAATGTGTTGAATATGAATTTTCCATTACTTCCATATTTTTAAGTTAAATAATCACATTTTACATTACATATGCCTTTTACTCATTTTCTCTCTCATAAACTTATCCTAATATTTCAAAGTTGTCCAAATTAGATGAAATTTGACATGTAGGCTAATTTTGATATGTAGATTTTGAATTTGAAGTTTGTTTCCACTTTTGAGACTTCTTTTTGTGAGATATATAATATGGACCATTAAAGACCCATTATCTAAATTATTCATCCAATTAAGTTTCTTATCTTTATATTACCACAAAAATGAGTTATGTGGCATATTTTATGTATCCATTATAAACCTAAGATTAATGTTAGAACATTAGGCTACATTAAGGTGATATATACATGCATAAGCTGATTGGGGTCATACTAAACATATATTTAGGTCTAACCTTCAACCTTGTTTGGCTAAGTCCAAAATGTCAACTTCCAGGGTAGGGTCCGAGATCTAGTATGTTACAACACTCCACCCCTTAAAGGAATTTCGTCCTCGAAATCAAAACATCCACATATGATAAAGCAACTTATTCACCACCCCTTAAAGGATTCATATTATTAAGTCAAAACTATTATTTAGGTACAAAAGGTTCAACTACACTTCCTTACATCCAACTACTTAAGCATCATGCAAAAAAAACATAACTTGTAAAGACTAACTATGAACTATGGGCTAAATTACTCTTGTCCATCCTCAAACAAGTCTTTACACCTGGGAGAGTAGTTCAACATATTAGGGTCCCTAAAGATAAACCATATAGATGTTGAAGGCTACTATTGCCTAAAACCATGCTATTTTGAACAATTCATATCAGCACAGGCTAGGCCGGTATCATATGGATTCGAGAGTCCTTGTAAACCAAGCTAGTGGTGCAGAGGAAAATCTTGCCAGCCCTCAAACCCTGACCCTTTATAGACACCTTTGCTTTCAAATCCATGTTCTAGTAGTTGCCTAAGGTCCAATCTAAACAACCTCAAGTTACTATGGTTACTTATGCATCTTTTAGTTGTAAGTATTTTATAGATCTGATCACCATTATTCTAATGTGAAACAATAGGATCCTAAATCAACCCTTCATCATATATTGATCAACTCTAGGGCAAACATGTCACTTAAAGATCAGGCAAGTATTCTAACTAGGGAGACAAAATTGAAATATTCAGATTCTGACTACTATGGGCTCTGATACAATGTTGTAAGGAGGTGGGATCACCCCCTTACTAAGAAAAATTGAAGAATAAAACATCCATTTCAAACACACTCAATGGTATGCTGGAATAGGTGTAACATTTAACAATTTCAATAAATGATATTCAAAACAACCAAAGTATAGTAGTAGAATAAAAATAATGACTATATTCAATTTTAACAAAAGATTACAAAACTACATCATAATATCCCATAAGGGTTTACATGTAGGATATAACATAAGTATCTAAGTAGAAAGAAATATAAACCATAGCAACTTTGTCTCCAATCTTTAACTCCTTAAGCTAGTCCAAAACTTCATGTCTTATCATCCAAGTCCTTCAATAAGGGTTGGAAGCATACCCCAGCAAGAAGAGAAAATAGATGACATCAACACAGGCTGGTATGTGCATACTAAATAGAAAATTGAGCAATATATGGAATAAAGGACATCAAATATAAAAGGCTTCCCATAGAAAGAGATAAGGACTACCCATGAGGGCATAAAAGAGAAAAGGAATTGAAATCATATGATAACAAAAGAATATTTTCCATTAATAAAACGTAAAGATTGTGCCACACAAGCACATGTAAAAAATTAGGGCACACACCCCATATCATCAACCTGCATGCATGTGAGATAAACATATCCCTACAACAATATAAACACAAAGGCGGCCAAGTCTCATAAACTTGAAACCTGATACAGAAAGGAATACTACCAATCTCCCAAATATATAAAACATGGTCCAAGAATCACATATCTTGCCCTGGGTATGAGGTTCCTTTCCATCCCAAAAGAGCAAAAAATATCACATATGCTCGGCAGGAAATAACACATCTGCCACAAAAACCAATGAAATTACACTACTCTAGTGCTACTGAATCACATAGCATGTTAAATGTGGAGGCAACTAAAAAGTATAGTCAGAATGTATAAACTAGTCACCATATAAGTGACCAACATATACATCCACCTCATAAGTGGGCAAAAGACATCACATGTCATCTTTTAGAGTTCTATCATGAACAAAGCATAAGATTAGAGTTCAAAAGAATATCCATGATCACATGATCAATATCAAATAAGGCAGTTCACATGAACCATGATTTTCAAAAGAAAAGACATTATGTATAGGGTAATGTCCATAGGACAAATAGAATGAATAAGCATAGGTGAATTGCTCAACATAGAAGAATAGGGGATACATCATACCTCAAATTCAGAGTCTAAATAGTCCAAGACACTTCTAGATCCAAGCCTAGGCCTCCAAAGAACCTCTAGGGAAGGTGGACAGGTCCAATAAGTAATGTTCCCAAGCTTAGACAGGTTGTTTTCTCCAACAAAGCTCCTATCTCAAGCACGAAGCACCTTCTGCACTTTAGAAGTGAAAAACCCTAATAAAAGAACATGGAGATGAGGTGTTTATGAGTTCTAGGTGGGGTTTCACCATGGAAGGCCATGGTTCTGACCTGGAGGAAGGTGGAAGGAAGACTAAAAACATGAAAATAGGGAAGGAAAGGAGGAAACTTACTGTTTTTGGTTGAAATCACCAAGAAGGAGCTTTAGTAACCCTAAATAGAGCAAACTTGGAACCCTAGGAGCCTTCTTCACCAAGGTAGGCACCTCCTTTTACCTTGGGACAGAATCTTCGTGACATAATAGAGTAGGAATGATGCTATAAGATGGAGGAAAGAGAAGGGGAGAAAGAGTTTTCGAATTGGGAGGTGGGAAAGGGTAGATATGGCTTTATCTAGAAAGAGGTCAAGTATGAGGTGTCTATGAGACATTCCATGTATCATGTATAAGGGTTCCCATGGACATGCAAGCTTTTATAGATAAGGAAGAAGTCAAGAATGAGGTTTCAAGTTAAGGGTTCCTATGGACATGCAAACCTTTATGGATAAGGAAGAAGTCAAGCATGAGATATCCATGGAGCTTTCCATGTGTCCTTCGCCTAGGGATTTCATGGTCATGCAAGAGGATAGCTCATAGAGGTTTCTTGAATATCAAATGTCAGTTTATGGGCACTTATAGACCATCCCAACCGACCTCCAATCAAAGAAATAACCCCATTGATTAATAGCTTCTAAAGGTAAGCTTATTTATAAAGAGAGTAATCCCTATAATGCCCTTGGAGAGAAACACCTTCAAACCAAGGTGCAGCTAGGTGACCAATGGTTCAAAAACTCGAGAATGGTAAGCGAATATATAAAGATAATAATTCATGTGACAATTTACAAATAAATCATCCAAATTGGGTAAATTGTATAAAAGTCCAAAATGTGCATATAATTGCATAACTTGCACAAACAATATCCAAATTGGACCAAACTTCATCCACAAGTTATATTTAATTTGATGAATATGAATTTGCCATTATTTATATATTTTGAAGTTATATAATTACATTATTCATTACTTATGCCTTTTACTCATTTTCTCTCTCCTAAACTTATCCTAATATTTCAAGGTTGTCCAAATTAGATTAAATTTGACATGTAGGCAAATTTTTATATGTAGATTTCGAATTTGAAGTTTGTTTCCACTTTTGAGACTTATTTTTATGAGATATGTCATATGGCCCATTAACGGTCCATTATCTAAATTATTCATCCAATTAAGTTTATTATCTTCATATTACCACCAAAATGAGTTATGTGGCATATTTTATGTATCAATTATAAACCTAAGATTAATGTTAGAACATTAGGCTATAAGGTGATCTATACATTCATTATCTCATTGGGGTTATACTAAACATCTATTTAGGTCTAACCTTCAATCTTGTTTGGCAAAGTCTAAAATGTCATCTTCTAGGGTAGGGTTTGAGATCTAGTATGTTACAGAGTCATCCTCAAAGTTGTCACCATCTTCATTTTGTTTTTGTAGTGGAAGTCATCTTCATTTTCATCACATCTTATTCATGGTGGAAGTCATATCCACCATTTTTGTCCTCCTTATTGTGGTGGAAGTCATCTACATCACACGGATCACCCAGATCTGGGTCACATCTCTATCATGGTGGAATTCATCTCCATCATTTGAAAAAGATCTGGATCATCATGTCCTTTATGGTGGAAGTCATATCCATTACTAGGATGGTTATCTTTCTTATCTGGATCATCTTTCCCATCTCCTCCTCTAGATCTATATCAAGGAGGTTTATTTTAAGAAAAGTGGGATCATTCTTGGATCCAGGTTTAAACATTTCAAGATGTTTCTCTAAAAGATATGATGTTGTGTAATAGTTTGTTTCCATCATGTCTAAAGAAGACGTGAAGGTATCAATGTCCCCTCTCTTTGTTCATGATCAGGTTATCACTACTCTAATACTCAATGACAAGAACTTAACTCAATGGAGTCGCACAGTCAAAATTTGGTTCAAAGGACAATGGAAGTATAAACATATAAAGGAGGGCCATCCTAAAGATGATACTTTAGATTAATGGGAGAAAACTGATGCAAATATTCTATCTATTTTGTGGAATTACATAGAGATGCATGTTGTCAATCTCACCAGCCACTTTGAAAGATGCAAGAATGTTTGGGATTATCTCAATCTCATGTATGAAACAAATATTTAGTGTATGTATGAGATGATGGTGGAGATGTATAATCTTCAACAGGATGATAAGTCCAAATACTTTAGGGAAGTAGCTCAAATGACTATTGATCTTCATTCTTTATTTAAAAAAACTCCAGAAATAGAGATATCATATGATTGTAATCAAATTCCTAGCTGGTCTCTAACAAATATATGAAGGAGTGTACAGTCAAATTCTTACTCAATATGAACTTCCTAAATTAGCTGAAGCTTATCAGTAAGCCTCCCATGTCTTTATAGATCATAAATCTTCCATGGTTGTTGTTGTTATAAATAGTCATACCAATAATGGCTTCACTGGCCATGGAAGAGGACAAGGAGCATGAGGAGGAAGACATCTTGGTGGATGAGGCCACCCAGAATGTACTATGGGTCACCACACAAAAACATGCTATGAGATCCATAGATATTCTCCAAGAACTCCATTTGTCAATGTTGCAGCTAGTGAAGATACTTTTCAAGATACAACCTGCTAAATTTAGGTGACCGATAATGAATACAATCAATTCTTCCAGTTCTAGGATTCCCAACAAGCTTCATTACCTATTGCAGCTATGGCTGCCTTCACCCAACATTTTGGTTCTCATGGTGATCACACTGCATGCATATCTCAATATTCTTATACCGGTTCATCTTCTTGGGTTCTTACAGATCACACTATAGGTACAAGAAACCTCATTTCTAACCTATCCACCAGCAGATCATCTTTTCCACCAGTCACCATTGCCAATGGTTTAAAACTGCATGTACAAGTCACATGAACCGTCAGACCCTTACCTACCATCACACTACCATAAACCTTATTTGTCTTGAGTTTCCCTTTAATTTACTTTCCATCAAAAAACTAACTCATTCTCTTCAAGCCTCGATTACATTTAACCCTGATGATTATGTTATATAGGACCTCCAAGTGCAATAGGTGATTGGTGGAGGGTATGAATTTGCAGGTTTCTACTATCTTCATCTAACTTCCAAAGCATGTGTAGCAGCTACTCCTTTTCATATTCATAGTCATCTTAAACACATGTTTCAAATAAACTAACAATTCTTCATCCTCATCTATTTAGTTTTACTAGATTATAATGTGAGTCATGTCAGTTAGGAATGGGCCATCCATCTAACTTTAAGGCTAAGGATGAGATGAGTGCTATGTCATATTTGACATTACTCATTTAGATGTTGGGGACCATATTGGTTTCCTTAAAAACTTGGCCATAAATATTTTTTTTCTTTAATTGATGTCTTTTCTAGAGTCACATGGTTATATTTAATGAGATATCATTCTAAGATTTTATCTATAATCCAAAGTTTTTAAAATGAGATTGAAATGTAATTTTCTAAGCATAATCATAACCTTCGAACTGATAATGCCAGAAAAATTTTAGTCATGCTCTTAATCAACTTTTATCTTCAAAAGGGATTTTCCATCAGTCCTCCGATCCACACACACCTCAACAAAATGGGGTGGTTGAACAAAAGAACTGTCATATTATTGAAACAACTCACACTCTTCTTTTACACATGAAAGTCCCAACATAGTTCTAGGTGATTCTATTCTTGATTCTACATATCTCATTAACCCAATGTCATCATCCATCTTAAAAAATCATATATTATTGCAACTCATTTGTCCAAACCAACCCATATATAGTGTTTCTCCTAAAATTTTGGATGTATTTGTTTTTTTCACAATGTTGAACCTCGGAAGAGATAAATTGAGTTCGAAAGCTTCCAAATGTGTGTTCCTTGGTTATTTCAAGACTCAATAG
Source organism: Alisma plantago-aquatica (assembly GCA_963693085.1). Taxonomy (NCBI): domain Eukaryota; kingdom Viridiplantae; phylum Streptophyta; class Magnoliopsida; order Alismatales; family Alismataceae; genus Alisma; species Alisma plantago-aquatica. Next base: position 153,800,448 of record OY856411.1, read on the forward strand.
GGATACAAATGTTACAACCCAATTGAACGTGAATTTATAGTGTTTGTTTATGGCACCTTTTTTGAAAAAAACTTTATTTTTTTAGAGAGTCTCAGTCTGTCGGGGAAATTGAGGAAGTTATCCCACTTCCCACATTTATTGAAATCTTGTTATCCAATCCTCTTATCCAAGGAGAATCACAAATGGAGGAAAACAGTCTGGAACAAGTATTAGACTACGCAAATGGAATCCCTTCTTCAATCACCACTCAGTTTGCAGATCATGTCAACAACAATAGCTCTCTTTATATACCTATTACACTTCGTAAAGGAAAATGGTCATGCATTCATGACCCTATTTCCAATTTTGTTTCCTATGATTGTCTATCTCCTTCATACAAAACCTTGATGTGATCCATATTTGACATTGTTGTACATAGTTATGTATCTATTTCTATGGATCACCCAGAATGGCATCTTGCTATGGAAGATGAGATGAATTTCTCTAATAAAATCATGCATGGAGTCTTGTCTGTACTCCAAAATACAAGGCTATTGTTGTTTGCAGATGGGTCTTATTTGTGAAAGTAGGGCCTACGAGTGTTTTTTATCATCTCAAGGACTGACTAGTATATGGAGAAGAATACCTCATGTCCTTTTATCTAGTATCTAAAATGCCATTTGTTTGACTTTTTATCACCTTGACTGCTCATTTTTCTTGGCCTTTGCATTACTTGGATATTAAGAACACTTTTCTCCATGGAAATTTGTTTGAGGAAATCTATATGGAGCAACCTACTGAAAAACTACTAGAGGGGGGGTGAATAGAGTTTTTGAATTATTTTAACAATTTATTGAATTCAAACAACCACAATTGAAATTGGAAGAAAGAGACAGGTGTTTAGAGTGGTTCCAACTATAGCAAATACTATAGTTGTCAGTCCACTACCCGGTTGCTTACCCAACCGGGATTTGAAAGTATTTATTTTATTACCTCTCGAGGATTTATACAAAATACAATACTTTCCTTTACACCCTTTGAACAGCCTTCACTTGAAGTAGGTGCACCAACTTTGAGGTAGCCTTCTATGAAGTAACTCCAAGCTCCCCCTTGAAGTAGCCTTCCTCTCTAGAAGTAACCTCCCGTTGCACCAGCCTTCTGAAGTAGCTCAAAGTCTCCTTCTTCGCCAAGAAGATCTTCACCCTCTCCAATCCGCAGCCTCCAACCTAGGAGTAGCAAGGAGAGTACAAACAATAATAGGGAACAAGAAAGAAAAAGGAAATTACAACTTATCCTTTGTAGCCCAAGGCTTGATTTGCCTAGATCAAGCGTATAGATCTCCTAACCAAGTGTGTGGACTTGTGATTTCAGTGGATAGGAGATACTAGCCTATAGGACACGAATTATGAGCTAAAAAGGAAGTAGCTAATGTTCACAAAGCTCAATTTGCTCACAAACAGATTGCTCAAAGTATGCTCAAGGATTTCTCAAGTGTAGCAAGTGAGTTTGAGTGTCCTATGGCTTGTCCTATTTATAGGAATGGCCTAAGGATGCTTAAGGACATTCTAGACAACTTCTAGGGGTTTCTAAGTGCTTAACTAGCCGTTAGGTACAAAGTTGTTGCTTTAACAACGGCTAATTAATTAATTCTGCAGTTGCTGTCAGAGACCGTCTCGGTCGAGGAATGGTCGACCGAGACACCTACTCGGTCGAACTTTTGTCGACTGACAGGCACTCCGGAACAAGTGATTTGCAACGTCTTTCTCCAACTGCCAACTAACTTGTCTGTTGTGTCTAACGGCTACTTTGGATCTTTCTCGGTCGAGAAGATTGTCGACCGAGAGTGTCTCAGTCGAGGAGTTTGTCGACCGAGATTGATCATGTTTCAATTTAGGCACTAACTATATGTATGAGTGTGCATATGTGATCCTATATGAAGGGGATGGCTTGTCTAACTGTAGTGTTTAGCTAGGGAAAATCTAACGCTTGATTTACATACAATTCTAAGTACTTGTACATTATATTTTTGTACAAGTTTTTACAACAGTGATTACATTGAATGAAAATATAAATATGTAAGCTTGTCGATTTTCTGTTGTTGCTTTGTCATCCTGCACACTCAAGTAGCTCGTTAGATTAATAAGAATGAAATGTTTTTCATAATCAAAACAAAGGGATTTATAGATGTCCATTTAGCCAACAATCTCCCCCTTTTTGAAGATGACAAACATTTCCAAAATATAAGAATAAAGGAAATATAAACCATATGAGTTTCATACCTTTAGATTACCTTTTGTAGCTTTTCCTATTGTTTACAAAATGTGTGCTTATTATTCCCCTTGAATTATGGAACATGAAATCCAATTCACTAGGGAATATAGCGGTTTTGTAAAAATATCAGCCAATTGATCTTCCGTATCAACATGATGAAGGGAAACATGATTCTTGGAGATGTGATCCCTTAAAAAATGATGACGAATTTCAATATGTTTAGCTCGGCTGTGTAAAATAGGATTGTGTGCTAAGTTTATAGCGCTCGTGTTGTCACAAAAAATAGGCGTAGATGAAAGAGTAAAACCATAATCATTTAATACTTGTTGCATATAAAGCACTTGAGCACAACAAGACCCGGCTGGCATATATTCAGCTTCAGTTGTAGATAGGGAAACCATATTTTGTTTCTTGCTAAACCAAGATACTAAAGCTCTCCCTAATAAGAAACAACCACCACTAGTACTCTTGTGATCAAGTCGACAACCAGCATAATCCGCATCAGTATAAGCTTTAAAATCCAAGGATTGTCCTTTTGGATACCATAAACCAAAACAAGTAGTGTCGGCTAGGTAACGAAGAATTCATTTAACTGCTAGAAAATGAGAGTGCATAGGTTGTGATTGAAATCGAGCACAAAGACCAACGGGAAACATGATGTCTGGTCTAGAAGCAGTTAAGTAAAGCAAACTACCAATCATGGCTCTATATAAGGAATCATCAATAGGTTCCCCATTTTCATCCTTATCAATTTTAATAGAAGTAGCCATAGGAGTAGTAGCATGTTTGCACTGATCCATCCCAAAATGTGTTAAGAGTTCTTTAGTATATTTTTCTTGGCTTATGAATATTCCGGAAGGTGTTTGCTTAATTTGAAAACCAAGAAAGAAGGTTAGTTCACCCATGAGGCTCATTTCAAATTCTTTTTGCATAATATCACTAAATTGTGTGCACAATGAATCATTCGAAGCTCCAAAAATAATATCATCAACATATATTTGCACAACAAGGAAATCAGATGTATATGTTTTGAAAAATAAAGTAGAATCTGAATTTCCAATAGAAAAACCATTATCAAAAAGATATGTCTTGAGCCTTTCATACCAATTTCTAGGTGCTTGTTTTAAACCATAAAGTGCTTTCTTAAGTTTATAAACATAGTCACCTTTTTCCGGTATTTCAAAACCAGGTGGTTGGGCAACATATACTTCTTCTTGAATGATGCCATTTAGAAATGCACTTTTTACATCCATTTGGTAGAGTTTGATGTTTTTATGTGCAGCAATAGCTAGTAACATTCTAATAGCTTCAAGTATAGCTACCGGTGCATACGTTTCATCAAAATCTATTCCTTCTTGTTGATTATATCCTTGTGCTACTAACCAAGCTTTATTCCTTATTACTTCTCCTGACTCATTTAGCTTGTTCTTAAAAACCCATTTAGTTCCTATTATGGTTTTATCTTGTGGTTTAGGAACTAAATCCCATACATCACTTTTAGTGAATTGATTCAATTCTTCTTGCATGGCTATTATCCAATAGTCATCTTTAAGAGCTTCAGATATCTTTTTAGGTTCAATGATAGAAACAAAAGCCATGTTTGCAACATCTTTAAAGGAAGACCGAGTTTTGACTTTATCATTAGGATCTCCAATAATTAATTCTTGAGGATGATCTTTAATAAGTCTAGGTGTAGGTTGTGGTTCATCTTGGTGATTATTTGTAGCACCTTTCTCACTATCGTTTGGTATGCTTAAATTTTCGAATTGATTAGTGAGATCTATGATTTCTAGATTTTCAGATTTGGATTCTTCATGAAAAGAAACACGAATAGATTCCTCAACTTTTCTAGATATAGTGTTATATACTCTAAAAGCTTTGCTAGAAGTGGAATATCCCAAAAAGAATGCTTTGTGTGATTTTGAGTCAAACTTATCTCTATCGTCTTTGGTATTTAAGATATAGCATGTAGAGCCAAAGGTATGAAAATAGTCAACTCTAGGTTTCTTAGAATGTATTAGTTCATATGGAGTTTTCTTTAAATGAGAGTGAACAGTTACTCTATTTAGCACATAGCATGCAGTGTTTACAGCTTCAGCCCAAAAGGTTTTGGGTGTGTTATGTTCAAGCATCATAGTTCTAGCCATTTCTTGCAGTGATCGACTTTTCCTTTCAACTATACCATTTTGTTGTGGGGTGCGTGGAGCAGAAAAATTATGAGTGTACCCTTGAGATGTACAAAACTCTTCAAATGTATGGTTTTCAAATTCTCCACCATGATCACTTCTAATGGTACATATTTTGCTTTGTAATAGATTTTCAATTTTGGAACAAAATTGTATAAAAACATGAATAGTATCATCTTTAGTTGCAAGAAAGTGTACCCATGTGTATCTACTATAATCATCAACAATAACAAAACAATATCTTTTACCACCAATAGATTGTGTCCTCATGGGTCCAAATAAATCCATATGAATTAATTCTAAGGTCCTACTGGTGCTAAGTACATGTTTTGGTTTAAAAGAGGTTTTGGTTTGCTTTCCCATTGTGCATGGTTCACAGTTTTCAACTTGATCAAAGGATAAAGCAGGCAATCCACGAACAAGATCATATTTCACTAACTTTTTAATAACATGTGAACTAGCATGTCCTAGCTTTTTATGCCATACTTGTAAGGTATTTTCATTTGCAAGCAAGCATTTTCCCACTACTGATTTCATAGAGTTAGGTTTAAGAATATAAAGATTTCCAACTCTATTTCCTTCATAAACAACATTTGTAGTGTTTTCTATCAATAACTTGCAGCAAGTTTTGTTAAATAACACATCATAACCACTATCACATAATTGACTAACACTTATCAAATTATGGTGCAAACCATCAACGAGTAGAACATTCTTTATTTCGAGGTTTGTACCAACATTACCTATTCCAACGATTTTGCCCTTACCATTGTCTCCAAAGGTGACTGTTCCACTTTTCTTTTCTTCAAAGGTTTGGAATGCATCCTTGTTTCCGGTCATATGTTTGGAACATCCACTGTCAACCACCCATTCCTGCATTAAAATGTAAATTTTGGTACCCATGTGATGGCCCGATATGGTTAAAATCATTTAAGTACAGATTTGTATAAAAGTTCTGAATCAGAAGTCCAGTCGGTCGACAATTGTTCGACCGACATATGTCTCGGTCGACAAATTGTCGATCGAGAAGATTACTGTAATTCAGATTGAAAACACAGAAATGTAGCTCGGTTGACCAATTTTCGACCGAAATAATTGCTGTAAATTTTGATATGTTACAGACATTCGGTCGGTCGACAATACTTCGACCGATTAATGGTTCGGTCGACAATTCTTCGACCAACAAAGTTTCTGTTTCAGTACAATAATGCAGAAAATTAACAATAAGCATAAATTCTTTTGTTTAGTTGAGATAAGACAATATAAATAGCAAGATGGAGCTTTTTGGTCATATATCAACTAAATTCTATTTGATTCTACTAAGTTTGAGGTTTTGGGACCCAAACTAATTCGGAATCCTTAGTTTTATAAGGGCATGAAAAAGAATAGTGTCCAAGGCGTAAAAAAAAATGGCAAGTAATAGAATCAACTTCATTTCTCTTTCTAGCCATTGTGTTCTTGGGTACAAACATAGTTTGAGTTCTTTTGGGTTGATTTTTCTTTGGAGCATATCCCAAACCTTTTCTTCCGTTGAAAACAGTACCAATGCTTAGAATGTTATCAAGTATATCTTTTCTTCTTAACTCATAAATTTCTCTTTGCAGCTGAGCAATATCATTCGTTTTCTTGTGTAAATCTTTTCTTGCTTGATCTAATTCAGATAGCAATGAATCTTTTTCTTTTATAACATTATCATAGTCTAGATGGTTACACAAAATAGGTTGAGTCTGAAAATCTTTTAGTTTAGATAACAAGTCAGTCTTTTCTTTAGAAAGAAGATCAACATTTGTTTCTAAAGTGAGTAACTTTCTAGTGCAATCATCCAAATATGTTTTTAAAGACAAATTTTCAAGATCAATGTTATTCTTGTCAGAAGAAAGAGTATCTAATTTAGCACTTAGCTCATCATTTGATTTGATAACCTTCTTTAGTTTCTTCTTGACATCAACATACTTATCATGAATTTCTTGTAGACTAGTAACTAATTCTTCTTTAGAAAGATCAAGTAGGCTTACCTCTTGAGAGTCTTCATCATCTTCTCTTGCCATTAGACAATCCACCGTTTCTTCTCCGCTTTCACTACTTGATTCGTCCCATGCCGCTTTATAGGCTTTTTCTCCCTTCTTCTTGTGTGAGCTTTTCTTTCCTTTCTTTGCTTTAGGACATTCATTTTTGAAGTGCCCTTTCTTCCCACATTCAAAGCACCTAGGAGGGGTAGAAGAAGAGCTGGAAATTTTTTTAGATTTAAATCTTCTGTATTTCTTACCATTTACTATCAAGGCTTCTTCTCCCTCTTCTTCACTTGACTCCTCACTTTCTTGTGTGACAGCCTTTGAAGCTTTTAGAGCCACATCCTTCTTCTTTCCTTGCTGAAGTTCACGTGCTCTTCTTTCTTCCTCTTCTAGGGTTGCTTCATGAGCTTCTAAGTTACCAATAAGTTGCTCCATTTTCAGTCGAGTGAGGTCGTTTGCTTCTTCGATGGCTGTCACCTTTGGCTTGTATTTTGGAGGAAGTGAACGAAGGATCTTTGATACCTGATCTTCTTCAAGAATAGGTTTTCCTAGAGCACTTAAACCATTAACAATAGTAGAAAATTTTGCAAACATTTCACTAATAGATTCATCAGGATCCATACGAAAGTGTTCAAACTTTTGTTTAAACATGCTAATTTTGGAATTTTTGACTTGGACTGTTCCTTCATAGGTTATGGATAATCTATGCCAAATATCATAGGTTGTGTCACAATTAGATATTCTATTAAATTCTCCTACCGATATAGAACAATATAAAATGCTTACAGCTTTTGCATTCATTTGAGCTAGCTTTACCGTATTTACATCCCATTCTGCAAATTGAATTTGAGGGAGCTCATATGGAGTTGACACCATTCTCCATAAGTCCCAATTGATGCCTTGGAAGTAGAACTGCATCCTTCTCTTCTAATATTGGTAGTTTGTTCCATCGAACGCTGGAGGCCTAGCAACAAGTGTCCCTTCGAGGTTGAGGTTGTTGAGCACTCTATCACCCATTTCTTCAAGACTTTGTTAGGGTTCCTTGAAGCCCGCTCTGATACCAATTGAAAAACTACTAGAGGGGGGGTGAATAGAGTTTTTGAATTATTTTAACAATTTATTGAATTCAAACAACCACAATTGAAATTGGAAGAAAGAGACAGGTGTTTAGAGTGGTTCCAACTATAGCAAATACTATAGTTGTCAGTCCACTACCCGGTTGCTTACCCAACCGGGATTTGAAAGTATTTATTTTGTTACCTCTCGAGGATTTATACAAAATACAATACTTTCCTTTACACCCTTTGAACAGCCTTCACTTGAAGTAGGTGCACCAACTTTGAGGTAGCCGGCCTTCTATGAAGTAACTCCAAGCTCCCCCTTGAAGTAGCCTTCCTCTCTAGAAGTAACCTCCCGTTGCACCAGCCTTCTGAAGTAGCTCAAAGTCTCCTTCTTCTCCAAGAAGATCTTCACCCTCTCCAATCCGCAGCCTCCAACCTAGGAGTAGCAGAGAGAGTACAAACAATAATAGGGAACAAGAAAGAAAAAGGAAATTACAACTTATCCTTTGTAGCCCAAGGCTTGATTTGCCTAGATCAAGCGTATAGATCTCCTAACCAAGTGTGTGGACTTGTGATTTCAGTGGATAGGAGATACTAGCCTATAGGACACGAATTATGAGCTAAAAAGGAAGTAGCTAATGTTCACAAAGCTCAATTTGCCCACAAACAGATTGCTCAAAGTATGCTCAAGGATTTCTCAAGTGTAGCAAGTGAGTTTGAGTGTCCTATGGCTTGTCCTATTTATAGGAATGTCCTAAGGATGCTTAAGGACGTTCTAGACAACTTCTAGGGGTTTCTAAGTGCTTAACTAGTCGTTAGGTACAAAGTTGTTGCTTTAACAATGGCTAATTAATTAATTCTGCAGTTGTTGTCAGAGACCGTCTCGGTCGAGGAATGGTCGACCGAGACACCTACTCGGTCGAACTTTTGTCGACCGACAGGCACTCTGGAACAAGTGATTTGCAACGTCTTTCTCCAACTTCCAACTAACTTGTCTGTTGTGTCTAACGGCTACTTTGGATCTTTCTCGGTCGAGAAGATTGTCGACCGAGAGTGTCTCGGTCGAGGAGTTTATCGACCGAGATTGATCATGTTTCAATTTAGGCACTAACTATATGTATGAGTGTGCATATGTGATCCTATATGAAGGGGATGACTTGTCTAACTGTAGTGTTTAGCTAGGGAAAATCTAACGCTTGATTTACATACAATTCTAAGTACTTGTACATTATATTTTTGTACAAGTTTTACAACAGTGATTACATTGCATGAAAATATAAATATGTAAGCTTGTGGATTTTCCCTTGTTGCTTTGTCATCCTGCACACTCAAGTAGCTCGTTAGATTAATAAGAATGAAATGTTTGTCATAATCAAAACAAAGGGATTTATAGATGTCCATTTAGCCAAAACCTACTAGGTTCATTGCTTAGGATGAGTCTCATCTTGTTTATCGAATTCATACATCACTCTATGGGCTCAAAAATTCTCCACGAGTGTGGTTTGACAAGTTTAGCAATGCACTTTTTGAGTTTGGTCTCTTGGGATCTGATTGATCATTCAGTATTCTACCAATGAGGGTCCTCATGTGTTGTCCTCCTTATTGTATATGCTGATAATATTGCTATCATTAGAGATTATTAGCATGGTATTCTATAGCTCAAGCAGTTTCTTCAAAATAATTTTCACAGTGAAGTTTTATGCCACCAAAAATACTTTTTGGGTATTGAAGTGGCTAGATCCCTAGATGGTATTATTATATCACAATGAAAATACACTCTTTATCAACTTGAAGAAACAATTCTTATTGAAGTTAAACCTACATATTCTCTAATGGATCCAAGAGTCAAGTAATATAGGTAGCAATGGGAGCCACTTGAAGATCGATGGAGATATAGAAGGCTATTCATAAAACTTAATTATCTTGCCATTACTCATCCATATATATTTGTTGCTACGAATGTGGTTAGTCAATTTAAGGATAAGCCACATACTAGTCATATGGTGGTTGTCATCTAGATTCTTTGACACCTCAAGAAGAGTCTAGGTAAAGGAATAGGATATTCAAATCATGGACATATCAAAGTGTAGGGATTCCTTGATTCTGATTGGGTTGAATGTGTTAATGATCATAGGTTTATTTTAGGATATTGTGTATTTGTGAGAGACAATCTAGTATCCTATAAAAGCAAAAAGCAAATAGCAAATTGTCAAAGCATGATCTAGAGCTAATTCTGAATATTGAGCCATGACTCATGCAACCAGTGATCTCTTATGGACCAAAAACATCCTCAAAGAACTTGGATACATCCAGTATGAGGAAATGGAGCTCCATTGTGATAACCAATTTGTTTTCCACATTGCTTCCAACCCAATTTTTCTTGAAAGAACTAAACACATCGAGGTTAATTTTCATTTATTTTGAGAAAAGATACAAGATCAGAAAATCATGCTTGTCCCAGTATGCTTTGAAGATCAAGTAGCATATATATTTACTAAATCTATTAGTAGTTGTAGGATCAAATTCTTATGTAACAAGCTTGTGCCTATGATATATATGTACCGACTTGAGGGGGGTGTTAGAATAATAAAAAATTGTTATTTTTTTCTATTCTTTTGTATATATGTGATTAGTCCCACATTGTGTAATTTGGTTATTGGCCACCGCCCAAGTCCATATATATAGGTTGCCATGTGAATACAAACCAACACAAGATGGTCTGCCTCATTTTATTTCTATTTACAAATATTATAATGGAAAGAGTAAAGTAAGTAATGGACAAGATAAGAAACCACAAGTGACATAAGATATAGAGTGGTTTTAGCCTAAATATCATCATTCCACTATGTTTTTGTTTCCAACCAAGATTTCCCAACATGTATTTTATTACTTTTTCTATTTCATTACAAAATACAAGTATCAATGTCTTTTGTAGCTTAATACAAACCTTCTTTGAGCTCAAGGATAACTATTGTCATCTTTACATGATGTTGGGAAGCCACCCTCTTTGGAAAAAGATCAGAATCTACCCCCACCACCTTTGGACACAACTTTCTTGCAAGAAGTATCTCCAATGAACTTCACTACAACCTTCTTGCAAGAAGTAACAAGAAGTACCAAACCAAACTAGAAACAAGAAGGGATGAAAGAAATCATAACCCAATCCATAGGATCTACAATTGATGAATTAATGAACAAATAATGGTAAACTCAGAGTAGGTTTAGGAAAGGCTATATTTGGTGGAGTAGGACACTAAGGCTGAGGTAAAGCTTAGGCTAGCTTGAGAGAAGCTAGAGGTGGCAATATGATAATCTAAGCTTGGAAGGGTAGCATGTAGTTGGTATGGTCAAGTATTCTCTAAGTGTCCATATCGCTTCCTATATATAAGGAACACTTAGGAATAAATAAATATATTTTGGGAGTGTTTGGGACAAGCTTAGTGGAATAGTCACCATAGCATAGCTACTGGAATTTAAACAGCTAACTGTACACTAACTGAAAAAATTATACAGAACAGTCCTTGGTAGAGAAGACGTTCCACCAAGATGCATCTCATTAAAAAAGAAGTTTGAGAAAAAAAACGGTGAGACCTCCTTTGGTCTAATGATAATGTCCCTATTGGAATATATTTTGGAAAAGAGGAAGTTGACAAAAAACTTAGTCCCAATAAGGTCCTAAATTTCGAAAAATGTCTTATATGAATATGAAAAAAGTAGCTACCTATCCTAACAGGTGCATATAAGTATAAAAGTAGGTTTAGTATAGTTTTGAGACAATAATCACTTGTTCTTACATCATTCCTATCAAGTTGCACAATTTTCACCTATACAAAGCATCGCCTATCTGCAACTTGATGTACAAGTATCCAAATGCATAAATAATAGCACAATATTTGACATTAGATCTTGTCTAAGTTTGTTTATGACCTAAAATGCTTAATTCACACATTAGTAACACAAATGGGAATTATTTACATCATCAAAATTACAGTATGGCATATCTAAAAAGTCAACATGGTTATCTCATTTAGGGGGACATCTCATTTGGAGTCTATTCCATTGGGTGTCGTCATGGGGGACCAGAGCCCAATGAGAAGGAGACGTGGAGTGAGGCACATTCTAAGGAGTAGTTTGACATATCTCAGGCTACATTAGTCCTTGGATCAACCATGTAGAATGTTACTAGAGTTATCTATGATTTTTAATTCTTTGTCCCATTCCTTTGATTCCATGTTGAGCATGAGTGGATAAACACCCATTCTTTAGCCTGGTGTTGATTCTATACATGTTTATATTTGATTCAATATAATTTCTCTTTTTCTTTATATTTTAATAAAAAAAAAGATTTAGTTCCTTTCTTATGATTGATCACCGTGGATACATGTTAGATAATTAATTACTACAAAAGTGGGGTTAGTTAAGAGAGAGATTCTATCATTTAGCTTTTTGTGTAGACATTGTGAAATTGAATTCATAACTAGGTTAAATAGTATGCTACTCTACACAAATAGGTAGTACATGATACATACACTTAATCCAAAATTTTAATTAGAAATAATGCATTCATAGGTTGATAGTTCACTGAAATAGGTATTCTAACAAATCCAATAATCTGATCTTCTATCCATTTTATTTTTTCCAGTTTTAATTCTTATTCTTAGTTTAATTACTCAATCAACTCTTTTCTTAGGCCTAAATCTATTATAATAAGTGGTAGTATCTAATTATATCCAACTCCCTAAGTGTGACATTCAGTCCTGTTTGAGTCCCTTTAATACCCTAACATGTATACTTGTGTTTAGCACTCACACATAAGTCGTGTATGGCGGCACCACAAAATAGAAAGGAAAAGGAAGAAGTAGGGAGGGGGAATGGAGGGGTTGTGGTGCATTTAAAGACATGGGAGAAAATGGAAGATAAAGAAGAGAAGAAGTGAAAGTGGGGTCAAATTTGGCACAGATTGGCTGACATGGGCATGCACGACTTCCTCCATGCTAGTAGGAGATAGTGGTAGGGGATTGATTGATTGTCCTTGTATGGAGACTAGATCTAGGGTTGATCATAATCTGGTTAGTAATCAACTAACCAAATTGTAAATTTTGAATGACTAATTTCTTTTGGACAATTTGGTTAATTTGGTTAATTTATTTCTATTGGACAATTTGGTTAAGTTGGTTAATTTATCAGTGAAAAATATTTTTTGTTTGGTTAAATGAATTAACTGAATGGCCACAATTTATTCATTGAAAATTATAAACATAAATATACCTATATATTTATGTTTTTATTTCAAAAGATCTCAACATTTATATACTAATCAAGTTTTCATGAAATATATAGAGAGCCATGTTTATATGCAATAAGACTATAATATAACAATCGTTCAAAATATTATGAGTATATTCATAAAATATTATTACGAGAGTGTTATTTGGTAACCAAATTATCCAACAAAAATAATCACTAAATGATTAACCATAAAAAAACTAACTGACAGTAATTTCGTTATGTTAATGGTTAAAATATCAATCCACAAATCAACCATTTAACCACCGAATTAACCCTAACTGAACAAATTAACTGAGTGCTCACCCCAAACTAGATCCAAGACATCATGATCTGACTCTTCTCATTGGTAGAGAGAAGGATAGGTAGATCGATGACGTGGCACAAAGCTAAAAATAATATTAAAAATTGGTTTTCTTCAATTAACTTGAAAAATGTATACCTCCTGAATCATATGTCGGTTGAGGTGAAAAGTTTCACCTTTGGGTCAAAAATTTCTTCTTATATTTGTATTAAAATATTTTTTCCAAGATGATGTTGTTCTCAAATCTCTATTATTGAATTGCATTCTTAAATTTAATTAATGCACTCAACAATATTTATTTGTGTCCAAAGTGATATTTAATTAATTTTAAATGATCCATTGAGAAAAGTGCGACTAAATATCCTCAAATTGATGAAGAGAGAGGTTATAAAATGTGATTGAGTAACTTTTAAGTGAAGAAATGTGCATCAACTGTAGTGACACATTACACTTTGTCACACATTACTTGCTCATCAAAACTATAGACGACCCCATGTGGTGTCGAGGCTTGAGGATGTCATACTAATATTCTAGTCCGCCTAACCAATTGTTGATGCATTGATTTTGAAGAGTGAATTGTAGGTATCTTCTAGAGTTAAGGTACAGGGAGGTTTTTTTAATAAGCCAATAGTATATTTTATTCATCCTTGTCTCCTCATAGTTGGTCCATAAAAAGGGATTACATCAAAATATCTAGGCCATACATCAATAGCCCACAGATACCAAAAAGGAAAACCAGTCCATATCAAAGGATCAAAACTTACCTATACCCACCACTCTATACACTCTGACATAAAAACTAGGAGGTCACAAAAAAGTACCCAGACTATGTATGTATCCAAGAAAATCTAGTGTAGGTGGTATCCTTCTCGTCCATGCTATTAAGACCTCTGATGTGTCAGGGAAAGAGATATGGGTATCAAAATATCTCTATCTCTTCCCTTGCCTTGCTCCAATAACCAATCTTCCTAGCAATCGGATTTACTTTTTTTGTAATAGAATGCCCACGTATATCCTGCTCCTCTACAATCTACTAGATACCCTTGATATAAGGACTAAGCTTCCATGTATAAGGCTTCCTACTGCAAACATAACTGAGAAGATATCTATTTGCCATCTCAACTTCTCTCACTGAGCAATTTTTATCCTCCTAGATTTTGAGTGATATAATCTAAGCATGGGCACAAGCAGTCTCACTATCCCCCACAATAAGGCATGTCCTATATGTAAAGATCATCTCACCATTATGCTTCCTCACAATACCTATCATACATCTTCTTTTATTGTGAACAACATCTTAATATCATGTGATCATCAAGTTGAGCTTAAAGTTGTAGATTTTAGGGGAATACCATTTGAAAAGATACAGTTGCCTCATCATACGGTGTAGCTCATCAACTCCTAGATTCATCACATTTTTTGAAAGTCAATTTTGATTCCCAACCTCTTCAATATTTTCTTCTACATGATGAAGTTAACCTTCTCAGCCACTTCTTTCTAGATTATGTCTTTATAAATTTCAACATTGTCATATTTGGCATGACATCTCACTCTCTAGATAGACCATAGAGTTAGGATCAGAAATATATGTAGCAACCATGTTAAAAAATCACTAATATGGTGAGTAGATGCACAAACTTTTGCAACCTCTCTTTTTATTAGCATAAATGCCAACCATTAGAGAGAAACCCAAAACCAAAACCCAGATTATGATACAAAAGAACTAATTCTCGATAAATACAATTAACATAGTATAAGGAAAACACAGGTAAATGTTTCCTTTATCCTTTCTCATTGATTTCATATTCAATGTCACATCAAAGAACAACTTTTTCAGTTTCATAAATCACATATTCAATTCTACTAAAACTAGAATCAAAATGTGTTACTCATACACAGTTCAGTTTACAACAATTACATGTACATGAAACAACATACTCAATATACTAATGAAATAAAAAAACTCTGTATACTACCCATCCTAGGAAAGAGAGAGTGTAGGGACATTATAATCTATCTAGATTATTCTATTTATATATTCTTTGTCATGAACTCTCCTTTGGATAGCATTATACCTAAAATATTTCATGAGAATCATATAAAGCCCTAGTGAGTGGATACCTCCCACTCAAGCTAAGTATATGCATCAACATCAAATTAGGTATAATGAACTTAAAAGAAACTTGGATATATCGAAAAGTCTAGTAGAAAGTACGGGCATCTAATGAAATCCAATTTATGATAATAATCTTATCAATGAGATAAGTTATCCACTTAGGCCAAATCCTACCCTAGAATATCTTTAAGGGAAAGTATATGAACAAATCAGTGGGTACTACTTACTTAAGAAAGATAATCCTTTAGTATGAGTAATTGAAAAACCACTAGAGGGGGGTGAATAGGGTTTTATAAAGATTTTAAAATTAATTCAACCAAGCAACCACAATTGAAATTTGGAGAAGGAGATACGGCATTTAGAGTGGTTCCACCCTTAGCAAATACTAAGGGAGTTAGTCCAACAATTGGGATTTTGAAAGTATTTGAATTTTATTACCTTGAAAGGATGTTACATAAAATTACAAATACCTTCCCAACCCTTTGGATAGCCTTCACCCTGAAGTCATGTCACCAACCTTAAAGCAGCCTTCACTTGATGTAACTTCAAGCTCCCCCTTAAAGTAGCCTTCCTCCTTGAAGTAGCTTCCCATTGAGACCTTCTAGAAGTAGTCCAAAGTCACGCCAAGCTACCTTCACCACCTGAAGAAGCTCCAACAAAATCCTTTCCGTAGACGCCAACCTAGGAGTATCAAAGGAGAACAAAACACAATAAAGGCAATAAGATTGGAAGAAAGAAACAATGTTACCAATTGAGTACAACACTTTGATCCTATATCAAGTGTTTAATCTCCTAACCAAAGTGGATGGAAGTGTATGTATAGTGGATATGAGATATCATCCTATAGGACACTAATGTAGAGCTCAAAGAAAACATATTGCAAGTGTAGCTCAGTTTGTTTGCTCACAAGTATTGAATCTCAGGTGTAATTATGTATGCAAGTTGTTTTTTGAGGTGTCCTATGGTTGTCTTATTTATAGGAGTGGTTTGCTAATTCTTGGGGACATTCTATACACCTTCTAGGGTGTTCTTAGTACTCAACTAGTCGTTAAGTGTCCACTAATTGCATTTGTAATGACTAGTTAATTACTCCTAAAAAGTGCAGATAGAATCCATCTCGGTCGAGAAGTTTGTCAATTGAGTGTCTCTCGGTCGAGGAATTTGTCAACTGAGGGTGAGTCTGGGGAAAGTGTATTGCAATGTTCAACTCAACTCCCAATCACTTTTCTAACTCAGTCTAACAACTAGGAAGGTCTATTCTCGATCGAGGAGTTTGTCGACTGATAGTGTCTCGGTCGAAGTATTTGTTGACCGAGAATATCACTGATTCAATGTATTCATTTACTAAGTGTATGTATCAATGTGCAATTGTGATACTATCTTGGGGGATGACCTATTTAAGTGTTGTGAGTGGATAGGAAAGATCTAAATGCTTGATTTATATGATATCTAAGTACTTGTACATTATGAACTTGTACAAGTTTTTATAGTGATTACAATCATGAAAATAAAGCAATTTTAGCAAATTGATCTTACAAGTCTTCGCTATCCACCACCTTATATGTTTGTCCCTGAAACACTCAAATAGAAAGTTAAAACCACAAGAAAGAAATGTTTGTCATCATCAAAACAAAAGGAATTATAATAATGTCCAATTTAGCCAACAATCTCCCCCTTTTTGAAGATGGCAAACATTTCCAAAATATAAGTTAAGGAAATATAAATCATATGAGTTTCATACCTGAAGTTTACCTTTTATATCCATTCTCTTGTTTTCACTTATGATGCTAGATGAGAGATTATGAAACTCATTTTACTTTATGTTATTGATTTTATATTATTTCTCCCCCTTTGTCATTTCAAAAAGATAACCAAGCGAAATATTAATTATGTCTTTTATTTCTCCCCCTTAATTTGATAATTTGATACTCAATGCAAACCACTTATTTTTATGTCAAATTTAGCCACAATTTGTTTCTCAATCATTTACAAGGGATGTTAAGCCCTGAAATGATATGAGATTCTTTTAGGCTTATAGTAGAATCAATGAATATATCTCTAACTAAATACACAGGATGTTAAGCCCTAATTTGTTTAGAGAATTGCATTAAGGACAAGATATACAATCATAAATATTGTAGGCTCCTTTATTTTTCATAACCAAGATTACTTTAAAGATACTGAGATCATAACTAGTTTTAAATTTTTGTTATGATGTTTACAAAATTTTGTGAACTCCTTCTTAATCTTATATTCAAGATAGTTTTTGTGATCTCCCCCTTAATCTTATAATCCAGATAATTTAAGCATTCTAAGGTCATAATGAGCATTAGATTATAATAAGTTAACCTTTGATGAGGGATATACACTAAAATCTTGTTTTCAATATACTAAGATTGAATGTAAGGAAATGATTTACAATTAAGCATTTTGTCACACTTATTTTAGGTCGACCTTGACTTTGACGTGGACGCCCCTCGATCAAACTTGATTTCGATGGAGAGCCAATTTCTGTAGATTTCTTGTTTAAGCATTTACAATGATCTACTTAATTGAATATTAGAAACATAGCTTACAGAGTATCATACAAAAAGTATTCATGTATAACAAGGATGATATCATTTTCCATAAGCTAAGCACAAGATAATCATTTAACTAATATGTCAAGATGCATTTGTGCCATAGAGATTTATCTTAATGAAAAAATTGCATTTTCAATGATAACATCATCTTTATGTGTAATGAGATAAGTCACTATGATCATTTTGAAAACAATATCCATTCATGGTTTATATACAAATTGATCAAAGATTATTTTAGGCAAACCAAGTAAAAGATGAAACACAATGATCATGGTGAAACAATAAAGTCATATCCATAATTACAATGATCATGATCATTTAAGGGCAAATTTCAAGACACATGATTTCTATATAGATAAACCAAGGAATACTTAGGACAAACCACATTGATTATGATAAAACAGTACTTTCCTGGATTAAATCAACATGGTTCATAATTTTCAGTTTTAATCCAAACCATGTAGGTGATGAACCAAGATAATCTCATGAGAAGAAGATCCATGATTTGAGTAAAATCAATCCTTTCTTTGTAGATGAAAAGTATAAAGTGTTGATGCTCATACGTTCTTCCTTTTAATTATGATCATTCAATTATGCAATTTATAAATTTCATTACATACTTAAGTTAATTGTAATTGAAATATCTTTATTTTTACTGAATAACTCTGTCAGAGTTTCCCTCGGTCGACAAATTTCTTGAATGAGTGAGGTTCGGTCGAAATATTTTTCAACCGGCCATTTATCAGGTTTTTGTAGGTTTTAAGACAATAACTCTGTCGGTCGACTGATTTCTTGAATGATATTGTCTCAGTCGACAACTTTCTCGACTGAGATTGTTTCTGAATTGTTTTCAATAGTTATTTTCAATTAAAAACATAGATCAATTTTATAGAATTATGCAAGTTAATGCTTAGTTAAGTTGAGATAAGACATTTGAATATCAAAGTAACATTTTAGGTCAAATCTCAACTAATCATATTCAAATCTCTAGGTTTTGGGAACCCAAACTAGATCAACATCCTTTTTCCTATATGGGCAAGAAAACAAATAATGTCCAATACGTAAACAATAATGACAACAAATGAAATCAATTTCATTTCTCTTTGAGTTATTCTTGAGCACATACATGGTCTTGGGTGCTTGTGTTCTTCTAGGTTTAGGTTGATATGGTATCCCTTTTGGAACATATCCTAAACCTTTCCTTCCATTATAACTAGAAGAATTTTTCATAACCTTATGAAGAACATCATTGTTTCTCAAGCTATTAGTTTCTCTTTGTAACTTGGCAATCTCATACATTTTCTTTTTGATATCTAACTTTTCTTGATCTAGATCAGATGATAAAGTATCTCTTTCTTTAACAATAGCATCATAATCTAGATGAGTACATAGGATAGGTTGAGTCTGAAAATTATTTAGTTTTGCAAGCAATTCAACCTTTTCTTGAGAAAGAAGATCATAGTTTGTTTCTAAAGTAAGAAACTTCATATTGCAATCATTTAAAGATGATTTCAAAGTAAGGTTTTTAGAAATAATTTTGTCCTTTTCAAAAGAAAGATTATTTAATTTAGCATATAAATCCTCATTGGTTTTTGTAACTCTTTTTAGAAATAATTTTGTCCTTTTCAAAAGACTTACCTCTTCTTCTTCTTCATTTGTTGTAGCAATAAGACACACCACTTCTTCTTTTCCATATTCACTATCATCACTTGAATCATCCCATGTTGCTTTATATGCTCTTTCTTTCTTCTTGTGAGATGATTTCTTCCCCTTCTTAAGTTTGGGACAATCACCTTTTAAGTGTCCCTTTTTGCCACATTCAAAGCAAATAGAGGAAGAAACACTAGGAATTTTGTTAGTTTTAAAACTTATATACTACTTACCATTTACAATGAGTGTTTCTTCTTTACTATCTTCTTCACTTGTGTCATGACTATTCTTGGTTGATGATTTGAATGCAATGTCCTTTCTTTTCTCCATTTTATGATCAGCCGCCAATCTTTCTTCTTCTTCAAGGGTAGCTTCATGAGCCTCCAAGTTGCCAGTGAGTTGTTCCATCCTTAATGTAGTGAGATCGTTGGCTACTTCAATGGTCGTCACCTTTGGTTTGTACTTTGGAGGCAAGCACCTAAGAATCTTTGATACTTGATCCTCTTCACTAATAGTTTTACCTAATGCATTCAACCCATTAACAATAGAAGAAAACTTTACATACATTTCACTAATAGACTCATATGGTTCCAAATGAAATTGTTCAAACTTTTGTTTAAGCATGCCAATTTTGGAATTTTTACTTGAACAGTTCCTTCATAAGTAATAGAGAGTCTATGTGTATTTCATATGCAGTTTCACAATTTGAAATTCTATTGAACTCACCTATGGAAATTGAACAATAAAGAATACTTACAGCTTTTGCATTTAATTGAGTTGATCTCACCGTGTTCGCATCCCATGTAGCATAGTCAGTTTGAGGAAGATCATAGGCATTTGACACCATTCTCCAGAGATCCCAACTACTTCCTTGAAAGTAGAATTGCATCCTCCTTTTCCAATAGGTGTAGTTGGTGCCATCAAATGGTGGAGGCCGAGCCACAAGTGTTTTTTCTAAGTTGAGGTTGTTTAGTACCCCATCACCCATTTTCCTCAAGACTTTGTTAAAGTTCCTTGAAGCCTGCTCTGATAACAATTGAGTACAACGCTTTGATCCTATATCAAGAGTTTGATCTCCTAACCATAGTGGATGGATGTGGATGTATAGTGTATAGGAGATATCAGCCTATAGGACACTAATGTAGAGCTTAAAGAAAACATATTGCAAGTGTAGCTCAGCTTGTTTGCTTAAAATCATTGAATCTCAAGTGTAATTGTGTATGCAAGTTGTTTTTTATGGTGTCCTATGGCTATCCTATTTATAGGAGTGGTTTACTAATGCTTGGTGACATTCTAGACACCTTCTAGGGTGCTCTTAGTGCTCAACTAGCCCTTAAGTATCCACTAATTGCATTTGTAATGACTAGTTAATTAATCCTGAAAAGTGCAGACCATTGTTCTGAAAAGCGGTAATCGGTGTATGGGCGGAGAGGGTACCGAATAGAGTATATACGATATGCGGGAGTATAAGCGGGAGAATATTCAGTTTTAATCGGTTTTGATTTTTTTTAAATATTAACCATAAAGATATGTAAATTATATATTGACCATATAATAATGACAATGATAAGTAATTAGAAACATTTATAAGTAATAGACTAATATTGCATTCATAAGTAGTTAGAAACATTGATGAAATTAGAGAAGAAAACTTTGATAAGTAATTACAAACATTGATAAGTCATAAACTAATATCACATTAATAAGTAATTAGAAACATTGATAAGTAATAGACTAATATTGCATTAATAAGTAATTAGAAACATTGATAAGTCATAGACTAATATTGCATTAATAATTAATTAGAAACATTGATAAGTGATAAGACTAATATTGCATTAATAAGTAACTTGAAACATTGATGAAATTAGAGAAAAAACATTGATAAGTAATTAGAAACATTGATAAGTCATAGACTAATATTGCATTAAGAAGTAATTAGAAACATTGATGAAATTAGAGAAGAAAACATCAACAGTAAGGATCAGTTCAATAAACACTAACTATAAAGTTATTGAGAAAACATGAGGAGAAGACCAAATATGTAAATTGGAAGAAGAGAATGTAATTGTAATGACCAATAGTAGTATTAGAAAAAATTAATGTAAAAAAAATTATTACTAGCATTTGATTTAGAAAATCGCCGATTAATCGGCCGAGTATTCTCCCAATCGGTCGATTAATCGGTCCTGGACCGATTATAGGCCAATTATTCATATTTGAAGCGGTAAACCCCCAAAACCGATTATTCGGCCTAATCGGCCGATTTCCTGAATACTGGTGCAGACAGAATCCATCTCGATCGAGAAGTTTGTCGACCGAGTGTCTCTCGGTCGAGGAATTTTTCGACCGTGGGTGAGTTTGGGAAAAGTGTATTGCAACGTTCAACTCAACTCCCAACCACTTTTCTTACTCAATCTAATGGCTAGGACAGTCTATTCTCAGTCGAGGAGTTTTTTGACTGATAGTTTCTTGGTTTAAGTATTTGTCGACTGAGAATATCACTGATTCAATGTATTCATTTACTAAGTGTGTGTATCAATGTGCAATTCTGATACTATCTTGGGGGATGGCCTATTTAAGTATTGTGAGTGTATAGGGAAGATCTAAACACTTGATTTACACGATATATAAGTACTTGTACATTATAAACTTGTACAACTTTAACATTGATCACAATCATGAAAATAAAGTAATTTTAGCAAATTGATCTTCCAAGTATTCACTATCCACCACCTTATAGTCTTGTCCCTGAAACATTTAAATAGCAAGTTAAAACCACAAGAAAGAAATGTTTGTCATCATCAAAACAAAAGGAATTATAATAATGTCCAATTTAGCCAACAGTAATAACCCAAGATCTAAACATTAAAAATAAATACACAACAATAATATCATCTTTGTGACACCCCACCAGCCAGACTACGAACACACCATGTAGTTCTAAATTTGAAGTACACATAATACATGTCTACCACAAAAAAACATTCAAATGAGAAGTAAATACAAAATCATAATCACAGTAGATATCAAATACTAATGTGAACTAGTTAACAACATTTAAGATCATATTTTCAAATTAGATTGGTAAGCATATGGAAGAAGATTATCTCTATAAAAGAATAATTGAATTCCACAACAAGAATAATATTCAAGAATAGAGGTATATAAGCTATCAGAATAAGGAATTGAACAAGAATTCAACTCATGTTCTACACAACTTGTCATATTTTATTCATTTGCCCTGAAACTACTTTCTTGTACCTCACCGAGTAGAAGTCACCACGCATCTCATGTCAACGACTCACCATCACTATCTTAGGGTTTAGGCAGCCACCCTTAGATATTAAGAATAGACTTTGATCCAATGTAGGGTTTCATAAAGAGGCTCACTCCCTCATCTTAGGTAGAAGAGATAGGAACCAACAAAATAATATATCACATATCCCAACATTTCTTGTATTTTCATGTTTCATATATTTCATTTCATCGAGTCTATTCCTCATGGGCACAAACTTTCTTAGTAAGGATTTAGGGCCAGAGACGCACCATATGGCTCACTCCTAAATCTTGGTGATCTAACCTTTAAGGTCTCAATCCATATTCTGGGAATCCTTCTCATAGTTCTCTGATTACTATCAGGAGATATGTTTCATTTCCCCAGTGTGGCACTTAGGGGAAACTCACGATGTTCATGGAACCTAACTACATGTGTCATAATTCTACTTGTTATTAATCCTTTTATACTCATCTTAAAGAAGATTCAATATCATTCATCATACATGTATATTCTCACATAACTAGAATAACATGAATCAGAATGGGCTTTTCAAAAAGACAATGATTCAAACAACAAGCACAACAAATCTATAGTTTGCTATACATACAATTCCTTTCATTTTAAACATGATCTCATAGCATTCATCATCAATGGGATTTCATCCTGAGACATAATCCCATTGTCCAACATTTACCCTCATCAGGTTTCTCATATGTAATTAGTGCATGTTAAATTCAATATCAACATATTTCTTATTAGTTCATTCTATATCACAGTTCTGAACAAACATTCATAGAAGCATTAAAACTAGCAATAGTATTGGAATATAAACTTCTTGTGCCATTCATCATACTTAGAATAGGATTATCATGGAATATATACTTATTTCATTTGATTTCTATACATCGGAATAAATATCAACCATGAATGTGCATAACACACTTAACACTCCTCACTTACTATTTACCACTCTTCTGCTAGGGCTACTATTCAACACATAAGTCATCTCATTACTAGAGAAGGCCATTCTCAGAATACAATTATTTTAACATATATTTACAATCCAAGAGCACATTCTTATTAAGCAATTCATATTCTTGAACCTCATCTTATTTTTTTAATTAAACCATACTCATATGCATTCCTTAATCCCTCATGTGAGATCATTATTCATTATCATCCCATAGCTCATTATGTTAGGGTTAGGGTTAGATTCTTAAACCCATCTTCTTTCATTTCATGTTCACTACTACTCTAGGATGAAATCATTTTAAATCTAATTAATATATAAAATATATCTCTCATGGAAAGCCTTCATAATATATTTTTAATATATTTCACTCAATTTAGGTCCACCCATATGTAATTACAATAAATATACAATATACTTCATCATACACATTTCATCAATTTCATTCTTAACTTGTCATCACCATTCAATTGATTATTGTCTATTTCCTTTGTTGTAAGAGATGAGTGTACCATGTAATTGACTTCCAATGGCATTCTTGTATTTTAAAAACATCACTATGTCTCTTATAATACTACTCACTTTATCTTAAATGAATGGATTAGGTTACATCTTCTTACATCATAATCTGTAATCATCCTTCCCAATTCATTGTTATGTAGTGTGTATAAAAGGACCCACATTCATGTGATGATTTTCTCATTATTTTATAAATCATAATAAAAAATGCATTAGTCTTATATCATATTAGTATACTCATCATCTTCAATTGAAGTGCTAATACATACACTTCAACATTTCATCACATTTACAACATTATATACATGTTCTAGCTTTATCACTCATACTCATCATAATACTAAACTTGTAGGGTTTTCACGAAGTCATCTCAGTTCAATGTATCATAAGAGTCATATTATTCATTATTTTCATCAAGCTATATATAGGTTCATTGTGTCTATTCAATACATACGGGAACCCTACATTCCATACCACACAATCAACCAATCATTTACAAGCATACAATAATTTATTGACTCATTTATGTCCATCCCTCAACATTAACCCTAGACATGGATTTCCTCCATTTTAAAACCCTCATATACCGATCCCTATGTAAATGCATATTCAATTCAATTGTCCCTACAGTGGACCTAGATGCTACCTTCCTTATGGTAGATCCCCATTTAACCCCTCATGATCCTACCTAACAGGTGAAACAGTTTCTAGGGTTGAGTCACATGGCACTACCCATAGGTAGCCCACTCCTTAACTCATGGTTAGCTAAAGAGTTGCATGACACTACACGTAGGTAGCCCAATCCCTAACTCTTGATAACCTGATGGTCCCACTTATCAAGTAGACCCTTTACCATGTTACCAATTTCAACATTAGCAAAGCCATAGAGGAGGACCACGATCTGAGCCAGTCATGTATGCATACTTATGGTGATAGTCATAGTCACTTTATAGTTGCATGAAATAAAATTCATCCAAGCAGTGATTTTCAGGTAATCGATAAAACAATCGGGAATCACCGTGAAACTAAAGTGATTAACCATAAGCGTAACCACATACTTGTCAAGCTGATTTGAGACAAAATAATCCAATCAATCAAGAATTTCAACTAGGCAAGCAAGCACGTAATGAGATCCTAAAATATGCAAACAATTTCCTATTATTGATCATGCCATCAAAATATATTAAACCTAGCTCGCTTCCTAGGGTTTCTAGTCCACTTTTAGGGTTTCCATTACAATTAGGGTTTCACTTCATTTTTACTATTTTAAACCCTAATTTTCCCTAATTATCTCATCTATTCTTCATGAAAGATATTAAGGTTACCTTTTAACATATAACCTTATTTTCATATTAAAGGCATCATTATCCATCAATTAAGTCCATTAAGCCTCTTTTACATTAAAACCACCATTTTTATCATTTTAATTCATGACAAGATCATTATGCCCAATTAGCATCACATTAACAACTCATAGTTCATTATGGTCCAATTCATCATTGAACTCCATTTATTACTAATTCCACATTTTATCCATTAGAAAACCCTAATTTCCATATTAAGGGTATTTATTCACAATTAGGAACCTTTATACTCAAAACATCTTAGAATCATCATATCTTAGCTTTATTCACAATTTTGAATAATTAAAGCCATTAAGAGTCACCAAAAACTAATATTAGTGTTTCAAGGCTCATTAAAGCATATTTATGCATATGAAACTCTAAATTAAACTAATTACATGCAAAGTTCATCCTTTTTTATCTTAATGTATCTTTTTATGATTAACAGGTTAATATCAACTTTAATCATCCATTAAACCTTACTAAATACATTAATCATCTCAAAATAGGGTTTCTTAACCATTAATACATTAAAGTTGATAACTTCCATTACTTTTCGAATTGCAATCAGAATTATGCTTCAAATATATTTTTATTGCATTCCTTGAGTTCTCCTGATCAAAATTCATATTTTGCATGTTCCCATCGGAGCTACTAATATTTAGATACGGTTTTTGTAAAAAATTACTTACCAAAGCCAATGGTAGGTTGCCACATCGCCCTTGCCATGCAACGCAACCCGGCTGGTTTGGAAAACATAATTGAATGACATTTATACCCTTGGTTACATTCCCGACTCTTCAATGCTCAGAGGGGCATAATCATCCGACTTGTTTTGGTCATCTTCAACCTCACGAGCCCTAGCTGCGGCCGACTACAGCAGCTCGTGGGGTCTCTTCCTCCCCTTCCCTTCACCCCTAGAGCACCAGTGATGGCTCCTTGGCCTCCGCCACCCTCCGCTACACCTGTGGAGGTCCCCAGCTATGGTCGAGGTGGCTGGGGTTGGGCCGGAAGCTGCGCGCACTGCAGCAAAACCTGCAGGTCCGCTGGGCATTTTGAGTGGACATGGGAGCAAGGAAAGGTAGATGACCACCCTAGATCTCTGGGGTTGAATCATGCCTCCATCAAGATCCTGCCACAGCCGCCAGTTGCCCCCAAGACAGCCCTATGCTCTCTTGGTTAGGGTTTTGACGAAGAAGATGAAGAAGAGAGAGAGAGTTGCATGGGATCTCTCTGGAACTCAAACCAGGGCTCTACCCTTTATATAGGGGTGGGTAACGAAGCCCTAGGTTGGTTATTCACGAATTAACAAGGCCCTCTCCCAATAGGAGTCCTATGTCTTAATTAAGAAGCAATCTTCTCTCTCCTATTTATCTCCTTGATAAACTATACTCTTTGGATAATTAGGAATTTGAAAATCCTCTCACTTATTCTCTTGGTACTTTCCTTTTAATCCATTGGCACAAAATTTCTATTTTCTTTAGTAGAAAATACCTCCTTTTTAACAATACCACAAAATCCATTAATTATGTATCACATTATCCTCTTATTTTCTATTATTGATATTTTCTCTTTCATTTTCTTCATTGGGGCTCCTTGGACACTAAGAAACTCTAATATTTTGAAATCCTTTTTAGTGGATACTCATATCCTTCTACATGCATCTATATCCATAATTTCTTATTACCTTACTTTTTCTTTATTTAAAAAAATATCTCTTTTTGAGGATTTTTCTTTATCTCTATTTTATTTTCCTTATTAAAATACCTTTTAACATTAGGAACCTTATGGATATGAAAATCTATCAAAGATAACTCAATTATACCTCTTTCCACTTATTTCCCACATTTTATCATTGTTTTCAATTTCTTTCTTAATAAAGAAATGTTTAATTGATCTTTTCTTTTCTTGTTGCATTATCTTTGCAACTTTGGTCTCATTGGGACCCAAGGAACATAAGAGGCACAAAATCCAACTTTGGATTATATTCTTTTGCCTTCTAGAGGTTTCTACATCTTCCTTTTCTCCATTTCTTATTAATAATGGAGTTTCTTTTGTCTTTTCCTTATTATTGGGCCCAATAGCAAATAAAGCCCACAAAACAACCAACAAGGCTATTGTAAATGAAATCCTTTTATTCAAAACAAATTATATCGTTATTTGTTCAAATATCCTTAATAGGAGAAATTACATTTCTCACCAAAAGAACCCAACAATTGGGGTTGTAACATGATCTCAGTGAAAATAAAGTAAACAAGGGTTTTCATCCAATATGAAGCATTGTGTATAATCCTAAACAGATATGCTACATGACTTTCTTACATCTTTTGTTATGCCCTGAGGTAATTGAGGATACCACTCAAAATCCAACAGACCACTACTAAGTCGAAATCATTGCCATACAAGATCTAGGAAGAGTCGGACTCCTAAGATCTTCTCCACCCCCAGTTAGTATGGGTCTGCCACTGTGACACATAAGGTCAAGCTGCTAACAGCCTAGTCCGTCCTGGGTATAGGTCACAACACTAGTGAAAGGAGGTGGGTACGCATACCCTACCATCTGAGGTACAACCAAAGTTGTCCTCCAATCTTGTCACATATATAATCACGAAGACACGACCACAATCATTCTCAATCACATCATATGTATGAGGCATGACCATAGACATCATCCACAACCTGTATTGTGGATGACAAGAATATATCCTCAACTTTCCATCCCCACATACTCAACAGTATGTGCTCTGAGTTTCCCTTAGGAATCCTCATTTCACCATCTGGCAAGTTCTGACACTCAGATGGATCTATTGCATAGGGCACTACATGATTAGAGTTTCACTTGATTAGTTATGTCAATTGGCTGAATTAAGGCTGCATCAAACAAGTGGACATACAAACTCTAATTCACTTCTAGCAAGCATATAAATATCACAACTTTTAAAAGATATAAAACATGTGAAACATAATTTCTCATCACATCATCACATGGTACTATTCACTTGCCATTCATGAGACCACACTAGTCATCATACTATTACAAGATATAAATCCTTTTCACAATATCACAAGGTATCAACCTTATCAACACAATAGGATTACACCTCATTTAGGGCTCAACCATGCCCAAAGGTCATTAAGACCATCTTAATATCATAGGATATAAATCCTTTTCACAATATCATAGGGTATCAACCCTTATCAACTAAAGAGGATTACACCTCATTTAGGGATCAACCATGCCCAAAGGTCATTAAGACCATCATACTATTCCCTACAAGATCATCATTATCTTTAGATGCCTTATAACAAGGCTCAACAACATCACTTACATGTAATACACAGGATCAACACAATATTTCATTAATCAGCTAGGAGATATTCAGAAACAACATAGCATGATTATATTAACATTAAGAACATTCCTTTATTACATCAGCATGCAAGGAATCTAGATATGATTAAACCTCATCATATTCATAATGCACATGTCTAGCATAAGAAAGTATCAACCATGTGGCTATGATAACCACCAATTAACATATTAAGGTTATGATCATATTAAGGAGGTTATTTCACCATCATTCCATCATATAAGAATGTTAAATATGAATACTCATCTTTATCTATTTGAATTAGATTTGGGTTCAACAAGATAAATTGTATTAATGTTACTAATCAACACTTATACCCAAACCCTAACTCACGACATCCCCATTGGCTCATGGATGCATAAGGTGAAGCATCACCATCACATTCCATACTATTCTCAAGTATGAACCCACGCATAAATCAATGTTTAACCAATGGGTTATAGCACACTAAGGTTTCAAGAACAATAAGAGAGTACTCCATGATTATATTAGCCATTCAAGGACTATTCATACCCAATTACCATCATTTAGTTATATTAAAGCTAGGTATAACAAGATATACCTAATTAGGGCTACCTATCAACATAATATGGTTATTATACCTTCTATTCATATGAGTGAATAGGTAATACTACCTTATTAATGGTGACCCTCCATTTGTTCCATCATCATTCAACCCATATCACCATACCACAATGTCACCCAGAACCATTTGATGTTTAAAAGGTAAGACCATTGGTTGTTTACATAAGTAAACACCTTGGATAAACCACCTACAAAGTCCTTGATTTGTACTCTAGAAAGAGTCACCATCTAACCCTAGACATCCCTTGATTAACAACACAAAATGTTTCATTGAGAGTAGGGTAAAACCCAAAATCGACTGTTCATTTAAAACAAGCCATCCATTGTCAACAACAAGTAAGCTCCTTAAGTTGATCATATAAAGGAAACCATATAAATCACATTATTAGGACCAACATATTACATTATCCATCATTCCACTTTATAGTAGAAATAAACATTAGATCTTGACAATTGAGTCAAGTTCATATGTTAAAACCATCAAATATAGTATGGGTTCGACCATTGCATCAAGTGACCCAAGAAACCATTGGTATAAGGCTTAATTGATGCTAAAACTATATGATTAACTCACCATAGGTTTTGGAGACTCGATCCACCATCATTAGTGACTATTAAGTCACCATAGGTTGTTAGATCAGCACTATATTCATTAATCAATATCAAATATTAAGCTAATGTCATCATTAATTGATAACATCAGTAGGGTACTTAATGGTTGATCATTAAACTTCTAATTGATCCAAAACCTGACCTAAGGGTGTGAACATAGGTTGTCTCCATCATCTGACAACTTTGATCTCAACCATAAGTTGTCATGAAGACAACACCATTGGGTTGTTGCAATGGTACCATCATTGGGTCATGGGTTTATAGAAGAAATCAACTTAAAACCCTAAAATTGATCATTGGTTGATAGGCGCTTAGCACCATAGGTTGTAAAACCAACCTGATCCAAGTCATAATATACCTTAGGAATAACATACACATGATCACAGGTTCATCCATAACTGAAATCAGAACAAAGAACATTATAAAAATCAAAATCCAAGTCAAGCATAGCTTTTTAGTGCATGGATCATCATTTAAAAGCAAGAACATGAGCTACAAATCTTATGGTAAGCAATAAACGTGAAGAAATTTATAAAATGTTCCTATTGTTAGAAGATAAACTCCCAAACATAATAAAACATGAGCAGGTAGGGTAGAAAATCCAAGCATAAGCTGTGAACTCATCCATCTAGCACCTTTCTTCATCAAATGAGCAAACCCTAAGCATAAGGAGCAAGAAAGGTAGGGTTTTAGAGCTTTAGAGCAGTTTATACCATGGAACAACAAGGTTCCGACCTGGGGAAAGGTAGGAGGAAAGATAAAAAAGAATGAAATGGAGGAAATAAGGGTATTCTTACTCTTTTAGGTCAAGATCACTAGAAGGAAGCTTTTTAAACCCTAAAAGGAAGTCAATTGCAACCCAAGATTCGTTTTTCAAGAAGATCCCCTCTTTCTTCTTCCTTGGACAGGAAATTCGAAGAATAACATAGGGAGAATGAGGTTTGTATAAGGAGGGAAGTGGTGGAGAGCAAATGGCTTGTTTGGGTGCTTAGGAATAAGTATATGAAACTTTAAGATAAAGAAAAAGTTGAAGTTCTAATATCTTTCCAAGTGTCCATGACCTTATACTATTAACAATATACAAGGACAAACACAATAAGCTCCCCCACCATCCATAGAGACATGCTTATCTCTTGTTTCTTACATTTCCAAGCAAAACAAATAATTCATTAGTTGATAGCTACTAAAGGTAGCTCATCCATGAAGGGGTAAGTCCTAAAATACCCTTGAAGAAAACACCTTCAAACCAAGGATTAAATAGGTGTCACATGGATCAAAAAGCTCAATAATGATGATAGAATATCCAAGGAACATAATGCAAGTGATAAATTGCAAAGAAAACATCTCAATTGAGTAAATTGCAGAAAAGTCCAAAATGTGCATAAAATTGAATAACTTGCTCAAACAATGTCCAAATTGGACCAAATTTGAAACTTAAGCTTATCTTACGATTTCAAAGTATATAAAACGGTTATATTAGGGTTATAAGAATTCAATTATGATAATTAAGCTTATTCAACTCATTAAGCAAGTTTAGGGGCCTTATAGTAAAGTTATGTAAGTTCTAGAGAAACATCTTGTAAACAATATTTTTGAATTAGTGAAATTATTTAATATTATTTATTGTCTGAGTAAAACCTAGATCCTTGAGGAAATTTTAGGTAATGACTCTCATATTTTTTGCCTTCCTTAATTGGGGGTTTCGAAAAAGTGAGGTCACTATAGAGGAGCTCAGCCTTGCTACTTTCAGAGAAGGAGAAGTAGACATCTATAAATTTGATTAAAATATGGATCTTTGAGAAAATTTTAGGTAATGGAACTCATATTTTTGGTCTTCCTTAATTGGGGGTTGCTGAAAAGTAAGGTCGCTACAAAGGAGCTCAGTTTTTCTACTTTTAGAGAAGAAGAAGTAGACATCTACACCAATATCCATGTATATTTGTATCTCTTTCTTCTCCTTTTTGCTTTTCCTTGTACCATGAGTAGCTAAGCCCCATTGGTGGGATATTTTGTAGATTGGATACCATGTTGAGAACTTATTAATGCAAAACACTTTGATTTCAATGGAGTATTCTATGTTCTTGATTTTTATCATTTCCTAACTCTTTCTATGGCAATTCATGTATTTAAATGCCGAAGGTATAGAGAACTGATGGAATAGGAAGTTGAGAGAGGAGAAACTCCTAAGTCCAACTATTGCATCCTTAGCTAGTGCCCTCTCTTCCCACCTATCTATTTATTCCACTAACCCTAGGCTTTTGATCGAAGTAGCTAGTTGTTCCCTCCTTGACATACTTAGTGAGCAATTTTAGAGGTTTGATGTAGTGTAATAGAAAGTCAAACACCTTTTTATTACACTTCATACCACCCCTTTCCACTATGTGCATTAGGAGAATCACTCCTAGAAACTTAGACTATGGTGGTCTTTGGATTCTAAATCCTAGTTAATTGAGCCTCTTAAAGTTGGATAGGAGGTTATAAGGACTATTTCCCCTATGCACACCCTATACAACTCATGCTCAACTAGTAGAATAACTCTTCATCCACATTACCCTTAGTTGTTTATTTTGAAAGCATACTTTTTGGATGTGTTTGCATTGATATGATCCCTTGGCATGGTTGATAGTTACATTCTCCAAAATGATCCATTAGTTTTATTTTATTTTTTAAACTCTATCTTTCTCTAGTGTTACCTAATTTTCTTTCTTAGTCATTTTCTTGTTATTCTTAATTAAAACCCCCAAGGTCTACCAATGGGGGGCTTTGTAGGACATATTTTGAGGAACAATAGACTGGTGTGCATGCTAGAAGAAACTCATATAGGTCTAGAGGCCCTCAGAAAAACTATCATGGACATATGGATTACAGTGGAGGTAGATGACCATCGAATTGTCAGGGTCCTAAGAGGTTTGGCCCCTCCTCCCTATAAACATAAAAGGCATTTTGTATATAAATAATAATTTTTGTAGGCACATGGTGGTTGTCCTAGGTATGTGTACATCAAAGGGAATAGGATGTTATATATGATTGCAAAATATGGCACAAGTCTTTTGGATTGGTACACTTTCAACCGATTAGCTGATATGTAGCCAATGGTTAGAGGTGTATATAGACTAAAGGTGTGGTTAATGGTGTATCAGAGGACAAACAAGCTTACTATCAAGCATATACACATATATATTGTGGGACTAGGAGGGGCTAAAAAGGTGTTCAAATTTTGTAGAGAATGATCCCCATTGTGTTGTATGTGGGTTGTTTGTTGGTCATTATGCTTGTAGTTGAGTATGAATCCAATTATATTGTACCTTTTTATTTTCTTTTTCCCATTGGTTAATGTAATGGTGTGGAACTCCTCCACAATTTCTTAAAAAGTTGTTTGTGAACAAAATGGTGAAAATTGCTACATAATTATCGTAACATGTATTTAAAAGGAACTATTTTATATATCATAATTGAATCAAGTGACATGTGAAATAACTATAGGGTCTCTATATCCAGATGGTTAGGTGTGGCCTGAGTACATGGACCTACTGATGTGGAGTTGATTTTTTGCTCTCTACCATTAGATTTGGCCTATGCACCCACTATATTGTTTATACTCACACCGAATGTGGAGTGGTGGGGTCCTATGGAGACTGATAATATAAAGACATTACACTGTGAGGTAGGGGAATTCACAGTCACTAGCTAGTGGTCTGAGTGGTACAACTCAAACTACTCAGGGCTTAATAATAAAACAAATATACCAGACCGACTGATGTGGAGTTGATTTTTTGCTCTCTACCATTAGATTTGGCCTATGCACCCACTATATTGTTTATACTCACACCGAATGTGGAGTGGTGGGGTCCTATGGAGACTAATAATCTAAAGACATTACACGGTGAGGTAGGGGAATTCATAGTCACTAGCTAGTGGTCTGAGTGGTACACCTCAAACTACTCAGGGCTTAATAATAAAACAAATATACCAGTTGTGTGGTATATTTGTTTAGGGTTTCTTGTTATTTATTTTATATATTTGCAAGTATTACTTATTTACTCTTATACTTCTATACAGATGTTCTACATCTATGAGTATTTTATGCTTAATGGTTAATTTGCCTTTATTACTCTTTAATACTAGGCTTGTAAGCATATAATTCTATCTGTTACTATATCATTCTCTTGGGGTATGGGTCTCACCATGTGGTTATCCCAATCTTTTAGGTGACCAATAACATATCCGGGACATAATGGAAATGATCCTTGTGAAGAATAATAGTATCTTAAATGTTGGTGATAGTCTTTTGTGTATTTTAAGATGCATCCATGTACATTGTAGAGTCCAAGAAGAGTTATTTAGTCAATATGAATCATGTTTTGGCTTGCATCCAATGTATATATGCACATGTTATGATCTCTTTGAAAGATATATCTTTTATATACAGGTTGTGAATTCTATCACTAAAATATATGATGTACCTTTTTGCATTAAATTTATGAAAGTGGTGGACATTTTATGTGCAAATGTTGTGGACAAATATCAAAAATTTTATTGTGTTTTTTTACCTTTCGATAATTACATTGATCATTGTAATTTGGTGTTTTCTTTTGAGTAATCTCATCTTGTTTGGCTAGATGGGACACACCAATTATATACTCACATGTTTGCATTAGACCATATGCTCAACATTACTTTCAATTTTGTTTACATTGTCCACTTAGATTATGTTGTCTAGAAAATGAAGCTTCCCTTTTTCCTTTCATAAAAAAAATCACTTATAGATTGTGACATATTGCCAAACTATCCCTCCTGATGTGTCTATAATATATGTTGTATAGCATATGTTATATAATATATAGTAAGTATATATGTTGTATAATATTTATTAATATAAGAAATAATAGTAATATACAATTGGAAAAATATAATGCACAATCACACACCAATATATATATATATATATATATATATATATATATATGCATGAAGTCCCTTGGGACGTTCCTCACAAACCTTAGATGTGTGTATTTTTTTTTCTTTCAATGTGCTTCTTGGTATTTGGGTAGGCACGTATAAATCATACACTCGTGTTGTGCTTTTTCCTTTTCACTTTGGTTTTTCCTTTTTATTTTCTACTTTGAAATTCTTACAATCAATGGACCAATGTAAATTATGATGAAAATGATGAATAGGAGGATGAGTATAAAGATATGAATGAAGAAGACGATGATGAGGAAGATGAATTAGAAGGAAATGTGAATGTATGGGCTAAAGAGTAAGAGGAAAAAGACCTAGATAACATTACTAGATCACGTAGCAAGGACGGTGATGACGAAACAACCCCAACTACAACATAGACGACTCTTGTATCATTGAATGTGTGGACCGTGATGGAACTGTTCATTATACATCATATCTCGGACTACAACGACTTCATCCCTGAAAATGATGCCTCAGTGGATTGAGTCATCTTTACACAATATGGCATCCCTTGCAACATTACTCATGGACCTAAGATGTTTGGTTCTCTTTTTCACACTCTTGGATGACCTTTGGTGCTTCTCGACCTGATTTTTGGGGATTACAATTAAGCCAGATAGCTTGTTTGGTGTGATGTGGACCAGGTTACGGAAATGTATCAGGCTAGGGCCTTACTCGCAACCTCCAAGTAAGGTAATCGGTGTCAGAATATCCATCAATTGGGTGTATGTTCCGGTCGACAACCTTCTCATTGTTAGAATTTATTTTCAACACTTTCTGAATGGGAATATAGTGTCAGCATTATACGAATATGACCTCCAATCATAAGAGATTTAGGATTTTTATTGATTCATTTTGATCCACTACTGACCATCCATCATAAAAATTTGGAATCATATTTTGATATTTGATCAAAGATCCAGTTAATTCTCATACTCGGTTGGATTAATTGAATATGGCACTTAATCATCTGTATGCCTCCTGACATCCCTCGGGATGTTACTCGACGACCAAAGATGTTGGTATTGTTGTCTCTCTCTCCATGTGATGACTTTTGGTGCCTTTTAGTAGACCCGTAAATGAATATCTAGAATCCACACATTCGAACCGGATTCGAGCCTGAAATTTTAAAAAAAAACTGACATCCACATAATCTGAAATGGATTTTGGATATCAAATTTGATATCTGAAAATTTTGAATAGTATTTTGGATATGGTTATATCCGCTCCGAAAAAAATCTAAAATCCAACATATATATATATATATATATATATATATATATATATATATAGTCATGCTAGAATACACTCGAGTGTACATATCGCACGCTACACTCAAGTTGTTTTTCTATATCAAGATTATTTTTTACAAAATGTAAACTAATGATCTTCATTGTTATACTATAATTAGGCTACATATAAATTTTGAGCCCACTTGGATGAGTGTAAGTCACTCATCCGACGAAACTAATTTGAAATGTATAATTTTTGTGGTCTTCATAACATGACCTATAAATGTCAAAATGGATTAAAATTTTATATATGGGTTATTCATAAGATGTTTAAGAAGATCAACGGATGAGTGTATTCAGCTCCGAATACACTCGAGTGTATTCTAACCTGACTCTCTCTCTCTCTCTCTCTCTCTCTCTATATATATATATATATATATATATTATCATATATATTCATAGTGATATCAATGTTTTATATATATAATATATTAATAATAATATATTTATGACTTTTGGTTTGGATCAGATATTTATCCGAATTTGAATATTATTTGTCAGATCAGATTCGGATATTATCACATGATATCCGTTGGATATCGGATTGGATACCAGATCAAATTTTTTTAGATTCGGATATCGGATATAGTAGTATCTGCTCCGTATTTGATCCGTTTACAGGTCTACTAAACATGTCTACCTTTCAGCAAGATTTTGATGATTGAGGTTAGGCGCGTAGTTCATTCTTCAATGTGATTTTTGTGATTCTAGTTTTTTAGGATTACGAGGGAGAAAAAGCAGATCGAATACGGCGACGTAAAACATAACTCTATATCTTTGCACGACTGGGTAATGTAATCCGTAAGGTGATCAGATTTAGATGGATATTTCTTTGTGTGAGTATTAAGATTGGTTTCTAGGTTTCGACGTGGAGTTAGTGGGTTAATTTTTTATATGAAAACTAAAAGGGACGTTGAAGAATAACATGCGCGAGATGCCGGATCATTCAGTGGGGATGAGCTGTAATAATGATGGTGGCGATGACAGTTTTTTTTTCAGATCGGAACCTCGCCACGTCGGCCTATTAGGGCCTGTTTGGTAGGGTGTAGCCGGATGACAAAGTGCGTGTTTGATGTACATTTTTATATTGCAAACTCACACAATTACACCCTACTACACCCAACCAAACTAGCCCAGAATGTAACCAGGAAAATTAGCTATATATCGTGGAAGTTGAGATAATTCCAACCAGCTTGTAGACTGGGACGTACATTTTCATTTGGGAAAATTAGCTATATATCGTGGAAGTTGAGATAATTCCAACCAGCTTGTAGACTGGGACGTACATTTTCATTTGGGATACTGGAAAACCATAGTCAATTGGTTGGCCAACGGTGCACTTTTTGCTGTCAATTGCCATGTTTTCCTGCATGTCCGCACGCTTGACTATAACCAGACGGATACGCATAACCTACACATCTCGTGGGAGTTGGGAAAGTTCCAACTTTATTCCACGTCTTTATTCCATACATCCAACCTAGCTGTTTGCTTACACCACTAATCTTTGCTGTCAACAGCTTGCTGAGACCGCCACAGCTACGTCCAACATTGATTCCCTTGTCCTTTATGTTGCTGAACATACAACTTCGTGATTTCTGTGTGTACTTTTTGTTCAGGGAAAAGCAGCAAATAAAAGTATCATGGCTTCTTCATGAAGATTGATGAACCATAATAATAATGCCCAGAAAGTAAACAAAGAGCCAGGCTTAGTGGCGTGGCATTATTCCTGGTTAACTCGATCCACTTTATCATCAATCGTATCGGATGGCGCTCTCGCTGTCTGACATGTTGGATCCTACGGGCCAAACATAGCAGCGAAGGAATTTTTTGATGAAAATTTTATAGCATAGATAATGATGATTAGAATAAAACTGCATACTAATCAGAAAACATACAACATGATGCATGATTGTGACCAGGTCAGGGCATCAAAATATAATATATTTGTTATGGTGTAGGAAAAGCAGCGTTGAATGGAATAAATTCGAAGAAAAAAAACTGAAATAACACACTTCTGCAAAAAAAAAAAGTAAAAATAACACATCCGCCAACTTATTTTCCAACCTAGCACACTTTGAGGAGAACACGTCACATATATTGGCGTTTTTCCCATGCTACTACTGGCGCTTTTACTGTACCAAAAACGCCAATTGTACAGACGTATTCCACAACTCGCTGATAAATTATTAGCAATAGACGAAGTAGTGACTATGTACACATGGTACACTAACATGGCAGAAGGCATTACAAACCATTCAAGAAAATAGATAAATTCTCCCGCCCTCAATTGATTAGACGACAAAGTTATACTTTTGATCATTGACGTTTCCGTTTTAGAATTGATGATCAACTTTCTAATAAATGTATTTACATAATTAAATTATGGATCTAAATCCATTTTAGAAGTCGAGGCATACTACAAGAAAAAAAGAAAAGAATCTTATTGGAAGTATGTTGTAAATGCACACATGTTGTATGTCAAGAAGTTCATATGGATGATAGAATTTTTACAAAATTTTATGTTTGTTAGATTTAAGGCCTCTTTGGTTCACGAAATGTAGTAATAGTACAATAGATGTAACTATGTGGTATAAAGAGTAAATACTTGATGAATAAAGTAACATTTACTTACAACAAGTAACTATCATAACATTGAAAGTAACATTTGATTGTAAAAAATGACTATTTTAACTAAATGATTGCTACAAAATAAATGTATATTACTGATTAAATGTAATGTTATGTATATAGATTGTAAATAGAAGCTAAAAAATGTATCATGAGGCATACAAATAAGTAAACAAAAGGTACTGTAAACAAGAAAAGTAAAGTACATAGTGAGATACTTTTAGTATTGACAGGGCACACCTATATATATGGACACAGGTGGTCGCCAATACCCGTTTACACAATGTGAGACTAATCCCATTTACACATGGTATATATATGGACATAAATAATAATGAATAAAGGGAATAATAAATTCTTATTATTCTAACACTCTCCCTCAAGATGGTGCCTAGATGTCATAGGCACCAAGCTTGTTACATAGAAATTTTACTTGACACCCATTGAGGGATTTTGTGAAAAGATCAGCCACTTGATCTTCTGACAGACTGGAATAAGTACAGTTTGGTGATCTTGTACCTTTTCTCAAATTAAATGACAATCAACTTCAATATGTTTGGTCTAATTATGAAAAACTAGGTTAGAGGCAATGTGGACAACAACTTGATTATCACACATGAGTTCCATTGCTTCAGACTGAATGAGTCCCAGTTCTTCTAGAATATTCTTAGTCCATAGGAGATCACTAATTGTATGAGCCAATGCTCTATATTTAGATTTAGTGCTAGATCAAGCTACCACTGTTTGGTTTTTACTTTTCCAGGATATGAGATTGCCCCTCACAAAAACACAATATCCAAAAATTAATCTACAGTCTATGACACATCCTACCCAATCAAAATCTAAGAAGCCATGCACTTTGATATGTCCATGATTGGTGTACCATATACCTTTGATTGGCCTCTTCTTGAGATAACGAAGAATCCTGTAGACATCCTCCATATGACTACTACAAGGTTCGTCCATGAATTAACTAACCAGACTAGTAGAAAAGGATAAATCTAGATGAGTGATAGTAAGGTAATTTAATTTTCCTACTAGTCTTTTGTATCACCACTATCTTCAAGTGGCTCCCCCTCCTCCTTGTGTAGCTTGCCTTTAGGATCCATTGGAGTATTGCAGGCTTTGATCCAAGCATACATGTCTCTTCCAGGAGATCAAGAGAGTATTTCCTTTGTGAGATGACTATTCCATCATTAGATCTAGCAACCTCAATATCCAAAAATTATTTTAGGTGGCCTAAATCTTTAGTTTGAAATTTATGTTGAAGAAACTATTTAAGTTGCAAGATACCATGTTGATCATCTCCAGTTACGAAAATATCATCAATATAGACAATAAGGATAACACGGCCTGAAGATTGTTGTTGACGGAAGACTAAATGATCAAGACCTGACTGTAGAAGATCGAATTCAAGCCGAGCTTGACTAAATTTTCTAAACTAAGCTCTTAGAGACTGCTTGAGCCCATATAGAGATTTATGAAGATGACAAACTAGATGTGACTCCCCATGAGCAATGAACCCATGAGGTTTCTCTATATATATTTCTTCATACATGTCACCATGAACAAAAGCATTCTTGATATCAAGTTGGTGCAAGGGCCAAGAAAAATGGGTTCCTAGAGAAAGAAAAAGATGAACATAGGAAATTTTAGCAATAAAAGAAATAGTCTCAAGATAGTCTTCATCATATTCTTGAGTGTATCCCTTGGCTACCAAATGAGCCTTCAAATGATCAACAACACCATTAGGTCTGACTTTGACTGGGTAAACCCATCAGCATCCAATAATAGCCTTGTCTATTGGAGTAGGAACCAGACTCCATGTGTGATTCTGACAAAGGACATTCATCTCATCTTCCATAGCATGACACCATCTTGGCTGATTCATTGCAACACATACAAAACTAGGAATTAAAATATCAATTTTCGATGATAAGAAGGTTTATATGAGGGAGATAGATATTCATATGAAACAAAGTTAGAAATGGGATGAAGAGTGCAGGACAGTTTTCCTTTTTGAATAGAAATTGGTAGATCAAGGGAATGATCGATGTTACCTGCAACTCCAGATTGAGTGATTGTAACATCCCTAAACTGAGGTAATTATCACCATT
This sequence comes from Alisma plantago-aquatica, assembly GCA_963693085.1. Taxonomy (NCBI): domain Eukaryota; kingdom Viridiplantae; phylum Streptophyta; class Magnoliopsida; order Alismatales; family Alismataceae; genus Alisma; species Alisma plantago-aquatica. The sequence goes on from OY856411.1 coordinate 153,841,577, forward strand.
TTACTCCTATTTTAATATTTTATCTTGAACTCTCTTATTAAATTAATAGGTACTAGGATGTTAGAAATCTTTGAGTATGGGAGCTTAATACAAAAATACCAAGATTTGAAGCCTTAAAACAAGATATTAGGATCTTGTATTAGTTTTGGGTTTGTTTGTGCAAAATGTCAAAACAAGGCAATTAAGATTAAAATCAATCTTATAGATTTTTCCTATAGATAGGTTCGGTTAAGAGAGAGTTACATAAAATTTGGTTAAGAATTAATAAAGGAATATATTTAAATAAAGAAAATACACTTTTCATAAATTATTAGTTTCACACATTAAAGTTTTCCAAAATGCAAATTTAACTCCAAAATCAGATTCTTTGGGTACTTATTACCTTAACAACCAATTTTCACCTTATTTGGAAGTTGATTACTCATCCAAATTGAAAGACAGAGAAGGAATTAATTTGGTAGCACTTTATTTGAAATTTAATGTGACTGTCACACTTATATGGCAACTGTGTCAATTTGCATGAGATACAGGTTGTTGGATCATGAATCTACCGGTCCAGGACTTGTTATCTAGCTCATGCCAAGTAAGGAAATAGGGAACCAATTCTTGATTTGATAAAATATGGATTTCTCCCATAATTCTTAATCATTTCATGAGATTTTTGGTTCTTTGGATTCCTTGAGCGATTATGCACCTATCTATACCTAATTTGAGACCTATAATTGTGTACCTTACACATGCCTAAATCTCACCTCACCTCTTTCGCCCCTCTGGCCATGAATGCTCAAAACCCTAACCTTATAAACAGCTAAACATTGTCCTAGATCTGCCACCATCTGAGCTCACTTTTCCCCCTTGAAATTTCTTTGTTGGTCATGTTTTTATCAACTTACGGTCCATTTATTATCCTCTAGTTTGCGGCAACCCATGTGAGCAAACTATTGCATCGGTCCTCGATTCCCTCTTGTGATGAGTTCATGTTAGCACTCTCTTCATTTTTGTATCTTCGAATTGTTAACTTGTCGCCACTTGTAGATCTACCCAAACTGAGCTCAATCTTCTTCTTCTAGGTTGCATCCATGATGAGCATGAGGTAAGGGATGAAAATCCCTGGTGTTTTCTCTATTCTACCCTCCTCATTTCCCTTTTTCTTTGCATGTTCTCACAAATGGCAATATGGTCGTTTTCCCTCCTCACTTTTGTTTCAAGCATTGACGAGTTGACAATCGTTGATAATGGCCCCGGGCTTGCTTGGTGACCCATGATTGGGAAAAGTAAGTGGGTTGATCCACTGGATCACTGACATTGGCTACTGGTGATTTGTGATTTGTCAAATTTTTGAAAAATCATAACTTTCACTCTACTTATCCAAACATTACAAAAAACATGTTTTGGAATCCTTGTAATTTTCTCTATCTTTTGGTCTAGTTTTCATCGCTTAATTCATGAGTTCTAAAGGTATGATTTTTGATGGATTTAAATCTTTATAATATAACATTAAAACTGAAAGATATGCTTTAAAAGATGAAGATGAGATCTTAGAGTCACCTCCATGATCAGTAACTCTGAACTTACTCTTTGAGATTTAATAAAGTGTCAAATATGTCCGACCATAGTAGCCTGGGTGGTAAGAGCTCGGTAAGTCCCAGTGAAGGACCTGGGTTCGAACCTCATCGAAGGCACTTTGTGAATGGCAATCCACGCTGATTAGGCACAGGAGGGGGGTGACTGAACCACACCCTCTCATGCCTCGAGAGTTTACCATGTCGGCTTCGCCCGGAGTGGATTCTCTCGATCATAAAAAAAGTGTCAAATCTAGATTTTTGCCTAATATATAAGTTTTGGGGTTTTGTTTTCACTTGTGATGAAGAAAGAAAATGTGACAATTAATAACATTGTAATTTTAAGTCAAGATTTATCTTCAAGAAGCCCTAAATTCAGTGTTGGGTCAGTATCAAGAATTTATTTAGGATTTTACTGGCTGATGTGGATTTTAGGGTTTTCATAATACTTACATATATAAGATCATAAACCCTAACTAATGGATCCAAACCTATATGTAGATTGAGTTGACCATAGACATGGAGGGTTAGGATTCAATACCTGATTTAGCAACTCGATTTAAGGTACGTGCATCTTATCTATTATCTAGGCACTACTATAATGACCAAACATTCTTTCCCATATCAGGCATGAGTAGTTATTCTCTTTTTCATCATTATGAAAATCTTATATCTTGAATAATGCTTATGGGTCCTTTAACTCCACATGATTATTTTGGATGTTCTCATCCTATTATTTTACATACAGACTAAACTTATACTTTCCTTTCCCTATTTACGTGCATGCTTAGGCTATCCTTATTTCTTATAGTGGTACATTTGTACAACCATTTTTATAGGGGCATGCTTTTCTGCCCAGAGTGTGCTTTTCCGGTCATTATTTATAGGGATGAGCTTTTTCTCTTAGGGTGTGCTTTTCCATCCATATTTTTAGGTTGAGATCCAATGGTGTCTCAACCCTGATTGAAATAATTTTAGTCTTTGTTTATTACATTCACAATTTATTGTTGTTTTTTTTTTATGGAAAATTTGAAGGCAGGATTTCTCTACTTGACATTCTTTAATAGACATTCCTCATCTTTTGGTCTGATATAATTCTCTTGGCACTTATTCTCTTGATCATCCATTAAATTGATGCTCTTCTTTTGAAATTTCTAAAGTAATGCCTAGCTCTAATTATTGCACATACTCAGTGTTCATTGACATACTTTTGTATTTGTTTTCTCCTACCCTGGGTGTTCTTTCAACCCACTCATAGGTTGCACAACCTAAGGACCAGGAGATAGGTGGGGACACCCAGAACTAGCTTTTGAGGATTTCTAAGATGGAAAGGTTACTCACCACAAACCAATCCAAATAGTTTAGTCTTCAATTTCAGTAGAGGTCGTCTATGGCTTTTTAGTTGAACATTGTTGAGGTTATCATGTCATCATTAGATTTAATTTCTACTACAACAAAACTATGTTCAAGTTATCATTTTGTATTAAATAAATATTGTGAACCCCAATTACTTGAGTGGATTTTATTTTGTGGATTTAATCTATTGGGGTATTTTGCAAATATTTCCTTGAATAAAAGTAAGGAGTGGTCCCTCTCGGGCCCCACTCCTTACAAGATTGGTATGAGAGTGTGTTTGTGCTCAGTAATCTAACTATTTTAGAAGTCCTCACCTAGTATGTATGCCTTACCCTTTAACCCTATATTTCAGGAGAAACAACCTAATTGATGATGTTGGTACTACCCCTCAGTCCGAAACTATGAACAGATTCTCCACATCGGAGAACCCTTGTTTTTGTAGGGATCCCCATCCTAGGAACAACTCCAACACTTCTCATGGGGTCGTCAACACCACTGCCTTTAATTTGACTGACACCACCCCTGAGTAGAAGTTAGCCTACCTACGACAATTTATCACCACAACTATGGTGGGAAAGTTGAACACCCCACCAATTTTGAATAAACCTAAGGAGTACACTCTGACTGACTTCATGAAGATACAACCCCCTCCTTCAAGGGTGAGGGGGAGCTAGAGATGGTCAACAAGGTCGATGGCTGGGTCTTGGTGATCGAGTGGACTTTTGATGGTATAGTTTGCCCTCCTAATTAGAAGGTTAGGTTCGTTTTGTACGTGTTGGACGGATCAACATGTGTTTGTTGGAATGGGATCTCAAGGATGTGTGACAACACAATTGTTATATGGGAGCATTTCTTGGCATTGTTCCGTGGAAAGTAAATCTGCACCGCCGCTCTAAAAATATAGAAACTAAATTTTACAATTTGAAGTAAGGATCTCTCTTTGTCCCTACGTCCTTGTAAAGATTCATGCTACTTGAGCGGTACGCAGTTTGGTTGACTGAAGAATGAAATGCCGATTTGTTCTTATAACATCCCCAAACTTAGGTAATTATCACGTTTTTACTCTTTTATATTTTAATATTTTATCTTGAACCCACTTATTAGATCGACAGGTACTAGGATGTTAGTAACCTTTAAGTGTGAGAGCTTAATACAAAAATACCAATATTTGAAGCCTTAAAACAACAAATTAGGATTTTGTATTAGTTTTGGGTTTGTTTGTGCAAATTGTCAAAATAAGGCAACTAAGATTAAAATTAGTCTTCTAGATTTTTCCGGTGGATAGGTTGGGTTAAAAGAGAGTTGCATATGAAATTTGGTTAAGAATTAATAAAAGAATAAATTTAAATTAAGAAAATACATTTTTCATAAAATTAGAAGTTTCACACACTAAAGTTTTCCAAAAGGAAAATTTAACTCCAAAATCAGATTATTTTGGTCCTTATTACCTTAACCACCAATTTCACCTTATTTGGAAGTTGTTTACTCATCCAAATTGAAAGAGAGAGGAAAGGAATTAATTTGGTAGTACTTTATTCAAAATTTAATGTGGTTGTCACGCTTATATGACAACATGGTCAATTCATGCAAGATGCAGGCCATCAGATTGCGATCTAGTGGGCCTTGTCATCTACCTCGTGCCAAGTAAGGAAACGAGGAATTAATTCTTGATTTGATAAAATAGGGATTTCTCCCATGATTCTTAATAATTTTGTGAGATTTCTAGTTCCATGGCCTTGAGCGATTACACACCTATCTATACTTAATTTGAGACATATAATTGTGTATTCTACAAATACCTAAATCTAACCTCACCTCTCTCGAAACCTCTAGCCACCAATGCTTTAAACCTAACCTTATAAATAGTTGAATCTTGCCTTAGATTCACTTCCATCTGAGCTCACTTTCCCCCCTCTTAATTTCTCCGTTGATTGCATTTTGAACAGTTGTTGGTCCATTTCTTCTCCTCTGGCTTGTGACGTCCTATGTGAGCAACCTACTACATCAGTCCTCAATTCCCTCTTGCGGTGAGTTTGTGTTAGCACTCTCTTCATTTTTGTATCTTTGAATTGTGAAATCGTTGCCGCTTGTAGATTTTCCCAAATCGAGCTTGACATGTTGCTTCTCGGCTACAGCCATGGCGAGTGCAAGGTGAGGGATGAAAATCCCTAGTGTTTTATCTGTTGTACCCTCCTCATTTCTTTTTTCTTTGCTTTTTCTCACGAAGGGCAATATGGTCATTTTGCCTCCCCACTTTTGTTTCAAGATTTGACGAGTTGGCAAGCATTTACAGTGGACCTGGGCTTGCTTGTCCACACATGATTGGGCCAAGTAAGTGGGTTGATCCGTTGGATCACTGACATGGATTATTGGTGATTTGTGATTGGCCGAATTTTCAAAAAATCATAACTTTCACTCTACTTATCCAAAAATTACAAAAAATGTGTTTTGGAATCCTTTGAATTTTCTCTATCTTTTACTCCAGTTTTCATTTCTTAATTCATGAGTTCTAAAGGTATTATTTTTTATGAATTTAAATCTTTACAATATCACATCAATACTTAAAGATATGCTTTAAAAGATGAATATGGGATCTTGAAGTCACCTCCATGATCAGTAGCCCCGAACTTACTCTTTGAGATTTAACCAAGTGTCAAATGGTTTTGCTAAAGATCTAAGTTTTAGGGTTGTGTTTTCACTTATGATCAAGAAAGAAAATGTGATAATTAATAAAGTTGCAATTTTGAGTCAATATTTATCTTCAAGAAACCTTGAAGTCAGTGTTGGGTCAGTCTCAAGAATTGACTTACAATTTTACCCAATCGATTTGGATTTTTGAGTTTTCAAAATACTTACATATATAAGAACATAAACCCTAATTATTAGATCCAAACCTATATGTAGGTTTAATTGACCATAGACTTGGAGGGTTAGGATTCAATCTCTAATTTATCAACTCGAGTTAAGGTATGTGCATCTTTTCTATTATCTAGGCACTACAATAATGACCAAACATTCTTTCCCATATGAGTCATGAGTAGTTATTCACTTTTTCATTAGTATGAAATTCTTATTTCTTGAATTATGCTTAAGGGTCCGATGACCCCACATAATTTATTTTGGATGTTCTCATCCTATTATTTTACATGAAATAAACTTATACTTTCCTTTCCCTATTTATGTGCATGCTTAGACCATACTTGTTTCTTATAGTGGTACATCTATACAACCATTTTTATAGGGGTGTGTTTTTCTACCTAGGGTGTGCTTTTCCACCCATTTTTCAACTAACCTTCAACAACTGAAAGGAACACTGGCACTTATCATCCCAAACAAAAGGAACACCCTTACTAGTTATCCTAGTCAAAGGTAAAGCTAATGAACTAACGTTCTTGATAAACCTTGTGTGTTAACCAACTAAGTCTAGGAAGCTTCAAAACTCAGTTGATGTATTGGGCTACTCCTACTCCAACACTTACTCCACCTTCTTGGGGTCTATACAAACACCACTTCTTGAGATGATAGGACCCTAAAAAGGCACCTCAACACCGGTAATGCAAAGTATGTGACAGAACTCTCCAAACCTAGTAAGATAATACCACAGAAGCTAGACATGACCAATCACAATCTAAGTCTTCAAGACAAAACTCCATCTAGCCCCAACACATATCCATTGATGTCATACTAGCAAGCCAGTGAGCCAGATCATCACACAGTTGTCTCACTGACCTGAATGCGCTTCGACAAGAACTCCTTCACAATTATGTAGTGATGATATAAAGACTCCACCAGTAGAGTGAGATTGCACATTCCTAGATAAATATGTAGGATCTTGAAAGGTCCCCTCATCTTTGGAGTCAGTTGTGCTTCATCCAAGCACTCATATAGCTTGTCCATTATCGAAGAACAATGTTTTCCTTCCCCTAGATGGAAACAACAACCCCAGAAGCAGCAATGTCACCTAACCAATAGTTTCTTCAAAGAATAGCTTGGCCAGTATGATCAAGGTGTGTACTCACAAATGGGGTAGATCTGATGAACCAATGTCACATCGCACTTTTCTCTTAATGAATCCCCACAAGGGTGGCATCTGAGTAAGGCAACCATATTCAATCAACCATCAAGTAGCTCAAGACCATTGCATGTCTAGGAGAGTCATTAGTTCAACAATTGAACTTGATTTCCTTAGTACAAGCGGCCAGCAGTCATGAAGGGGAAGTTGGGTGATCTTTGCCACATCTTCTAGGGTGGGAGTAATAACGACATCCCCAAAGTGGAATGAGTTACTAAGAGTATCCCAGAAAGGGATCACTAGCGACATCAACTCTATCTCTACTAGGATGTAAGCTAGAAGATGAAGATGATGAGCCATGCTAAAGCTTTTCAATTCTACTTCCTCATTCTCAAAGATAACTAGCAAGGTATAGCTCAAGTGGTATGGCTCAATAACTCCCTATCAAGGGACCTAGATTCGACTCTTGGAAAGGCCCCTTCAGAAGTGAATTAGTCATGTTGCGTTGGCCAGCCCACGATGTGGTTCAAATGGGTCCTAGGTCTTGCGGGCGGGTGTGGGGGCCCCAGTAGTACTTTGATAGGGTGAGTACAAAATGGCCAACTCTAAGGAGGGATTCTCAGTTACCAAAATATTGAGATCATTAATACAACAACACACCAAAAATAGATTCATGGGAGGACGTCTCAGAAGCAGGATCTCACTTATCACCCTCTCTCCCATGGATCAAGATCATAAATGCCATTATGTGTGGAAAAGGTGGAACCATATAGCCTTATTTATATTCTTGAATAGGATAGAGTTGCCTCCCAAAGACAAAAAAGAATCCTTGTTCTATTCTCTACCGAATAACACAATCTACCATGGATGTCAGTGTCATTAATGCAAACATGCTTCCTGAGAAAATAGAACCCTACCTCCCACTGACTCATAGATTGCAGCAATCTTCCACCTCAAATTGGCACACAAATAGATGCAATCCACTAGAAGGTAATATGGAAGATCAAACTCCTAAAATATGATTTTTCATCAAAGATAAAAAGACCTCACAATCTGATCTGACTCAAACTCGGACACTCATTTTAATACTAAAAGTTTTACAAATACAAACACAACAGATACATAAATTTTCTTACAAAAAAGAAAGACTACGACACAAAGGAAAATGAGATACAAGTGCTAATACATCTACTACTTCTTCAATTTCTTTTTCATCTACCCAGACAAGTGCTTGGCCAAAGTTCTATGAGTGGAAGAAGACCTGAAGGATTATTGCTCTACACTCGCATCAGAATGAATATCATAGGTGGACCACCTATGACCTAAAGAGGAGTTGTTGGATGGCACCTCCACAACTAAAGAAGCATCCCTATAATGGGAGGAACCTACTCAAGCACCCCCTGATGATAGATCTGCAGTCTGAACTAGGGCCTCTAAAGGAAAGTCACCCACACAAGTGGATCCCTCAAAATGTTGGCTATGCCCATATCTTGATGAGATGCTTGATTCAAAGAGCACTTGTCACATCTTCCTAAAAATAGGAAGTCCATCCAAAATCTCTTGGAAAGTGATATGAACCTCCAACAACAAAGTCTATCTATGACCTCAACCTAGGAAACCATCAAAGACCATAGGAGAAATTGGTAGATAAGGAGGATCTTCGAGAGGAGGATCCACCTTAGAGGAGGAGGAGGATGGAATTCATACCCAAAACCATCTTGCTCGTTAGTAGATTCATAGTCAACCACCTAAAGAAGATGCATGTCAGGATAATTCAAATAGATGAAGATAAACAAGAATTAGAATACTTACCATTAGAGGATGTTAAATACAATTGCATGCCTCTCTAGAAAGGTATATCAAATGACCATATGCATAGTACAACTTGAGTACTAATCATGTATCACTGACCACACATCAACTCTCGAGCAGTCTAAAAATCATTAGGTGATGAGGAACTAGTCCTTGCATAAATTTAAAGGGGGTGTGCTGGCCACCAACCCACTAACAAGAAGCACACTCACCCATGTACAAGACGCTCCTACAGGGTGACTCAAATTCTATAAGCAATGCCTCAAAGTTGGCCACACAATGCAACATCATTTCCACACTGGGACGTGGAGAAAATTTTGAATCAGACTTGGGAAACAATAATGAATTGGAGTCAATCAAAGTACACACACAAGATTATACAGTGTTAAAGTACTCTACATACCTTATCTACGATCATCATCTCTTATTCACCTTTTCACTACTACTATTATAATGTGCTACTACACCTGGCCAACTGGAAACATGTAAGGAAGGAAGCATGCATATAACCCTCTGGATCTTTCAAAGTGATAGGTCTATGAATCTTGAAGTTCTCATATCCCCATATATGCAAAGGAAATATAAGAATAATTAGCTATTGCCAATATTTCAAAGTAATAATGCCAAACGATAGGTAAATACTAACCACAATTAAGCCAGCAAATTTTCTACAACCCTTCTTGGCCCGACCATTTATCCTATGGAGGTCACCCAGAAGACACCTCCTAAAGTTTGTATGTAGGTGGGAATATACACCTCCACCCTAGTCAAAGGAAGGGACCATATACATATCAAGAAGAAAAGAGAACCATCCAATTTCTCCCTTATTGCATGAATTGTTGCTAAACAAGCAACCAGTGATCAACACAAACAAGAATACCCTGACCCTGAGGGCATCATAGAAGGAATCACTAACATCCTACCTCTCACCTTCATAAAAGAAAGTGGCTCTCATCCAAGTAAACTTGATCTTATATTTGGAGGGCATCCCAATGGCATCACAATTCATCCCTAGAATCCCAGCTAGACAATAACCCCACTCCTGTTGGTCAAGCAAAGGACAAATGAGGATCACCAGATCCTAATCTGGTGAACCCAGAAACCTCACTCAGGGTTATGGCTAGATCACCAAAAGAAAAATGAAAAATGCTAGTCTCTCGACAGAAGTGCTCAGTTAGAGGAAAGAGGTTGTGCATCATGCACTGGAAGATGCAACCAAAATTGCTTCCCTCAGGCAAATCTAATTCTTCAACAACTAAACCACCATACAACATCCCCAGCTTTGTCCAGTGGATATAGATACAAGTTTGAAAATCCAAGACCCTAAGGATATAAAGCAAAATGCAAATCAAAACCTATCATCACAGGTGAAAAACCTAGACAAATCTAAGAAGCACAAAGAAAATAACCCAGAGCAATATTTCCAAGTTATACCTCATCGCCGACTTGATGACCTCGGTGATGTAGGCTCATCCACAGGATGTGAAGATCGACCACAAACCTCTCAGCTAGGAGCAACTCTTGTGATCCTGCTACACCTCCATGATGCCTGCCTAGAGAAAATACTATTCAAAATTTTCATATCCTGATATGAACTCAATAGACAAAGCTGCAATGCATATTGTGGGTATGCCTCAATCCCTCTACCATCACCACCATATTTCTCATCCATGATGGGGTCCTCCTTGCACCAATCATGAATCTCCATCTGTAAAACCACGATCTAAATGATATATGTTTTCCATAGCTACTAGAATCAACTCAATCAGACATTAGATGAGCAAGAAAACACCAAAACAATGAAATCAGTTGATTTGCAAATCAGAACGTGAATTCAAGTCATCTTCAACCTCTAGACCACAAAGAACATTAGGATATCAAAATTTGTATTTTTCCATCGAGGGTGAAAATTGCCCATCTAAAGTGCAAAATTGAAAGATACACCTTCCCAGAGAAGAATGTAGCTAAAATCCACATAGAAACATCACTAAAATGGAGTATCTGAAGCCTCGTCTCTGTCAAAGGAAACCTTTGGCCACACTGCCAAAATTAGTTAGTAGATTGATGTGATTCACTGGGTCAAGTATGGAAGATCGTCACAATCTTGCAATCTGTTTTTCTATCTCCTCACCAGGATCATCATTGTCCCTTGCTCGAGCTGGACCTCTATGCACCGCTAGAACTCGAGTGAGGGAGAAATGAGATGGGTGCTCAACCCCTACCATTTCGCTTCATTTTAAAAATAAAAACATCCACAAAAGTTTCAAACATGTCCCAAGATTTTTAGAATAATTCCATGACATTCTAAGGATCATAAAAATAAAAAATATATAAAAATACAAATAAATACCAAATTTTGTAAAAATATGAAGACTCAAAATATTGTCTTAAAAGATAAAACTTTCCTATTTCATAAAATAAATAATTATTTGATCAAACTATGATCACCATGGTCCTAGCTCATGACCTAGAAGTGAGCTAACATTGACTTCAATTCAAATCTTTTATGAATACAAGATCCTGACCTTAAACTGAACCAAAATCACCATCAAACTCAAAATCTTTTGACTTTCCCAAATGGTGATCTAAAGTTGGTCCAATGTTGTGCTTTCACATTAATGGTCCTGGCTTACAACTCAAAACTAAACCAAACTCACACTACAAATCTTTAAATCTATTGACAGTCTAGGATCATGACCTTAAACTGAACCAAAATTGCCATCCAACTCAAAATCTTTTGGCATTCTCAGACTATGAACTACAATAGGGCCACTACCTTACTTTCATTTTAACATCTCTAATGGTCTTGGCTTATGACCCAAAATTGAACCAAACTCGCACTACAAATTTCAAATCTTTCAGCAATATCAGATCATGACTTTAAAATAAACCAATCATCAGAATCTTTTTATGATCTTGAATCATGGCTCAATCTCTGATAATAAGCTAGTGGAGGAACACATCATGGAGGCCACCTTTTTAATGGATAGTCACCTAAATCCCAATCTCACCTTGTTTTGAACAATCGGCAATACTCTAAGAGGGTAAACAGTTGACCAATACATGTATTGGCTGGAAGGCTACATTATATTGAGAAACTTACCTAACACTCAGCTACCAATCTAGAACAATCAATGCCCTATATTGTATAGGAAAACTTCCCACATTTTGTCTTTTTAAGGGTTGTATCATACCCCAAGTGTGATCCATATATATATACATATATATATCCTACCACAGTTGGGGTACACCAAGGATCCACACTCAACCCATATATGTTTGTTCTTGTTATGGATGAGTTGACAAAGAATGATCAAGATGATATTCCTTGTTGTATGTTATTTGCTTATGATATTATTTTAGTTGACGAAACTAAATATGGATTGAATGATAAAGTTGAACGTTGGAGAAAGGAATTAGAATCAAATTGATTGATGATTAGCAGGAGAAAAATTGAATATATGCATTGCAATTTTAGCCAATCTCACAGTGTGAATGATGGAGCTAAGTTGGACGAAGTAGATATACCAAAATGTGATAAATTATATAACTTGGGTTCTACTATTTAAATAGATGGGGATGTCCAAAATGATGTTTGTCATCGGATCACTATAGGATGGTTGAAATGGAGGAGTGCAACTGGAGTATTATGTGATCGTAAGATCCCTCTTAGGTTAAAAAGTAAGTTTTACAAAACAGCTATACGACCAACCATTTTCTATGGGAGTGAATGTTGGGCGGTGAAGAAATAAGGTCTCAACAAGATGAACGTGGATAAAATGCATATGTTGAGATGGATGTGTGGGAATACAAGAAAAGATTGCTTGAGAAATGACTATATCAGGAATAAAGTGGGGGTGGCGAGCATTGAGGACAAGTTGTGTGATGGCCAACTCAGATGAGACAGACATGTGCAATTGCAGATCAACTAGTTCACCTATATGAAGCAATGTTATTGAACCAAATATTATTAATAGAAGAAGAGGAAGTCCTAATTAAACATGGGATGAGCTTATAAAGAGAGATTTTGAATCCCTACATCTCAACCAAAATATGGCCCATAATAGAGATGAATGGAAACGTAGGATCCATGTAGCCAACCCCAATATAGTTGTGACTGAGGATTTTATATATATATATATATATATATATATATATATATATATATAATATAGATATATATATAGAGAGAGAGAATTAGTCTAGAACACACTCGAGTGTATTTGGAGAAGAATACACTCAAGTAGTTTTTCATGATGCAATATATATATATATATATATATATATATATATATATATATATATATATATTTAAATTAATCCACTGATCTTCTTAAACATCTTGTAAATGGCTCATATACAAAATTTGATCCCATTTGGACATTTATAAGTCATGTTATGAAGACCACAAAATTATGCATTTCAAATTTGTTTCGTGCGTTGATTTTGTTGCCCTCAGATGAGTGACTAATAGTCATCCAAATGGTCTCAAAATATGAACTTTAAAAATGATAACATGAACAAAACAAATTGATGTAGTATGACAAAACCCTAGGAATGAACCACTTACCTAATTTAGTAGGAACAAATGCTCCTAAGATCCTAATTTCAAGACTTGAATTTTTTGTCATAATAACTCAAAACCCTAATCATTATCTTGTAAACCCAAATTAGGTTAACTCTTAACATCTAAGAAACTAGAGTCATAATCATGACCCCTAACCTATCCCAATGGTTACATCTAAAAAAAATTGATAAAAAATCATATATAGCTTTCTTTCATTGAACATACCAATCCAAAGATATGTGACCAATTGGGAGCAACATAAGGGCAGTCAAATTTTCCTAGAAATCAGATAAATTTGAAAATGCAAAGGTTGATATACTCATTACTCCTTTTTTTATCATACACATTGCATGGGAGATTTTGTCAAAACATCATCTTAAAACAGTATGCATCATATTGATTTGAAAAAACATGAAACCCCAAAATTCCCTAGGCAGTGTGACACATGGGGTTTCAATTTAGGGGCTATATTGTAAAAAGGACACCATGAGTCTTCCTCCTTCAGGCATCCCGTGCACATCTGTTTCATGCCCACTTCTAGAGGGGATTCCAATGCTCCCATTTTGTTTTGGGGCATACCATTGCCCCCCGAATTGTCGACATTGACCACAACGGTGATAGGTGAGTCCAATGTGCCCTGGCTCATGGCCGAAGGCTGTCAAAGTAGAAAGAATGATTGGATGACAAAACAATGCTCAAAACTCAGAGAGCAAAACTTATGATGATCGACTTGGCTAGGAAAACCAATGTCACACAAACTTCATTGCATAGAGAAGACCCTACCAGTCGTATTGTAGAGTTTGAGAAGAAACATGAACCAACAATTAGATTATCATATATATAATGATAAGATTATTGATCCTTACTTTTAGATCCACTATTGAAACAATCAAAAGTCATATAATTTGAATAAAAATATCTTTCTACTTCATTCAAAAAAGAACTACCATTATCAATCTCCAACATATGATTGTCAATATAAAAATATACAGAACAATTATCACCATTACTGTCTCTAACTAAAAAAAGTGCCATCAGAGATCAAACTCCAAATATCCTTAATATGAAATAAATGTTCAACATTACTATAATGGCAACTCCCACTACAATTCCAACTAGACATGTTTTATTTGTATCATTTATAATGGGGTTCTCGTTTTCACTGGTATATACAATAGGATCAAGATTATACATTGATTTATCTAACTCACATATGCTTTCTAACTACTTGTTAGAAGACATTGAATTGAAACACCCATTTTCCATAAATTATGACTACCCCTTAAAAATACAATAGATGAATAGTCATTCAATCAATAATTATTTTACTATCTAATTTCCTATCCTCATTAAGTGTATTGATCCAATTATTAGGATTGTTAACTAAAAAGGGGACACTATAAAGGAACTTGAGAGTTGGGGATCTGATCTAGACCTCCCCTCTGGTTGAATCAAGGGTGTAGGAAGCTCCCTAGGGGCTAGTCAAAGATTTTTTGGTCTCCTCTTAAGCTTGTAGATCACCGAGGCTGATCCCCCAAACTTTGGCTCTGCACCTCATCCATGGCTTTGTCGACTGAGACAAACACAATTGACGAATGACTTCTTGGCTTGCACAAAGGTCAGAGAGGTTGCAGGGATGGTCCCTTTGTAGGTAATTGGGTTGAGCTAAAGAGAACAGGGCGAACTGTCACAGGAACCCAGAGGTTGAATATGGAGTAGTTCGGGATAAATTGGTGGTGTACAACTGATTTAAGGTGAGAGGGGTGTTTCATACTCTCCTCTCAAGCTTTCTCAATGCTTGCAGGGTAACATGGATAATTCTAGGGCTCTTTTCACCTAGTGGAGTAGAGGAGGCAGGAGGAAGGGTTGGGCATTTTGGTGAGAGTTCTCATTAGAGATTAAGGTGTGGCTTAAAAGGATCAAAATCCTCTCTTGATCCTGAAGGTGAAATCTGATTCTAAAGTCATGTTTGAGATTGTAAGAAATTGGTGATCGAGAGTCTGAAATATTCATGATTCTATTCCTTTGGAGTCCCAATTGTTGTGGGAGGTAGATGATGAGGGCTCAACCCTCCAATTTCCATCCAGCAACTAAGAGAAACTCAGTAAATAGGGCAAGATGTGGTAAAATGCATGATTAGACAAAAGTAACCTGGACTTTAGGTGAAAATTCGAGAATCATTTTCATGTGACATCCATTAAAACTGAACTATATCAAATTGTTGTCATTAATTCAAATAGTAGGGCTATTTGAATCCTAACTATGTAGAAATTTTCCAAAAATCATTTTAGGGGTTAAACATGGTCAAAATGACCTATAAGTTTAACCATAGATCTCCTTTATCATGTAAGACGATGTCATTGGCTTAATTCCCAAAAATCTCAACCCAAAAGCCCTAATTAATATATTTACCTTTAAATTCCATGATTCCTAATAAATTATAGGAATATCATCATCTTGTCAAAATTAGCTATGATTCTTATTTCATCATTCTTTTTAACTTTAAATTCATTTCACCACATAATATATCCCCAAAATGAATCAACGACACATTAAGCATTCTGATATGAAAAAGGGTGTAGTTATTTAAAAATTAAAAATACATATCTATAAAATTGAGGATGTGAAAAGGGTTTTGGTTCTTATCTAAAACCAACCTACTCTTAAAATAATGAAAACCAAATATCTGTAGGATGAAAAGAGATGATAAATCTTTCTCAAAGATATTTGTGCAATTAAGCAGTTGCCACAATTTTCCACTATCTTAGATTCTTGGTCATAACTAATTTTGACATATCACCAGTCTTATCTTTTCTTTCACAACTACCTTTTTCTCACTGAGGTATGAGTTAGTGATTTTAGGATTCATGTAGGTGACAAGCGCAGTGGAAACTTCAAAATATCTCAATGTATCCTATAAGTAGATCTTGTGGACAACAAAAAATTCAGAAAGAGGGTGTTTGAAGTATACCTTATCATAGAGTAATTCCAGTGGCATAGTCATCGTATAGTGGTTTTCATCACTCGTCGCATGCATAGACGGTTCTCGATGACATGCTCTAGATGGAGTCACTCAGTGCCTGTTGATAGGTATTTTCTATATGCTTAAAACACTAGTGTATGCTATCAGTGTAATATAGGACAATGAGGCCCAGATGTCAAACTCAGGGAAATGTAACTTCAGATACTATTACTAACTACAATGTGATCAGCTTAGGCCCAAGAAACTTGATTGATTGGTTTAATTATCTAAATAAAAAAATAAATTTAAATTATTGGTTGTTGTTCTCAGTCTTAGTGGATACCTTAGGATAGTGGTTTCACCATAGTTAGCATTGCAATTTAATGTCAATACATTAATAAAAATATATATTAACCCTGGATTAAGACCCTGTAGTGAGAATTACCCACTCACACAGTGTAATTCACTACCTATTCTAATGCCAACCCCACTCTCGTATTGATTGTGTTATTAGATAGGTGCTTCATCGATTGCTCTAGGTAATCTCCCCACGTTTGTAAGACACTTCCTTGAAGGGATTTATAAAATATGTATTTCTATGAAGTTTCAATCATTAATTTTCCTTTTTGAAGAATTTAAAGGTCCAATTACTACCTATGGTGATCAAGCATGGAGAGTTCATTCATTATCATAGAAATAAATCTAGAAATTAAGAGAAAGTGGTGAATTAATGCATAACAGTCAATTACAATGCATAACTGGGCTACTCTCGGATCCTAAAGAATGTAAGAATTAGCCCCTCATGGTTTCCATAGTCAAAAAAATTGAAGAGAAAGGAAAAAACATGGAGAACATGAATAACCCTTGAAGTAGACGGTTCAAACAATCCCTTCTTGTGCTTGTTCCGATTCACTACCTTCCTATTGTACATTCGTCCACTAGAAGTGCTTGGTTTGTCTGGGACATCGCCTTCTTCTCTATGTCCTCCTCTTCCTCATGGCCATCGTATAATGGAAAAAGACGAGATGCTTGGGTCTGGCCGCACTTCCCCTTAGTCATATGCATGACTTAGGGATAGTTAAAACCTCAACCATCAGATTAAGCAAAGCATTCAGATCTTACTGATCCCAACATGTCAGTACTTGACAGGGTGTCAGTACTACTGAATCCTCTAATTATATGGCCACCTGTCAAGTTGTCACTATTACTGACATGTTCGTCGATAGTACCGAGTTGCTTCAAAAATTCTTACACAAAATGTTGTAACATTGTCGGTATTATTGACTTGCATGTTGTTACTACCGAGTCTTCTCGATCCTTCTAATCCAAACTGAGCAAGTGTCGGTACCACTGACTACAAACTTGGTAGTATAGAGCTGTGTAGATTCTTGTACATTCACCTGAAATGCATGAAATCTAAACATAATCTCTGGAAATATACTGAATCATCTGGGAACATTGAAATTATGCTTATGTGGTGTAAATAAGTATCACATGATAATAAAAGTAAATCATGCACAATTAATATGAAATTTGACCAAAAAGTGCACAAAAGTTATTATAAAATAGCTTGTAAAAATGACAAATAAACAGTGCATCAAACTCCCCTAAGCTTAAATGTTGCTCATCCTCGAGCAATACATCTCAGATATGTTTGACAAGTCAGCAAAAGGACATAATAATATCAATATCATTTCTCAACTATCCCCACTTGGTGGTCCCAAACCAGCCTTCATTAATCATTGAACAATTAACTGCTCTATTGCGACCAAAAACATTTATAAAAGACATCCACCCTTAGATCAATGAACATTATTAAGAGAGAAGTTAGCATCATAATCAATCATGCATTTTCTTGGTGCATTTTGTGATTCCCTATTCTACATTGTTCTTACCTAACTACCAATCTACTTGGAAACAGTTCTCCATATAAAAATTAATGAGGAGAAAAATCATATAGGTGGCCTACCAATAAGAGCAATGGATGGTATGATCTGGTAATTGAAGAATCACAAGTACATCTGAATCATTTATGCAAAATAAAACATCATGAACCTACATGGTGAAGATAATGAGAAATGCTTGAGTCCTAATGCATACTTTTTATTGGTGAAATGATGCATGTACAAAGATCTCATCAACTGAATGTGAATGTACTAAGAAAGCAACAGAATGCATCATGTGGTTGTTTCCATCTTTTTGTGAAGAATTAAGGGCATCTTTTCTCCCTCTTAACTTTGAAACATTAACAAACTTTTTTGTTCTTTTCTTTCATTTTTTTCATTGTCCCATTATTCTTAGGATGACGGTCGTTGTGCTTGGGATTTCCTACATATCATTCTTTTTTTGAGGGTATGGTTGTGTTTCCATACACCTCAAATTTTGAAGGATAATGATATTGACATGATATAGAAATGAATGAAATGGAATGCAAGAAATCTAACTGAAATTTCTTATGCAACTAAAATGATATGCATAGAAATTGTTGATGTAAACTAACACATTTTTTCATTGTTTTCTACTTATGACATAAAAAAATTTAACTATTATGTAACCTATCATGTCATGCAATGCAAAGAAGAGGAAATGATTTAGATTAACTTGATCATCTTAAGGTTGTGAGTCAATAATGAGTGGAGGATGCATGGAATCACATAATTAAGATATAGTGTCTTTCACTCAATTATGATATGTCCCTCTCTAATTACATGTAAACAAGGTAACCTTTAGGTTTCTTTCTTAAACTTCAAATTAAGGTTCTGTTAACTATTTGATCAATTTAAGCCCAAACCCCATCTTCATCCATATTTCATGAATAATTAAGATATCCATTCATATTAAATGTCCTTAAGCTGACTTGCCCATACACTTCCTCTAAGTGGTGCAACTCAAGAAGAAATTTGCAACTAAGCCAACAATTTGTTTCATTACAAACAATGAGAGCAAGAGATGTTGACATAAATCATGAATTTAAATTCCACTTTTTCACTAGATATATTTGGATCCTAAAACTTTTAAACCAAAACTAAAAAACAAATAAAAATTACTGAAAATAAAATGAAGGATAGAAATTGTTCCAACAACCCCCCTAAGCTTGAACTTGACTATGTCCACATAGTCAAAATTCAAACTAAGATTTGGAAAATTGGTACTTGATTACATGGATGGTGGTGGAGGATGTGGCATGGTGGAATCAAAGGGGTAGAACGTCCCCTAAAAGTTGGCGGTTGTTGTGGTGGTGGTGGAGGTTGTGGATATCCATCAAAGTATCCTTGGTTCTAATAGTCATCAAAGAATGGCTATAGGTACCCCTCCATCATTTTTCAGTGAAGATGCATGTTCTCTTGGTTGGCCAAGAGAAGTTTCTTATTCTCAAATATCACCTACTAGCTTTGGTACAATTGTTCCTGCACATCGTGGATGCCTGCCAATGTTTTTTATTGCTACTGTTGGCCCTGTTGTAGCCATCCCGTACATCCCCTCCATAGAGTATGGATCCTCCTCATGTGATGGAGGTGCGGAAGAAGAGATATAGGATACATAGTGTCATGGATTCTTGCTTGGAATTGGGCTCCTCATGACTGCGATGGTTGGTTCTACCTCCTCTTCCTCTTCTTCTACATTTTTCTCTTACTATTAGTCTTCAGTTGCATATGCTTCTTCTTCCGCATCGTCTGACAAACTATCCATAGGCCACCGCATGAGGTGGATTTCCTTTAGGTTGAAGATGGCTTCTAGAAGTGCCCTCTCCTTATACTATGTGCCTATTATACAACATGCATATACAGTATTCAAGTACGTGTTGACGAGGTCAAACTTCTTGAAGTGCTTGAGATCAAGCTTTGGGGTGGCCATCAACAGTTTGGTAGTAGAGAGGTTGAGGTTTATATGGGGATATATTGGCGTGATCATCCCTCCAATGTGAATTGGAGGTTTCCTCTACACCTGGCACTTTACTCCCATCATGTGTTGAAGGAAGAAGACATCAAAGTTCAAAATCATGCTCCCCAGCTCTAGCAGCTTGTAAAGAAAGTCGAGGTCAACCCACTGAGTTTTTCCCTGCCCTTGACTAGACCTAGCAAGAAGGGTGTCGGTGATGAGGTGATGGATTATATGAGAAAAAGGATGCTCAATGTCATTGATGGAGTTGGTATGCCAATTGATATGTTGACCCTTTGGCATCTTTGATGATAACTCCCATGCCACCTTGAAGTTGAAGTTATTGAGGTAGTAGGTGGTGTTGAATTGTTGTAGCATCAGGGTGTAGTTAGTGTTGTAGAGACATAAGATGATGCGACCACCCCTCCATTCATCCCCATGCTCGAGGATGATGCTGACCTCCAGTGATGCCAGGAACTCACAGATGAGATCTAGGTATGTAAGCCAGTCACTATATAAAGGATGGTCACCTACTAGCCCTTGACACTCACAAACCATGTGCATGCTATCAGTGAAGTCAATGTAGGTGATGAACTCACGGTCGACGTACTGTGTTGCACATATTTCCCTCCTTTGCAGCTCCTCATATATCTTGATGTCAGTGTTGGGATGGGATATCCAGCCTAGTTTGGGAACCAAGTTTGAAACACCGGGCAATGAAGAAACCTCATGCCTTGGTGCCATATTCAGAACAAGAAAGAGGTTAAGAAAAGTGAGCTCAGTGTAGAGTTTGAATGCCCAAAGATTCTTACACATGCTTGCTAGGAAGAGGAGTAGAGAAGGTGTGAAGAGAAATGATTCACAACTCCTTCCTTTTATAAATGTGACTACCTCTCTGTCACATCAGTACTATCGATGTTGTGTCAGTAGTACCAACTTTTCATTGTGAATCTGTGTGATTGGTTGTATCGACAGTCTCGATTTGCTGATTTTGTCTACATGGATCGTCTGGAGTTAGTAGTACCAACCCATTTTCGGTAGTGTCGGCATGCCCACGGATTGGTATTATTGATAGTTACATGCAGAAGATCTCGATCGCTTGATGGTGCTCCCATGGTTAGCTGACATCAGGTGTCGATAGTATCGACAGGCTGTCGGTAGTACCATTTTGTTTAAATTTAGCTGGTGCTTCCAAGTGGGAACTTGGTGTCTCAAACCTGGTGTCCACTTTCTTATTAGTAACTCAACCCTCTTCTCTATAGAAAGTTGGTGCTACCGGCATATGGGTCGGTAGTACTAAGTTATTTTGTTCAATTTGCACAAATTCCCTATGACGTCATCGGTACTACTGAGATGGCAGTCGGCTCAATCTTATTCCTTGCAACCTTGTCAATAGTATTGACATAATGTTGGTAGTACCGACAAGTACTTAGCCTACACACCACACAAAAATGGATCAAGTTACCTTTTCTATATCAACCTAAACAAAAATGGAAATTAAAACTACAAATTGGAAGGTAAAGAACATAATAAAAGATTGTTGTTTTGCCCCCCAACAAGCGTCCTTATTTTACATCATAGGCTCGATGATCCTAAACCCATGAGATTACTGAATCTCAATGAGCTTCAACTCATCCTCCTTCCTTATCATATCTCCCCCAATGTAGTGCTTAAGTCATTTGCCATTGATAAGAAATGTCTCATCCCCATTGCTAATCTCCTCAACTCCATGGGGGAATGCTTTAATCACCTCAAAGGGTCCACTCCATCTAGACCTTGACTTACTAAGATGTAATTTCAAACTAGAATTAAATATAAGGGCCTTATGTCCTCGAGTGAACACCCTATGCAAAATATGGCGATCATGCATTTGCTTATTCCTCTCCTTATAAATTATTGGGCTCTCATATGCATCAAACTTAATCTCATCTAATTCATTCAACTCTAACAATTTCTTCTTTCCTACATTGTCCAAATTGTAGTTCAATTTCCTCAGAGCCCAGTTGATCTTATGCTCTAGCTCTATAGGCATATGAAAAGCCCTCCCATAAACCAACCTAAAAGGAGTAGTACCTATAGGTTTTATATAGGCGGTCCTATACTCCCAACGAGCATCATTAAGCAACATGATCCAATTAGTCATGTTGGTTGAAACTATCTTTTTCAAAATCTTCTTGATCTCCCTATTAGACAATTCAACTTTCCCTTGTGTTTGGGGGTGATATGGAGTACCTACCCTATGTTTCACTCCATATTTGCTCAAAAGTACCCCAAACTTTCTATTAGTGAAATGAGAACCACCATCACTAATCATCAACATGGGCACCCCAAACCTATAAAAGATGTGTTACTTCACAAATCTACATACCGCCTGGTCATCATTGGTGCGGGTTGGAATTTATTCCACCCACTTAGATACATATTCCACAACAAGTAATATATAATATTAGAATTTGAAGACACAAAAGGTCCCATGACGTCTATGCATCTTAAGTCAAACATTTCACTTTCCTAAAAAACACTCAGAGGCATTTTGTGTCTTTTTGAAATATTGCATGCACGTTGACACACATCACAATGATGAACATAATTATATGCATCTTTGAAAAACACCGGACAATAAAAACGACATTCTCAAACTTTATCCGTAGTCCTATAACTAGCATGATGACCTCCTATTGGTAAAAAATGACAATGTGCCAAAATACTTTGGAATTCACAATCAGGCACACACTTCCTCATAATACCATCCCTACACTACCTGATCAAGATGGGGTCATCCCATGTATAATACCATAAGGAGTGGAAGAATATTTTCTTCTCCTAGTATCCCTAGTCTCCTGGAAACTCTCCACATGCCCAATAGTTCACAATATTCACGAATCATGGTTCCTTGCTTTTCATAGTAAAGAGTTGCTCACCAGGAAACTACTCCACAATAAGTATGTCAACATCCTTTTCATCCACTTGTTCAAATCTAGCAAGATGATCTGTCACCACATTCTCAGTGTCGACTTTGTCCTTAATTTCTATATCAAATTGTTGCAATACTAAGATCCACCTAATCAACCTGGGCTTGACATCTTTTTTCTATAGTAGGTATTTGATGGTTGCATGATCTGTCCATATTACAACCTTAGCCCCTATCAAATATTGACAACATTTCTCAAAATAAAAAACAACCACCAAAAATTCGTTTATAGTTGTTGTATAATTCAGTTGGGCATCATTTAAAGTCTTAGACGCATAATAGATGACAGTGGGGACTTTATCTCGGTGTTGGCCTAGAACAGCCCCTACCGCGTAATATGATGTGTCACACTTCATATAAAAAGGTTGATTCCAATCTGAAGCCTAGACAACAGTTGCAGAGACTAGGTTCTTCTTCAACACCTCAAAAGATTTCAAACATCACTCATCAAACTTAAATTCAACATCCTCTTCCAATAACTCAAAGAGCGGTTTAGCAATCTTAGAAAAATCTTTGATAAAGGGGCGGTAAAATCTGGTGTGTCCTAAAAAGCTCCTTACTCCCTTTACCAATGATGGTGGAGGTAGTTTGGAGATCACCTCTATTTTGACCGGGTCTACCTCCATTCCTTTATTGGACACTTTGTGTCCCAGGAAAATTCCTTCACTCACCATCATGTGACACTTTTCCCAATTCAAAACAAGGTGAGTGTCCTTGCATATTTACAATACCTTATCTAGATTGTCAAGACAATCATCAAAGGACTCTCAATACACTAAAAAATCATCCGTAAACACTTCCATACATCGCTCGACCATATCAGAAAAAATAGCGAGCATGCATCGCTAGAAAGTGGTCGGTGCATTGCAAAGACCAAACAACATACAGTAATATGCAAATGTGCCATAAGGACAAATGAAGGTTGACTTCTCTTGATCATGTAGCTCGATGGATATCTAATTTTATCCCAAATAACTATCAAGGAAACAAAAATGGGAGCGGCCGATGAGCTGCTCTAAAATTGGATCGATAAAATGGAGTGGAAAATGACCTTTTAGCATGGCGGAATTTTAACGTCTATAGTCTATGAAAACACGCCACCCAGTCACTAATCTAGTGGAAATCAACTCATCATTAGAGTTTATAGTGACCGTTATACCCCCTTTTTATGGAACCACCTGAGTTGGACTAACCCACTTTGAATCAGAGATAGCATATATAATACTGACAGATAAAAGTTTTACTACCTATTTTTTCAATACCTCAGTCATGATGGGGTTGATTTAACATTGAGGTTTCACTATAGCTTTGTCTCCTTCATCCAATCTGATCTTGTGTTGGTAGAAACTAGGGGAGATCCCCTTTATGTTTGCCATAGACCAGTCGAATGTTGCATGGTGGTTCTTTAAAACCCCAAGTAATTGCTCCTCTTCTCAAATTCTTAGTGAAGCTAAGATTATGACTGAAAGTTTCACCTCTACTGCCAAGAAAATATACTTCAAGGCAATGTCTTCAGCTCCAAATCTGGGGATCTCAGCAAAGAAGGGACCAATGGTGGTGGAGGTGGTCCCAAATCTTCAAAGTGTATGGTTTAGTAGCATGGTAAGGTATTGAGAAGAAAGACACATGCCTCTAAAGAACAGTGCCTAGTATAGTCATCTACCAGATTCATGAGACATGCCTCTGAAGGCAACTGGCGATATGCTTGAACAAGAGCGATAGAGTTTGCCTCCTCAATTGTTGTTGGGTAATGGTCCTCTTCTCTATCATCAAGATGTTGAACCACCTTTATTAAGGATATCTCCTTTGTGTTGTCCAAGATCTCCACCGCCAGATGCCTTTGTGGACTTGTTTCATCACATGATTCATCTCAAGATACACCTTCCCCAAAAATAGTGACACATATTCTCAGACCTACTACAACATGTGACAATGTGGTTTATCTTTGGTAGTCTTTGTAGGTTCGGGCATCAAGATTTTGAATCACTCTTCTCTGTTGCCCAATGTCAGTCTTCCTCTACCCATTTCAAAAATCATATCAATTGTGGCTTGGAATGGCCTTCCCAGTAATAGCTTGTTGCCTTGACCATATTGCATCTACATGAAAAAAAAGTCTACTGAAAATACAAACTTGTCTACCTTGACAAGAACATCCTCGCAAATACCATAAGGCCTCACCACTTAGTTGTCCGCCAGCTGAATAGTCATATTGTTGTTTCTGGACTCCTGTAGACCTAGCTTCTTGAATGTGGTCAAGGAAATAAGATTTATTCTAGCGCCTGATTCGCATAAGGCCTCTCCAAATATCATCCTCCCAATAAAATAGGATAGATTAAAACATCTCAGATCCTATCTTTTTGGTGGAAATGTACCCAGAATGAAAGCACTGACTTGTTCCTTGAGAACTACCACCTCAGAATCATCTATCCTCCTCTTCTTGTTGATCAGATCCTTTAGAACTTTTCTATATGAAGGGATCTTCTTGATTGCATCAATCAAGGGGATATTGACATGCAATTTTCTGAAGTTGTCTAGAAATTTCTCAAATTGTTAATTCACAATAGTTGCTTTCATACTATTTGGAAAGGGCACCGACTTTACCAGTTTCCTTTGATGAGGTGGGATATATGTCTTTTCTCTTATATCCTTTGTCTCATCAACATCTTCCTCAGTTGTCTTTTCATCAGCTACAGTATTTGGTTCCTCTATATCTACAATCACTGCCTTGTCTTTATCACATGTGGCCTCTCCTGCATATGAACTAGGTAGTTTGTCATTAATAAATTTCTCACCACTCTGAAGTAATACCGCCTAAACCTATTGATTTCTAGAAGGTACATTAGTGTTTGTTAGAAACCCTTTTTGTCTTGGCTTCTTCAAGGAAGCCACTTCTGTTGCTATTTGAGAAATATGTGTTTCTATATTGCAGATTTGTGCTCTTTGGTTATGTAGTTATCTTTGATTCTGGCCAATAAGCACTTCATTTTGATTTACTAATTTCTTGAGCATCTCTTGAATATGGTCAATTTTACTGGGACCCCTTTCCTGTTGTTGACCACCAACCTATTGTGGCTAAGTTTGTTGTTCCTGGGATGGGTCTTGTTGGAAATTATTGGGATCCTTCCAAGAGAACTTAGGATCCTTCCTCCAAGAGTAGTCGTTATTCCTGTATTGTTGTTGTTGTTGTGCGAACTGGCACGCCTCATCTTCCCCTTCTGAAGAATTTCCAACTTTAGCACACAACTTTGTAGAAATCAAGTCTAACTTGTCATTGAGTGCCAAAATAACCTTTGACTCCCCAACATTGTTAAGGATTGTAGGGTGATCTCTCTCTTCTCCCCATGTCTGATTCTTAGACATGTTCTTTTAGATTTTGTGATAGCGAGCTGGTTTGTTGTTGAGGAATAAACTCGCTCGTGTGCTATCAAGTGTGGTCCTTTCACTCTTGTGCAGACCATAATAGAAAATCTTTGCATGGCCTAAAAATTCAATGCCATGGTGAGGGACCTTCTACATCATGTTTTGGAATCTCTCCCATGCCTCAGAATATGACTCATTAGCTTGTTTTCTAAAGTTTTGGATTTTCTTGACCATGTTGTTTGCCTTTTGCGGTGGGAAGTATCACTCAAATAAAACATCAATCATTTGTTCCCAATTTGCAATGCATTCATCTTTAAGGTTATGAAACCAAGACTTGACAACGCCCGCCAGTGATGATGGAATGAGCGTCAAGTATATCATAGTTGTTGAAACCCTATCTATCTTGATCAAATCACCGATGAAAAAACCTCATGCCTTGGTGCCATATCCAGAACAAGAAAGAGGTTAAGAAAAGAGAGCTCAGTGTAGAGTTTGAATGCCTGAAGATTCTTGCACAAACTTGCTTGGAAGAGGAGTAGAGAAGGTGTGAAGAGAAATGATTCACAACTCCTTCCTTTTATAGATGTGACTGCCTCTCTATCACGTCGGTACTATCGATGATGTGTTGGTAGTACCAACTTTTCATCATGAATCCACGTGATTGGTGGTTCTAACGGTCTCAATTTGCTGATTTTGTCTACATCGATCGTCTGGTGTCGGTAGTACCAACCCGTTTTCAGTAGTACCGGCTTGCCCATGGATCGGTATTATCAATCTTTACATGTGGAAGATCTCAATCATTTGATGGAACTCCCATGGATAACTGATGTCAGGTGTCGGTAGTACCAACATGTTGTCGGTAGTACTATTTCGTTCAAATTTAGTCAGTGCTTCCAAGTGTGAACTTGGTGTCCCGGACCTGGTGTGCACTTTTTGTCGGTACTACTGACGATTTGTCAAAAGTATGAAGTCCTTATCAGTAACGCGACACTCTTCTCTATGGAAATTTAGTTCAACTAACATAGGGTTCGGTAGTACTGAGTTATTTTGTTCAATTTGCACAAATTCCCTATGATGTCATCAGTACTACTGAGATGGCAGTCAACTCAATCTTCTTCCTTATAACCTTATCAGTAGTATCGACATAATGTCAGTAGTACTGACAGGTACTTTGCCTACACACCACACAAAAATGGATCAAGTTCCCTTTTTTATATCAACCTAAACAAAAATGGAAATTACAACTACAAAATTACAAATTGGAATGTAAAGAACATAAAATATTGTTGGCTTTCCTCCCAACAAGCGCCCTTGTTTTACATCATAAGCTCAATGATCCTAAACCCATGATATTAGTAAATCTCAATTATCATCAACTCATCCTCGTTCTTTATCACATCTCCCCCAAATTAGTGCTTAAATCATTGGCCATTGATAAGAAATGGCTCATCCCCATTGCTAATCTTCACATCTCCATGGGGGAATTCTTAAATCACCTCAAAGGGTCCACTCCATCTAGACCTCGACTTATCAAGATGTAATTTCAATCTAGAATTAAATAAAAGGACCTTATGTCCTGGAGTGAACACCCTATGCAAAATATGGCAATCATAAATTTGGTTAGTCCTCTCCTTATAAATTCTTGAGCTCTCATATGCATCAAACTTAATCTCATCCAATTCATTCAAATCTAACAATCTCTTGTTTCCTGCATTGTCCACATTATAGTTTAATTTACTCAAAGCCCACTTGGCCTTATGCTCTAGATCTATAGGTATATGACAAGCCCTCCCATAAACCAAACTAAAACGATTAGTACCTATAGGTTTTTTATAGGTGGTCATATATGCCCAATGAGCATCATGGAGCAACATGCTCCAATTAGTCATGTTGGTTGAAACTGTCTTTTTCAAAATCTTCTTGATATCCCTATTAGACAATTCTACTTGCACTTGAGTTTTGGGGTGATATTGAGTACCTACCCTATGCTTCACTCCATATTTTCTCAAAAGTGCCCCAACCTTTCTATTGATGAAATGAGAACAGCCATCACTAATCATCAACTTGGGCACCCCAAACCTACAAAAGATGTGTTTCTTCACAAATCTACATATCGCTTGGTCGTCATTGGTGTGGGTTGGAATTGCTTCCACCCACTTAGATACATAGTCCACATCAAGTAATATATAAAGATTAGAATTTGAAGACACAAAAGGTCCTATGAAGTCTATGCATCATAAGTCAAACACCTCAATTTCCGGAAAAACATTCAGAGGCATTTTGTGTCTTTTTGAAATATTACATGCACGTTGACACGCATCACAATGACAAAAATAATTGTATGCATCTTTAAAAATCATCGTCCAATAAAAACCACATTCTAAAACTTTATCCGTAGTCTTAGAACTAGCATGATGACCTCCTATAGGTAAAGAATGACAATGTGCCAAAATACTCTAGAATTCACAATCAGGCACACACTTCCTCATAATACCGTCCCTACACTACCTGATTAAGATGGGGTCATCCCATATATGATACCATAAGGATTGGAAGAATCTTTTATTTTCCTGGTATCCCCAATCTCCTAGAAGCTCTCCACATGCCAAATAGTTCACTGTGTTCATGAACCATGGGTCTTTGCTTTTCATAGTAAAGAGCTTCTCCTCAGGAAACTATTCCATAATAGGTATGTCAACATCCTTTTCATCCACTAGTTCAAGCCTAGAAAGATGATCTTGTTTGGGTTTTAGGGGAGGCAGAGAAGGCAGCGGAAAACAAAAAATTTTCTCCCCAAACCCAGCACGAGGAAACGCGTCAACGTCTATATAATAGGAAAGGATGGTTTGTGGAATCATACCTTGTCCCGAGGCTTGCTCGGCGACAATACCTCGCGCCTTGCGCGGTCTTCAACTCTGGTCTTGGACGGTGTCTGTGCAGCTCCTGGTCACACCGGGACTGATGACTCCTCCTCTCACCGGACTGTCGGATGACAGTTGTCCTCCTGAGCGGCAGAAACCTCCCGCCTCTGAAGTAGTCCACACGGACCACCAGGAACTCCACACTCCTTGTCCCACAAGGAAGTGGAAGGAGTCGCACCCTCATGTTGACGTACTAGTCGCCAACACACTGTCCTACCTCCAGTTGCAACTGTAGTTGTCCTTCCCTTACTACACCTCCCTTGTGCGGGAAGCACTTGCTCAGGCTCTCTCTCAGTTACCAAAACCAGAGAGAACAACAACTTTGCAGAGCAACTGGTTGCACTGAGTTGTTCTCTGAGAAGCCCCCACTACCCCTATATATATAGGAGGGTCATGGGACATGGTTCTCTATCCCGGGAAGTACAGGACTAAATGCAGGAGCAGAAGGGTTTGAAATTTTCCACAAAAGGCAATCGGTTCGCAACCTGAAATGATCGGTTCATAGCTGAACCGATCGGTTCGGCCATTGAGCCGATCAGTTGGACCTGAGACGACCATTTGGGGCACTCCAACTGATTGGTTGGTGCCCTGAACCGATTGATTCATGGTCCTAATCCGGCTCAAAAAGACTTTCCTTGTTTCTTTCCCAATTGGTATCGAATACCAATAATATTCCCAATCAAATTGGGCAATTTGAAACCAAAGGAAAATTCTTGCCGACATGACTTTCCCAACTGGTCGGTTGCACCAGTTGAGCCGATCGGTTCAACCCTTGAACCGGTCGTTCCAACCTGGTCATGAGCCGATCAGTTGGACACTCCAGCCGACCGGTTCAGCAACCTCAGCCGACCGGTTCAACACTTGTGCCGATCGGTTGGGAGTGCAAGTTGTGCAGAATCAGTCAATTGCGATTTCAATCAATCTGATACTCCAATCAATGCGTCCAACACCTTGAACCATATGATATTGAGCCATCGACTGATTGAGTGTTTAATTGAACTACTAAACTCCTTTAGTAATCAATCTAAACATTGCTTTGTGGACAAAACTCCTCTTCCAGGTTAAATCCTATGTGTGTGACCATGCAGGTCCATTTCACGTTGGCAGTGAAAGTCCATAACACTTATGACTTCACAAGAAAAGAGCGGTGCCTAGTCACACATCATTGCTACCCAAGTGAAAGTAGAAAGTTGGAGAACAACTTTCATCCTACAATCCGTGAATGGTGTTACAGTGAATGTATAATTCCTTTGTCACTAATATCCCGAATGAACTCAAGGCATGGAACAATCATCCTGTCAACGTTCATTCACTTTCTTGATCTCAGAGTAGATTGAACGAGATATGTATGACATCAATATCACATACTGATTCACACATGCGTGCGCACGCCTATCTCAATCCTACTCATCAGGTGGCCTTGGATATCAAACTCCCTCAGGAGGGACAAATCCCATATCTATCACTCACCCCTCAAAAGCCCCATGTGTCAAAGCCACCCAATCATCACCTTTATAACAACCCATGTTTCAGGACTGCGTTTGATGATGTCAAAGTGTGCCCAATGACATGTGTTGAGTGCAGTGATTTCAGGTCTAAGAATCACACTCACCACCATCACTGTGAGTACTGACTGTGACTACCATGTCATGGTTCCATGTGTCAAACTCACGGTGGGTCTGTCCGGTACACTTGTTCTCTAACAAGTACCTAAATGTTTGGTTTGATATCTCTATATCATGACTAATGAGATTCTGTCATCAACCAACACCACAATCTAGTCTTGTGTGTCATTGCAGTCTATCTACCTTCAACAATGACATCTGACTAGGGACATAACAAGAATGTACAAACTCTTAACATATGTATGATCTCATCGTTCAGGTCATGAACCTGAAGGCATACATCATTGAGTACTGTCATTCTCTAGACATTCAATCTGTTCTATCACTATCTCATATGACTGAACTAGAAAGAATTGGAAGCTTGCCTTTGATGTTTATCAAATCAATCTTAATGTATCCCACCAATCATCCCATGATTGGCTCTCAGGGCATACACACCAACAGACTCCCACTTGCACTGCGAGCCAATCACCCTTGAATCATATTCACAGTGATCTTCAAACATGTCCCACATGTTACTGTGCTCTAGTGCTTAACATAGTGAGTAATGGCAACACCTTGCCAAAGTCAGTATATATTACATGTCTCACATCTCTTCGTTGTACGTCACACGTATGAGATGGAGTTGCCATAATATGCGATCTAGTATTCCTTTGCTAACCTTTAGCCACATTGTATGATCAAGGATTCCAGACTTGTCATCAATGAGCGGAATATCTATAAGTTCATCTTATGAACTTCCAGATCCATATAATATCTACTGCTGTTCTCTAACACATAGATACTCGGCATTTCCTTTTAAATGGTTTTATTGGAACATTTCCAATTATCAACAAACTTTCACTTTTATACATCCTATGTATATTTTGCGATTAATTTTCTATCCTTTCCGAAGTTCACATCAATGTAACTCTTTACATCGAACTCTTCCTTATCTCCCTAGAACTAGTACTTCCCAAGTACTTATCAAGTTCTCATGGTATTTAAGTAACCCTTACTGGAAGTAGACAGATATCCACTCATCATGTCCCACATACGAGTTATCAGGATGAGCACATCATATTGTCATGTCATACATACAAAATGATGAATGCATTTTATTCTTTCCATGTCTATACATGCAAGATAATGGGATGATTACATACATGATAGATCCTTATCTATTCTTAGTGTTCCCATTCTTCATAAGAATTGGACACTTGGCCTTGGGATACTAACTCCATGTAACATGGACAAGTTTTCCCCCACTGAATCTGTGCATACTGAACACTTCAGTGCAGATTGCCAATGTATGCTCTCTCTTTTTAGGTTAAGAGATTTTTCGAGAACTATCTCTATAGGTCTCTATTCCTATCACATAGGAAACTTCTCTATCTTCCTTAAAGATAATTTCCACTTTTGGATTTCCATTGTAGAACAATTCCATTTCACATCAACATGTGGAATGTGAACACGCTCCCACTAAATCACAGATCCCTTCTTTATCTTTGACATATCAGTCAAACCTTTTGACTATATTATCAAAGTAAAGATCCAATTCTGAGTTGCTTGTACTCAATCAATCACATTGATTAGTCCATTGTAACTTATAGACTTCATTTGCATTAGTGGATTCATAAACCTTATAGGTTGTGTCACGTACACATCCTTGTTTTATTCCTCGTAGGAATGCGGTTTTAGTATCCATATGCCAAATGCCTTAGTCATTAAGTTGCAAACAACAAGCATCATCCTTGTCAAAATGTTATCCATGTGTCTTAACACTTAAGACTCATTTGCACTTATGGATTTCATCCAATGAGTGCTACCATCAAGGTCATACCTTATGGTTCACATGGAAATCATTTAGGATGTAATGATCATAAATCATAACTTAAAATTTGGTTCCTGATATTCATCTAGATAGTTGACTCATCACATGAACAACTCATCACATAGATAATTGAGGTGTATCTGTTAAGGATATAAGAACTCACAACCCTTGTGATTCTTAATTTCCTTTATTAGTTTGGGGTATTCTTTTATTAAGAAGAATTCCGTTATTCGATAATCATTCTCTAACTCCTTAGAGTATGATTCCTTCTTGATTTAGACATCACCATGCCTTAATCATGAGTTCACTATGATACATTATCATAATCACTCGTAAGGATCTCAAACATTTGGTCCAAGTATTTCATTCATTGATCTCATCAAGAATTAACACTTTACCAAATTTGCACTTCATCTATGATAATCTTGAACACTTCAAGATATTCATATTGGTATTTCTCTAAATACCATTTGAAGTATTAGCACTTACTCCAATAGGTATGTAAATACATCACATGTATTATACCTAATTGGATGATCATTCTCCCACTACCATTAGTGAAGATTGATTAATCATGTCCAAGATATTCATGTCTCTTAATGGTTTTCTAACCAAAAGAGTCTAGATTTATCCATCATATGGAAACTAGAAATGAATTTCTTATGATTTATGCTAATTTAATTGTTTGAGTTATCAATAATTTTAGGTATCATTTTATCTTATGCATACCATGTATCACAAGATAAACAAGGCATTGCCACAAAGATCATATCTTTAAGATTGAAACATCAACTTTATTCATTGCCATCATTGTCATACAATATGCAATAATAAAGTGTTTCTATCTATCAACAATATAAAATACCAGTTCTCAACTCTATTTTGTGCCCTTTAGGCTGAAATAAACTGAAACATACTCCTATCTATGGAAGCAACACTTGCTCCAATCATGGGTACTTCTTTCTTGATCCTTTCACAAAGGCCATCACTTCTTTGTGGATATTGCATATCATATATAACATATCCATATCTTGGTATCATATACCTCAGATAAAGAAGCAGTTTATTTCATGATACCTTAGGTGGAGATCTCCATCCCCTCCTTCATCTTCTTTTGTTCTTCCAGATATAGAGGGCAATTCCCTCATACACCCTTTCCCATGTGCCTTGAGGTTGAAGACAGCTTGGGCTGCTGGCTAGCATCAGAACACTTCTTTGCTTTGCCCTTGCCCTTGCCCTTAAGACTTACCTTTTCTTTGATCACATCAAAGATTATGGTTTGTCTTTCTTCATCTTTGCCTCTACTTTCCTCAACATGTCCAACAACTTTGTCAACGCTTGTCAAAGTTGTTCATGTTGTAGTTTATCATGAATTGTATGATTCTCGCAACATTTGTAGTATCATACCAATAGCCAACTCTTGGCTCAGAGGGAATCCTTCTTAGTCAGGTTTTCCATGTACCCAATCACATTGAGTGTGTGAATACCTTACTCGATCTCCTTCTGTCATGACATACTAGGATAGTTTCTTGGAGACATCATATGTCTCATGTTGTCTCTGCAACTCATAGTTCAGAGAACACAACATCAAGCACTCCTCATCAATGTCATCCTCGGTATGCTTCCATAAGCATACTTTCAGCCATTGATGTGGTGGGATTGAGTTCATATGGTCTTGGTATAACTAGGACTTGGAGCTTTCGCTCTTTGAGAACACTTCTCATCATCCTAACCAGTCGTGGAATTATTCCCATTTAATTTGTTGGTCTCAAAGACTGATCGCAAATAAAGTGATTTGTTGATTAACCATATATTTTAACAAAAGGAAATATATGCAATTTTAGTCCAAAACACTTTTGAGTTGTTTGATTGATTTGAAAGGTGACGATAAAATTAGGCCTTTAATTAATTATCACTCCCACTATTTTAATTCAAATTGATAGCCCTCACCATCAATTCGGAAGATTGCAGCGTACAACCTTCTAGTGGGCAAGATCCTGAAATCCTCTAAGTCATGAGTCAGCTTTGGCTGATCGCCCACAACTTAGATCTCTCAGGTAGGCAACTCTTGCCAGTTGCATCATATGCAACTCTTGTAGAATGAACACCTTGCCATGAACATTCCTTGCCTCTGGGCTTATACGCTCTAAGAATCACCAGTTAAGTCTAACCCAAAAGCCGACACGGTAAACATGCACCCTGCTTTGGCAGAACCTACATGTCTACCCTTCAAACTTCCACAAGATAGACGGCGCACTAGGCTTTGGCGTAACCTATGTTTGGTCGATCAAGCTTTTCATGTGTGTCGCTAATGGAAGGCATATAAGACTTAATATTTTAATGAGGGATTTGGTTTTTATATACATATACATATCCAATCACCACAATACATAGTACGTATCATATACATGCTATATCCCACAGAAAACATGCACAAACGATAAAAAGCGATGATTATGGCCATCCTAATGTGATTCCTTGAGCCAAGAGGAATCACGGTCATCTAGGTCAACATCACATGCAACCTATACAAGATGAACATATGTGCCTTGCCATCTGAGTTGATCAACTCATCATATGAATGATCTGGTCTCTCTGGTCGGTCGTCTGGGTGCCACCGGCCGATCGGTTGGCTCCTCCAACTGATCGGTTCGCCTAGTCGTCATGCATCTCATCATGGCTGCCACCCTCTTGTCTCGCTCCTCAAACTGGTCATCAACCGATCGGCTCACTCCTTGAACCGATCGTCTGGAACGTCAACCGATTGGTTCACGCTTTGAACCGATCATCTCAGCTGTCGTCAGGATGTCCTCCGTTCTTTGACATAACAAGAAATAAAATTCTATCCTATTTTACATTGTTTAAAAGGAGAAACCTCGAGTTACATTCGTAGGGAGAAAAGGTAGGAGAGAAATCTCGAATTATTTCGAGTTATATCAGGAATAGGAGAGGGAAGATCGGTGCGCAGACCGAGATGCAAGAAACCACAAACAATTATACACAGATAGGGTTTATTGGCCATAACCATGATATACATCCACCAAAAAACTCGTTTAAGGGCGACGCATATCGAGTGCATTAATAATACATATCATATATGTAATTTGGGATTTGTGGATTTAGGATTAGACATGCATAAAGCCAATATTATTCGCATCGTATGCAATAAATAAAGGCGACAAACCAAAATCGATCATATTGATATTCCTAAAATATAGAGCAGTTGACGTGGCTCTGATACCACTATTTGGGTTTTAGGGGAGATAGAGAAGGCAGTGGAAAACAAAAAATTTTCTCCCCAAACCCAGCATGAGGAAATGCGTCAACGTCTATATAATAGGAAAGGATGGTTTGTGGAATCATACCTTGTCCTGAGGCTTGCTCAGCGATAATGCCTCACGCCTTGCACGGTCTTCAACTCCATTCTTGGACGGTGTCTATGCAGCTCCTGGTCACACCGGGACTGATGACTCCTCCTCTCACCGGACTGTCGGATGACAGTTGTCCTCCTGAGTGGCAGAAACCTCCCGCCTCTGCAGTAGTCCACACAGACCACCTGGAACTCCACACTCCTTGTCCCACATGGATGTGGAAGGAGTCACACCCTCCTGTTGACGTACTAGTTGCCAACACACTCTCCTACCTCTAATTGCAACTGAAGTTGTCCTTCCCTTGCTGCACCTCCCTTTTGCGGGAAGCACTTGCTCGGGCTCTCTCTCGGTTACCAAAACCAGAGAGAACAACAACTTTGCAGAGCAACTGGTTGCACTGAGCTTTTCTCTGAGAAGCCCCCACTACCCCTATATATAGGAGGGTCATGGGACAGGGTTCTCTATCCCAGGCAATACGGGACTAAACGCAGGAATAGAAGGGTTCGAGATTTTCCACAAAAAGCAACCGGTTCGCAACCTGAAATGATCGGTTCATAGCTGAACTGATCGGTTCGGCCATTGAGCCGATCGGTTGGACCTGAGCCGACCATTTGGGGCACTCCAACCAATTGGTTGGTGCCCTGAACCGATCGTTTCATGGTCCTAATCCGGCTCAAAAAGACTTTCCTTGTTTCTTTCCCAATTGGTATCGAATACTAATAATATTCCCAATCGAATTGGGCAATTTGAAACCAAAGGAAAATTCTTGCTGACATGACTTTCCCAACTGGTCAGTTGCACCAGTTGAGCCGATCGGTTCAACCCTTGAACTGGTCGTTTCAACCAGGTCATGAGCCAGTCGGTTGGACACTCCATCCGACTGGTTCAGCAACCTTAGCCGACCAGTTCAACACTTGAGCCGATCGGTTGGGAGTGCAGGTTGTGCAGAATCAGTCAATTGCGATCTCAATCAATCTGATACTCCAATCAATGCGTCCAACATCTTGAACCATATGATATTGAGCCATCGACTGATTGAGTGTTTAATTGAACTACTAAACTCCTTTAGTAATCAATCTAAACATTGCTTTGTGGACAAAACTCCTCTTCCCGGTAAAATCCTATGTGTGTGACCCTGCATGTCCATTTCATGTTGGCAGTGAAAGTCCATAACACTTATGACTTCACAAGCAAAGAGTGGTGCCTAGTCACACATCATTTCTACCCAAGTGAAAGTAGAAAGTTGGAGAACAACTTTCATCCTACAATCCGTGAATGGTGTTACAGTGAATGTATAATTCCTTTGTCACTGATATCCCGAATGAACTCAAGGCATGGAACAATCATCCTGTCAACGTTCATTCACTTTCTTGATCTCAGAGTAGATTGAACGAGATATGTATGACATCAATATCACATACTGATTCACACATGTGTGTGCACGCCTATCTCAATCCTACTCGTCAAGTGGCCTTAGATATCAAACTCCCTTAGGAGGGACAAATCCCATATCTATCACTCACCCCTTAAAAGCCCCATGTGTCAAAGCCACCCAATCATCACCTTTATAACAACCCATGTTTCAGGACTGCGTTTGATGATGTCAAAGTGTGCCCAACGACATGTGTTGAGTGCAGTGATTTCAGGTCTAAGAATCACACTCACCACCATCACTATGAGTACTGACTGTGACTACCATGTCATGGTTCCATGTGTCAAACTCATGGTGGGTCTGTCTGGTACACTTATTCTCTAACAAGTACCTATGTGTTTGGTTTGATATCTCTATATCATGACTAATGAGATTTTGTCATCAACCAACACCACAATCTAGTCTTGTGTGTCATTGCTGTCTATCTACCTTCGACAATGACATCCGACTAGGGACATAACAAGAATGTACAAACTCTTAACATCTGTATGATCTCATCGTTGAGGTCATGAACCTGAAGGCATACGTCATTGAGTACTATCATTCTCTAGACATTCAATCTGTTCTATCACTATCTCATATGACTGAACCAGAAAAAATTGGAAGCTTGCCTTTGATGTTTATCAAATCAATCTTAATGTATCCCACCAATCATCCCATGATTGGCTCTCAGAGAATACACACCAACAGATCTGCCACCACATTCTCGGTGTCAGCTATGTCATTAATTTCTATATCAAATTTCTACAATACTAAGATCCACCTAATCAATCTGGGCTTGGCATCTTTTTTGTACAGTAGTTATTTGATGGTTGCATGATCTGTCCATACTACAACCTTAGCCCCTATCAAATATTGATAGAATTTCTCAAAAGCAAAAACGACCACCAACAATTCCTTTTTAGTTGTTGTGTAATTCAGTTGGGCATTATTTAATGTCTTAGACGCATAATAGATGATAGCGGGAACTTTGTCTCGGTGTTGGCCTAGAACAGCCCCTACTGCGTAATAAGATATGTCTCACATCAGCTTAAAAGGTTGATTCCAATCTGGACCCTGGACAACGGTTGTGGAGACCAGGTTCTCCTTCAACACCTCGAAAGATTTCAAACATCACTCGTCAAACTTAAATTCAACATCATTTTCCAATAACTCAAAGAGAAATTTAGAAATCTTAGAAAAATCTTTGATAAAGCGGAAATATAATCTGGCATGTCCTAAAAATATCCATACTCCCTTTACCAATGATGATGGAGGTAGTTTTAAAATCACATCAATTTTGACCGTGTCTACCTCCATTCATTTATTGGACACTTTGTGTTCCAGGATAATTCCTTCACTCACCATCATGTTACTCTTTTCCCAACTCAAAACAAGGTCAGTGTCCTTGCATCTTTACAATAACTTATCTAGAAAGTTAAGAAAATCATCAAAGGACTCTCAGTACACAAAATCATCCATAAACATTTCCATACATCGCTCGACCATATCAGAAAAAATAGCAAGCATGCATCGCTGGAAAGTGGTCAGTGCATTGCAAAGACCAAACTACAAACGGAGATATGAAAATGTTCCATAAGGACAAGTGAAGGTTGACTTATCTTGATCCAATGGCTCGATGGATATCTAATTATAACCTGAATAACTATTAAGGAAATAAAAATGAGAGCGGTCGGTGAGCTGCTCTAAAATTTGATCGTAAAACGGAGTGGAAATGATCTTTTTGTGTGGCGGCATTCTAACGTCTGTAGTCTATGAAAACATGCCACCCAGTCACTAGTCTAGTGGAAATCAACTCATCATTAGAGTTAATAGTGACCGTTATATCCCCTTTTAGGAACCACCTGAGTTGGAATAACCCAATTTGAATCCGAGATAGCATATATAATACGCATAGATAAAAGTTTTATTACCTCTTTTTTCACTACCTCAGTCATGATGGGGTTGATTCGACATTGAGGTTGCACTATAGATTTGGCTTCTTCCTCCAAACTTAGCTTGTGTTGATAGAAACTAGGGTAGATCCCCTTTATGTTTTCCACAGACCAGTCAAACGTTGCATGGTGGTTCTTTAAAATCCCAAGTAGTTGCTCCTCTTCTCAAATGATTAGTGAATCTGAGATTATGACTAGAAGTTTCTCCTCTACTGCCAAGAAAATATACTTCAAGGCAATGGCTTCAGCCCCAAATCTGAGGAACTCAGTAAAGAAGGGACCAATGGTGGTGGAGGTGGTCCCAAATCTTCAAAGTGTATGGTGTAGTAGCATGGTAAGGTCTTGAGAAGCAAGACACATGCCTAAAAAGAATAGTGCCTGGTATAGTCATCTACCAGATTCATGAGACATGCCTCTAAAGGCATTTGACAATATGCTTGAACAACAGTGATAGAGGTTGCCTCCATAATTGTTGTTGGGCAATGGCCCTCTTCTCTATCATCAGGATGTTGAACTGCATTTATTAAGGATATCTACTTTGTGTTGTCTGAGATGTCCACCACCAGTGTGCCTTTGTGGACTTGTATCATCACATGATTGATCTCAAGAAATGGCTTCCCCAGAAATAGTGACACATATTCATGGACATGCTGCAACATGTAACAATGTGCTTTAGCTTTGGTAGTCTGTGTAGATTCGAACATCAAGATTTTGAATCACTCTTCTCTATTTCCAAATGTCATTCTTCCTCTACCCATTTCAAAAATCATATCAATTATGGCTCGAAATGGCCTTCCCAATAATAGCTCGTTGCCTTGACCATCTTACATCTCCATGACAAAAAGTCTGCTGGAAATACAAACTTATCTACCTTGACAAGAACATCCTCACAAATACCATAAGGCCTCACCACTTAATTGTCCGCTAGCTAAATAGTCATATTGCTCTTT
Source organism: Alisma plantago-aquatica (assembly GCA_963693085.1). NCBI lineage: Eukaryota > Viridiplantae > Streptophyta > Magnoliopsida > Alismatales > Alismataceae > Alisma > Alisma plantago-aquatica. The sequence goes on from OY856411.1 coordinate 153,882,104, forward strand.
CTAGACTCCTGTAGACCTATCTTCTTGAAAGTGGTCAAGGACATAAGATTTATGCTAGCCCTTGATTCACATAAGGCCTCTTCAAATCTCATCCTCCTAATAAAATAGGATATATTAAAATAGCCCATATCCTATCTTTTTGGTGGCAATGTACCCAGAATAAAAGAAATGACTTGCTCCTTGAGAACTACTACCTCAGAATCATCTATCCTTCTCTTTGTGTTGCTCAGATATCTGCTCGATTGCATCAATCAAGGGGATATTGACATGCAATTTTCTGAAGTTGTCCAGAAATTTCTCAAATTGTTGATTCACATTAGTTGCTTTCATATTGTTTGGCAAGGGCACTAACTTTACCACTTTCCTTTGATGAGGTGGAATATATGTCTTTTCTCTTGTCTCCTCTGTCTCATCAACCTCTTCCTTAGTTGTCTTTTCCTCTTCTATAGTATATGGTTCCACTGTATCTATAATCATTGCCTTTTCTTTATCACATGTGGCATCTCTTGCATATGAACTAGATAATTTGTCATTAAGAAATTTCTCACCACTCCAAAGTAATACCGCCTTGACCTATTGATTTCCATAAGGTACATTAGTGTTTGTTGGAAACCCTTTTTGTATTGGCTTCTTTAAGGAAGCCACTTCTGTTGCTATTTGAGAAATATGTGCTTCTATATCGTAGATGTGTGCTCTTTGGTTTTGTAGTTCTCTTTGATTCTGTCTGATAAGAACTTCATTTGGATTTACTCATTTCCCGAGAATCTCTTCAATACGGTCAATTTTACTGGGACCCCTTTCCTATTGTTGACCACCAACCAATTGTGGCTTAGTCTGTTGTTCCTGGGATGGGTCTTGCTAGAAATTATTGGGATCCTTCCTCTAAGAGTAGTCATTATTCTTGTATTGTTGTTGTTGTGCGAACTTTCTCTCATCATCTTCCCCTTCTGAAGAATTTCCATCTTTAGCACACAACTTCTTAGAAATCAAGTCCAACTTCTCATTGAGTGCTGAAATAACCTTTGTAACATACTGAAATCCAGGGTCTTCCCTGCAATTTACCCACTTTTGAGCTTTTCTTGGCCTTATAGTCCATTTGGACCTTGTTCATAATTTCCCATCCTTTTGAATCATTTTTGGGCTTTATTTGCAATTTGAGCATTGATGATGGCGAAATTCCATTTTTGCCCCCATTCATGTTTATAAGAGGGTATTTGCACAAATAACCCACTTAAGGTAATAATTAAGGGCTAATAATGCAAAATGAAGTTTTATGTAAGAATATAAGTAGATAATATTAATTTGGAGCTGTTTGGAAAAATATATTAGTAATAATGTATATTTGAGTTAATGTATGAGAACATTAACCTTCATTGTTTCTCTCTCCTCAAAATATGATTTTAATTCATGAAAATATGTTATTTTGTTGATAAATGATTATTGATATCTTAATGTGTTTAATACCTCGAAATGTACTCACATGTTTCATAGAAAGAAGACTTTTCTTATAATTCATTCATTTTAATATATTAATATACACTTTAATGAGAAATATATTTATTAATGACCTTATTGGATAAAAATACGAAATCTAATTATATGGCATCATTATATATGCTAATGTGAACCTATGTTCCAAATTTGGTGGAATTTGGGATTCATTTGACCCTCCAAATTGATTTTTAAAATTTTTAATATAGTAGGATTAAAGTTTTGAATTGAAGGCATTTAATACATTTCATTTCACGCGTAACGCTATAGTTTCCATTTCTTAGCACTGTCACGGCCCCCCTTTGGGCTGTGAGCCATTCGATGGCTCAGAATTGATCATCTGCATGTTCGGATGGCCGAAGATTCTTCTTCTACCTCCGCCGCTTCATGAGCCACTGAGCAGCCTGACTGTCGAACTCTCAAGTGACAGTTCTCCCTCGGTGATTGACCATTTCACATGATTTCAAGCCCTTTGGCTTCGTCTCACGCTGTCATTTCTAATGAACCCCAACTCATAGCCTACCTCACTGATTTGGGAAAACGCCCAACCTGGGCAGCCTCCTCCTCTCCACGGTGACCTCACAGTTGGAGCTACACTGCTCCCCACACCTACTTATGTGAAGGGTTACCACCCTCGGCCCCCGACATACCTTCCTCTCCTTTCAATTTCATCCCAACATTCCCCGAGGATCCCTACCTACTCGGTCTACACTCCTGGTGACAGCGAACAGTATCTCGAAGCTCTGATCGCCTCAGTCAAATCACGGGCTAGGTAACCATCCTTAGCCTCTCTTCTTTCTTTTTGCCTCTTTACTTTGGTTCAAGCAGCCCCCTATCGCCGTAACCTTAGATCGTCGAAGAAGATCCACCGGTGCTTAGTGTTTTCAGGTTCCAGTGCATCTCTGACCACGGTTTTCCTTGCATTCGCCACACCTTACTTCCGTGTTCATGTTGGAGTCCTCGGAAGTAGCTTTCCACTTTGTTTTCTTTGAATTTGGTCCCCAGCTTCCTTCTCCCTATTCCAATCCTGTTCCAAAGTTTTTGAGCACGAGAATCCTTATCTAGTGGATCGTTGTGACCACGAGAACTTGGGGAATTCATTCCCGATCTCAGGTTGCAATGGTAGAGCCTTAGTGGCCATCGGGACTAGGTTGTCACGATCCTAGAGTGCTGCTCGAGCCATGGCTCGAAGCAGCAACATACCTGGAGGTGGGTTGACCTCGGAATCCCTACACTATCAGTTTGGTTATCTCGATCACCATGGGAATTTTTGGTATTTTGCCTCTCTATGATTGTGTTCCCACAATGATTACCTCGTAATGTTCTAAAGTCTCTAGCGCCCTTTCCTTTTTAATCGAATTTATTTTAAATGCAAGGGTATTTTGGTCATTTCCCCTTCTCACTCGCTGTTGACCTAGGTCAGCGAGAGTGGACCTACTGATGCAGCCAATTGTGATTGGTCCGCTTTAGTGTGGGCCCGGCCTCAGTGGCCCATTCACCTATGTATTTTGCTGATGTGGCATTTCCCTAAATTCTGATTGGCTGAGATGATTTAATTAATAATAAATCATTCCCATGTCAAAAAAATTCGAATAAATAGTCAATGGAAAGGTTTTTAATGTATAATTCGATTTTGAAGTTTTTTAGTCATGATTTGGATTCCTTTTTTGAAGTTTGCCTTGAATTCTTTTTTTAAGTGTATAAAATGATCTGAAATGTGTAATTAATTCATTTTAACTCCAAATTGGAAAATAAAATATGTTTTCTTATTCAGGAGACTATGACTAATCTATTAGACTAGGTTTTGAACTTTAAATCATGGTTTTGAATATAAGTTCCAAAATTAGGGTTTTTCCTATGCTTTAAACCTTATATATACTATTACATGTGTAATGATGTAACTAGGGAAATATGGAATTGGATACAATCAGACTAGTGAATGTGATGGTAATGAATGGAAACTAAGGTATGTGAAGCCTATTTTAGTATGTGAACCCTATGTATGTGGACCCTATTTATATATGTGAATCCTATCAACAATGAATGTGGAATGTATATGTGCAAATTACCTACTCTTCAGTTGGGCTCTTATTCAACCATGCCTCACTATTGTGCTAGCCTTGTTATCCTTATAAATGTCTTTATTTGGTTCTTTACTATGTTATGCTCATATTGCCTATGTGGCTCATTTAATTGTAACTCTTAAATCTTGCTATGGCCAATGTTTGGCTCATCCATTTATTGAGATTATTTATTTGAGTTTTATTCCCATTTTGCAATGTTGCAAATCTTGTTATACTTCCCAATACTGCCAAGTGACTATTAAGCATGATGTATTTTAGGCCAAATGACAATGTAGTGTACATGAGTACAAACCACCCATAGGGAACTGAGGTTTTAGTCCTCCTGCCGGGCACTGGGGTTATAGTCCCCCTGCCATTTTATATTAGGCACTGGGGTTTTAGTCCCCCTGCCACTTTATTTTAGGCACTGGGGTTTTAGTCCCCCTACCACTGGTGAGGTCCGGTAGGTGCCTCACCCTACATTGAGATGACTTTGTGTCTCAATATTTTCATTCTATGTGATTATTATTGTGGTGATTGGTTATGGCAGTTTTCTCCGTCTTATTCATATACTTGCCTCATTTCTTTTGAAAACTCTTAATCTAGAGAATCTTTTATATTGCAATGCTTTATATTATTTAATTGTCCTATTTCTCTTGAATAACACATACTTTTATCTTTCTTTTGCTGGATGACCCCAACCATCCAGGCTATGATCAGAGTGCGCGTGGAAGCTTGGTGAACCTAAGGCTAAGCATAGGACAACAAGAAAAGGAACATATAGCTTGCATGATCCTAGTTGTCTTTATATATTAAGTTGTTTTGTTTGGAGATAATATTGGCTTAGTCTAAGTCTTCCTCTACCTAGATCCTATGTTTTGTATAAAATTGTACTTCCTTTATGGAAATTTTTTAATGTACTCTTTATACATTTTGAATAAAGTCAAGTTTTATTTCTTCCACTGCCACACAATTGATGTATTTGTTTATCATGTTTACTAGTAGAGAATTGGTCTTTACAACATGGTATCAGAGCATCAAGGTAGTCAAATTCTTGACTAATTCAAATTGTCTCCTAGATAGAACCCTTATCTTATATAGTATCCTATAGTAAGTTTTTCACCTTAGAGTTGACCTAGCATGAAAGTTTCATTTAGGATCATAATAATTTCATATTAGAAATAAAATTTGTCAACTTTTTGGTGAATTGTCTATTGAGAAGCTACTAGAGCAAGAAGTTGAAGTGATGGTGTCTAGAAGGGGTCAGAGCTTGGGGTATGACAATATTTTCCTCCGTCCCACTAGCTTGGTAACGAGGACTCCTGAGCTCATATGATTTGGCCTGGCCTGATCTGATACAGACAGCTTGAAATAGTCTATCTTTGGGCATGTTGCCTAATTGTTGAATACCTTAGGAAAACCATAAGTGATGATTTGATCTCTTACACAAAAAAAAAAGTCATCCTTAAATACCTTATACTCCTATGTTTAGGGTTTAATGTACCCTATGTTACACCCTGAAGTTTGGTTAGTATTTTTTTTTTGAAGGTGTCGTGCCATATCTCATTATGGTGTCCAATTGGCCCTAGCAAGGTTCAAGTACATACTGGGAAAAGACAAAATCAAATCAAAAGACTCGACTGACCCACGACGGGTATCATTAGCTATAGAGTTAGCTAAATTATTACTAGTACGACTACTAAAAGATAAAGAGAAAGAACTAAAGTTGCCTATAAGCAGCCTAATGTCATCCAACATGCCTCCCAAGTAATCACTCATCACGCCTGTTTTGTGAAAGTCGTTGACCACCACCTACGAGTCGGTCTCTACCTCTATGTTGCTCCATGCATGCCGTTTCATCCAGAGAATGGCCTCACGTAAGCTTAAAGCCTCCGGGATAGTTGTGTCCTTCAATCCCTTCCACCGTTTGCTGTCGATACCTAGGACGTTGCCATGGCTGTCCCTAAGGACCCATCCCGCCGCCTCAATTCCGTCCTCCCCTACCGACGCATCCACGTTCAGCTTGACATGGCCGACCGCTGGAACTGTCCACCTCGCCCGTTGTGTTCTCATAGTGTGTCGTTCACCTTGGCTGTTCGGCGCTGCCTCCATGTTGATGTGGTCACGTAGCAAAGACAACAAGGTGGTCTTGATAGCTGCTCTGCTTTGGTTTGGTTTCCTGAAGATGCGGGTGTTTCGCAGTGTCCATGCCGCACAAATGGTGGCTACCATCTCCTCCCATATGTCTTTGTCTTCGGTGCTCATGATGGTGGTAATGGCCTCCATGACCGTGAGGTCTTTCACCCGATCCACACTATCCCTGACATAATGCGATGCTTGATCCCAGATTTCAACGGCGCTTGGACATCTAAATAGCATGTGTGGGATGGACTCCCTCTCTGAGTAACACAGCAAACAAGTACCATCCGTGTTGCAGTGTCTGTCGTATAATCTTCCCATTGTTGCTAGTCCACCTGTTGCTGCTCGCCACATGAAGTGTGTTGCCTTTGGAGCAAGCCCGCTCCTCCATATCAACTGCCATATGCACTCCCCCGGCTCGGATATATGTACTAATGTATTCTGTCTCCCCATAACTCCTAGCCAGTAAGACGATCTGACCGAAAACTCATCGTTTCTTGATGGCCACCAGAACCTGACGTCGGGAGCTCTCTCTATCCTGATAGGTATAGCAATAATATCCCTAGCTATGCTGTCGGGGAAGGTAGCGTGAATAACGTCAAAGTTCCACTCCATCCTCTCATCATGAATGAGCTCACTCACATATGTGGGCTGCTCACCCTCCACGTGTCTATAATCTCCCAATGTGTCTCTCCTTCTCGGCACCCACATGTCCTCCCATATGTTAATATCCGCGCCCCTCCCAACCCTCCATTCCACCCCCTCCACAGTAAGAGCCTTCGCCGCCCATATACTACGCCAGGTGTAGCTCGGGTTATGACCTCTCCTCGCCTCCCAAATATTAGATGAATGGAGATATCTTGCTTTGAGAACTTTAGCCACCATCGTGTCCGGCTTTGAATGTACTCTCCACACCTGCTTGGCCAACAACGCTTGGTTGAAGACATGCAAGTCCTTGAAACCCATCCCACCTTGCTTCTTTGGTTTACACATCCTATCCCAACTCATCCATGCTATCTTCCTCTCATTACCCTTGGCCCCCCACCACCATCTTGCCACCATACTGTGCATTTCATCCACCATCCCTGCCGGTAATTGGAATATGCTCATGACGTACGTCGGAATAGCTTGTGCCACCGCCTTTATCAGCACCTCTTTGCCCGGTTTTGATAACAGCTTCTCCGCCCAACCTTGCAGTTTTCGCCACACCCTCTCCTTAATATAGTTGAAAATCTATTTTTTGGACCGCCCTATAGCCGTAGGTAGACCTAGATATCGGGCATGCCTGTCCACCTCTTTAACCTGCAAAAGCTCTTTGATCTCTTCTCTTTTTGATAGACACATTCCTTTGCTGAAAACTACCTCTGTCTTTGAGTAGTTAAGTTTTTGCCCGGATGCCTGTTCATACTGGTTGATAATTTCAGCAATTTTCAAGCATTCCGTGGTGGTTTCTCTTGCAAAAAGAATATTGTCGTCTGTGAAAAAGAGATGTGAAATACTCGGTGCAGATCTACTAACTTTAATCCCATGTATGATATTATCATTAGCAGCTCTGCGAAGTAAAGTAGAAAAAGCATCCGCACATAGAATAAAGAGATAGGGTGAGAGAGGGTCTCCCTGTCTAAGTCCTCGGGTAGGCTTGATCGTTCTGGTCTGGTTTCCATTAATCGTAAAGGCATGGCTAACAATAGATATGCAGTCGTAGATTCGGTCCCTTAGCTTGTCACCAAATCCCAAACACCCCATAATGTGCATAAGGAAATCCCATTCCACTCTATAATAGGCTTTAGACATGTCAAGCTTGAGAGCTAGATTACCCCTTCCATTCTTTTTCTTCTTCTTCATAGTGTGAAAAATTTCATAGGCGATGAGTGTGTTATCCGTAATCAATCTCCCCGGGATAAAGGCACTTTGATTCTCAGAAATAATGTTGTCCATATGCGGCTTCATGCGATTTGTAATCACTTTTGAGGCAATCTTATAGATGACATTACACAAACTGATAAGTCTGAATTCCCCCATTTTCGTAGGCTTATCCACCTTTGGAATTAGGACAACCAGAGTGTTATTAACCTCCTCCAAGCTCCTCTATCCACGCCACCACCCCTTTATGTAACTAGCTACGTCTTTTCCAACAATGTGCCAGTATTTTTGAAAGAAAAGGGCCTTCATACCATCCGGTCCTGGAGCCTTGTTAGGATGCATTTGCTTGAGAGCATGCACAATTTCCTCATCGGTGATATCTTCCTCCATCTATCTAGAGAGCTCGCTGTCCACCTTTCTGTCCATACCCATAGTTGCTGCCCCAAATTCCGTGGGATTAGAAGTTTTAAAAAGCTCTTCAAAGAAATCGGTGACAACCTTCTGAATATCCTCATCCTCCGTCTTCCATATTCCCATGTTGTCTTTTAGCCCTTCAATCATATTCCTCCTTCTTCTATTAGAAGCCTTGTGATGGAAATATGTCATATTCCTATCTCCTTCCCTCATCTCATTGGCCCTCGCTCTAGTATGCCAATATGACTCCTCATGTCTCAGCCAATACTAGAGCTCTCCTGCTACATCTTTCGCTCTTTGCAGCATCCGTGCATCCGGCAGTTGATTTTGTACTTCCAGAAGTTCTTTTTCAAGTTCCTGATTTTTTTTCTTTCTGAATTTGAATTTTCTTTCAGCCCACTCCTTTAAATTGACTCCACACATGTTAATTTTTCCAACCAATCCCTCCGTCCTTCCTTGTGTCCATGTGTTGGCAATTGTGACCTGACATTCCTCCTCCACTTTCCAAGCCGGCTCAAAAGCAAAGAACTCCTGTTTCTTTTTCTTCCTGTCCACTTGTCTTCTATCCGTAGTGATGATGATAGGGGCATGGTCCGATTTGTATATAGGTAGGTGAATCACTTTGCAGTATGTGTATTTTCCTCTCCATTCAAGATCCGCCAACGCTCTATCTAATCTCTCCTGGACCAACGTCTCCATGGTTAGCCCTCTCCTCCATGTATAGATACTCCCTGTGTAGCCCAAATCAACTAGAGCACAATCATCAATAGCATCTCTGAAGCCCTGCATGATTCTTTCCTCCTTGGGTGGCTCTCCCAATTTTTCTGAGTTAGAGACTATTTTGTTGAAGTCACCGAAGAAAATAACTGGATAATTTGCCTCCCTTTTAATCTTACGCATCATCTCCCATGTCTTGAATTTATTAGGTTGGTCCGCCCACCCGTAGATGCCAATAGCCTTCCATTTCCCAAACCTGCCCTCATCCACCAAGCATTCCACATGTCTTTGTGAGTAGCCAATGATTTCCACCTTAGCATCCTTCCACCAACAGCCTAGACCCCCCGATCTTCCCATACTGGAAATACAGATGCCGTCAACGAAACCACAACTTCTCTTCACGTCTTCTAACTTTGTGTATGCAATCATAGTTTCCATGATGAAAATTATGTTTGGGCTCTCTCTCCAGCACCACGACCGCATTGCCGTCGCCTTGTCAGGGTTTCCCATCCCCTGACAATTCCAACTAATGATTTTCATTGTCCTTCGCGGTGTTGGTCAACACCAAACACCGCTACTTGGGTTGCTTCGACCCTGTCATCTGCTAAGACTATGCTCTCCTGCTGCCTTGCTCTTTTCCCAGTATCAAATTGTTGTACCTACTCATCTAGGTCCATGTCAGCACTGTCGTTGTCTCTTCCTCTCTTTCCAGCCATTGAGTCCCATACAACCTCGCTTTCTGGGATGCCCAATCTAGCGCCTCGGCTCATTTTATATACACAGGGTGTGTGTTTTTTCTTAACTCTGGCATCCTTCTTGTTGCTTTGGCCTTTGCTGCGCCCCACTTTATTAGTTCTACCCTGTGCTCTTGTGATTACTGGATCTTCCCTGTGTGAACCTTGTGCAAGCCTGCCTTCCTTCTCGCTTTTTCCCTTCATAGCTTGACTGGCACCACCCTCCGGTGATGTATAAGACCTCTCTTCCTCCACCGCTGGTGCTTCCTCCGGTATGACAGCATTATCCCTGAGAGCGAACAACTCCTCTAAGGAGAATCGAACTCTCCCATCTGAGCCTCGTGCCCCTTCCTTCAGGAAATCGTCCAGGATGCTCGAACTTCCCCCGCCCTCTTCCCTGATGTTCTCCCCCATGCCCCCTTCTCTTCCAGATGAGACACTTACTTCTACCCTTCCCACATCATTCTTTCCCCCCGTTGTCCTTTCTTTCCCAACCTCACGGTAAAGTTCCTTCTCATGGTCATCCCGCCGCCCATCCTCACTCTCACCTTCTCGCCCTCTTCCCCCCCTCACAGCCAACCCCTCGTCTACAACCCTCGGATCCTTCCCCACCGCCGACACCGTCGCTGTAGGGTATCGATTAAACTTGAGCGGCTTCCGCACAGCACCAAACCCATAGACTTCATCATAGACTCTTTTTCGGGGCTTTCTTGGGGACGCCTTCAGCCATGGCCCCCATTTCCCGCCCTCCTTCTCTTCTTCCCCAACCTCCCCACAGTCCTTCTCACCGTGCCCTAACCGCCCGCAGATGCAACATAGCAAGGACAGCCGCTCGTACTTCACGTCGATGGATGAAACACCGCCGCCCTTAGTTCGTAACCGTAGCGTGCGCATCAGCGGTCTGGATATATGGACCAGAACTCGAACGCGAGATGACGTCTCCCACCCAACCTCGTCACGATCTACTGAAATCACCTCGCCTATCGGCCCTGCGATCTCCCTGATTGCTTTCTCACCTCTGTAGCCCAGCGGGAGGCTGTATAGTCTCACCCAGAATGGACTCATCGTCAGATTCACCTTGGCCGGTTGCTCCTCTGGTGATATCTCCTTGAACAGTCAGAGTATGTTGTCGAAATTCCAAGGAGCTCCATCGACGACCTTCCTTTTGTCTCTCCATTCGAAGAACTGAACTATGAATATATCTGCCTCAACTTTCTTGAATAATACCTTGTCCTTCAGCCCCCACGATTGCGTTAGGGTTCTCTGCATTGCCCCAAAATTGTAGCTTCTATCTGTTAACAATCTCACGACAAAAGCCAGTTTTGTGTGTTCGGTTCCGTCTTCCTCATCATCTGCTTGGACTTCGATCGGCGCTTCTTCTTCTTCGGTCAATGTCATCCTTGCATACCTTTCCGTTATATCCATGCCTTCTTCCAGAAACTAGACCAGACGATCAGCTTCCCCTTGGACCTGCAAGAGAGAGACACCCTGACGGGTAGATAAAACCCCTGAAGGGTAGCGGCAAACGTCCACAGCCGCCAAGCCCTAATCTCCGGAGACGAGAGGACTTGTACGAGAGACGGGCTTCAATAAGCATGGGTTGGACTTAATATGATCCTGAAGCTTGGTTAGTAAATCCTTTAAGTGTTGAGTTTTATGTACCCTTTTACCCTTAGCTTAGTTTGACTTAGTTGACCCTTTTAAGGGATGGAGTGAGGGTAATGGTGTTAGTACCCTATTTGGTTTTACAAATCTGATTTCGAGGATGAAATCCCTTATTAGGGGGATGGAATCCCAATTAAAAGCAAAAACAAATACCTTTGGAGTTAGAAACCCTATCTATGTGGACTCATGTACATAATAACTTATGTGAACAAGAATTTACCAAACCCATTATACTTGTAATTAAACTTGTTTGTTTATAGACACACGAATTTGTAGTAAGTCATATAGAGATAGTTCATATGGTTGAACCTTAATACAGGCTTGATGCACATAATTATGAGTTACTCATTACTAATTGTGAATATACATAATGTTGACTATGCCACCCTAATGGTAAAATTTGTATGGATAAGGCACCCTAAGGATGCTTTAACATGTAATGATCATGTTGACCTAAACCCTAATATGTAATCATCTAGCTTTGACCACATATACATATATATATCCTTAATGCCTTTCATGATACATTAGTGACATTAGGTGTCATCATCACATAATATACCTTAATGCATATAAATGGGTTATAGTCACAAAGTTATCAATATATATAAGGTATATCACCTTGTTCTCTAATGAACACCTCATCATAACTTGATATATGAATTAATTCATTAATATTTAATGTGTTACATCCTATTCACTAAAATGCATATAATGACTCAAACATGATAAGGAATAATTGGATTCACATAAATATTCATAAATGCCTAATGTGAAGTAAAATATGTATAATTTATAATATGAAGTGTAATGGACAACAATGATTAATGATGTCATTAATATGAGTATGAAAGATGATATGAAAATGTGCAATATGAACATTATTTGGAATTATTATAGGCTTGATAACTTGTTGGATAATATTAAGTTTTTCTAAAAAATAATTGTGATAATTCTACATGATAGCTTTAAGAGGATAATGGAAAATGAATTCATGTTATTAAGGTTTTTGACCTAATACATTAATTAATGTTGAAATGGCTTAGTAAACCCTAATTGGCTTAAAACCCTTGATGAGGGAAAAACACATGATATAATATTGAGATGTAATTGTTTGGGAATAAAATGTGGCACAATTGATGTATAATAAATAAGATGCCTCTTCATGATGGAGATTATGCTAATAAGACAAAAATGTTAATTAGGTTGAGTTTTATAAAACTTTATAGGTTTTGTGGAAACCTTAGTAATATTTGGTTTATGTGTAGAGCTTCTTATACCCACATAGTTGTTTAAGGTTGGGAAGTTGCACACTAACCCCCTCTTTCCTCTTGTTGTGATTTCGGGGAAGAAATCCTCTTTAAGGGGTGGTGTGTTGTAACATACTGAAATCCAGGGTCTTCCCTGCAATTTACCCACTTTTGAGCTTTTCTTGGCCTTATAGTCCATTTGGAACTTTTTCATAAATTTCCCATCCTTTTGAATCATTTTTGGGCTTTATTTGCAATTTGAGCATTGATGATGGTGAAATTCCATTTTTGCCCACATTCATGTTTATAAGAGGGTATTTGCACAAATAACCCACTTAAGGTAATAATTAAGGGCTAATAATGCAAAATAGAGTTTTATGTAAGAATATAAGTAGATAATATTAATTTGGAGCTTTTTGGATAAATATATTAGTAATAATGTATATTTGAGTTAATGTATGAGAATATTAACCTTAATTGTTTCTCTCCTCAAAATATGATTTTAATTCATGAAAGTATGTTATTTTGTTGAGAAATGATTATTGATATCTAAATGTGTTTAATACCTTGAAATTTACTCACATGTTTCATAGAAAGAAGACTTTTCATATAATTCATTCATTTTAATATATTAATATACACTTTAATGAGCAATATATTTATTAACGGCCTTATTGGATAAAAATACGAAATCTAATTATATGGCATCGTTCTATATGCTAATGTGAACCTATGGTCCAAATTTGGTGGAATTTGGGATTCATTTGACCCTCCAAATCGATTTTTAAAATTTTTAATATAGTTGGATTAAAGTTTTGAATTGAAGGCATTTAATACATTTCATTTCATGTGTAACGCTATAGTTTCCATTTATTAGCACTGTCACACCCCCCTTTGGGCTGAGAGCCATCCGATGGCTCATAATCGATCATCTGCACGATCATACGGCCGAAGATTCCTCTTCTACCTCCGTCGCTTCGCGAGCCACTGAGCAGCCTGACTGTCGAACTCTCGCGTGACCGTTCTCCCTCTGTGATTGATCATTTCACATGATTTAAAGCCATTTGGCTTCGTCTCCCACCATCGGTTCGAATGAACCCCAACTCATAGCATACCTCATTGATTTGGCAAAACGCCCAACCTGGGCCGCCGCCTCCTCTCCACGGTGACCTCACAGTTGGAGCTACACTGCTCCCCACTCCTACTTATGCGAAGGGTTACCACCCTCGGCCCCCGACATACCTTCCTCCCCTTTCAATTTCTTCCCAACATTCCCTGAGGATCCCTACCTACTCAGTCTACTCCCCTAGCGATGGCGAATAGTATCTCGAAGCTCCGATCGCCTCAGTCAAATCACGGGCTAGGTAACCATCCTTAGCCTCTCTTTTTTCTTTTCGCCTCTTTACTTTGGCTCGAGAAGCCCCCTATCACCGTAACCTATAGATCGTCGAAGAAGCTCCGTCGGTGCTTAGTGTTTTCAGGTTCCAGTGCATCTCTGACCACAGTTTTCCTTGCGTTCGCCTCACCTTACTTCCATGTTCATGTTGGAGTCTTCGGAAGTAGCTTTCCATTTTGTTTTCTTTTAATTTGGTCCCCAACTTCCTTCTCCCTATTTCGATCCTGTTCCAGAGTTTTTGAGCATGAGACTCCTTATCTAGTGGATTATTGTGACCGCGAGAACCTGGTGAATTTGTTCCTGATCTCAGGTTGCAATGGTAGGGCCTCAGTGGCCATTAGGACCAGGTTGTCACGATCCCAGAGTGTTGCTCGAGCCATGGCTCGAAGCAGCAACATACCTGGAGGTGGGTTGACCTCGGAGTCCCTACACTATCAGTTTGGTTATCTCGATCACCATGGGCATTTTTTGTATTTCACCTCTCTATGATTGTGTTTCCACAACGATTACCTTGTAATGTTCTAAAGTCGTCTCTAGTGCCCTTTCCTTTTTAATCGAATTTATTTTAAATGCAAGGGTATTTTGGTCATTTCCCCTTCTCACTCGATGTTGACCTAGGTCAGTGAGAGTGGACCTGCTGATGCGGCCAATTGTGATTGGTCCGCGTCAGCGTGGGCCCGACCTCAGTGGCCCATTCACCTATATATTTGATGATGTGGCATTTCCCTGAATTCTGATTGGCTGAGATGATTTAATTCATAATAAATCATTCCCATGTCAGAAAAATTCGAATAAATAGTCAATGGAAAGGATTTTTAATGTAGAATTAGATTTTGAAGTTTTTGAGTCATGATTTGGATTCCTTTTTCAATGTTTGCCTTGAATTCCTTTTTTGAGTGTATAAAATGATCTAAAATGTGTAATTAATTCATTTTAACTCCAAATTGGAAAATAAAATATGTTTTCTTATTCAGGAGACTATGACTAATCTATTAGACTAGTGTTTGAACCTTGAATCGTGGTTTTGAATATAATTTCCAAAATTAGGGTTTTCCATATGCTTTAAGCCTTATATATACTAATACATGTCTAATGATGTAACTAGGGAAATATGGAATTGGATACAATCAGACTGGTGAATGTGATGGTAATGAGTGGAAACTAAGGTATGTGAAGCCTATTTTAGTATGTGACCCTTATGTATGTGGACCCTATTTATATATGTGAATCCTATCAAAGATGAATGTGGAATGTATATGTGCAAATTACCAACTCTTCAGTTGGGCTCTTATTCAACCCTACCTCACTATTGTGCTAGCCTTGTTATCCTTATAAATGTCTTTATTTAGTTCTTTACTATGTGATGCTCCTATTGCCTATGTGGCTCATTTAATTGTAACTCTTAAATCTTGCTATGGCCAATGTTTGGCTCATCCATTTTTTGAGATTATTTATTTGGGTTTTATTCCCATTTTGCAATGTTGCAAATCTTGTTATACATCTCAATACTACCAAGTGACAATTAAGCATGATGTATTTTAGGCCAAATGACAATGTAGTTTACATGAGTACAAACCACCCATAGGGCACCGAGGTTTTAGTCCTCTTGTCGGGCACTGGAGTTTTAGTCTTGCTGCCATTTTACATTAGGCACTAGGGTTTTAGTCCCCCTGCCACTTTATTTTAGGCACTGGGGTTTTAGTCCCCCTGCCACTGGTGAGGTCCGGTAGGTGTCTCACCCTACATTGAGATGACTTTGTGTGTTAATATATTCATGCTATGTGATTATTATTGTGGTTATTGGTTATGGCCATTTTCTCTCTCTTATTCATATACTTGCCTCATTTCTTTTGAAAACTCTTATTCTAGAGAATCTTTTATATTGCAATGCTTTATATTATTTAATTGTCCTATTTCTCTTGAATAACACATACTTTTATCTTTCTTTTGCTGGATGACCCCAACCATCCAGGCTAGGATCAGAGTGCACGTGGAAGCTTGGTGAACCTAAGGCTAAGCATAGGACAAGAAGAAAAGGAACATATAGCTTGCATGATCCTAGTTGTCTTTATATATTAAGTTGTTTTGTTTGGAGACAATATTGGCTTAGTCTAAGTCTTCCTCTACCTAGATCCTATGTTTTGTATATAGTTGTACTTCCTTTATGGAAATTTTTTTAATGTACTCTTTATACATTTTGAATAAAGTCAAGTTTTATTTCTTCCACTGCCACACAATTGATGTATTTGTTTATCATGTTTACTAATGTCTAATGATGTAACTAGCGAAATATGGAATTGGATACAATCATATTGGTGAATGTGATGGTAATGATTGGAAACTAAGGTATGTTTATCCTATTTTAGTATGTGACCCCTATGTATGTGGACACTATTTATATATGTGAATCCTATCAAAGATGAATGTGCAATGTATATGTGCAAATTACCTACTCTTCAGTTGGGCTCTTATTCAACCCTACCTCACTATTGTGCTAGCCTTGTTATCCTTATAAATGTCTTTATTTGGTTCTTTACTATGTGATGCTCATATTGCCTATGTGACTCATTTAATTGTAACTCTTAAATCTTGCTATGGCCAATGTTTGGCTCATCCATTTATTGAGATTGTTTATTTGGGTTTTATTCCCATTTTGCAATGTTGCAAATCTTGTTATACTTCTCCATACTGCCAAGTGACTATTAAGCATGATGTATTTTAGGCCAAATGACAATGTAGTGTACATGAGTACAAACCACCCATAGGGCACTGAGGTTTTAGTCCTCCTGTCGGGCACTAGGGTTTTAGTCCCATTGCCATTTTATATTAGGCACTGGGGTTTTAGTCCCCCTGCCACTTTATTTTAGGCACTGGGGTTTTAGTCCCCCTGCCACTGGTGAGGTCCGGTAGGTGCCTCACCCTACATTGAGATGACTTTGTGTCTTAATATATTCATGCTATGTGATTATTATTGTGGTGATTGGTTATGGCAATTTTCTATCTCTTATTCATATACTTGTCTCATTTCTTTTGAAAAATCTTACTCTAGAGAATCTTTTATATTGCAATGCTTTATATTATTTAATTGTCCTATTTCTCTTGAATAACACATACTTTTATCTTTCTCTTGCTGGATGACCCCAACCATCCAGGCTAGGATCAGAGTGCGCATGGAAGCTTGGTGAACCTAAGGCTAAGGATAGGACAAGAAGAAAAGGAACACATAGCTTGCATGATCATAGTTTTCTTTATATATTAAGTTGTTTTGTTTGGAGACAATATTTGCTTAGTCTTAGTCTTCCTCTACCTAGATCCTATGTTTTGTATAAAGTTGTACTTCCTTTATGGAAATTTTTTAATGTACTCTTTATACATTTTGAATAAAGTCAAGTTTTATTTCTTCCGCTGCCACACAATTGATGTATTTGTTTATCATGTTTACTAGTAGATACTTGGTCTTTACAACCTTGGACTCCCTAACATTGTTAAGGATTGTAGGGTGCTCTCTCTCTTCTCCCCATGTCTAGTTCTTAGACATGTTCTTTTAGATTTCATGACAGTGAGATGGTTTGTTGTTGAGGAAGAAACCCACTCTTGTGCTATCAAGTGTGGTCCTTTCGCCCTTGTGCAGACAATAATAGAAAATCTTTGCATGGCCTAACAATTCGATGCCATGGTGAGGGGCTTTCTGCAGCATTAACTGAATCTCTCCCATCCTTCAGAATATGACTCATTAGTTTGTTTTCTAAAGTTGTGGATTTTCTTGACAAGGTTTTTTGTCTTTTGGGGTGGGAAGCACCGCTCAAAGAAAGCATCAATCATTTGTTCCCAATTTTCAATGCATTCATCATTAAGGTTATGAAACAAAGACTTAACACCATCCTCCAGTGATGATGAAAAGATCTTCAAGTATATTATAGTTGTTGACATCCTATCTTTCTTGATCATATCACAACTTTCTACAAAGTTACTGATGTACATTGTTGGATATTCAGATCTTTGACCATGAAATGTCTATGATTTTACTAATGACACCAACCCTGGAACAATCTTGTAGCTGCCAATATTTATGGCTTGTGTCTTAATTGGCCTTTTTGGAGCCATTAAAGAAGATGCCTTGATCCTTTCCCAGATCGTCTGTTCTTCTACTTGGTCACCCATTTCTGTTGGCTCAGGTTCCTCTGGTTGCTCAGGTTCTTCTGGCGGAGGTATAGGTGGTGGAGTTTGATTAAAGCTATCCACTGATCCTCCATATCCCATCCTTTGTATAGGATCTCTACATGACCTAAGCCCGGTGGAGTCCATTCTCTATAATCGTGGGCTCAGTTATGCAACATGCACTAGTACTTGAAAATAGAAAAAATCATTATGAAAACATGGTACTAATGATAAAAACAAAAAGAATATTTGAAATTCATCTTTAAATGGATAAAAATAAATAAAAGAGTTGACCTAGAATGGCAAATTATATCACTTGTAGTTTTGAAGATACGTTTCCCTGAAAAAGACAACAAAAACATGATAGGTATTTTCTATATGCTTAATATGCAAGTGTAGGCTATCAGAGTAATATAGTCCAATGGGGCCCGGATGTCGAACTCAGGGGAAAATAACTTCAGAGACTTATTACTAGCTACAATGTGATTAGCTTAGGCCCAAGAAACTTGATATATTGGTTTAATTATCTAAGATAGAAAATAAATCTAAATTATTGGTTGTTGTTCTCAGTCTTAGCTAATTCCTTATGATGGTGGTTTCACCACGGTTAGTATTACAATTTAATGTCAATACATTCACAAAAATCTCTCCTAACCCAAGATTAAGATCATGTAGCAATCATGACCCACTCTCACATTGTAATTCACTACCTATTCTAATACCAACCCCACTCTCGTATCGATTGTGTTATTAGATAGGTACTGTATTGATTCCTCTTGGTAATCTCCTCACATTTGTAAGCCACCTTCCTCAAAGGGCTTTATAAAAATGTATTTCTATGAAGTTCTGATCATTAATTTTCCTCTTTCAAGCAATTAAAGGTCCAATTACTATCTCTGGTGATCAAGCATGGATAGTTCTTTCATTCTCATAGAAATAAATCTAGAAATTAAAAGAAAGTGATGAATTAATGCATAACAGTCAATTACTATTCATAATCAGGCTACTCCTGGGTCCTGTGGAATGCGGGGACTATCTCCTCATGGTTTCCATAGACAAAAACATAGAAGAGAAAGGAAAAAATGTGGAGAACATGAAGAACCCCTAAACTAGACGGTTCAAACAATCCCTTCTTGCACATGTACCGATCTGCTACCTTTTGGATGAAAATTTGTCTGATGGAAGTGCTTGAATCATCTGAGACGTGGCCTTCTTATTTGTTATCTCCTCCTCTTTCTCTCATTTGTCGTACATTGGAAAAAATGAGATGATCAGGTCTAGCCATACTTCCCCTTAGTCATAGGCATGACTTAGGGCGAGTTACAACCTCAATCGTTGGATTAAACAAATCCTTCAGATCTGCCTGATCTTGACATGTTGGTACTACTGACAGGGCATCATTACTACTGACTCCTCTAATTGCATGGCCACATGTTAAGTTGTTTGTGTTATCGACATGTTTGTCGACAATATCGATTTGCTTCGGTAATTCTTGCATAAACTGTTGTAACATTGTCGATATTATTGACTTGCATGTCAGTACTATGGAGTCTTCTTGATCCTTTCTGATCCAAGTTGAGCATGTGGTTGTACCACCGACTCCAAAGTCGGTAGTAAAAAGCTATGTAGATTCTTATATATTCACATGAAATGCATAAAATATGAACATAAGCTATGGGAAATATATGAAATCATCCAAGAACATTGAAATTATGGTTGTTTGCTCAAATAAGTATCACAAGCTAATAAAAGTAAATCATGCACAACCAAAATAAGATCTGACCAAAAAGTGCACAAAAGTCAATACAAAATAGCTTGTGAAAATGACAAATAAACATTGCATCCCCTACTCTCAATGTAGTTAAGGCATATGTACTAGAACTCCTCGTCATGCTTCCTGAGCTGGGGAGAAGGAGCAGCCTCTCGCTAGGTGATGTGCTAGTGTTGTAGTCATTCTCTCTCTCTCTCTCAGGGAAAATGAAATTTCAGGGTTCATGTACAAGTTGTGTCTAACAAACCGGCAGTCATGCCCCTTTAAATAGGAGAGGAAAGCAATTTGGGTTTCGTATAACCCTGGAAAATGAAAGGTTGTGGCTTCATTTTAAATGGGCCACTCGTGGTTTGGAAAATAGAGGATCAAAATATTCTAGAATCATGTCGTTGATTAATTAATCAATTAGTCACATTAACCATTTTGTTAATTTTTCGTTGCCCGAATTTCAACATTAACTGATAGCTCATAGCTAGTCGGTAGACTAATCATATAAGTCAAAAAATTAAATCCAATTAATTGACTTAAACCATTTAACCAATTAACTTGGATTGTATTCCAATATTATTCTAGTTTATTACTTAAAAGCATTTAAGTAATCAATTTGACTTGGAATATCCACAATTATAGTCATATTCCAATGCATCATATGTGTATGACTCTATAGGGTCCAAATTACATTGTAAGTGATTTTCATAATCAAATTTGACTTCACAAGCAATGAATGCTATCTATTGAGAGTTAATTTCTACCCATGTAATTGGATAAGTTGGAAAAAAATTTAACATAGTATTGTGACCAGTGTTATAGTCATTGTAAATCCCTTTATCTCTAATATTCAGATTGAATTTGAGGAATGGAAACATCATCCTCTTAATTTTCAATCTTTATTCCTTGATCTAGAGTAGAATATTTGGATAGACATGAGCTCAATATCATATACTGCCTCATATGAGCATAACCATGCATTTCATAGTCTCAATCATTAAGCAGTCAAGATATCACTCCAATGGGAGGGACAAATTCTATATGTGTCATAATGCACCTAAGAACTACTTGTATAGAAGTTCTTAAAGTTTATGTGACGTGGTGTTAAGCACATTGAACAACATGTGATCATTGTAGTGACTTCAGGTCTAAGGATGACAATCACAACTACCACAATGAGATGTAATTTTGACCACCTTTGTTGACTTCCATGTATCACACTCAAAGTGGGTTTGTCCAAGACACTTGTTCATAACAAGTACCTATGTTTTTCATTTTATATCCAATATCATGACTAATGAGAGTAGTCATCAATCAACACACATACTAGTGTTAATGTATTGTTGTTGTCCTAATTTTCACAATAATATCTGACTAGGGACTCAGAAAAGAATGTATACTCTTAACATACACATGATCTCATATTTAGGTCCTCAACCTAAAATTGCATGTCATTGCATCATACATTCTTAGAAAATCATTATATCTATTCATTATCCCATATTCAAACAAACATAATAATCATAATTGTGTTTATTAATAATGAATCAATTACAAGATGTATCATTAAAATCATCATATGATTGGCTCTTAGGACATATCACCAACAAGTGAGAGAATCAAACATTTACTTAATTAGGAATTACAAGTGGCGATCAGAGTCACTTTTGCATCTGATAACCTCAAATGGCTCATATGAACTCTAGGGGAATAAGTGATTGGTTAGACATAGGTAAGTGTCTTGACTAGAGGATACCCTTACTCTGTGGAAATCATTGATGACCAATCTTATTTTTGTTATGAGATACAATTTCATTAATTTATCCTTAGAAGGAAAATACATCGCTTACTCTTTCCATCCTCTATAAGGTTTGTTAGAACATCTTTGATGAGTTCAACCTTTTTTGAACTTTTTGTGACCAAATATGGGGGTTAGACTTGGCTCAAGCATGTGGTTCTCACTCTTTTGAACCATACCTTGAGAGGGGAAAACTATTAACACCTAATTATTTTCTCACTTGGCAAATTTTTTTGATTAATTTCATGGATTTCATTCCAAATTCCACACATTTTGCACATTTTTCATTCTGTTCTATACTTCTCCACCTATTTAATCCATCCATTTTCATCGACTTTTTCAAGTTCAGGGCTTTTGTGAAGAAACCTTCTTTTCATACTCAAAGTACAATTTTCTCTTCAATTTTTCTTATTATATGATGTTTTTCTAAATTCCCTAGTTGAATTTTCTTGAATGAAATATTCCTTCTCCCATCACAGATATTAAATGGATTTTTTTGTGATACATTTGAGGGATTATCCCAAATTATCTTTATTCATTTGAATTCTATAGTTGTTCATGATTTCCTCCAAAACATTCTAAAAATTATAGACAAATCAGGAAACCAACTTTATCCTACCCAAAAAAACCTGTAAGATATGGCCATCTTCCATGTTCCACATAGTAGATGCCTTGATCTATGTTCTACACAAGTGTGGCACATTAGGGTGATCCACCACCACTTCTAGAAGGTTTTATCTAGAACGTCAACCCTAATATACACCTATAAACACCCTCCCATATCCAACATATTCCATCTCCCTTTTGAATCGCATGAAGCCAGAGGATCGTACTAGATCTGTCTATACTTTTCACATTATTTTTTTTCAAAGGATCCTTCATCTAACACCACCTACTCTGTTAATGTCATTTGACTACTAAAATAGTAACCTAACTATTTCATCTACTTCAATCTGCTTTAAACTACTATGTCTACTTTAACTGTTTTGATTGTTCATATATTCTTAATATTGCATACGTGATACTATTATCTATTTCCATTAGTTTGATCTGGAAAATTATTAGATATTGTTTCACACCCACAGATGATCCTCTAGTGCATCCTACGCATTGGTCCTAATCTCCCATGAGGGATCTCCCTCATCGGAGGTCCTGAGGTGATTAGGACCCCAACAAACCCTAAAAGTAGGACTTCTAGCACTACTACAGAAACAACATTCAATATCGCTTTTCTGGGCGTCAGATATTTAACAAAACCGACGCCTATAATATTCAACGTTGGATATTTAGGAACCCCTACGTCTATATTCAAAGACCAGCCAGACATGGGTACCGCTTTGTATTCAGCGTTGACTGGGTAAAATAAATCGACGCCTAAAATCGCCCGCGAAATCCAATTTTCGAACGAAATTGTTTTTGCCCCAAAGTATCACATACAGCGTCGGTTTTTTAACTATTAACTGACGCCGATATAAGATGGAAATTTGCGTGAAAAGTTCCAATTTAGGCGTCGGTTATCCTATGATAACTGACACTGATAATGGTTCCCGCCAAATAATTTAGGGAAAAGATTGTCTAATTGGACGTCGGTTGTTTACTATCAACCGACGCTGAATAGTAAAAGGCGTCGGTTTGGTAGATAACCGACGTCGTTGACCAACTTAATAGACACGATCACCCGGCTCTTCCCCCTTTCTTCCTGTTTCATCATGATAATTCCTGTGCTCGCCGCTCTCGCCTAAAATCGCCCGACGACCCTGTGCTCGCCACCGCTGCTGATGTGCTCGTCGCCGCTGCTGCTGGTGCGCTCTTCTCACCGCCGCCCCCGTGTCCTCTTTCTGTTGCTGCTGCTGCCACTGCTACTCTGCTCTCTTCTCCTGGTGCCAGTGTGAGTGCCACTCTACTCTGCTTTTCTCCTTCTCGTCACTACTGCTGTCGCCGCTCACCACCACTCTTCTCCACGCTAGCTCCAGGTAGCCCTAGATCCTTACCCTAGCTCCTTCTCCCTAGCTCCTTCTCCCTAGATCCTTACCAACAGCAAGCATGGCCATGGTTGTGTTGGCCTACCACAGTCGTGCTGTCCAGCACGACCTTGGTAGGCCAACACAGCCACGGCCGTGCTTGTTGTTGGTAAGGATATGAACAAATCTTTATGTAATGCTTTATGTAAATCCTTGGATATGAATAAATCTTTTGCTTGCATATATTTGTGCTTCTAATCCTAATGTTTGACCTAATTCAGTAAATTTTGATGCATGTTGAAATAAGATTTAAACTTGACCATTGTAGCATCCTAATTTGATTTGATTAAACCTAACATTGATGAAACCCTAACATCAATTGTGATGAAACCCTAAAATTAATTGTGATGAAACCCTAACATGTACATATCTATTATTGTGTCTGTTGTCCTAGAAACTCATCCAAGATTTACTCATTAGGAGTAAATCTTAGATAGTCCCCAGTTTGGGACTGTTCTTGAACACCTAATCTCACTTAGGATGTAAGTGTATAATATGTATTGGGTTTTCGAGAAAATTTCGGTAGCATTTCCCCGTTTGTTCTCTAAGTACATATGTACTTAGAGAATAGTGGGGAAATGCTGCTGAATTTTTTTTGAAAACCCAATACACATTATACACTTACTAGTGAGATTAGGTGTTCAAGGATGGGATAGATGGTACACATTTATTATATATAATAATGACATCACATGTGTTTGTTGGCCTAGAAACTCGTCCAAGATTTACTCATTAGGAGTAAATCTTGGATAGTCCCTGGTTTGGGACTGTTCTTGAACACCGAATCTCACTTAGGATGTAAGTGTATAATGTGTATTGGGTTTTCGAGAAAATTTCGGTAGCATTTCCCCATTTGTTCTCTAAGTACATATGCACTTAGAGAACAGCGGGGAAATGTTGTCGAAATTTTCTTGAAAACCCAATACACATTATACACTTACTAGTGAGATTAGGTGTTCAAGGATGGGATAGGTGGTACACATTTATTATATATTAGATTAAAAGTTTGTTTTTTTAATATCAATATCATTTTCATATTTGATGTTTCATTATCTTCTAGTTAATACAAATGCTAAATGTTTGCCTTTTTAATGACATTTTCAGATGGCTGACCATGATGAGCATGATGTCCATGATGAGCTTGAAGTCCATGATGAGCATGTTGTCCATGATGAGCATGGCGAGGATACCAATGTAAGTTCTAAAAACATATCATGTATTTCTATAAAATTCATTATCTTCTAGTTATGTCATATATCCCATATTTCTATATTGCACTAATTCAGTGTGTTTATTTTTGTCAAATTTTAGGTTGATGATGCACATGTACCCACTGAAGCACTGGAGGAACTTGATGCACAACAGCAAACACTTAATAAGAAAAGGGGCATCACTCTGTTGAAGAAGTTAATAGCACTAAGTGGCAGTGGATCTAGATTGGTTGTGGAGTTTGATAATGGAGGAAATGCAATTGGAGTGAACCACAATAATTTTGTAAACTATCTTGGGGTTGTCACTCAAAGCCATTGTGGTCTTAAGTACGATAATTGGCATAAAGTTCCTCAGGTGAAGAAAGACTTGATATGGAAGGATTTATGTGTGAGTTATTATTATTTGCAATTCTATTTTGTAGATTAGAAATTGTATTATTTGCAATTCTATTTTTGGATACTAGTTAATAAGAATTCTATTTTACAGAATCTGTTTGCATTGAATGAGAAGCTGCATCGTAAAAGTGTGATGCAGCATGCTAGAAAGATGCTAAGGAACTAAAGGACAAATCTCAACAGAGAATACATAAAAGATGGTGATAAGAAGAAGAAGTCAGGCCTTGAACAATGGAACTTCTTGGACAAAGAAGATTGGGACACATTTGTTGCTTCAAGAAAATCTGAAGAATTCAAGGTATTAGGCATCACTCCCAATTTAATTAATATACATTGTATTCACCTATTCAAGCTTAACATTTAGTGCTACTAACCAAATCATTAATGTGCATACTAACTAGGCCCTCAGTGAGGTGCAAAAAGCAAGGCGTGCACTGAATGTGCATGACCAACCTATGGGTCCAAAGGGCTATGCAAGTGTTCGCCAAAGACTATAGGCGGAGTCTACTGCTACTCAGGAGTCCTCTACTATAGGTATCACACCTCTGCCTCGCCATGATGTTTGGATAGCTGGGAGGCAAAATAAGAAGGGAGAAATAAGAAAGCCGTCAACTGTTGAGGCGGCTGCAAAAATGGTAAAATACAACTCTTAGAGCAATCGTTTGAATATTGATTATTTGTGGTGTTAACTTACCAATTTCTGTTGATGGTGATTAGCGGGAGCTGCATGAGCAGAGGAAACAAGGCACGTTCATCCCTCAGGGCACAAGGGATGAATTGACAGTTGCTCTGGGTAACCCAGAGCATCCTGGATGTGTTAGGGGTGCAGGCGCTAGTGTGGGCATCAAAGCATTCTTTGGGCCATCCCAGCGCAAACCCAGAGCGGGACTTTCACAAAAAGAGGTAACCTATTCTTTTTTTAGAATGTTACTGCAAAAGGAAATTCAATAATACGAAGCTAATGTTTCTTTCATCCATGTATAGGTGAATAAGAGAGTCGAGGATATAGTTTCTAAGAAGATCAATGTTATAGTTGCTGAGAAGGTCAAGGAAGAAATAGTGTGGTGGCAGGCATCTCAGGCTTCCAATCAGCCTATGGCGACCCACTCTTCTCCTGATGCACAGACTGAGAGTAATCCTGTAGACCCACTGCCTAACACGTCAATTGTAAGTATTGTTTATGACATTGTAGCTAGTCTTTTCAAGATGATATATATATATGTATAATATTCTTTACGTAAATTTGTAGGCATTGAATCCATGCCGCATAAAAATGCAAGACTATGTTGTTGCAGAGGCACAGGCTTACCCGTCCCATCCTGGGGTAACGTTTCACGGGACTCCAATGCCACAGGGCTACGTTCGTGTGATCCTGATACGTGTATTACCCAATTGGAGGGAAGCTACATTGCCATATCCCCACCCGGATATTGATACACTTGCTGAGGCAAAAGGCGGGGTGATATTGTGGCCCAAAGCAGATGTCGTCTACACTACTGAAATTGTAAGATAAATTTACATTACTTTAGATTGTTAATGTGTATATATGAGGTCAACAGATCTGCAATTATATATACAGGTTAAAAAGAAGACACCCGGAGCACCTAGGCCTCCACCTCCACTTCCTGCATTACCAAGTTGGGTTCCAACTGACCTAAAATACCCGTTAGGTCCTTCTTGTAGGGGAATGGCATGTTGGCTACGGGCACATACTATACATTTCCCTATAATTGTTTCTTTAGAAGCGGATTATGCAGGTCAATCATACGAAAGCTCTTTATTTATACAAGATATTATTGAGTTGTATATGTATGATTGGCTGAATACATCAATGATAGAGACATGGATAAGGTGAGATCTTATTTATACATCCATATACCTTGTGTAAGATCTGGTGAGCTGGTTTCTTATATATTAATGCATACGTACTACATGTTTTGCTGCTACTTAGTCGAAGATCAATGCAAACAATTTGCATTTGATCATGTGGGATTTTTGATTCCATCATTGATTAGTATGGTAGCTAAAGACCCTGATAGTGTTCAAAAATACTGTATAGATGCTTTTACAATTTTTGGTCAGCAAAAGAAGACGATAATAATAGCTCCATTCAATGTCAAGTAAGTTTACTTTATTTATAATTTGGACTTAAGAAAATTCCATTTTTATTGTGCATTTTGAGTTATTAATTTTTAACTTTTTTACCTCTAGCGGTAGGCATTGGGAGTTACTAGTTATTGTCCCGAGACGTTCACTGTTTATTATCTAGATCCTGTGGGGAGTACATTGAACACTAAAATTGGACACGTAATGAGAATGCCATTATTCTAGTGAGAAATATTTCATTTTTATATCTGTTAATATCTGTTATTACATTACTATTTAATTATGCAATTTACTATGTGACATTAACATGTAGGGGTTTAGATGCATTAAAAATGTTGGAGGAAAGGTTTCAAGGAGAAAGAACCAGCCAATAATTTGGGAGAACGTAAAAGTAAGTTCCCGACTCCAATGTATATATTATTTATGTGAACTGTGCTTAGTTGTATTTTTTAATATTTTGTATGTTTCAATTTATAGTGCGCTACACAAGACAACGGTTGGGCATGCGCATACTATGTGATGCGATTTATGCAGATGATTATCCGATATGCCCCATTGGACATCAATACCATACATGAGGTATTATATATAGTCTCATTAGTTAGTATGAAATATATCAATCTTATTTTTATATTATTACTTATATATATACATCATTCTCTTTGCAGGTGTTTAAAACTGACCAAAATATAGGTAAACGCTTAAAAGATGTACATGCACCATATATGATGGAAGCATTAAATGAAATAAGAGAAGAATGGGCAAGAGCTATACAAACAGTGGCGATTGTAAAATATAATTGGGATGCTGATAGTGATGTTGAATGATATTTTGTAAATGAATATTTTTGAATGTTTATACATGTCTGAATGTTTCTACATGTATTTGAATATTTCTACATGTGTGAATGTGAGAATTGAATTGATGTATGAGTGTATCTACTTGTGTGAAAAGTATATATGTTGATTTTGTAGGTTTGTGGCCTATTTATAGGCTGATATCAATGGATGTCGTAAACCTGCAGTTCAGAAAACTGAACTGTAGGTTCTCATCCTACTGACCAGCCACAGTAGGCCTGCAAACTGATTAGAAAAAAAAATTAAAACATAGGCGTCGGTTATATATATAAAATTGTCATCAATGGCTTACATCATCGGTTATTGGATAAAAACCGCCGCCTAATATGACAAACAACCCGACCGTGTAGGAAAGCACGATTGTGGCAAAAAAAGCGTCGGTGATGAGTATAAAACTGACGCCTATGGTACTAAACACGGCCGTGCAGGGAAGCACAGCTGTGGCGTCTGGAACTATGGCGTCAGTTATTTAATTGTAAACCGACGCAAAAAGTGTCCTAGACGACGCCCTTTTTGTGGCGCGAACCCTTTTGGCGTCGGTTGTAGAACCGACGCCGAAGAGTTCGACCTTTAGCGGCGCCCACATAGGCGTCACTTGAGAACCATCGCTAAAAGGGGTTAAATAACTGACGCCAAAGACAAGTTCTGTAGTAGTGTAGGGTGACGACTGGGAGTACACAACCATCTCTAGCCCTAAATCCCATCCATAAATAAAAAGGCTTGATTTCTATTGCTTTCCTTTTATTTTTTTCTTAAATCGTCTTAAAATTAGTCCTTTTTCCCGATTGCATTGAAATGACTCACTACTAATTTACCAGGGGTGAGATAACATTTCTAACCCTTCCCCACTCATAACAAAATCACGTAGCCTAAATTCTATGAGTTCATTTTTTTGTTCTGTATTCATATCTATCTGTTTTAGACAACAATTTAACTTTCCATCATGGATTCACAATGTCATATTTGTTTTTTCTTCACTTTTCATATAAAATGTAGTGGTGACTCTGAACACCTTCCTTTATTTTCCATGCAAACATTGAACTGGATGTCACTACCATGGGCATATGCTAAAACCATATTTGTTGGGCAGGGTGTGATAGTTGATTTCTTAGTATGTGTAGAATTACCTTGTATTGTTGATTTCTTTATTTAGTTGATACATAGGATTGATCTTGTTAGTTTAGTGTAGTTTCTTGCCTTGTTTAGTCTAGTGTAATTCAATTTCTTTCTCTAGGTTAGTTTCCTTCTTAGTTATACCCTTAGACCTAATTTTTAGGATAACTTAGATAGTTATACCATTAGACCTAACTTTTAGGACAACTCAGAATTTCATCCTACTCTTTTTTACTTTCTTGAGTCTAGTGTAATCAATCAAAACCCCAATCAAACCACTAAAATCCTATCTCTCCACTATAGAAACCTAAAGAAACTTAACTAGCTCCAGTTCATTCTCTACTCTATGTGGGTCGGCCCCTGACTATCTACTCATGTATTACAATTTCGAGCCTATGCGCTTGTGGACCATCCTATATGAGTGTTCTAATTAGGGTTACATATTGTAAGCCATATGTCCACGCACATTCACTTTATGGAACAATTACTGATGAGCGGTGTTCTAGACCTAGTTTGTTGTTTATTTTGACTTCTTATAGTTGACTTCACCATTGCTATACTATATTCTTTAATGATTTTGCATTTAATATATCTAACTTGTCTTCTTTTGATTGATCGTTGGTCACCACTTACTTTCTATTGTATCTTTTTTTTAAGATATTGAGATATGTAGGTGAAGGAGAAAAATCTAGGATGATAAAATAAGAAAAGAAGAAGCTATGGCTAACCTAGGTGGAGGACCACCTCCACATGGTGAGAATGAGGAAAGACATGAACCTCTTCATGACCTACCCCCTCCTCCAAGACCTCTACATGATTACTTCATGATGGGAAACTACACTTCACATTTTGATACTAGGTGGATCAAATTCATAGGCAAGTGTTCTCTATTCCATCAACTCTAGTGGTACTTCTTTAAACATTCTACATGCTGGAGAATCTGAACATGTATAAACACATAGATGCCTTCATGGAGCCTTTCTCTACCTTTCGTACCCTATCAACAACAAATGATTTGATTCATCTTGCTCTATTTTGATTCTAACTCAAAGACAAGGCCAAGGAGTGATATTCCTCAAACACTAATATAATGATGTGGGATGATATCAAGAATGAGTTCTTGAAGAAATTCTATCGAATAACCAGTCTCACACAAATTCAAAGATTCATCATTTCCTTTAGTCAGTAAGACCACAAATAGGTTCATGAGAATCGGGAGAGGTTCTGAAAGCTATTGAGGGGATGTCTCTCCAGGAGGTATCCTTGTGACAATTATTGCAATCCTTCTATTTGGGATACTCTCAGATTAATCAAATAGTAGTTTACTCTTCTTGATTCATAACATTTATGGAAAAGCCTCATGAAAATCATGGATTCTCTTTGAACACTTGGTTGAGAATTCTATGCATCATCCATCCAGTGTTGTTAGTGACGCTGATAGGAATTTCAGAGTTTCTCCTACTCCACGACCTCCACCAGTTCAAAATTAATACAAATTTGTAATGATATGATGAATCTAATGAAGAATCAATGTTGAGATGCTTCAAGAAACTCAGCTCAATCAATTGAGTCTCTTTATGAATAACTGAAGGTCCTACAATATTTTGATAATAGAAATTCTCAAGGAAAAATATCACAATTTTCCACTATCGAGAGGAGTAATCACCCAAAATTTTCTTGAAAACAAAAAGGTGATTACGTGCATGGGAAGCCTCGACAGTTAGAAAGGTCAAATTTATAGCTCAAAGTTTGAAGATGAAGTCATTTCAAGGTTGATAAGCTTAGATGACGTTAAAAGGATGTGTGAATTCAAGGTCAAAATATTAGTAGGCTTGAATAAGGTGATTAGTTGTCCTTGCCTCTTTCCCACAGAGAGGAAGGGAGACTTCCTTCCTAAAGCATGGGAACCCCAACAATGCATTTGGTTCAATGGGTGCTCCTCCAAACACATATACCCCACCTCAAATGCAAGTCCATTTTGTCTTCCTATACCAAGGCCCACCTAGCCATCATCAACCTCCACCACAACAACAACCATACAACTACTCATTACGTCCTCAACCACCTTCTCATCAAGGCCAAGTTCATCCCTATTAACGAAAATATCTACAAGGTAATCCACCCCAGCATTAACAACATTAAAGATCCCCCTCCTCCCCATTAGCAAGTTGGTCCAATGATCACATTGAGGGGTGGGAGAGTCCTTGAGAAGCCACAACTCCAAGTTATTAGTGGTATAGTGATTGATGATCATGTTGACACTGTGATACTAGAGAGAGAGTCTTTGTTGACACTATTATACTAAAAGTATTTTCTATGGATACCATGACCCTGAATCGATATACTATGATACCTACGACTCTTCTTGTGATTCCATCCCTTGATCTCATTGTTCCTATTTAAAAAGATACACAAGAACCACCATATATTGAAGCCTTAGATGTACCTCCCTCTTATGCTAAGTTCCTCAAGGACATGTGTACCTTCAAAAGAAAGTTGGTGGGAAGACCTCGAAAGGTTAAGCTTGCGGAAAAAGTTAGTTCAATATTACAATGTGCTACCTAGACCAAGAGGAAAGACCATGGTGCCTCCGTCATTCCTTGTTATATTGGTGGGAACCACATTGACCAAGCTCTCCTTGATTTGGGTTCTAGTGTTAATATCATGCCCCATTGTGTGTATCTTGAGCTAAGTTTGGGACAACTACAGTCAACAAATTGTACTCTTCAATTGGATGGTTGATTTGTGAAGATTCCTAGAGGTTAGGTAGATGATGTGTTGGTAAAAATTGATGGCAACACCCTAGTCATATAACATGTTGATTTCATTGTCCTAGATGTGAAGAAGGATAACATAAAGGTATTTATAATTTAGGGGAGACCCTTCCTAGACATATCTTATGAAGTCATCCATGTGAAAATTGTCACTATGTCTGTGACGTACATGCATGTGATAATCATGTTGAATATCTTCAAGGCAACTACAAAAGATGAGGTCATTGGAGCCACTAAGGAAGACTACTATTTTCTTGATTGTTTGGATGATATTGAGTGTTTTCCTACATGGATTGAAACCACACGGGTAAAGGTTTTGAACCAATAGTTGAATTTCTTAAAGAGTTGGTTGAAACTATTGAGGAGGCTAAAACAATTACTACTAGTAAAGATCTTCCTTACGCTATTGTTAAGACATTGAAGATTTCTATTGAGGACCCTCATGTCCTAGAATTAAAGACCCTTATTGTGGGGATGAAATATCCATTTCTTCATCCTAATGACACTCTCCCAGTGATAGTTTCTTATCTTATCTCTCTTATCCAAGAAGATGTATTGGTTTTGTTTTTAAAGAAGAATATAGAGGCCATTAGATGGTCTATTGCATATATAAGGGATGCTAACCCATCTATTTGTGTGCATCATATATATTTGGTTGATGATGCCCTATCGAGCCAAGAAATATAGTGAAGGTTGCTTCCAAAGCTCAGAGTAGTGACACAAGATATTCATTGATGCATGTATCATATATCCATTTACGGCTGCTCCTGGATGAGTTCCATCCAATTTGTACCTAATAGGGGTGGTATCATTGTGACATTAAATGAAGATGATGAGAATATTCTTGTGACGGTGCAATCAAAATTGTGCATGTGTGTGGATTATAGAAAGCAGAATGCAAAGACCAAGGTGGACTATTATCCTCTATCTCTAATTGATCAAATTCTTGGGAGATATGTTGGGTAGAGCTTCTATTGTTTCCTTGAAGGATATTTTGGTTAATTCCATGTGGTACTTCATCCTTCCGACTAAGAAAAGACTACATCAATATATCCATCTAAGACATTCACTCATAGAAGAATTCCATTTGATCTTTGTAATCCCCTTCTACTTTTCAATAATGTGTTGTGTCCATCTCCATTGACATGATAGATTTATCCCTTGAGGGGTTAATAGAAGACTTCTTTATTTTTGGGAAGTCAATATATGACTTCCTTCTCCACTTTACTATTGTGATGAAGAGGTGTGTGAACATTTGGTTGATCCTTTATTTGGAGAAGATCCACTTCATGTTCTCAAAGGGAATATTGATATGACGCCGAGTTTCAAGAATGTTTTGAATTTGATAGAGAAAAGATTGGGATTATATATACTTTGACCATTACTTCCACT
Organism: Alisma plantago-aquatica; assembly: GCA_963693085.1. Taxonomy (NCBI): domain Eukaryota; kingdom Viridiplantae; phylum Streptophyta; class Magnoliopsida; order Alismatales; family Alismataceae; genus Alisma; species Alisma plantago-aquatica. The sequence goes on from OY856411.1 coordinate 153,915,421, forward strand.
ATAGGACATGACTATTCTTTCTTGGGAGACGTGATTTTATATTTTCATTTCAGAAAGGGCTTCAACAAGATTTTTGTACACTTGTGTCACCTCCTTGAGAAGGATAATGATCTTAAATTGGATGAAAAATGCATTGAAAGTATAATGATTTTAAATTGGATAAAAAATACATTGATGCTTTTGATGACGTTAAAACTCTGTTTTGTCTTATTATGCAACCCCCTAATTTCTCTATATTGTCTAAAATTGTGACTGATGCATCTAATACATCACTGGGGGTTCTACTAGACCTAATGATTTCATGAGTTCCATATGCAAGAAACACTATTAGTGAATCCCAAAGATACTACTCAACCACAAAAAAAAGAGATGCTTGATATTGTATTTGTTCTTGGTCATTTTAGGTCATATTTCTACAAAATTAAGTGATTGTCTACACCAACCATTCTTATATCAATTTTCTTATGCTGAAGGAGGATTCTAAGCCAAGTGAATTAATTTTATTGTTGCAAGAATTTGATTGGGAAAATTTTGATAAGAAAAATTGTGAGAACACAATGGCAGGTCATTTATCATGCATTTAGGCACCGTATGATGAGTTGAACAAATCAAGGAGACAATACCTCAAGAGAAATGTTTGTTTCTTAGATCAAAACTAAAGCCATGGTACAAACACATAACAAATTTCTTGAGTAGAGGGACTGTACCTGGGACATGGACAAGTGAAGAAAGGAGGAGACTGTATGTAATTGTGAAGAACTATGTGTGGAGAATCCCTAGATTTTGTCTTTAACCCGCTCATGAGAAGGTGTATTCTTGAGAATGAGCATCTTGAGATTCTCACCATGTGCAACTCTGGTTCATGTGGATGCCACTTTGATGGGAAGCATATTGCAACTAGGGTGTTGAAATGTGGATTCTCTTAACCTACTTTTTTCAAGGATGCCCATGAGTTTTGCAAAGCTTATTTGAAGTGTTAAAAGGTGGGTACGATCCCAAAAGGGGACATGATGCCTCTATCACCTATCTTGGTGGTGGAAGTATTTTATGTTTGAGGTATTAACTTAATTGATACTTCCCCTCCACCACTTCTATTTTTTTGTATATACTAGTGGCCATTGAGTATGTTTCTAAATGGGTTGAGGTTGGAACTACAAGAACCAATGATCACAAGGTTGTTTATTTATTGAAGTCAGCATATTCAGTTGTTTTGTAGTGCCTACATATATGATTAGTGATGGGGGTAGCCACTTCGTCCATAGAGCATTTGAAAATCTATTGAAAAGACATGGTGTAAATCATGATGTGGCCGCCCATATCACCCTAAACCTAGTGGACAAGTGGAGCTTCTCAATAGAGAGATCAAGAATACTAGTGATAAGACGGTGAGGCCAAATACTAAGGGTTGGTCACTCCATCTCAATGAAGCTTAATGGGAATATGGAAGAACATATAAAACCATGATTAGCAACACTCTGGTTAAACTTATCTACGATACAAGTTGTCACTTTCCGATTGAGTTGCAACACAAAGCCCTTTCAACATTAAGGTCTATTGGTGTCAATATGGACATGGGTCAGATCCAATGAAAAATACATCTGAAAAAACTAGAAGAGGTAACATATGAATCATACAAGATTTCTAATAACTACAAGGAGAGGATGAAATTCCTCCATGACAAGATAATCCAAAAGAAGACATGTGAACATCAGTTTAGAGTGTTTGGATGTACAACTCTCCTATGAATTTCTTTCAAGGAAAGTTAAGATCAAGGTGGGGAGGTCCCTAAAAGTGAAACATGTGTATCCATTTTGGCATATTGTGATTTAATTTAAGGAATGAAGTAACAAATTAGTTGTGAATGGACAAAGATTCCCACTAATTGTGATACTTGGGCCCGATAGGGCGGATCAAAGTTTTGACATATCGATGTTTATTAAGATGGATTGATGGGATGAAGAGTAGTTCTTGTGTGTCAATGAAAAGGAAAAATACTATGATAAGGTCATCACAAGACATGTAAAGAGTTAGTTGAAGGAAGAAACTTCATGCTCAAATAAAGGTGGTAAACATAGTGCTAGTGGGATGTAACCTACATTTTGAACCCATACCTCAGAATTTTGTTCTAAGTTTTGTTTTTATACTTCCCACATAAAGACACATACACAGAAAAATACTTAATAGTTTTCATCTATTTTGGTTGGGAATAGGTTTATGGATATGAGAGATGAAGTGATACCATAAAAATAGCAAAATTACATGAATATTCAATTTCAATTTAAAGTTGGTCGATGTTTAGATTTGAACTGAGAAAATGCTAAACAAACCCTCAATATGACTATTTTATATGACAATAGTCATAGTGATTGTGCAATATTAATAAGAAATATCTCTATGAAGCCATTACAAAACACAAAGGTCATTATTGGTATAATGATTGTGCTGAGAAAAGTGTAGAACATCATTTTTTCCATCAGAATGGTTGTTGAGGACTCCTTCAATTTGTTGAAAAATCATGTGATGTTATAACACCATGGTCATTACGGCTAGAATGGACATGGCAGTGTAAATCCAGAAGGATTGTGGTGACACTAGAACAACCATGATGAGGTGCAAAAGAGTTGTACTTGAAGACCTTGGGCTAGTTAGCCATTTTGTTTCTAAACAATCATTATATCTTGGGCCCATAACGACTTAACTGATTAAGTAGGACCTAGTTCACAAAACCTTCATGTATCCCAACCACACCCACATCCCTTTCCATCCACAAGATAATTGATGTGATCTCCCCAATGCCCCCCAAGCTCATATCTTTTCTCCAAGAGGTCAATTAAAGCTTTCTTGACATTCCTTGGTGCTTCCCCAACCTTCCCCAAGTTCTAGAACTCTCCATCAGGCCTCTCCTCCCTTTTTCCCTATCCATAAAAAAATGTGATACTACAATAACCCTACTGTAAAACCTCTCAAGACCCTCTTATTCTGTGGAAAATCTCAAGAAAGTGGGACAGGATGTTACCTCCTCTACAAAGAAGATGCTCCCTCACTCATGTAGTTTGAAAAATGACTCTAATTCATCCCACCTCCCCAATCTTCATCCATCCATACCCACTCACATACTTCAAATCGCTCATCATCATATGACGATGATGATTTTCTTGACCCTAACTATAATGAAGGTGAAGAGAAGTTAGCTCATGATGATTTGGAAGATTTGATTGACTCACTAGAGGATGAAATTCCAACCACAAAGAACATGAAGGCAAGTAGCCCCTCAACCACGACCACCTCCACTGGCACAACAAGAAACACAATCTACCTCATCTTCACGAGCACCTCCATCTACACTAAGTACACCAACAAAGGCAATAAACATCTACAAACCTACCTCCTCATCCTCAACCTACACTAAGAAATACAAGGAGGCAAGGGGCATCTTCCTAAAAGCACTGCCATATCCAAAACCCACTCTACCATCGCAAAGGAGAATGCTAGTTATTGATGAAGAAGAGGAAGAAGAAAACAATGTGCAAGATATCAACTTTTACACTAGATCGGGATTAGAAGATAAAAAAGAAGAGGAAGAGGAAGGTTAGAAGACGTCCAGGTAGATCTACAAACATATGTTTTGGTCAATCAGTTTCAAAATAGAGAGAGAAAAATTACAAAGATGAGGTAATTCATCGCCACTACACAAGATAACCATTGAAATCATGGACCCTTACCATCAAACCTCAATTGAAAAGTCCATGCAATGAGGTAATCATGTTAGAAACCTTGTCGGCTCTTGGGGATTTATCCTACCTTTATGGGATACATGGAGATGATGGAGACGCAAGGTTCATACTTGATGCATAAGTACTTACAAAAAATTGCACAAGAGTTATTTATAATTGTTCAAAAGATGATGCCTGAAGAAAAGCAAGACATATGATTTCACATCTTTACAAATGTTCATCATCTGACATCCACATAGATAAATTAATTGTTTGCACCCACCAAAAATTTGGTAGCAAAGGGTAGAATGGAAAAGAACATGTCAAATTATAATGCACAAACAATATGGAAGACAAACATGGGAGAAGAAAAATCCCCCCACCCCCGAGAAGTCCAAGACTAGAAATTTAGCAAATCCTTATAAGATATCTCCAAAAGTTCTTGGCCAACACTACTTATGCAAGGTATTGTAGGGTTATTGGTTGAAGGGGGAATGAAGAAAATCCAAAATTTTCTCCTGATAAAACCCAAGATAGAAGATATTTTGTAGAGATAAAATATCATTATGCTAAAGACAAAGAAAGGATATTGAATATAGTTGGCCACACACTAGTTGTTAAAAAACCATATTATGTCAGTATAGAACTTGCACTTTTGGATCTGGATGCTAAGTGGTTGTGTTGTTTCCTCCTTGTCATCCCAACAACACATTGTCTTCTTCTTGAAGAAGGTTCTTGTTCTCAAGCCTTTTCCCAAGGGACTCAAAGTCTCTATCATCCAAAGTGGATGTGGAAACTCTTGGTGCACCTTAGTTGCCAAGAGGAAGTGGAACTCTAATTTGTCAATGTGCTAGCGTCGCTCACTCTCTTTCTCATCCTATTGTTGGTTTTTGTGCTTGGGGGTGAGTTTTTCTCTATCCAAGAAGAAGAACTCTCAAGAAACTTGTCTCAAATATTGTTGTTAGTGTGTGTCACCCCACAGATGTCCACCCCCATATATAGAAGATTCATGGGCTTGGAATTTCCAAAACGCAATCATATTACTAATTGCAACTGAAGACATGCTCAAACAAGAAAACTCAGACAACAATCCCAATTGCCTGACTAGGATGTTCAATAACCCAAATGGGAAAATTTTGGATGATGCCCAGTTGCCTGACTCGCTTACCCATTTTCCCGACTCATTAGTCCTGCTCCAATTCCGTCAGATTATTTTATTTCAAATTGAATCGAGACAATTTTCCTTTTCTTTCCATGAGTTGGTCATCTCCCGAATCGTCACTTCCCCATAGTGAAATCAATCTATTGATTGAAATTGAATATTTTCACTGAACCAAACCATGTAGTCTCCCGACTTGGTTGGAAATTAGCTTGTACATGATTTAAAACCATTATAATTATATGTTTGATTACTCATTTCAATTCTCTTACATGTCCTTTTGTGTGTGACCCCATAGGTTCGACATTATGTTGGTAGTGATGCCCATGACCTCACAATCAAAGATTGGTGTCTAGCTACATATCATTTTTACCTAAGTAACTAGAATAAGTTGTGAACAACTTCAACCTATAAAGTAACCAATGTTATCATGATTGTATAATCCTTAGTCATAAATATCTCTATCGAAATCAAGGAATGGAGTTGCCATCATTTTAACATTAAAACTATATTCCTTGAAGTTAATTCTGGGGTAGGATATCACTCCAAAGAGGGACAAATTCCATATAAATCACTCACAATAATCCACTAGTGTCATAGTTCTTCCAATCATTACTTGTATGGCAATCCTTATTTATATTCACATTAGACTAGTGTTAAAGTACACAAAACAACATGTGATTATTGTAGTGAATTTAGACTTAAGGATCATAGTCACCACCAATAGAGATACGACTTTGGTTGTCATGACATGTCTTCCATGTCTCAATCTCAAAGTGTGCATGTAACGTAATGAAAGTTGCATTTTCCTATAGAAACCCTAATCCCTTAGATGTTATGATTGTATACTTAGATCCTTAGTTTTTACCAAACAAGGATACATATAAACCCTGATACACTCTTCTATAGCCTATAGAACATTTAATAGAATATATAATGAGTAATTTAGTATAAAACCTAGCTAAGAATCAAACTATAATCATACCTTAGATCTTTAAACCCTCATATGATGATAAAATAAACATATGAAAGAGAAACCCTAGTTTGTAGTTGTCTAACCAAACCAATTCAAGTTTGGAACCTCATGTGATACATTAGCATCATTCGTTGTCATAATCATCTAAGTTATCTTAATTAACATAAAATAGACCTTATAAACTAAATAGTACTTAATGTGTAAGTAATATATTTTAATAAGGCATATATGCTTCTCTAACAACTGATGCAAACATGACAACTAAAATATGGCTATGAGAGGTATAATGTACATAATATATGAAATGGAATAATAATTCGAAGTTTCATGTAAATATGTATAAATAATGTTCCATTATATAAGTTAACATTAATATTTATGGACTTAATGGGTAATTGGAAAAAATAATTTAATTCGTGCATAATAATATAAAACAACCCTTTTAATAGCAATGTGAAATTAATAGGACTCTAATTTATGATTGTTAATAAATAGAGAATATATAGTAATATAAATGAATATAAATAGCCTAAAACCTAAATGTTTTTAATTCATAATAGTAAACTTAAATTCCCAAATCCAACAACAATATCATGTTCCTTTCAACCCAATTAGTTTGGATGCCAAGTTTGGGATTATTTGGATATCCCTAGCTACTATATTTTAATTGGGAAATAAAATATAAGATAAAATATTAAATATTAAGTAAAATAATATATGACTTCAAAAATAAAAAAAAGTTCATATTCGTATGCCAAATATCTTAATTAGTCTAAGTCAATTTTGTTTCTAATTGGAACCCGATAACTACCTTAAATAGGATAGAGAAGATTAAAGGTCTCAAATGCATGGAAAGTTATATTCCTTAATTTATATATTTTCTTGATTTAGTTGTAGTGTCACATTAATTTTTAGATACCCCACTCCTTTCTATATGTGACTTTAATAGTAGTCATCATATGTCAATTGAATGGTCAACCTCTTTTCTCCTACTTTTGTCGCTTTTTGGGAACCAGATGCAAACTACACTTCTTACCCTCAGATTCTTTCTCTCCTCTCCACTTCCCTCCCTACTTTTCCTCTGATTTTGATTTGCTCACTTTCCTTAACCCCTTATGAACGCAATATATGTATGCCAAGTTTTGTGGCTTCCATGCACATTCACACCCTGAATCTCAGCTTCCCCTATATCTCCCTTGCTCTCCTCATGTTTTCCATCTTCTCGCCACCCGGGGTCATTGGACCTCTGCAAAATGATAATAATACATCTATGCAACCCCCTTCGACAAGTTTCATGGTTTTATCTTCCTTCATTCACCTTGGTGTAATCATCCCTATATTTTCCTAGTGTTGTTTACCCATATGGACTTTTTGTCATACCTAGTGCTTCTACGAGCCCTGCTTGGTTTCTGGATTATCTTCTAAGACTAGGGGAAGCTTCAGAATGGACCTATTTGAGTCATTGCTATAAGTGCATCCCCCTTTTCACTAATCTACTATCATTTTTGAATTCTAATTTCATTTTCTCTTCCCTGACCCATTTTCTCATTAGTTTATCCATCAATGACTACAACTTGATATAGCTTATTGAGTTTCAGTCGTAGTTGTTGTTGTGCTTTCATTTTTTCCAAGTTTCAAGTTTTCCCTCTTGACAAGTAATGGTCAAAACTAATTTGTTTGGCCTCTACTTTCCATGACACTTGTGTTTGGGGTTGTTGTGGTCAGTGATGTTCTAGAAAGAGAAAGGAACCCTCCTCTGACACTTCAAAGCATGGGATCCACCAGTTTGAATCTTAGGTTCGAGCTTCACTCAATGCTTTTCTACCTCACACTGAAGACCAAATGAGGAATTGAAACCTTGAATTTTACGAATATGCCTTTGTTTTGTTTTTATCTTTTGTCACGTTTACATGGGTATCTTCATATTATACCCCGACCTTATTTGTATTTTTGATCCCGATTGATTGTGGGCCTAGGCCAATTGGCCAACGTTGATAAGGCCAACACAACAAGAGTCATTGTGGATACTTTCTCGCTACATGGATTTTTAGTATTGTCTGGTTGGTTAGATATTGTAAAATTCCTTTTAAATAGATATGACATCTTGAAAAATACATAAAAACATGTTTTGAGATCCCAAAATGAAATATATTTTTTGGTATGGTTTTCAAAACATCAATCAGAATCACTGAATAGTCAATTTTTGGGATTTTATACATAAATGTAATTAAGTGCATCATTTTAATTATAATCATAACTAATTGATACAATGTATTAAATTATAAATAGATATGTTTTTGAAATCAAGAGAATGAGATGAATTTATTGTTAGTGTTTTTAGGTGTGATTCTTAATTTTATAGAAAACATGTTTTAGGGTATTGTATAAGTTGAGTGGAAAGGATGAAAACCCTTACGCACATTTAATGCATCTAGGTTTTAAGAACCTTTGAATCTGACCATAGTCGTGATTTGAGTACATAGGTTCTCAACAAAGGTATGTTACATCCATGGTAATTATATTGAGCAATCGACTATGTTTTCTCCCTTTTGAACTTTTGAGACATACCATTCAAAATTTCTTTCTCTCTTTTGTTATGTTATATGATGAAATTGATATTGTTATCTTCTTAATCTTCTGGATATGGTTGTTCATTCTAATTTTTATCTTATTCATTCTATTCAATTTGGTAACCCTAATTTGAAGAATTGAGCTAAATGGAATCTTATTTCTTTGGTGATGGCCTTTTATGGTCTTATTATGATCTCAATTATGGAAATTTAGATTTGGTTACAGATTCGTTGACCCCACTTAATAACATTTAGATGTTCTCATACTTTATTTTATATTGAAAAAACTTACTTCTTGCATCCACATTTTTGCATGGCTTAGACTAATTTTATTTATATTTGTTGTACATGAGTACAACCGTACATAGGACATGCTTTTCCCGCCCCAATTGTGATTTTCCACATTTTGGCTAAATAGTGTTTTTGTCCTACTTTAAATAATTTTAGTCCAGTGTTGTTTACATGCATATTTATGATTGTGATATTTGTTGTGAGATTGTTTAACTTGAGAAATCGTTTAATTATTTATCTTATTTGAATGTTCTCTTCGATATCCATTCAGATGTGAAATAAGGTTTAATATAGTTGGAGTTGACTCATATCTTGATTTAACATGATATGTAATTACTTGTACATTATGCCTTGTACAAATGCATACGTTTAATAGACATGATAAAATAACCACTTGTGTTTAATAAAATATCTTCAAAATTCTTTTCTATATTTTTCTTGATCTCTAAAACACTAGATAGAAAGTTACATACACAAAATAGAACTATTGTCGTCATCAAAAGGTAAAGTGTACAAATATCCAATCTAGCCAACATATTCCTCAACTTGAGTAAGGAGTCGATCCCCTATCGGGTCCCACTGCTTACAAGGTTTGTCGAGTATAACTTGTTCTCTATCTGGGACATGTGTATATGAGTTAATATCCAATAACATGACTAAAGAGACATATTTATTACTCAACATATGGTGTGTTTCTAAAACTCAGACATGTAAAGTGGTAAAAAGATGGTTCCAAAGGGGAGAGTGAGAGTCAACACTTCAACTGCTAAGTATCTAAGGTGCTTTATGTCCCCAAAAATAGTGTCAAAAAGCTTGGTGCATTTTTCCACCTTAGGGCTACAAACTAACCAATTGAGTTTGATTAGATGTGACCCTAATGGGTTTTGAACACAACAAGGATCATCCAAAATTGTAAAGGGGTTAAGCTTACACATGCACTTAGACTAATACACTAACCCACAATCACACGGGGTCATATTATAGTATCGGCAAGCGGTAAGAATAAGGTTGATCCACAGGGAGAAAAGGGGACACTAGAGTTAGGTTAGTTTTGGCTAAGTTCCTACTGTGGAGTCTAGGTTTGAAGGGTTTGATGTTTGTTTGTTGATTACACTAATGGTGAATAAGCAAGTAAAGGAGAACAAACAAGAATCAAAACCTAAATTACCCTAGGCAATTAATTCTACTGAGCAAGGAAACACAAGCTAAGTAAGAAAAGAGCAAACTACACCAAGAAAAGCAAGAAGAGGTTTGTACTACACTAAGCTATCAAACTAAGTACAAGATCAATTGAAGATCTAAACTACCAAGAATTAGGAAAGAACAAGGCAATCAAATAACTAAACAAGTAAAGAACTAGTTAAGCTAACACTTGCTAAGCATGAAGGCAATTAGGGTTTTAATGCAATAAAGCTTAGTGTAGGTTGTTTGGGGATGCACTTATCAATTGGGTTGGGATGATAACATGTAAGAATCATTCTTTCATTTACATTACCAAACCAAACAACAAGCTAGAGGCTAATGAATTACCCTAAACTACTAACGGGCCATGGGTAAGGTAGAGGGAAAGTAGACCCTAACACTTCCTACTTACCCTTACGAGGCTCAATTGGGTTAGGGTTTAGGTAGAATTCTATTAGGGTCTATTCACCTCTAGGTTTCTAGTATAGAAAGTTTTAGAGTAATTAAGGGTCGACGGTAGTAATGTAAGGTGGAAGTGAGGTTTTAGACCTCACATCACCCACATTCTAACCTTGAGAAGGATCCAAGCTAATTGCACTAAATGCTCCTATACTAGCTACTGAGATCTCTCACCTAGGTGTAGGAGAATTTATTAAGATGTAGTAAGGTGAATATCTAACTAGGGGCCAATTAATTGGACTTAGGAGCAATTCACAAATTAACCACATCTAAGAAATGTTTCTAGAATCCCAAGTGATTTGAAGTACAAAGAACAAAGTAATTCATGAGGAATAAGATATAAGTAGAACATAATCATTAGCAAACAAAATCACAATGTTTACATGTCATTTCCCCAAAACAAGGTATCAAAGTAACGTTTTGAGCCCCATACAACCCACCTAAGGGGCCTAGCTACTCATGGAAATCGAAAATACAAAAAGAAAGGAAGAAAAATGAGTAGAGGAGTGGAAAGCCATGGTAGCTCAGTGGAGACTCCTCCTTCCCACCTCCTAGTAACAATATCTTGAGCTTCTCCTTCCCCCAAGATGGAATGGCATGGATATGTGGTGGAAAGTGGCCAAAAACCCTAAAATAGGTGTTTTGGGGGTAGGTGTTTTTGGGGTGGAAGATGATGGAATCGAGGAGTAATGAGTTAGAAATGGATGGGAGGGAAAAATGGGGAGGCCAAAGTGGTTGTAGGGTAGCTAACCTTGGGCTCCAACTTCCACCTAAGTATAGATAGGTGGTGAAGAAGCATTCGGTTGAGTGGGGGTAAAATGATAAGTGCAGTGCAAAAGTGTTTCTAGGTTTGTATGTAGCATGGCCATGCTGGGAAGTGCGACCGTGGTGGGTAGGGGTGAACACGCCCGTGGTGGAGGAGAATGGTCAAGGTGAAATTTGGCAAAATTTACAAGAGACTTAGGGGGGTTTGAGTGGTTGGTGGTGTGTCCATGGTGAGGCACTAGTAGCATGGATGTGGTGGTCACCACGGCCATTTTGGCTTAGGAAGGCTCTGCCTATTTTCTAGAATATGGTTGTTCTGACTTCTCAGCAACATGGTCGTGCTACACTGCATGGTTGTTTTGGGTCATGTGAGCACAGTCGTGTTGTGCTACACAGCCGTTCTACTAAACTTGAATCTTCATTGCTTGACTATGTGGATTTTCTTGGGCCAGCACGACCGTTTTGTTGTACCACGGTCGTGTTAGCTTCTTCATCGGCACTTAGAGCTTGTACTTTAAATTTCCTTGGTCTTGTTTGCTTCAATTGACCCTTGGCCACTAGGGGTAGATTGAGGGAGCCTTGGAGTTCACTTTGGGTCTCTTTAAGGGTAGAGAAACCCTAGGATCATTTTCTCTCTCTTCCATCCAAGCATGGTCCAAGTACTTAAAAAACATGCAAATAATGTCCATAAGTGCATTTTACATAAATATTTATATTGAGGGGAATAACATGTATTATAGCATATATAGATGTTATTAAAGTGAAATAAGACACAAGTTGATCCCTAAAATTGGGTTGCGTCAACATGCACACTAGTCTTATGTATTATGTTTATCCTATAATATCCACAGTAATAACTGAATGAGGACATAACCAGAATTTAATACTCTTAAGTCTTATCTATGATCTCATGTTTAGATCCTTAACCCAAATAATATGTCATTGATACTAAACATTCTGAAAATATTATTACGTTTATGCATTATCTCAAAATTGAAACAAAAATAATAAGTGGAATAAATCATATACAACATCATCACATCATGGGTCATAAGGCTTACAAACAACATGTATGACAAATAGAGTTGTTGCTTTCTTAAAGTTATCATATATGTAAAGAAAAGAAGTGGTAGATGAATCTTAGGAGAGATGTTAATTGATAATATGAAGGAAATCACCCTTAGAGAAAAACACTATTCTTAATGGGAGGTGTTGTCACATCTATAACTCTCACCCATGGCTATGATTTGAGCCATATCATAGTAGCAACAGGGTCAACACTTGTAGATTTCAATTCTCTAGAAATAACTCAAATCATTTCAATGGTGGATGGAAAAGTCCTTTACCACTTTGATTTTGAATAGGCAAGGTCCTTTACCACTTTGATTCAGAATAGTCAACATTCACCCTAAGATGACATACCATGCTATCGCCTTATTAGAGCATCATGGACCTCAAGAAGACTTATTGGAAGTCATTTTTAAAGCATGAGAATTACAAGACTAGAGATATCATTTCAAAATAGGAGATTCCAACACTGGGAGAATCCAATGCAAAACAAGAGAAATAGTAGAGCACAACACACTAAATGAGGATGCACAAGAGATGGACATTGTGCAGCCAACCTCCAACCAATGCATATGATATGTCTTCCAATATGACATAATTGGAGGGGATTTGGAGTGCACAACATCAATGTGGTTCGACCAAAAGCATATGTACCATCAAATAAACCATGTGTACTCATATCAACATGTGTAAAGGTATCTGTAGTAGATGGATGACTACTAGGATAGCTTGTAGGGATACCCCCCATACATACCCACCTCCACATGCATAATATTGTGGCAACTACTACTAGTACCCACCACCACCTCATGGAGGCACCAGTGAAGATAAATCAATGTAAAAGGATGATTGCCCTATTATTCAAAGCCCAATTTCATGTTGAGTACAACACGGTTCCAAAGCTTGAGTTGGTAGGGTAGTGTGCCCTTCTAAAGTTATTCCTTTGTTCTTATTTTAGTATTTTATCAAATATGTTTCTAATGATTGTTTGATTTCCCCATCTGTATCCATTTTATTATGTGTCTTGATTACACCATTATTTATCCTAAATTGATAGAAATTCGTGGGAAATGATGGAAGTGTTTGGAAAATGTAATATAATTTATTATTGAATGATAGAAGAAATGAAACCATTTGCTAAAAAGTATGACGTGAAATTTTTTGAAAAGTATAACATGACGTAATGATCTGAAATTAAGTCATCTTAATTTTATCTCATTACCATTGGGTTACATTTCAATTTAATTTATTATGTTGTCCTACATTCCAATGAAATCTTATGATTTATAAGAATTACAGTATGACATTATATGATGAAAATTTCCTTATTATTAATAAGATACCTAATGTCATAAAGAGATAGCAAAATCTCACTTAGAAAGGTGTTGTGAACCTTCCTTGAGGATGGTTTAGAAGGGTAAATGGGTATTTCTTGTTGTGAATTACATCCATGAGATGAAGACCTACAAAATATTAGATCATGAGGACTAGTCTTTAGAGAGCTAGGAGAGCACATAGGAAATAGATATGCGTCAACTCTCTTAGTGTAAAATGATAAAGAAAATAATATAGGATAGAAACCCCAATCCTAGGAAATGTGAAATGACATGAATAATTTGGAATGTAATATGAAATATGACTTAAGGTATGACCATTCCTTGTACCAAGGTGTGGGAATGAGAATCTATAGATGAGATGCAATCCTACCTAACCATATTATCAACATGGACTAAGTGAGTTGTCTTAGGGTGTTTGACTAAGCCTTAAGGCATGGGAAACAAGTCAAGAATGTGACTATGTGTTCAGTTATTACACTATCGACTTTCAATCATATAAATGATATTTTACTCAACCAACCAATTCCCACAAGTATACGAGAGTAGTTGTAGTTGAGATCAAACACAAGGAGCTTTAACAATCAATTAAACACTAGAGTGCTAAGTTTCAACAATCTAGATCTTTTTCAAAGAAATCTTTGGTTGATTAAACTAAAATTTCAGAATTAGACTAAACAGTAAAAGAATGACTTAAAAGGGTTTGATTTTAGATTTAAGACAGTCTTGGACTTAGGATTTCACCAGACCATCATAATATGAAGTAGAAACAAGAAATTTAAACATACAAAACACTTGGTAAAGGAGAGTTTATGTTATACTACACCTCTCAGTGTGAATATATTGATCCTAACTCAATACAACACTCTAGTGTATGTATTTCATTTGGGATCACAAACCTACTCCTCAAATCCATAATTTCCACTCTCGTGGAAAAGGAGGAGTTGCCTAGAGAGTACCTCCTTACTCTCCTACTTATCTTCTCAGATCAAGCAAGAAAGCATAAAACATGCATACATCGTGGCCAGCCATACATGCAAGAAGCAAGAAATCGATACTCAAAGGGTAGAAAAGCAAGCATTTAGTATTTATTATGAAATTACCATGTTCCAGACATGTTATGACATGGGAGTTACTCTCCCATGCCCAAGAAAAAGAGACTACTCGTCCATGATGAGTACAGTAGAAATGATATAGAATTTTTAGAGAAGGAAAAGCTAAGAGAACTAAAGGTGTAACCCAAGAAGAGTAGAATTCCAGCTTGAGGATGAAATTCCACTAATAAAGCTACTCCAAACTAGACAAACTTCCCTTCCGAGAAGCTTGGTGTAGATAAGAAGTTATGTTGCACCTTCAAAGAAGAAAATGGAGAAGAAAAGAAGTAGAATGGAGATTCTTTGGCAAGAAACTACCTTCTTCCACCCAAAATCACCCTCCTTTGATCTAGACCTCCTATGGGATGAAAGATATTTGAAATATGACCAGTCATAACTGCTCCCTTAGTTGGTTCTCCCTTTAAAAATGGGAGACGTCATTTTTCAGATTTTCTGAAACTGACAGAGACTTGACATGTTTTCCTTCGAACACGTCGTGTTCTGGCCTCTGATAGTTGATCCAGTCAACTTTGAAATCCCAGATACACATCGTGTCTGTGGTGAAAACATCATGTTTTCCTTTTCTCGACACTTTTTGGGATCCCACGCGTCGTGTTTTCCATTTCTCGGTACTTTCTGGGATCACACACCTCATGTTCCAAAAGGAGATATGACGTGTCTTTTTCCCTTTCAGCTGGATGCATGGCTAACTAGGATCGCACACATCGTGTCTTAATTAAGGCACGTCGTGTATGATGTTGTTTCAATAGAAATAAGATTCTGAGTTGTCTACAAAGCGTGGAGAGACTCCAATGATGTTGGAGTTGAGTTGGGTTAGCTCTAATTTGACCCTTTTTAAGCGTATTTGTGGAAACATGTAAGAAATTGATGTGAAATGCACACAATAAATCCCCCTATGCTTAAACCATTTCTTGCCCTCAAGAAAAAAGAACATAGAAATGCACATGAAAGAATTTTTAAGCTCATGTATAGATAAGTTGAAAGAAAAGTATGCAATTCTCAGTCAACAATGATCAATGGTTTATACTCATGGACATCAACTCAACTTAAACATCAATGAAAAAGATTATTAAGTTCAACAAGGGTGGTTTCAATTTAATGAATCAATCAACTCAACAACATTAAATATAATTTGGATAACCAAGCCAAACAATTAGTAGACGCACAACACTATTTCTCAGCTATTAAGGATACAAATGACGAAGTCTTAGCTAATCATTAACATAATTAGTTGTACTCCACTTTAGAAATGATATGGAAAATGGATTATGGGTTCCGACACTCGGCTACTAATGTAGGCTTATGCTCATGTAGAGTCTTGGTTGGCATATTTTACCCTCTTTCTAAGACATACCACCTAACCATCGTGGCTAGATCGGACTTACACTAGGCTAGCAAGATATGTGGGAAGTTTAGCCATATTTTATGGGGTACGAGGGTGAAATGATATAAAAGAGATTTAATTATTTTCCACAACTTGGGAGAGTCAACTAAATAGCAACATTAGCTAGATTTCATCCATTTGTTTTGAAAAAAAATCCACTGAAAGAAAGGTTGAAAAATGCACTAAGAGTTTGGTAAGGGGTATCCCATATTTCAAATGATGTTGTGATGTTAATTTACTCACTAAAAAGAAACCGTTACATGTTTTACACAATCAATGAAGAAAAAGTTGAGTGTTCAAGTTACAAGTATAAACCAGAAATAAACACGTGTTGGAGGCCAAAGAATTTCAAACAATCCATGCATGTTCTTTAGGATTCTTTCAATGACAGATTAAGGTGCAAAAGGACAAGATGCTTCAAACTTGGTAGAAAAATTAGTTCATTACATCAAGATAGCCTCACATCAGACATAATTGTTGCCACGAAAGAAAAACAAAGAGCAAGATGAAAATAGAAAAGACATGACAACATGAAAAACATGAAAAACATTAAATATAAACTACATTATCGGCCAGTTGCATCCCCCTAATCTTGAAATTTGCAGTGTCCTCACTGTATCAATAAAACTTATGAACGAAACAATCGGGTACATGTCATGGGGTGGGGCATCAGTGGGATGGGCCAAGGCCCATGTGATCAGAGGGGAAGAACTGGCTGGCGAGATCATCATCATCTGGAATATCAACCAGCATGGGGTGGGTCATATCCATTCGGTGAACCATATCATTCATAGAAGAAAATTGTTGATTCATCAGATCCATGTGGTTGTTTATGTGGTCAAATCATTGTTGCACATAGCTATATAGATGCATGTCATCAGGCATGGCCCAGGAGTACTCTGTCAGTGTGTTGGTGGAAGGAGGTAGTGGAGTAATAGGGGGTGCCTCAGTGTCATTAGTAGCTCTAGCTGCATCAACGTCTTCTTCAGTGTCCAGGATGACTTTCCAGTTATCTTTGTTCTCCAATGTGATATGCTCAGGATCTGGAATGTCAATGTATTGATCGTCATCAAAGAATTGCCAAAATTTGGTATCACTGTTGGCAACCCTTGAGATCAACCCTACAGAAAGAAGGTATTGAATGTCTACTAGGTTTCTACCTTGTGCAGCCTCAAGACCTGTCAGATCATCATCTAACTTCTATGCTATTCAAATTGATCAAACCACCACACATTATGTTGTCAGCGTCCCTCTTTTTCACTTTCTTAATGTCTAGGAAATGCGTGAGGATATAGTAAGCAGCATTGATCTGATAGTCATACATCATTCCCTACAAAAAGAAACAATCTTATTTTCCAACAACCCCTTGAGTTTCTTTCTTAGCAAATACTATGGTACTAAGAAGGCAGTGCATGTACTGAAAAATAGGGTTGTGAATAGAGGATGCCCTAGCTTGCTTAGCTTCATGGTGTTCCTCATCTGATATCTCAAACCAGAATTTGCCACTGTGAAAAGTAGGCAGATAACTAATTGCCCCATCGTAGTGGCAATCCAAAATCTCACAGAAACGCCTGAAGGTAAGCTTAAAACTACGACCCAAAAGATGAAAATGGATAATTCCATAAGGTTCCAACTTCTTTTGTGGGTCTTGTTCTGTAGTGAGCATCGTCAAAAACTCATAAACTAAATGGGGAAAGTGTTTGATACCGTGCAACATATGTAGCTTAGCCCCAAATCTTGCAGGCACATGAAGACCTCATCCTTGAAGCTGAGCATTGTGAGAGTCTTCTCACAAGAAAATCACAAAGGAAGAGCCCTCCTTGCTATGAGAAATTGGTACGTTGGGTCTTCCTCATGAGTGACCCACAATTGGGTTGGGGAGATGTATGTCAGTGCGGAGGAGGAGCTAGCACCATGCTTGCAATTGGAGGTTTGCTTAACAGGTGCGATTGTTGGTGACGGGCTAAGACACGGTGTGTTTGAAAAGGGACACGACATGGGAGGTTGTAGAAACTCTGACCGAATTAGTGAAGCACACGGTGTGTGCTTTGCTAGACACATCGTGTACCTAGAGAAATTATGTAGGTTGAAGTTGGGGACGGCGGCTTTTGGAGAAGATGAAGATGGAGGTTGAGCTATACGGCGTGGCTCGGTGTTGACGACGAATATGTGGTTGCAGCTTACAAGAGATGACTTGGTGACATCTTGAATGGTGGAGAATGGCGGTGTGGCTTGGAGATGCACCTCGTGTGGTGGTGGTGTGAGTAAGGCATCCACTGCATTGAGCTTGGAGAAGAACATGGTAGCGGCGCAACAAGGATGACAGCGGTTAGCTACTAGTCAAAGAAGACACGTCCAATGACACGACGACGGTGCTGCAAGGTGTGCTAAGGCACATTGCGGCTAGGGAGCAAGGGGATAAGGGCACTAGGGCACACAGAGGCTGCTCAAATCTCACGCGGCTCGAAAGAGAGGTGTGAGAAAGAGAGGTGGCTCGGGTTTAGGTTAAAAACCCATATTCTTATCAAAAGACACGGCGTGTCTTTTAAAAGACATGGTGTGTTTCCTAACAGAACTTCCTTTGTATGTTACAAGACATGTCGTGTTCCACAAAGTACATTTTGTGTCTGAATCTAGAAATTCAAATTGTACCCCTTTCACTGACAACTACATGACGTTTTCAAATAAAGACACAACGTGTTATTTTCCAAATAATTTATGCTTCTCGTTGTTGCTGAAGTACACACCATATCTAAATGAGGACACAGTGTGTTCTTTTCCAGATCGAGTAATACCTTAAATCTACTGGATAATGACACGGCATGTTCTTTTCTGATGTGTTGTGTACTTGGAGATATGGATCGGATGTTGTGTTTCTGGGAGCATCGACACGCCATGTCTAATAAAGGCACATCATGTCTTCTGTTGTTTCTGTCGAAAATAGCTTCTCATCAGTAAAGAAATAGTGATAGATATTGTCTAAGTTATTACATTCATCCATGACAAGCTTATTTATGAAACTAAAAAGCATTCTTGACTCAAATAACAAAAAAGAAATCTTTCCTAATATGGGTTCAACTCCCAGGAGGTCCTCCATTTAGAGTCTGGAGTGAGACTCTTCATTTTTTTCATCAAGCATCTTGAAGGGAGTAAGAGTATCCCTTTCCAACTTCATATTCAGATGTATATAGCTTGCAACATTGTCCATTGAGCTTTAAAAACACCATCTTTGCCTTGTAGTTCAACAACTCCATATGGGAATATCTTCATTACAAGAAATGGACCGGACCACTTGGATCTTAATTTTCCAAGAAATAAATTTAGCTTGGAGTTGAATAGCAGTACTTTGTCTCCTTCCTTGAAATCTTTCATGTGGATTCTCTTGTCATGCCAAGCCTTTGTTATTTCATTGTAGAGATTTTCATTCTCATATGCATCTATCCGGAGTTCCTCTAGCTCTTGCAGTTGCAATAGACATTTCTCACTAGCCTTCTTCATGTCAAAGTTTAGGAATTTGATAGCCCATATAGCATGATATTCTAGCTCTAGTGGAAGATGACAAGATTTACCATATACTAGCTTGAATGGAGTTGTGCCTATGATATTTTTGTAAGTTTTTCGATATGCTCACAATCCTTCCTTGAGCTAAACACATTCTTTTCTAGAATGTTTTTCAGTTGTCGATTGGAGACTTCTACTTTCCCAGAAGTTTGAGGATGGTAGGGCGTAGAGACTTTATGGGTGACTCCATACTTGGATAGAAGATTGTTGAACTGTTTCTCAACAAAATGTGTGCCTCCATCAGAAATCACAGCTCTAGGAACTCCAAATCGGGGAAAATGATTTTTTTGAATAGCTTGATTACAGATTTTGCATCTGGTGCTTGTGTTGGGATGGTGTCAACCCATTTAGAAATGTAATCACAAGAAACTAAGATATATTGATATCCACAAGAAGATGGGAAAGGTCCCATGTAATCAACTCCCCACATATCAAATACCTCAATCTCCAGGATGGAGTTAAGAGGCATATCATCGCGCCTTAATATTCCTCCAGCCCTTTGGAATATATCACATGCCTTGACAAAATGGTTGACATCTTTAAATAATATTGGCCAATAGAAATTGTCTTGGAGAATCTTTGTTGCAGTCTTCTCTCCTCCAAAATGACCTCCTAAGGGGAAGCATGACATTCAGAAATGATTGTGGCAATTTCCTCTTCAGCAACACACCTCCAAATGAGGCCATCACTCCCATGTTTGAACAATAAAGGATCGTCCCAACAGTAGAACTTTACATCATGGAAAAAATTCTTCTTCTGTTGATATGTCAAGTTTGGGGGCATTTGTCTTGTGGCAAGAAAATTCGCAATGTCTGCAAACCATGGTGCTTGTGTGGTTGATAAGGCATAGAGTTTCTCAATCGAAAATTGTTCCTCAATAGGAAATAAATCTCTAGCATCTATAGTCAACCTAGATATATGATCAACAACATAGTTCTTTGTCCCCTTCTTCTGCCGGATCTCAAGATCAAACTCTTAAAGAAGCAATATCCAGCGGATGAGATGAGGTTTGGCATCTTTGTTGTTAAGCAAATACTTAATGGCAACATGATCTCTATACACAATTACTTTGGATCCTACCAAATATTGTTTGAATTTGTCAAAGGTGTACACTATAGAAAGCATCTCCTTCTCAGTGATTGTATAATTGATTTGTTTCAAGCCATGACCAGGTCACAACCTCCCCTTCAAGCCATGACCAGGTGTCCTCCAGGCACCCTGATCCTTGCTGATTGTAGGTCAGATCTAGGTCATTCAAAGCTTGACTCATTTGATCCTCGAAATAGTCATTGTGGTCGTTCATGTCAGTACATCAATGATACAATATTATAATTGACAACCACTATCAACAAGTTTTGACTTTTGATCCTTGACTAAGAAAATTGCTTAATTATAAATGGGAAAATTCCTGCCTTAATTGCTTTGAGTTAACCAAAATGAAATGAGAAATGAGTAAAGAACCCCAACCAACAATGATAAAGTAAAAGCTAAAAATAAAGGATATACACCCTAAAGAGTGATTTGACATGAGTAAACAAGAGACACGGCTCAATAGTTGAACTTTAGAAGAATCACTTCTTTGTGTTGATCTCTAATTTTGGGTTCAACAAAAGATCTTTAGCATCCAAGAACACCCAATTTGATGGATTGGTAATCGTATGAGCAATTTCCCTAGATGCCTCAATCTTTCTCATTGTGATAAATGTAGGATTGTTGGAAATTTCTTGGCCAATCATCTGTGAACTCTTAGCTTCTCCCTACGCTCTAATGATTCCACTCTTTTTGTCTTGTTTATCTTTTTCTACTATAAAATTATCTCACTTAGTCTCTCGTGCAGCAACCTATTTAGCTTCAATGGCAGCTGTGAATTCCTTGCCAAATTCAAAGTTATAATCGAGTCATCCTCTAGTGTGATGTTGAAGCTTGATTCTTCTTCAGTCAGTAATTTTTGTATTTCTCTACTCACAAAATCTTTATGTGTGATTAGATGACTTGCATTATATTGTTCAACGACAACCTTCAAGGTTTCATGAATTGTTGAAGTTAAAACACTCTCATTGTAGTTCTCTCCCAATGTCCAATATATATTAAGCAGCTGCTTAGGCTCAGGCTGCATCAGAACCCAACTAGTAGTGTAGTGCAACGTCACAAGTAGATATCTAAAGTTGTATTCTAGTGTGTGGAAATTCGAATAAAATTACCTGTGTAATACAAATAAATGAGGTCAGCAAACAAACTTACACGAATCTTAGTTTTCAATGTAAAACTTCAAAATGATTGTTGCCTCTATGTTAAGACCCTGTGGAGTCCATGGGAACTCTTACTATGAGTTTTTTAGTGAATTCTCACCTAAAACAAGATGAAGTAATGTAAATTATGTGTGCATAAACCAACCCATTGTTGATTTAGCCTTGTTACATTCTTATACCTTTTCTTTTGACTTATTCACACTTAGTCTTTTCAAATAGAGGCATTGGTTGTATCATCTTTGTTATGTACAAAATAAAATAAAAAACCATTTTCTGTCTCATCGATACCAGTTTCTGATTCAACCACAATGAAGACCATGGAATCATCCCCTTAGCATGGAAAGGCTCATATGAAACCTCATTGACTCTAAGGTCTCAGTTGCACTAATTAAATTTTTCGATAAAGAATATTTAGTCAGAACTGAAACCCCTTCGACTTTGAGGCGCAGGCTCATCATGAAACCTATTTGACTTTGAGTCTTTGATTTCTTGTTACAAATTTAGAGGACCTCCATGTATGTGGTCCATAATCCATTGTAGAGGTTTAAAAATCCTTCATGGTGGTATAAAATAATTTGATACTTAATCAAAATCATGTCACTCATAATTAACTCAACTTTGAAGACCAAAAGATTATTTTTATGGAACACATACATTTCCTTGGTGCCGATGTACATTGTCGAAAATGAGTACAAGATGAAAGACTTGGATCTACATTGTGAATGAAAACACCTGCATATAGAAGAAGTTGAGTCTGAGAAAGTGGACATGTCTCCCTATAGTACTGCAGTTTTGGATGAAGGCAAAATTTTTGTGGCTAGTATCATCATAGAAAACCAGACAAAAGATTTCCTTAAAAACCCCATTTTCTTATCTAGTCCCTCTTCCATGTATGGTACCCTACCATGGATGGCAATTTCATAGTAAACTCAGGCTACTAGATGGAATTTTCTTGGCATGGAAGTGACTACCCAAACCTAAATAACCAACTACAAGGTGATCTCGAGAACCCCATTTGGTAATCCACCCTTCATCCGGAGTTAAGATATTTTCTATGGAAATGTTTCTCCAACCAATTTCCCATGAAGAGTAATCTAAATGCCAGACATGCCTGTCCTTTAGATTTATGAACCATATGAAATAAGAAGTCAAAGACCACATCCCACGCCCTACCACAATGTATACACACTTCAGCAATTTGTTCCTACTCCCCTATACAAACTATCCTCAGTGGTGCCCCCTGTTATAACTATACATCCTTCATGAGCTAGATCATTATAAAATGTGATGAGGGCATTGTTATCTCCTATGCAACCAATTACCTTTCTTTTGGGATCAGCAGGAATGCAATGATATTCACAGAAGGACTGTCCGACACTAATCACAATACACATGCTGCAACATTAGGCACACAACTACTCAGATGGTCGGATTTAGAACAGAGCTAAGGCTAGCTTCTCCATATATACCCAGTTTCCCCCTAATGGGCACCACTTTATGAGGGTTACACAAAAACTAATGTTAATTCTATCTTTCTAGATGATAACGAGATCAATGTGTCTGCAAAATTCAAGATTGACTCAAGAATCACTACCTTAAGGGCATCCAAAACTACTGACCTTTGACGTCCTTTCACAACTAAAGTTTGAGGGGTCCTATTTGGTTTTCAGATTGCTCAAGAAAAGGGATTAAATTTAATTGAAGTTGAGATGGATGCTCTTAAAGTATAATTCAAGACATGAAGATTGAGTATGAAGGTTATTTTTCCACCATGTTGAAGCTACTAAAAACATATCCACCTAGCACATCATGTTTCATAAAGAATGTAACACAAGTGATTGAATAGAGGACCCATTAAGATTTTAGATCAATTGATCAAGCTTGACTTGACTTAAACATATATATTGGTTAAAAACATAATACATATACTCTATATTGCTTCCAATATCAATCCTTCTAGAACTACCAACATATTTTTGTATTGTAGTCATCATTACATATGTTTGGTAGGCTTCTACTCCAAGTCAAGAACATGGGAATTTAAGCTATTTTTCATTGGATTTAGTCACCTTTGGCAAACTAATGTTCTCTATACATATTGAATCACAACCACAAATGAAAATACACCTCTTTCGAAAATTGATACCCAAACAAGAAAAAAATATGTCAATATTAATAGTGAAATTGACTATGAAAGGAGAAGGTAGAAGTCTCACTTATGTATTAATGTGTCAGATAAATGTGACACATGCTAAATATACTGACCAAGGTAATGTCCTCTTCATCATTCTTGTCTTGACCAAAATGTTGAAATTTCACCAATGTATCATAATACTACATTACTAGGATTTCCTAAATTGTGAAAAAGTATATCAGTGCACATAGATATAACTTGTCTCTCAAGATACAATATCCAATTTAGTTACACACATACCTTCTCACACAAAACTTGGAAATCTATTAGGGTTGTCACTATATGGAGATCACAGTTCCGGGGCATTGTTAATCACAATTGCAGTCTGCATACCAAACATATCCGTGGACTTATTGAGCAGCTCTCTAGTGGCTACAGATTCTACCATGTTGATAGGATCAACATTCCAGAGCTAAGCAAATTAACATCCAAGAGAATCCAAGTTTTAGTGAATTTCAATTGTGGAATAAAAAAGATTATATGGTTATAGTATTATAATGTTAACTTTTGGTTCAGACTTTCTATATGGTTATATATTACCATCCAGCAAGATATGTCAATATCTTAATTTCAATACTCTTCAAATAATAAAGTGAATTCAAAATCTGAGATATGTGAACATTACAACATCATAAGACAAAACTATTTCAATATTTATTGCCAATACTCATGGAGAAATGTATATGTACATGGATTATCAAAGTATATTGTAGTATATAATGTATAATATGATCGGTATTATACTTTATTGATTTTCTACTTATTTATATATTTAATTTTTCATTGTAGTTACTTAAGTATACTTATTTAACTTATTTATTATTAATTTTTTTAAATCTTTCCGCTTGATGAACAATTTCTACTAATTTTTATATTTAATTTACTAATGAGTTTACTTACATTTATCTAGGGAAGTATGATCGATAAAAGATGGATTATTGAGGAAGACAGGACTAGCACAAAGTACTTAACTGGGGTAGTCAAATTCATAGAGGACACTTTCAATAAATTTAGTAGGAATGAGACTATTTTATGCCCTTGTAAAAAGTGTCTAAATACACAAAGAAATAACCGCCAAGTGACAACCGAGCACCTGCTATGGAATGGCTTTTTCATCAGCTATACTGATTGGATTTTTCATGGTGAGGCTTCTTCTGATGTCAAGGAAGATTCGTCTATGCAAGACAACATGCCATTTGATTATATGAGAGACATGTTGCACGATGCATATGGAGTTCAAAATTTTCGAGAAACTATGGACATTGACGACAATGATGTATTTGTATTTATTGATGATGAAGAAGTTGGGAAATTCTATGAATTGTTAGAGACTAGCTATTTCACAAGAGTTGTATCCTGGAAATAAGAAGTATTCGAAGTTGTATACTATTGTGAGGTTGTTCCATATAAAATGTAGCAATCTTTGGAGCAATAAATCATATTGAGATGCTCAAACTTTTGAAGGATTTGCTTCCTGAGGGTGACATGATGCCTGGCTCATACTATGAAGTAAGAAAAATAATTAGGGACCTTGGTCTTGACTACGAAAAAATTGATGCATGTATAAATGATTGCATTTTGTATTACAATGAGTTTGCAGATAATAATTCATGCCCACGTTGTAATGCTTCTAGATATAAAGAAATTGAAAGTGATGTAGAAGGTACACAAAAATGCTTCTAGAACATAAGACGCCTTATATCGTGCTGCGGAAGGGTAAGAGGTGAGCTGGGTGGGCCAGTGTGGTGTGATGTCTTTGTTATGGTTTTCTTTGATGTTATGACCTGCTTTTCTAGCAGGAGATGCATGCGTTGGTTTATTTGTGCCCACACGAGGGGAGTGGGGTGAATAGATGGTCCCCTGGCTTAATAAAAAAAAAGGGTACACAAAGTATGGGAATGAAAAAGAAAAGAGTTCCTTGTAAAGTTATGCACTACTTTCCCTTGAATCCTAGGTTGAAGAGATTGTTTATGTCCACTAGAGTCTCACCACTAATGTAGTGGCACAATGAAAGTCGCACCAAGGATAGAGTTTTAAGACATCAAGCAAATTCACCCGCATGGAAGACATTTGATAACATGCATGCTGATTTTACATCTAACTCTCGTAATGTGTGGTTTGGTTTAGCATCTGACGGATTTAATCCCTTTGGAATGATGAGTCAATCATACAATATTTGGCTAGTCATATTGATTTTATACAATTTGCCACCGTGGTTATGCATGAAGAAACCTAATTTTATCCTTTCTATGATTATTCTCGGTCCAACTCAATCGAGAATGAAGATAGATATCTACCTACAACCTTTGACTGAAGTGTTGAAAGAACTATGGGAAGTTGGTGTTGATACCTAGGATATTGATCATAAAGTTGTATTCAAATTGTGTGCCGCCTTACTATGGATGATAAATGACTTCCCTGTCTATGGTTATTTATTTGGTTGGAAAACTAGTGGGTATAATGTATGCCCTGTTTGTAATAAGGACACATGGTCTTTTAGACTACCACATAGTAGGAAACAATATTTCATGGGCCAAAGGAGGTTCCTTCTGATGGATCATAAATTCCATAGGGATATGTCATCATTTGATGGAAAATAAGAATTAAGAACTTCTCAAAAGATGTTGCCTGGAAATCAAGTTTTAGTTCAAACCAGAGATGCAGACAATATGCCTTACAATTGGAAAAAACAAAGCATTATCTTTGAGTTGTCGTACTAGAAGTACAACCTTATTCATCACAAGTGAGAGTTTGATTCACAAGTTACTTGGGATGCATAAGTCAAAGGATAATGAAAACTCTCACTATGACCTTTTTGAGATGGGAATAAGACCTAGACTGCACATTATTAAGAATAGAAGTAAGAATATTATTCCACCTCCTTGTTTTACTTTGAAAAGGAGGAAAAAGAACTATTCTATAAGCTTTTGAAGCCTATACGGTTTCCAGATGGTTATTCCTCCAATATCTCGTGAAATGCACGCATCAAAGAAAGAAAATTTTGGCATTAAAGAGTCACAACTACCATATATTAATGCAACAATTTATGCCATTAGCTTTAGGGGTAGTGTTGCCGAGCAAGAATGTTATAACTATGGTAACTGGGTTGTCTAGGTTTCTCAAAGACATATGCTCAAAAGAGATAAATCTATTTGCTATTGAGAAGCTAAAATCTAGAATTGTAGTGACTCTGTGCAACATGGAGAAGATTTTCCCACCCTCATTTTTTGACATAATGGATCATGTGGTCATTCATCTTCCACGAGAAGCTAAGATAGTTGGACCACTATTTTATCGTTGAATGTATCTGGTGGAAAGGTAGTATGTGTTTACTATTTGTTTCACTAAAATTTTATCAAATGTATTTTTTTATTTTAAACAAATTCTATTTATCATTGTAGATACTTTAAAACTTTGAAAGAATATGTGAGGAATAAAGTTGCTATAGAAGCTTCCATAGTAGAATGTTACATGGCAGATGAATGTTTAACATTTTGTTCAAGGTATCTCTCTAGGATAGAGACAAGGTTCACAAAATTGTCTAGAAATGATGTTGAAGATGATGATATTGTTACTGATGATGATTGGTCTATATTTTCACACAAAGGGCGTCGAATAGGAAAGAATATTCCTATTTCTCTTGAAGATGTGATGCTGAAAACTACACATCATATTTTATCCAATTGTATTGCAGTTGAACCATTCATGGAGTGAGTTCATTACATTCTTAAGAAATATGCATGCTCACATTAATGTAATGCATATTTCTTAGATGTATGTACACATGACTTGTGTACTTGTTAGCAGGGTGCACATTTGCCACGTGAAGAAAATGAATCCAAGTGCAAGAAAGTGGAAAATCAGTAATATTCATATGAACACTTTTAGTGATTGGTTTAAGAAGCATGTAAGTCTATAAAATGAATTTCATTTTATATTGTTAGAGAATTATAATAATAACTCAATTCATAATGTATACAGATTGAAGAGAAGGCCAAGTCAAAAAATGTGTCATCAAATCTACTAACTCTGGCTCGGGGACCACAAAATATGGTGAACAAATACAATGGATATATATTTCGAACCAAGGAGAGGGAACATGGTAAAAAAAATCAGAATAGTGGGATAATGGTGAATGCCCAGACAGAATTTTTTTCCAATTCTAAGGACAAAAATCCTAAAATGGGTCAAGTTACCTACTATGGGGTACTCAGAGAGATTTTTGAGATTAGTTACAATGAGCAACTGAAAGTTGAATTGTTCAAAGATGATTGGGCCAAGGCAAACAAGGGCATCAAAAAAGATGAAAATGAATTTAAAATGGTCAAATTAAAACTCATTGACTTAATTGAAAATCCATTTGTATTGGCCTCTCAAGTATGACAAGTCTTTTATGTGACTAACATCAATCACAGTGGGTGGAGCTTTGTCGTGCAGACTACACCACGTGATACTTATGACATGGAGGAGAAGCTTAATGAATATTTCATGGATGGGACATGCGTACCTGAAGATTCTCATGTAGATGATTGGGAATCTATTTTTAGCAATATTTGTGATGGATCTGATTTGGTTAGAGAAGATATGGAGGGTGTAACCTTTTATGATGGCAAAAATGATGAGAAACTTGAATGAGATCATTATGATCTATCATATGTAGTTTTTTAATATTTTATTCCTTGATGTAGTGTTATAAGAATTTAGTGTTATTTATTTATTATTAATTATGAATACCTTTTTTCTTCCTTTCATATGCATAATATTTCTCTTTAAATTTGCAGACTTTTTTGTTCTCAATAATCAAATCATCAACTGTTTTATAATGTTTATATCAGGTAGCCCCTATAATCATTATTATTTTACTATATTTTTACGGTTATACTTTTAATTTATTAATATTTGTTATGCATTCTATTTTCAGGATGTCGAAAAGATGTACACAATTGTTGTCTGCACGAGTAACTGATGATGTAAACAATGAAGTAATTAAACGAAAAATGGTGGGTACGGTTACATGCAATTTATCTATTGTTATTTTGTATTTATAGTTATAAGATCTGACCTAATTATTTATCTTTGCAGGAATGTCTAAATGATGGAAAATGAATGGAGGTTGTCTTGGTCCAGTTAATGCTGATTTGGGAATGAATGGAGGTTATCTTGGTTATGTTAATGCTGATTTGGGAATGAAGGGAGAATATCTTGGTTCAGTTAATGCTGATTTGGGAATGATGGGAGGCTATCTTGGTTTAATGCTGATTTGGGAATGATGGGAGGCTATCTTGGTTCAGTTAATGCTGATTTTGGAAGTTCCAAAGCTGATTTGAGAAATAAAACTAATAAAAAGGTTGGTGAAACAGCAAAAATGTTGAAGTAAACATCAGAAAAGAGAAGCATACACATGTGTCTATGATAAATCATGATATTGGTCGTACGTACCACTATAATATTGAGCAACGGGAAAAGCCAGAGACAAAAAAAGACATACATCCTAGCTATACAAAGAAAATTGTTTTTGAGTTTTTTAAACTACGAGGGAATTTTGTTCATCATGTTTTCCTATTAGGCTTCGATTGGTTTGTTGTAACTGTCCGAAAAATTTATGAACTAGAGTTCCTAAAGTAGTTTTTCATGATTGGTTTAATGTAAGTGATGAAAGTTGAGTTTCATAACTTCCGGTGAGTTACAGAGTTATATAAAAAATAGAGTTCCTGACTCCTGAGTTCCCTCTTAAAAAGAGCAGAAAATGAGTTCCGGAACAATTGACAACATTTCCTATATAATTAAACTTTTTTCATTCTTCATAAATGACACATGTAAAATATTTATGTCTAGGAATGTTAGTGTGTGGATATGGTTTATTTTCAAAATGATAAAATAATATGACAAAACATTGTACACTATAAGCGACACCATATCAAATATTTTACACTACATCTACCATTATCACTGTGTCTACAAAATAAAAAATATAAAAACACTATGAATAATATGGTGTGAAAATGATAATAAACTATAATCTACATGAAGAATATAGTAAAAATTAATGTTGTACATATTTTTAAATAATTTTAAACCAAAACTTATATTTACATATGTATAAAATGTACATATCATTACAATAGTTTATACATACAAAGTGAAATAAAAATATAATAATGTAATTTGAATCAAAATAAACCGTATTAAAATATTTTTAAAGGAGCAACATCCACATGATGACCACTTGTTGAGATTATTATGTTAAGAATATATTAATTAGTAGTCATAAATATGATTCTAATTTTTTTTGTCCTCTATTTTTAAGGGTGTAACACCCGCATTATGACCTCTTGGTGAGATTATTATGTTAAAAATATATTAATTAGTAGTCATAGATATGATTCTTTTTTATTTCTTTGTCATCCTTATTTTTATATATCACATAGCAAAACTAATAATTTTTAAATTGATTTCTATATTTACACTAACGACAAACCAATCACATAGAAGTAAATGGAACTTAAGTTCTAGAAGCGGAACTAGAATTTTCAAAAAATAAGTTCCACAAAACTTACGACTTCCACTGAACCAATCAGAGCCTAGTAAAGTTTTGAATGATGTGATACGGAGAACATTCTGCATTCTACAAAATTAGACTTGTTCTCAACCCCACGGCTCAATATGGGCTACCCCTACCAAAGAAAAAATCAATTTCTTTATGCTGCAATTCCCTTTTGTGCCCTACTTGATACTTCATTTGTGTTCCTTTTGGGGTTCTATATTAAGAAGACCCTCTGGAGACCAGTGGCCGCTTTTATTAATAGGTTCCTCATGTCACTATTGTGGTATCAATACGGTAGGAGGTCCATAAAGATAGTTCTTTGCATCTCGTCAACTATTATTGCATCTTGCGGAGGTGCAGGTAGGACCACCGGTCCATCAGACTTAAATGACTAACCTACAATGAAGGATGGTACAGAAGCACACGGAATGAGAAATGGTGGTGAAGTAAAATCACAACAAAGAACCAACCGAGAAAAAAGGCCAATTGAGAAACAAAGGGCAACTGTGGGAGGCCAGCTATTTGTACGGACTAATCCTCAAACCGTGTTGCTAATTCTCTACCTAGGGTATGATGACTCTCCTCTCTAGTGGGAAGTAGTGATAAGCCATGGTGCGTGAGTTGATTTCATAAGAAAGGTGCAGTGATGATAAGTGAAGGAAGAAGTAGACATTGTCGATATAAAGCAGCAAGTTCAGATTGGGAATAAGTGAGTTGCAGGAGGAAGTACCATGTTATTTATATAGTAGATTCTCGTGGTGAGAGGGAGGAGTGTAGTATCACCCCACCGGTCCCTTACACTCTCCTTCTCCTATGTTCCGTTACGTAAATTGTCGAAAATGGATGTACCATGTGAAATTGGAAGGAATAGATACTCTCACCCTCACCATCAAACCAATCACATACATGCTATCAGTTTAATGTCAACTCAGTTTATTGCAAGCATCATCGATGTTGTGAACATAGATGACTTTGCTATTTATTCATTGATGTTGCCAAATTGATTTATCTAATGGATCTTACCAATATAGATCATGTTGTTTTGTCACACTATACCACCTATTATGTATGTGTTTATATTATATGTTATATAAAAATTTTATGTAATATACATTATTTCTAAATAAAATATACTGTTTGGAATAAAATAGTAATATAAACTTGAGGAAATACATGCACTGACACACACACAAACGCACACACACACACAGATATATATATATATATATATATATATATATATATATATATATATATATATATTTATATATGTGTGTATATATATGTATGTGTATATATATGTGTATATATATGTATATATATATATATATATATATATATATATATATATATGGGATTTAGAAAGGCATTCTCTCCCCCTTTTCTATGCTTATGACGGAGACTGAACGTCTGGGAGGGTGGTTAATCAAGACGGAAGCTGGGATTCGAACTCAGGTCCCTTTATTCGGGGACACCACGTTTGACCACTTGAGTCACTCCTTGTCGGCATGTATGTATGTATATATATGTATCTATCTATCTATGTATATGCTCGTGAGTGTGTGTGTGTCTGGTTGTGCTTGTGCTTGTATTTGTGTGTGTATGAGTTGCATTCAGTCATTTTTACACATCCTCATGGCCCTTGAGAAGTTACTCACAAACTTGGTATGCTTCTCACTCCATGATTCCCTTCGCTTCTTGGTCATTGGATGGGAACGGTAATCACACATCTATGTTGTGTTCTTATCTTTTTCATTTTCATTGTTCCTTTGTATTTTCTCCCTTCAAATAGTTATAGTCGGTTGACCAATGTAAGTTGTTATTCATATGAAGTGTTTGGTGAGGGGAGTAGTTACAAATACATTGTTTAATCTATCAGATGGAAAAACCATGGAAGAATTGAATACAAGAAAGCAAGCAATGGTGAAATTGTTGGGAATAGGAAAATGATCCAGCCTATGCCTAATTGGATTTGGACATGAGTAGGAGTTGGCTTGTGCTACCAATCCTAATAGGAGTCAAATCTAAAAGGGAAGGAAGATGGTTCCCTATGTATAACACGGAGTTGGACTCAGAGTTGGATATGGATTCTTAGTTGCAACCAAATGTCATGGAGGAGTATAAATAGAGGCCCTGGGGGAGGCCATTGAGATCATCCCACTAGTTGAGGTGTGATCCCTCTAGTTGCTTATTGGTGTCTTCTATGGTAGAAGAGTCAGAGAACAAGAACAATTAGAGGAGCTCTCTTAGTTGAATAAGAGAGGGTCAATGACTTTATCTTAAAGCGAAGTAGTGGCTAACAGTTTGTGACACATTAGGTGCATTGACAAAGCAACTCTCTTGGCTGATAAGAGAGGGCCAGTGACTTTGTCTTGAAGCAATGTAGAAGTTGGTAGTTACACAAATAGTGTTTCCATAGAGACAATGGTCCAACCCTATCAGCGGTGCAACAACATCAAGCAGTCCCCAGCAATGACAACGGCCTCGTTAGGAGATCAAGTAAAGAGGGAGGTTTTGTACACATGGTGTGTGATTCTCTTCTTCCTCTTCTTTGTTCTCGTGTAGGGAGGGCTATCTAAATTTAGGGATAACTAAATCCTGACAGTGTGAGTTGTAATCTTAATTACACTATGCTTGTTGGCTGGTATTGCCTTGTGGTTTTTCTCTCCTTGTCTTCGGGGGAGTTTTCCACATTAAATATGGTATTTCTTCTTTGGGTTTATACACTTGTTGTTAACGCTTTTGTGATAAGTTTTCATCACATTCGAGATTGTATCGATGCAACATCTCCAACAAGTGGTATCAAAGCACAGGATGCAGATACTGGTTCCGATGAGGAAGGATGAAGATGTGATGATGACAAAGTAGACAAGTACAAATTGACAGATTTAGAAACCCAAGATGGAGAATATTCTCTATTACAAAGATCTATACGATCTGATATAGGGATAAAATCCAGAGAGTACATCTGATATGGAGTGGAAGAAAATAAATAGAATGACCATTGGAACAGTTCAAAAGTAGTTTGACATTTCTGTGTTCCATCACATTTCATAAGAGACCAATGCCAAATATTTGTAGGAGAATATCAAGAAGTTATATGAGTAGAAGATTTCCACAAATAAAGCTTTCTTGATTAAAAAGTTGGTGAACCTCAAGTATTGGGACGATACAAGCATCACCGAGCATATGAATGAATTCTAAAGCCATGTAAATCAACTGAGGTCCATGAAGATGATTCTTGATGATGAACTCCAGGCTCTACTTCTTTTGGGATCATTACTTGGTAGTTGGGAGATGGTCATAGTGACGGTCAACAATTCTACATAGGAAGACAAGTAGAGACTTGACCAGGTGAAGAGCAGTCTACTAAATGAAGAAACTCAACGTTGAGTATCAAATGACAGTACATCATATGTGCATTTCACAAAGAGCTGAGACGTTAATAGAGGGAGAGGCCTTGGTAGATCAAAGAGTCATGGTGAGTTCCAAAACTGCGAGAAGTCTCATGGTAGTTCCAAGATGAAGAGTAGTAGAGGGTACTTCCATTACGGAAAGACATGTCATTTCAAAAAGGGATTGCAAGGTTTGGAAAAAAAATGTGTTTGAATCCAAATACAAACAAGATGACGACAAGAATATTGCAGCAGAAATCTCATATGACAGGGATGATAACGATGATGTGGTCTTAATAGTCCAAGAGCAGTGTTTGCATGCTAAGGATGATGATTTTGAGTGGGTGGTAGATATTGTAGCTTCTAATCATGCTTCATCGAGTAAGGAATTCTTCACTTCATACAGGAGGGGAGAGTTTGAGAGGGTGAATATGGAAAATTCTAGCTTCTCCAGAATTATCGAGATTGGAGACATTTGTATTTAAACAAGTGTCTGTTGCACGCTCACATTGAAGGATGTTCATCTTGTTCCAGATTTGTCACTAAGTTTGATATCTAGTTCATTCTTTGATAGTAAAGGTTGTCATCCAGATTTTGGTGGTGGGAAATGCAAGATCACCAAGGGGTCTTTGCTTATTGTATGGGGAAAATTATGTCACACATTGTACAAGACCAAAGGAGTCATTCCCTACTAGTGTTAGTTTGGGGATTGATGATCTTGGAGATGGCTAGTCAAGTGGGGACTAATTGATGAAGTTACAAATCAGCTAGTTTGGTTGACCAAAAAAGTTCTGGTTGATGAGTACGCAGCCTACCCTTGAGGCCAATGAAACCCTGGGTCAATGGGATTTGCTGGAATAGGAGACCGATGGATTTTTTGACCCTTGACCAACAAACTTTCTGACTAATGTAAGCATAGTTTTAGACCCACTGACTACCTTACCTATATCATTACCCCCTATTTTTTCTCTCCTCTTATCATTTTCTGTTGACTAGAGACCAATGAGAAGCCATAGTGGTCGACGATTGGGCGGTTGGTAAATGAATTCTTGAGATTGAGCTTTCCTTGGACTGATCAGAGGCTTCCTATCTCATTTCTTTCTCACATATAGGATCCTTGCTTATCTTCACTCCCTCTCCTACCATGGCTGAGATTCATGGTGTTCCTTGGAAACTCGTGCAGGTGGATGAAAAACCTTCTTTTCTTCTTTTCTTTCCTTTTTTTGGAAAAGTTGGTAAATATATTTCCAAACCCTTTAAAAGGGTCGAAGTACAAGTTACACCCTTACATCCAACTAATAGAGAAGAGGACTAATAGATGGTCAAGACCAACTGTTTTACAGGAGATCCCAGTTCATGAGAACAAGGTCGAAAATATCTTTGAGTTTATCTTTGTAAATCTTGAATCTAAATTGAATTTCCTCCTCTAATCATTTGAATAGGATTATCTTGTCCCTTCCATTGCCACCATGAACGCAATTATTTTTTTCATACCAGATGATATGGATAGCTCCAGTGATAGCCCATAGCTCAAGGATTTTGCTACCCATGTGGCTGCTCGCAGTAGCTTCCAAAGAATCATGCAAGGAGAAAGGCCTTCTTATTTTTAGTTTAATTTGAGTACGGCTACAGAAATACCTCCAGGTCTTGCATTCTCCAAAGAGGTGTGCAGCTGTTTCTGGATGGCGGTGGCACATGATGCATGACTGGTCGATGTTGGGGCACCATTTAGCAACTTTGTATTTAAGCGGGAGATAATCTTTCAAGACACGAAAGTAGGTGAGACTCCATCTTAGATAATGCATCGGACGCCATAGCTACTGGAAGCACTTATGTGGTGCAATTTTTTGCCTCCAACCATCCCACGCATGGTAATTAGCAATGTAGCTCGGCCACATAGTGATCATCCTTCTCCATATGGTCGAGTAGCCCCAAACATGGGAGGGGGATAGAGATAGGTCCGATCCATATCTACGCAGCATTTAGATAGACCAAATGAAGTTGCCTTCTAGTAGGCGTTTAATCCTCTTCAAGGTGTGATAGTAAGCAAGGTTTTCTAGAGATTTAAGGCCTACCCCACCTTCAACCAAGGGAAAAGCAAGGTAGCTCCAGCTAGCATGGTGGGTAGCACTACCCCAAAGAAAGTTCGACATAAGAATCTCCATACAGCTCTGTACAGATCTCAAAATTCCACCTTGGTTCAGCCAGTATCCAATAAGACCCATTGTACATTGCTTAATAAGGATTAGTCTCCCTACCATATATATGTGATTACCTGACTACTTGTTGATCATATCTTTGAGGCGATCAAGGCATTCATGATAGTTCTTCCTGCAGAGGTTACGCCCAGCCATTGGAAACCCAAGGTATTTCGTGGGCCATTCTCCTCTCTGAATCCCCATTGAGTTTACAAGTCTATTCTTATTCTTGCATGACTTAGACAGATAGACATGGGTTTTATTATCATTGCATTTCATCCCTTAGTATTTACCAAATTCTAGAATCAGGTTCCTCAAGGCATGGAGGCTATGTTCACATCCTTCAGAAAAGATTAGGACATCGTCAGCAAATAGTAGATGGCTCAGGACTCCTGTTTTTCTGATGGTGTATTCACGGATGAGTTTACTTTCATATGAATGTTCTATACGCCTGCTAAAGCTAGCCTTCCATTATGATGATAAATAGCAATGGGGATAGTGGATCCCCCTGGCATAATTTGTTCGTGCTTCTGAAGAATCGAACAGGGTTGTCGTTAAGGAGAACGGAGAAGGATGTCATCGTGATACATTGTTGAGTTAGTTGGATGGTGGAATCTAAAAAATGCCAAACCCTTCATGCATCTCTAGAGGTAAGACTAGCTAACTAATTCAAAGGCCTTTGTGACATCAAGTTTGATACAGGCAGTTGGAGAGCTTCTTTGGAGGTTGAAATTTAATGTGAATTCAGCATCCAACATAGAACAATCTTCAATATTCCATCCTTTCACAAAAGAACCTTGATTGGGAGATATGAGCCTCGGAAGGAACTCTGCAAGCCATAAGGTACGTGATGATTTTGGTGATGATCTTATAAAGCATGGAGCATCAGGAAATTGGACAAAAGTATGCAAGGGATGAGATAATATCCTTTTTTGGAATAAGCGCAGCAAATACATGATTAACTTGACGAAGCATGCTACCGCCTTTAAAGATCCATTGAACAACCTTACATAGATCAACTTTTTTTTGTTCCAGTTTTCATGATAGAAGAAGCCATTGAAGCCATCTGGTCCAAGACTCTTGTTGGGGCCAATGCTACATAGAGCATTTTTGGTATTTTCCTCACTAGGAATACTAGTAAGTAGTTCATTTTCAACATTGGTGACATGGGAAATCCAGTCACAATTTGGGATACTCTCGTCACTAGGAACCTAGTTATACAAGTTTTCAAAAAATTCAAGGGTTTCATTAGAGATTTTATCTTCATCCTCAATGCACATACCTTGTTCATCAACTAATTCAGTGATAGAGTTGATAGCAGTCCTTCTTTTAATAGTAGTGTGATAGAGGTTGTTGTTACGATCACCATTGTCTATCTAGTCCATACAACTTCTCTTCCAGTAGTAGAGCCCCTCAGCTTTGCCCAGGGATTCCAATATGTCAAGAGTGATTTTCTCGGCTTCAATAAGTTCTGGATCGAGCGGTGTAATTCT
This sequence comes from Alisma plantago-aquatica, assembly GCA_963693085.1. Classification (NCBI taxonomy): domain Eukaryota; kingdom Viridiplantae; phylum Streptophyta; class Magnoliopsida; order Alismatales; family Alismataceae; genus Alisma; species Alisma plantago-aquatica. Next base: position 153,953,071 of record OY856411.1, read on the forward strand.
GATGGATTTTGTAAAATCTTGAAGTCCCATTCTTTCCTTGGACATGAGATTCTTTAAATTAACATATTCTCTGGACCAGCGTTTGAGTTCCATCTTGACTTCTTTAAGTTTTTGATAGAAGATGTACATTGGGTTTCCTTGAAATTCCACCTGCCATGCTTTATTGATAATGTCCACACATCCAGTCCATTGCATCCAGAAATTTAGGAACGAAAAAGGTTTCATTTCGGTAGGAATTTCTTTCAAACTAACTTTAATAGCAGAATCATCAGAATAGTTACATGTGATGAATTTAGATTTAGTGCCAGGGAAACGACTAATCCATTCATCATTAACAAGGGCCCTATCTAGTTTCCAAGCAATCCTATTTTTTGTACCTTGTTTATTATTCCAGAAGAAAATTTCTTTCCCAATGGATGGGAGTTCGGTAAGACCAATTGCATCAATTGCGGTATTGAATGAGCTCAGAATGAAGGCTGGGACCTCTCTACCACCTATTTTCTCCTCCCTTTTCCGTATGTTGTTAAAATCCCCAATGACAAGCCATGGGTGATTTACAGAATTAGATAGGGACTCTAGCTTCCTCTTGAGTGACATTCTTTTTGTAAAGTAGTTGCATTCATAGATGGCAGTAACACTAACGACTAGACCACCTTTATTGATAGCTTTGATAGTGATATGTTGATCATCCAACACCTCAATGTTGAGGTCCCATGTTTTGGGGTTCCACCCTAAACAAATACGTCCATTTTTTTCAACTGAATGATTAGTGGTCCATTTCCACCCATTGGGTAGCATCTTCTCAGTAGTTTGCTTAAGGTTGGTTTTGATTTTGGTTTCGACAAGGATAGCAATAGAAACTTTAGCTTCTAAAATAGTTCTCTTAACATCCCTCTTTTTGTGTGGTTTCCCAGAACCGCGTACATTAATCATAAGGAAAGACATTAATGGCCTTTGCTAGACTGGGTTACTCGTGACCCACTCACTCTAGCCTCTCAGTTTGGACTGTTGTTAGTTGAGTTCCTGTTCTTCTTTGTATTTTGCTTTCTGGGTGTAGGATTTCCATCAGGTGTATGTTCAACCACTGTGATTTTAGAACTTTGAATTATAGAAGTTTTTATGCTATCTTGTTCTACAACAGCACTGACAATATCTTCAGCCACTGTGATTACATTGTCTTGTTCTACAGCAATGTTTTTAGATATATTCTCAACATTGGTACCGACAGTAGCTTCTTCATTGACTAGCTTGCCAAAACTGTTGCACATAGCGATCAGATTTTCCTTCTCTTGAACATTGGAAGAGTGCTACTCCTCATTCTGGATTGTTTTCTTCCTCCGAGAGACCTCTTTCCACACCAACTCAATTTTCTTGGATACTATCTTTTCATGGATCATGTGATCTTTTTTAGGCTTCAAGGGATAGTCAAACTCATCATGACCAAAGACTAGGCAGTCTTTGCATCTATTAGGAAGGTGTTCATAGTGGATTGCAACTGTAAGTGGCTCTTTCCTCGGGAGATTAACCCATATCTCCACCGGAGGTTCCTCCTCAGCGTCGATTTTGACCAGCGCTCTGGCTTCTCCTAGGGATTCAGCATCTACAGATTTGTAGTCTATCCTCAGGAGCTTCCCTACTCTGCTTGCCACTTTGCCAACAACCCTTGGAGACCAGTTCTTGCCCATACTAGGGATGGTAATCTAGATTGGGATGGTGCTAAAGAAATCCTTCTAAAGATCGTCTCCGTTCTTATAATCTTTAACCATGACTAACCTGCTATCAAACCAGTGAGGGCTGCCTTCAATGGTGTTCTTTTTATCTTCAGCCAAGTTAAATCTGAGAAGGAAGAACTTGTTCGGATTGGAAAATAGGTTGAACCCTCCCTTTGGTTTCCAAACTCTCTTGATACATGCAAGAAGATGGTAGTAATAGGGGTGCTTGCCCATAACATAGAGAATCGTTGTGTGCTCCCATGCTTTTTCCATGGTGTCATATGTTCCTTCATCAATTGTTACGAATCGTTTCCCATAAATTTTTTCAGGCGGTGCAAAGTCATGTTGCTTGAAGATGTTGGAGCCTCTGACGACTTGGTTCAAGGCCTTCTTGGGTATAGTTCTTCCCTCTTGTGTATCCATGATTTATAGCATCTTGTATTTTGCTTTGCGAAAAGCTCATAAAATCTGATACTAGACAATATTGTGGATAGCTATGGTGTAATTGTAATATTGTATTCGCAAATGCTTTGTTTATATTCAATAATTTATCATTAGCCTTGTACGTTGTATTATACCTACTACGCATAAACTTGTGCAATGCACGGGTGCCTTAGTAGGCTGCAATGAGTATTTCTAGGTTAAACTTTCGTAAGAAGATGCAATAAATACATACAATATATGTCTTAATAGGTCTTCTCATACACACATAGAACAATATATAATTTTGAAAAATAATAGAGAAAATTGTATCCAATCCCCTCTGTAGGTTTTATTATATAATATAGATAAACCTCTAATATAATATATAGTTAAAAAAATTAAAGACTAAAGTGTGGTGTACACACATAGGGACCAGTATATAATTTCAAAAAATAGTAGAGAAAATTACATTCACCCCCTCTATGGACTTTCTCATATAGTATAGATGAGTCTCCTAATATAATATATAATTTTAAAAACTAAACACAAAAGCGTGGTGTACACATATATGGACCAATATGTAATTTCAAAAAATAATGGAGAAAATTGCATCGAACTCCCTCTGTGGACTTTCTTATATTGTATATAGATGAGTCTCCTAATGTAATATATAGTTTAAAAAATATAAGACAAAAGTGTGGTGCACACACACAGGGACCAGTACAACATTTCAAAAAATAATGGAAAAATTGCATCCAACCCCCTTCAGGGCCTTTTTTTATATAGTATAGATAAGCCTTGAGAAAAATAAACTGAGTAATATGTGTATGTACCCTATATATATATATATATATATATATATATATATATAGTTAGGCTAGGATACACTTAAGTGTATTGGGGCCAGAATACAATGAACTTTTCTGCCCTTGGATCGTTGGCTGGTTTTGATCAGTAGCTAGAAGAAAATTTGCCCACTCAGGCAAACGCAGACGTTGGGTCCACCTATAACTCTCGTGACCCGTGACCAGACTCTCTCTCTCTCTCCCCCTCTCTCAACCCACTCCCTGCGCATCTCTCCTTCCTCACTCTGCCTCTCTCTGCCGCAACTCTCCCCACTTTCTCTCTCTCTCTGAATCGACGACGTCCATCCAGCACTCTACGCATGACCAAGACCTCCAGGCAGTGGTGACGGATAAGGACAGTAACAACATTCAGCCGATGACTGTAATGTCTCCTTCCTTGTAGTGGCCAGAGACAGGGTTGCTTGCTTGTGAGCTGGTGAAGAAGACCTTGTGATCCAGGGCAGCTTTGCGATCCAGGGTAGTAACAGATGAGCTACAAATGAGGTTGCGTGCCCAGGATGACGACAACAATGCTTGCCAGTACTTGCCAGTCAGTGATTGCAATGTGACCACAGTGTCTCTTTCACTCACCCCTTCCCTACGGCATCTAGGGACAAGGATGCTTACGAGCTGGTGAAGAAGACCTTACGGTCCACGACGGCATTGTGATCTAGGGTGGGAACAGACAAGATGCAGATGAGGTTGATTAGAGGGTTGCAAAGAAGAGATTTCCTACTACTCTAGTGACTGGACCGGCGAAGAAGGCAAAGCTCCATTCAGGGACCTTGCCATCCAAACCCCTCCGTTCATGTCTCCTCCCAGCGACAGACGACCAAGATTTTGGGGCTTTTTTCAGGCTTGTTTTTGTTTCCACCTTTATTAATAGATTGGAAGAGCCAAGTCATATGTTGTTTGTCTTTCTTCCTTCGGCATAGTAGTTTCTCCTCAACTTAGTGTCTTTGGCCTTAGGAATTGGTGTTGTAACATTTCTTGACCAAAAAATCATATTTCATTTATCATAATAATCATTTTCTTTTTTCTTTAAGATATGGACTGTTACATCCCAGTTTGGTCGAATATGGAAGGCACTAGCACCATGCAACAATCTGTACATGGTTAGATTTTGTTTTAATTTATCAATATGGTTTCATTTTTCAAAATGCAAACAAGGGGGTGATTATGTCTTTTATGTGTAGATATGGATTTTTCTCATGATGTTGATGGTATGGCAGGATTAGATTGGTTAGCTGATGACCATGTAGTGGATGCAAATAAAAAATTTGGAGAAGAAAATGAGACCCATGTGGATGTTGAAAGGGTGGAAGTACAATCTGAATTAGAACCTTTCGTAGGTTTGCAATTTGATATACTCTTGATAAGGCGAAGGAGTTTTATAATCAATATGCATATCGTATGGGATTTAGTATAAGGAAGGGGAATCATTGTGTCTCATCTAAAACCAAAACATTCACAAATAGGGTGTTCATGTGTTACAAGGAAGGGTTACATAGACCAAAAAAGAAGGAAGACAATGGTCATAAGGGCACCCCCCAAAAAAGATATCATTTCTAATCGAACATGATGTAAGGCTCAAATGTGAGTCAAGCTAGAATAAGATACAAAGTGGGCGGTTATGAGCTTTGACAAAGAGCACAACCATGATCTCACCAATAGTCCATCTAAAAATATGTTTCACCGGTCACACCATCGTATGTCTTCTGAGGTTCATGACTTGATTCAGGCAATGCATGATCAAAATATTTCTAGTGCACAAATAATGTCGCTTATTGCTAGCCAACAAGGTGGAATTCATAATGTCACATTCACAAGAAAAGATCTAAGTAACAAACTTGTTCTTTGAGGAGGAGATACATAGGTGTTGATGTAGCCTCCACATTAGAGCATTTCAGAAAGCAGCAAGCAACAAACCCTGCATTCTTCTACTCTATACTATTTGATGATGACGGTTGTACGCATAATATCTTTTGGGTAGATGTGAGATCAAGAATGGTATATCAAACATTTAGAGATGTGATTACATTTGACACAACTTACATGACTAAAAGATACAATATGCCTTTTACACCTTTTATTGGGGTGAAACATCACAAGCAATCTACTTTGTTTGGTTGTGCTTTATTACGAGTGGAGACCGCTGACTCCTTTGTCTGGGTTTTTTAGACATTTTTGGAAGCTATGTATGAAAATCACCCAAAGGCAACCTTAACTGATCAAGATCCTACAATGAAGAAGGCAATATGTATTGTATTTCCTAATGTAGTACGCCGTTGTTGTCAATGGCACATAATGAGAAAAGCACATGAACATCTTGGTGTGATTTATGGTACTGTTGTCGGGTTCTGTGAAGAGTTCCAATCTTGCATCAATCACCCCATCTTTGTTCATGAGTTTGAAGAGAGATGGAAGAAGATGATAACATCATAAAATTTGGGTGACAACTCACATCTAACCTTGTTATGGAATATCAGAGAGCAATGAATACATGTATACTTTAGAGATACATTTTTTGCCAACATGTCTACAACACAACAGAGTGAGAGCATGAATGCAATATTCAAAGATCATGTAAACAATCATTTGCCCTTATTTAAATTTGTCCAAGCATTTGAGAAGGTGGTTGAGAACCGTTATGACAAAGAGGATGAAGAAGACTATAGAACTAAGGATGGCCAACCAACATTATGTTCTTATGCTCCCATTGAGGAACATGCAAGGGGTGTCTATATAAGATCGGTTTTTAAAATTTTCAAAGAGAAAATGAAATTGACCTCATGCTATGATTAAGAGGAGGTTACTAAAGATTCTATATATCAAATTTCACGTGTTGGTGGTGAGTCTCTTGCATTTATATCAAAGAATAGCTACCAAGTAGATGCTAATCAAAATAATGAAGAATTCTTTTGTTAATGCAAGCTATTTCAATTTTCTGGAATCGTATGTGGTCATATACTAAAAGTGATGCTTTATCTTAAAGTTCATAAGATACCACCTATGTATGTGCTGAATAGATGGACTAGAGAAGCAAAAACCAGAAGTACAAATCATTATGTCAAAGAGACTTGTGAAGAAGTTGATGGAAGTACCCCTTTGGGTAGGTATAACTCACTTTGTAGATCGGCAATGAAGTTAATTGGTATAGCTTCTAAACACAAGGACGCCTACCTTGGTGTGCATGAGCTATTTGAAAAAGCTTAGGACAACATCATGTCCTTGCAAAAATACATGGGAATGGCTTCTTGTGAAAAAGGCATGCCATCATCTCAAACTCACATTCCAACACAAGGTAGTCAATGTGTGCTCCGAATTCAAGATGCGGAAGATGGCATGCAAGCAAGATATCCACCTCCATCACATTGTAAAGGAAACAGAAAACCACAAAGGTTTAAGCCACAAGCTGAGTTAAAAGCATAAAGGCAAAGGACATGCAGTACATGTAACGGAAAAGGGCACAATAGTCGTACATGCAAATCTGGGGTAAGTTGACGTAGTTGATTTTAATTTCAATTACATATTTTTCATAATCCCGGTCACTCATGTTATGGAATTTTACATTACAGGTTGTCAAAGATAAATTTTATGCTCATGATCTTCATCAAATTTATGAGTCTGGAGAAGAATAAGATACAATGGATGAAGACATTCAAGTGGTTGTAAATGTGGATGCTCATGAAGAATATGTGTCTTGTAAACATTTTGTGCTAAAACGATGGATTCAGATATGATTTGTACTGAACATTTAATGTCTATTTGTGTCTTATGTGTTTGTAGTACTTGCATATTTAATGTATGTACTGAACCTTTAATGTCTATTTGTGTCTTATGTGTTTGTAGTACTTGTATATTTAATGTATGCACGTTGAGTGGTTCATTGTGCTTAATGTATGCACTGCTGAATTTATGCAGTGTACTTGTACTATGCAAGTTTATTGGATGAATTTGACTCATTTGGAAATGTGATTTGGATCTGAATGCAATTGAAAATGTGCTTGTGCTTGATTCAGATATGGGCTTGTGCTTAATGCAATTGAAAGTTTCGGATTTTAGATTCTCCTTATACCATTGCATGAGTTTCTACAAATGAAAGTGTCAAATTCTCCTTATACCATTGCATGAGTTGTTGCGAATGAAAGTGTCAGATTCCATTATATCATTGCATGAGTTGCTGCAAATGAAAGTGTCAAATTCTCTTATACAATTGTATGAGTTGCTGCAAATAAAAGTGTCAAATCCCCTTATACAATTGCTTGAGTTGCTGCAAATGAAAGTGTTGAATTCCATTATACAATTGCATGAGTTGCTGCAAAAGAAGGTGTCAGATTCTCCTTATCTACAAATGTACTGCTAATTTAAATTTAGATTCAAGTGTGTGCAGGGTTTCATCATAGTTGGTTCTTACTAATATCAGTAATTAATTTCTTAAGATGTTTATTATCTGCATACACTCGTATGTCTTTGTGTTCACAGTGTGATGCTATATATTTTAGGTTTTTGCAATTGATCTATTAGGAAGACATCAAATTCACCATATGGCCATAGCTTTGTCTAACGATTCCTTCTGTATTCATGATGATGCATCAACTAAGTATCCCATTTGTTTGCTTGGTAACTTGGTTAAGACTGCAACTGATCTACTTTTGAGTGGTATTACAACAATTATTGATCAGATTCTTTTTCTAAGCTTCCCACAGTGTCTTGGTGTTGAACAGTTATTGATCGGCTTCTGACAATTACTTGTTGGTAAATGCTGATTGGGAAATCTGTTGTGGTTGTAGTTTTACAAGTCTATTCAGGTCATTATACTATATCACAAACAGTAGCATTCTATAGTTGCAATTGATCTATTAGGAAGACATCAAATTCACCATATGGCCATAGCTTTGTCTAACGATTCCTTCTATATTCATGATGATGCATCAACCAAGTATCCTAGAAGCATTTGTTTGCTTGGTAACTTGCTTAAGACTGCAACTGATCTACTTTTGAGTGTTATTACAACAGTTATTTATTGGCTTCTTTTTCTAAGATTCCCACATTGTCTTGGGGTTCAATAGTTATTGATCGGCTTTTGACATATACTTGCTGGTCAATGCTGATTGGGCAATCTGTTGTGGCTGTAGTTTTACAAGTCTATTCAGCTCATTATACTGAATCACAAGTAGTAGCATTCTGTAGTTTCACAAATATATTTAGTTCATTATAATGAATCACAATAAGTGAATTGAGCCACCAATCTATTGCTTACAAGCCACACATATTCAAATATTTGGAACATTCATTCATTCAGAACACAAAGAGTGAAACAAAACTCATTTCATTAAAAGATTCAGGATTACAAAGACATTCACATGTGGATACAGATTCATTCATTCAGTCATGATACACATTAATTCATTGACAAATAGTACAAAAAATCATGATACACAATGCTCGTGTGATTTACTAGCATGATTTTGCATACATGACAACAAACATGACCCATGAAGCCACCAATACAACCACACACAACCTATACTTGGCCACAACTCTTTCTTCTTTGCTGACAGACTGCTTCACTATGACTTAGAGTTGCTTGATTCTTTCTTCAAGTTGATTGATCTTTGTAGTATTTCTGTTAGGATTATTCTCCAACTCATCAGCCCATTGGAAGAAACGGAAGTAGTAATTTCCCTGTAAGCAATTCCATATACAGTATGAATAGCAAGACGGAAGTATGAATAGTAGGACGGAAGTAGTAATTTCATCCATTTATTGGATGAAACAAACCTGCTTATTGAAGTTCAGACAACCCAAAAACCTTCTCCCAAAGTTTTTCGAGGTCCAAGCTGTCCTAGCTTCCACCATTTGGTCACAATAGCATTGTTGACTACTTTTTCAGACAATCACCACACCCTGTGATGAACCACTATTCCTATTGAAGGAAGTGGAACAAACTGAACCGAAATTGTTGTCTTTTCTTTGATGATCCATGGAGTCGGGGTAAGGGGGAATGGGCGTGAACAGACCTAATTGGCTGTAGATTCACTATTTTGGAGTAGCTCCGCCCAACAGAATGTAACCCACCCAGAAGAACGAGGAAGACAGAGCTTGGAAGATAAAGAGGGTGTCGAGGGGTCTTCTTCACCGATGGAAGAGAAAGAGAGAGCAGGAGATAGATTGGGTTTGGTGACACCGATGCCCTGGATCGGCCACCCTCTCCCTCACAAGCAACCCTTTCTCTGACTGCCACTGCCCGGAGGTCCTGGTTGAGCGAAATTCCTAGTCGTTGTAGAGATCGTCATCCTTACCCATCTTGCCCAGAGGTCATGGTCGTGCGGAGAGTGCTGGACGGCCGTCATCGAACCAGAGAGAGAGAGAGAGAGAGAGAGAGAGAGAGAAAGTGGGGAGAGTTGTAGAGGAGAGAGGTACAGTGAGGAAGGAGAGATGCACAGGGAGTAGGGAGAGAGAGAGGGAGAGAGGAAGAGAGTCTAGTCATGGGTCACGGGAGTTCTAGGTGGACCCAGCGTCTGCGTTTGCTTGAGTGGGCAAATGTTCTTCTAGCCGTTGATCAAAACCAGCCAACGATCCAAGGGCAGAAAAGTTCATTGTATTCTGGCCCCAATACACTTAAGTGTATCCTAGCCTAACTCGTATATATATATATATATATATATATATATATATAGAGAGAGAGAGAGAGAGAGTTAGGCTAGGATACACTTAAGTGTATTGGGGCTAGAATACAATGAACTTTTCTGCCCTTGGATCGTTGGTTGGTTTTGATCAGTGGCTAGAAGAAAATTTGCCGATCAATAACTGTTGTAATACCACTCAAAAGTAGATCAGTTGCAGTCTTAAGCAAGTTACCAAGCAAACAAATGGGATACTTAGTTGATGCATCATCATGAATACAGAAGGAATCGTTAGACAAAGCTATGGCCATATGGTGAATTTGATGTCTTCCTAATAGATCAATTGCAAAAACCTGAAATATATAGCATCACACTGTGAACACAAAGACATACGAGTGTATGCAGATAATAAACATCTTAAGAAATTAATTACTGATATTATTAAGAACCAACTATGATGAAACCCTACACACACTTGAATCTAAATTTAAATTAGCAGTACATTTGTGCATAAGGAGAATCTAACACCTTCATTTGCAGCAACTCATGCAATTGTATAATGGAATTCAACACTTTCATTTGCAGCAACTCATGCAAGTGTATAAGGGGATTTGACACTTTCATTTGCAGCAACTCATACAATTGTATAAGGGAATTTGACACTTTCATTTGCAGCAACTCATGCAATGATATAATGGAAACCGACAGTTTCATTTGCAACAACTCATGCAATGATATAAGGAAAATTCAACACTTTCATTTGCAGAAACTCATGCAATGGTATAAGGAGAATCCGAAATCCGACACTTTCAATTGCATTAAGCACAAGCCCATATCTGAATCAAGCACAAGAACATTTTCAATTGCATTCAGATCCAAATCACATTTCCAAATGAGTCAAATTCGTCCAATAAACTTGCATAGTACAAGTACACTGCATAAATTCAGCAGAGCATACATTAAGCACAATGAATCACTAAACATGCATACATTAAATATGCAAGTACTACAAACACATAAGACATAAATATACATTAAAGGTTCAGTAAAAATCATATTTGAATCCATCATTTTAGCTCAAAATGTTTACAAGACACATATTCTTCATGAGCATCCACATTTACAACCACTTGAATGTCTTCATCCATTGTATCTTATTCTTCCTCAGACTCATAAATTTGATGAAGATCATGAGAATTAGATTTATCTTTGACAACCTGTAATGTAAAATTCCATAACATGAGTGACCGGGATTACGAAAAATATGTAAATTAACTGAAATTAAAATCAACTAAGTCAACTTAGCCCAGATTTTCATGTGCGACTATTGTGCCCTTTTCCATTACATGTACTGCATGTCCTTTGTCTTTTTTCTTTTAACTCAGCTTGTGGCTTAAACCTTTGTGGTTTTCTATTTCCTTTACAATGTGATGGAGGTGGATCTCTTGCTTGCATGCCATCTTCCGCATCTTGAATTCGAAGCACACATTGACTACCTTGTGTTGGAATGTGAGTTTGAGATGATGGCATGCCTTCTTCACAAGAAGCCATTCCCATGTCTTTTTGCAAGGACATGATGTTATCATAAGTTTTTTCAAATAGCTCGTGCACATCAAGGTTGGCGTCCTTGTGTTTAAAGCTATACCAATTAACTTCATTGTCGATCTACAAAGTGAGTTATACCTACCCAAAGGGGTACTTCCATCAACTTCTTCACAAGTTTCTTTGACATAATGATTTGTACTTGTGGTTTTTGCTTCCCTAGTCCATCTATTCAGCCCAGATAGAGGTGGTATCTTATGAACTTTAAGATGAAGCATCACTTTTAGTATATGACCACATAAGATTCCAGAAAATTGAAATATCTTGCATTCACAAAAGAATTCTTCATTATTTTGATTAACATCTACTTGGTAGCTATTCTTTGATATAAATGCAAGAGACTCGCCGCCAACACGTGAAATTTGATATATAGAATCTTTAGTAAACTCTTCTAAATCATAGCATGAGGTCAATTTCATTTTCTCTTTGAAAATTTTAAAAACTGATCTTGTGTAGACATCCCTTGCATGTTCCTCAATGGGAGCATAAGACCATAATGGTGGTTGGCCATCCTTAGTTCTATAGTCTTCTTCATCCTCTTTGTCATAACAGTTCTCAACTGCCTTCTCAAATGCTTGGACAAATTTAAATAAGGGAAAATGATTGTTAACATGATCTTTGAATATTGCATTCATGCCCTCACTCCGTTGTGTTGTATACACGTAGGCAAAAAATGTGTCTCTAAAGTATACAGGTATCCATTGCTCTCTGATATTCCATAACAAGGTTAGATTTGAGTTGTCACCCAAATTGTATGATGTTATCATCTTCTTCCATCTCTCTTCAAACTCATGAACGGTGATGGGGTGATTGATGCAAGATTGGAACTCTTCACAAAACCCGACAAAAGTACCATAAATCACACCAATATGTTCATGTGCTTTTCTCATTATGTGCCACTGACAACAACGGTGTACTACATTAGGAAATGCAATACGAATTGCCTTCTTCATTGCAGGATCTTGATCAGTTAAGATTGCCTTTGGGTGTTTTTCATACATAGCTTCTAGAAATGTCTGAAAAACCTAGACAAAGGAGTCAGCGGTCTCATCTCGTAATAAAGTACAACTAAACAAAGTAGATTGCTTGTGATGATTCACCCCAATAAAAGGTGTAAAAGGCATAGTGTATCTATTAGTCATGTAAGTTGTGTCAAATGTAATCACATCTCCAAATGTTTGATATGCCATTCTTGATCTCGCATCTACCCAAAAGATATTGCACGCACAACCCTCATCATATAGTACAGAGTAGAAGAATGCAAGGTTTGTTTCTTACTGCTTTCTGAAATGCTCTAATGTGGAGGCTACATCAACACCTATGTATATCCTCCTCAAAGAAACAAGTTTGTTACTTAGATCTTTTCTTTTGAATGTGACATTATGAATTCCACCTTGTTGGCTAGCAATAAGCGACATTATTTGTACACTAGAAATATTTTGATCTTGCATTTCCTGAATCAAGTCAAGAACCTCAGAAGACATACGACGGTGTGACCGGTGAAACGTCTTTTTAGATGGACTATTGGTGAGATCATGGTTGTGCTCTCATAACCACCCACTTTGTATCTTCTTCTAGCTTGACTCGCATTTGAGCCTTACATCTTGTTCGATTAGAAATGATGTCTTTTTTTGGGGTGCCCTTATGACCATTGTCTTCCTTCTTTTTTGGTCTATGTAACCCTTCCTTGGAACACATGAACACCCTATTTATGACTGTTTTGGTTTTAGCTGAGACATAGTGATTCCCCTTCCTTATGCTAAATCCCATACAATATGCATATTGATTATAAAACTCCTCTGCCTTATCAAGAGTATCAAATTGCAAACCTATGAAAGGTTCTAGTTCAGATTGTACTTCCACCCTTTCGACATCCACATGGGTCTCATTTTCTTCTCCAAATTTGTCATTTGCATCCACTACGTGGTCATCACCTAACCAATCTATTCCCGCCATACCATCAACATCATGAGAAAAATCCATATCTACACATAAAAGACATAATCACCCCCTTGTTTGCATTTTGAAAAATGAAACCATATTGATAAACTAAAACAAAATCTAACCATGTGCAGATTGTTGTGTGGTGTTAGTGCCTTCCATATCCGACCAAACTGGGATGTAACAGTCCATATCTTAAAGAAAAAAGAAAATGATTATTATGATAAATGAAATATGATTTTTTGGTCAAGAAATGTTACAACACCAGTTCCTAAGGCCAAAGACACTAAGTTGAGGAGAAAATACTATGCTGAAGGAGGAAAGAAAAACAACATATGACTTGGCTCTTCCAATCTATTTGTAGAGGTGGAAACAAAAAAAACCTGAAAAAAGCCCCAAAATCTTGGTCGTCTATCGCCGGGAAGAGACCTGAATGGAGGGGTTTGGATGGCAAGGTCCCTGAATGGAGCTCTGCCTTCTTTGCCGGTCCGGTCACTAGAGTAGCAGGAAATCTCTTCTTTGCAACTCTCTAATCAACCTCATCTATAGCTTGTCCATTCCCTCCCTAGATCACAATGTTGCCCTGGACCACAAGGTCTTCTTCACCAGCTCGTAAGCAACCTTTTCCCTGGGTGTCGTAGGGAAGGGGTGAGTGAAAGAGACATTGCGATCACATTGCAGTCACTGAATGGCAAGCACTAGCAAGCATTGTTGTCTCCATCCTGGTCACGCAACCTCATCTGCAGCTCCTCCGTTACTGCCCTGGATCACAAGGTCTTCTTCACCAGCTCACAAGCAAGCAACCCTATCTTCGGCCACCACAGGGAAGGAGACATTGCAGTCATCGGCTGAATGTTGTTGCCGTCCTTCTCCGTCACCACTGCCCGGAGGTCCTGGTCATGCAGAGAGTGTTGGACGACCATCGTCGATCCAGAGAGAGAATGTGGGGAGAGTTGCAGCGGAGAGAGGCAGAACGAGGAAGGAGAGATGTGTAGGGAGCGGGGAGAGAGAGGGGGAGAGAGAGAGAGAGTCTGGTCACAAGTCACGGGAGTTATAGGTGAACCCAGTGTTTGCATTTTCCTTAGTGGGCAAATTTTCTTCTAGCTGCTGATCAAAACCAGCCAACGATCCAAGGGCAGAAAAGTTCATTGTATTCTGGCCCCAATACACTTAAATGTATCCTAGCCTAACTCTCTCTCTCTCTCTCTCTCTATATATATATATATATATATATATATATATATGCATATATATACATATATATATATATCTATGTATATATATAGGCTAAAAGAATTGTGTACCCGAGTACATGTAGCTTACATGTACCCACCTTCATTTATGTATTTTGTAAGTTTCTACTGAATAAACCAACCTTATGGATGTAAAGTATACCCCTTAGATAAGATGTTTACAAAAAATCACCACATTTTGATATTCATTGATCATCTAACAAAAGAAAATGTATATTTTCTAATCAACGGTAAGTTGCAGAAATTGCAGAAACTATTGAATGAGATATTGCTATATCTCATGATCTCTATGAGATTTGGTTATGATTTTTTAAACACATCTAATCTATATAATTTTGATTCAATCTATATGGTTGGATTTTATCAACATACTCCGCACGTGCTATTTTGATGGCCGGTACACGTAAGTTACATGTACTAGCCAGTACACACTTCCTAACCTCATATATATATATATATATATATATATATATATATATATATATATATATATTATATATATATATATATATATATATATATATATATATACATATATATACATATATATATGGAGCAATTACACAAAGGTCCATATAGAAAAAGAAAATAACAAATAGAATATATAAAGATATTATTTAACAAGTCTCTTAATATATTATTTAAAAAATTAAATACAAAAGTGTGGTGTACACACAGGTACTAATATATAAGTTCAAAAAATAATGGAGAAAATCGCATCCAACCCCCTCTGGGGCTTTCTTATATCGTATAGATGAGCCTCTTACTATAATATATAATTTAAATAAAATAAAGTCAAAAGTGTGATGCAGACACACATGGACCAGTATGTAAATCTAAAAAATAATAGAAAAATTGCATCATACCCCATTGTGGGCTTTCTTATATAATATAGATGGGCCTCCTACTATAATATATAATTTAAAAAATTAAAGATAAAAGTGTGATGTACACACACATGGGCTAGTTTGTGATTTCAAAAAGTAATATAGAAAATTTCATCCAACCTCATCCACATACTTTTTTGTATTGTATAGATGAGTCTCCTAATATAATATATAATTAAAAAATTAAAGACAAAAGTGTGGTGCACACAAAGAGGGAACCATATGTAACTTTAAAAAATAATCAGCAAAATTGCATCCAACCCCGTGCGATGTTTCTTATATAGTATAGATGAGTCTCCTAAGCTAATATATAATTTTAAAAAATAAAAAATAAGTGTGGTGTACACACAGGGACCAGTATGTAATTTTAAAAATAATAGAGAAAAATTGGAACCAACCCCGTCACGGATTTTCTTGTATACTATAGATGAGTCTCTTAACATAATATATAATTTTAAAAATTAATGATAAAAGTGTGGTGTCCACACATAGGGACCAGTATGTAATTTTAAAAAATAATAGAAAAATTACATCCACATATTATTATATATGAGTCTCCTAATATAATATATAATTTAAAAAATTAAAGACAAAAGTATTTGTTAACACAAAGGGACCAGTATGTAATTTCAAAAAGAAATAGAAAAAATTACATCTAATCCCCTCTGTGGGGCTTTCTTAGATACAAAAGACACATTTATAATTCATAAAAATATTGGAAAAAAATTGCATAATTAATCCAAAACGGCTTGTTTTATATAGTGTAGATGTGTCGTGCATGTCTTTGCGTAAAAGGCAATAAGAAGAAATGGTTGTTGTTGTTGTGAAAATAATTCTGCAACTCATACATTGTTACTTTTCAGATGCATTGACAATACATCGATTTAGATATATAAAAATTATTGTAGTGATTTGAGTGTGTTGCTGCAAAAAAAAAAAATACCTTTGAGATGATCTAGCTACACATTTAAGATATCGGAATCGCGTAAGGACGACCGGTTGGTTTAGCTAATAAGACACCAATGAACCGAATCAAGTGTGAATCTCCTGAAAACTTGACTTACCTGCGTATAATACATCTCGAGTTTGTGTGGTTATTAGGTAGCAGTGAAAGACACCTGATGCTGTTCTAGTAGATTTTAGATATTGGATTTATATAGCAATAACAAACAACCATTGAACATTTGCGGCATGTATGCTTATGCTTAAAATAATTTTCAATTGCATACTGAACTTTTTTGTTTTTTATTTGAGGTATACACTTTGTATTAGAACATAAAAACGTAACATCCACGTGTCACACACCTTAGAAGCACAACTTTATAGGAGAAGTTGTAATTTAACATATAGAACAAACTATAATGGGACATTATAACTTTGTGTGGTGCCCATCCTCACTCAAACTCCTGAAAGCAAAAGATAAATGCAATGCAGAATGATGGCCTCGGGTTATCTGTCAAACGCCTTCTTTGATCTCCATTTCCCAGCTATCTCTCCCTGTCTCTCTCTTTCTATGTCTCTACTTTTGGTTCAACATTACCTCCCCACTACCCCTCCACATCTGCGACCACTTGTCTATTCTCACCCCGTCATTTATTCTTTGTTTCACAGGCTAACCCTATCATATCATTATTATCAATTGCGACTCCAAGTGCTGCTCTCTCTCTCTCTCTCTCTCTCTCTCTTATCTTTGTTTCAGAGGCTAATCATATCATGTCATTGTTACTAATCACGATTCCGAATAGGGAGGTGAAAGTTCAAATACATTGAATGGGTTAGGTTCCGTTTGTCCCACTCGCCTTCAAGGCAACCTGGGCTGATGAAATTATTAGCATGATATAATGACAGCTTGCCATGCATGGTGATATATCTATGAAGATATAGCTGTCGGTGCTGATTCCCCTATCCATTAAGCAACTAAAGCAGTTAATTTTAGTTGAAGTAGCGTGCGCCTCCTTATTCACACCCTACTCGAAAGATGAGGAGGTGGCGTGTGAGTGATGAGGCAACGGGTGGGTAACCAGCCAGATAGCAATGCTTGATCGTTTCCTGTAACGGAGAGAAAACCTGCCTGTGGATGTGCTGATGTAATGATGTTTTTGGGTTGTGGTTCATGGGTTTAGCTTTGCCGGCGCCGATGGTTAATGAAGTTTACTTAGTGCTTAAGGACTCTCTCACTAGTAATAAGTGGCAAGTAGCGGTGGGAGATAGTTAGATAGAAACGGTTGACCAGTCCGGTTTATTTGTTCAGTCAGATTTTAATTCATACTAGTAACTGCACGTGCTCTGTACGTAACTCATACCTACATTTGATGGAACATAATATTAATAAATTCTATACATCACTATCACATATAAAACTCAATAAAATCTAATAGGACTCATTGAAGTATTATATAACATGCAAATTCATAAAAGAAAAATAAACTCGATCTCATTAAAAAAAATATTCAACTTGATAGTCCTTATTTTCTATTGTGACATTATGTACCTATATCTTTTCAATTCTTTGACATTGACCATGTTTGTTCTGATTGGTCAGAATCTTTTTCTTTCAAATATCCATCATATTGCTAATACCAATTTGTCAATATATACTCAAACTTCTTATTTAATGACTTCAACATTTTACCTTTTTATTTATTCATATCCCTCTCTTTATTTTACATCAATTGTCACATTTCGTTTTCAATGACATCTATTTATAGTAACAACTTATTTTTTAATCAAAATAGTTATAATCTTGTATATGCATAGAACAGAAAAAACTATAATATGTCTAGAAATATCACAGATGACAATTCAATGATATATTAATTTTAATGTGGTGATTCATTTTCAATGAATTTCTATCTACACTAGCCCATTATTATTGTCATTTTTCCATGTTGATAATGATGATATTTTGTTATAAAAGCATAGTAGTGAAGCTCATATAAAAAATGGGTGTCAAAATTGTAGCAAATACTATGCTATTATATACAACCATGCTTACTAAATGATTACATTTGAACTTCATCTTCCATCATCTCACTTGAATTTCTTTTTAGAAAGTGAGCATGAAAGGTACAAAAATGTCTCAGACTATTCTATTTGAACAAATTTCATTTTCTTAAACATGTTGTAGTTCCAATTAGATATTTACTCATGCATATATATAGATATAACATTTTTGTGACTTATAAGGAGAGTTTTATATTGTAGTCATAATCATGAGGTGATCTGGATAACATTGACAAATATAAAAATAGTAACATGATGAGTGAAAGAATAATTGAAGAAAAATCAAAGTTCAAGTTCTCAAACATATTAGTATTGTTTTATTGTGCATTGAATGAAGATAATACTATATAGATACACAAGTGTCTATAAATAAAATTCTAACATTTTAATGTACTTATGATATTCGATGTAAGTTTTCTCTTTATCTTCATCTATTTTCATCGAGTGAAAATTAATGAATTACAAATTTACATTTATGACAATCTCTTCTGACGTATAAAGAGACAAGAAGGTGATAATTTGAAAGTGCAATTGCTATATTGAAAGTGCATAAACATTTATGCCAAAGAAACAACATTACTCTTAATATTTGTAAAATAATACAATATCGATGTTCATGTTTTTAACATGTCAAAATGAAATTATATATAAATAAATTTCTAAATAATTAGTATACTTCATGCTAAAGTAATAGAACAAATAGAAGTAGATACCCATGCTTTTGAAATTCAATTAATACTTTCTATCTAATAATAAGATTTATATTTTTTGTAATATATAAATCTGAGTAGGAGATAGTTTACTCACATGCATACACGATATATAATCTTTAGACATGGCATTTATTTTATGCATATTGGTCTTTCCAATGTATAGCACAATTGAGACATAATAGCTATTAATAGTTATGGTATAATTAATTTATGACGTTATGTGCATATAAGATCTAGTATTTAGTCCACTAAATAAATATAACATTCATGGATACATAAATGAACGAGTATTATTTTGTGATTTTTGGAAATATTAAATTTTGATAATATGTAATTTATGTGACATTGCATGTATTGACATCATCATAACATGGAATAAAGAATTAAACTTCACATCTATTAAAATTAACATATGCATCAATTAGGTAGAAAAAATAACTCAACCCATTATACATAATCAATTCATAACTACATTTTTATTTTAAAGAAACAACTACCTATAGAATTTTTAGTTAATATATATAAATGATATTTATTCTCTAGTGTTAATAAAAATTTAAGGTGTTATATAGAAATAAATCATTTCATGATCTATATATCATTAGTTTAAAATAACTTTTCCTTTAAAAATATCCTTCTAAAGAAATTATTCACCAAGTGAAAATTAAGTGAACATATATATCTAGTATTATGGATCTATAACACTTTATGTTGTACAATATCCTATATACTATGCTGCGAAGGGCATTATATTCATAAATTTATTAGTATATGTTCATATATGCACATAAATGTATAGATTTATTTAACTATGCATTGCATAAAGCTAACTCTATTGACAATCTGGATCATTTCTTCAATGCCATCACCGTTTTCCAAACACTAAATTTAGGCATTATTTTACTAATGAATGTAAAAAAGATGTAGTTAAAAATTTCTTATTTAATCAATAACATGAAATAAAGATGAATATCTAAAGGGTGAACACTATAACATAGCTAATGAGTAAGACATGATGTATTTGTCACAAAGTATGGGTGATATTAGCTTCATTTTGGGAAAGCAAAGTGTTATGAATATAACCAATTTTTGTTTGTAGAAGTGAAGACCAGCATGTACATGTATTTATGATACATTAAGTGTTTCTTCTAGTTCATCAAAACTATTATTCTTCAACCACATTAATATTTCTTTGGTTGGTATCATTTTCATTTTTTACTTTACCACTTTATTGCATCCATGCATATAATCGGTTAGAAAGTATGTTTGATCTTATTCTTGACTAAAATTTGCCGCACACAAATGATTGAAACATAATTTAGTTTCGAGGAACGATCTCAACCAGTTTAAGCAGACAAATACAAATATGTCTTAAGTAAGTAATGCAGTAATATAATCACACTTACTCAGACACATCATGGTTATCTAGAAGAAAATGTATGATAAATATATTTGATACATTAGAATTTAAAAAAAAAAAGTGATGATACTTTGATACAGATCACATGCTAATTAATCATTGATTAAGTATAATTTAGAAGTTTTTTCTTCTTAGAATATGTATATTGCACAATGAGATTCCACATACATAAGGAGATTATTTGTATGATTTTTGTTGTTTCATGCATTGTTGAAAATTCATTTAACCCTTTCCCACAACTATAGTATCTTTTATATCTAAGAAAAAAAAATCTTATACATAAATACATACACATGTGTTGGCGTATTCAGATGTTCATGAATGAAGGAACCTAGGTTCAAACCACCTGACAAGCATTCTTGATTTAATACCTCCTAGGTATCCAACAACCATTACATGTTATGAGAGAGGAGGGGAGAAATCTTTCTCTCTTAATCTGATAGATGTATAATGCCCTTTGAGGAATAACATGATTGGCAATTTCAAATATTTCTCAATAAATGGACTTGAGTTTGAACCATCAGAAAAAGTGTTTCTCGGTTTATTATTTCCTAGGTATTGTGCCTCTTCTACAAGTTATGAGAGCAGGGGATAAATTTTGCTTAAACCCATATATTTTTTTAATGAGGAGAAACCCATCACCAGGAAGCATCACATTTGTGACCCCGACTGAGAAGGTAAACCATGAGATCCACTGAACTTCTTAGAATTTAGTTATGAAAGTCAGTGTTGCAAGAGTCTTTTAATGAGGGTTGAATGTTGGTGCATTTCACTGGGATTGGCTTGTCACAATACTCGCAGTGGTTGGTAATTTCAAATGGTCCCTAAATAAGGGACCCTAGTACTAAGTACATAGATAAATATAGTTATATTTACCATGCTCTCCGGTGTATGACCTCAGCTAGGGGCCAGAGAGTTGGTGTAGAAATCTTTATCTCTAAGGATGTGGTGTGCATATATGTTGTGTGACCACTATTCCATTATCATATTCGGATTACTTAAACGATCGTGATGATTTAAGTACAAAATAGATACCATATGCAATAATTACATTAGATGAGGAAAAAAATCATTCTGAATGTATATGACAATGAATTGGTCGGATAGTATTAAAATGTAGCAACAATATATTTCCTATATAAAAACTTCGCATACAGATTGAACCAAATCATTGTTTTAGATTTAGTACTAATATAAATAGTATTTCATTGTAATTTATGTTTATTAGTACTTAGTTCACGAGTTCTCTATCGATTGCCACATAGTCGAATATATCACTTTCTCAAGGCATACAACAACATCAACACACAAATTTACTAATAAGTGACGTTACTCAAAAGATAGGGGAACCACATTTAGATCTGATTTGTTTAATGATATTGTGTATTAAAATTGAATAGAGATCGCGTCAAGGACCTAAGAGATCAATATTCACAAGACTAATATCTTCAAATACTGGCCAATGTTAATGTTGCACAAATTTTTTTCAGTGGTTACATAGTCTTAGTTATCGTATGCATTTCAGTCTTGGGTATTTAGGTGATCCTCACCACCAATGTATTCCAAATTTATGATGTAAATAAACACAAATCATTTTTTTGTAAAAAGGTACCTTTGACTTGATAGGAAATATATAAAAAGTTATTGTCTTAACTTGATAGGAAACTAATGAATTGTATTGTTATTGTGTGGCGTACACTGATGTAATAGCTTACACTACTACAGAAAATGCTTTTTACAACAGTTCCTTTTCTCAATTTACAACATGTGTTAACCGTTGTATTAGATCGCGTGGTCTAATGGGGGTCCTTTACACAACATGTGATCGCATGTTGTCATAGATGTATTTTATACAACAGTTGAAACATGTTGTCTTTTAAGGAATGGCATGTTGTAATATGGGTATTTTACACAACATGTGGTGCACTTGTTGTAATATATATTATACAACAGTTGAACGACGTTGTCTTTCTCTAAACACACCCATTGTAATAGGGGTATTTTTTACAACATGTGGTTCACCCGTTGTAATATATATTATACATCAGTCGAAGCATGTAGTATTTCACTAAACACACTCGTTGTAATAGGTAGGTCTATTACAACATACAGTGCACTGGTGCGATTCTGCTAGTGGTGCTAACACACTACTCGATTGAATAGATGCACCCCACGAGGTCAGAATGCACGAGATAGGGGATTATGCTTTCAAAATTTATAAACCTAAACTAGCTACCTACGTCTACTAAAACACTACACCCGCAAGCGCACGGGGTCGTGTCGTAGTATAGGAAGGTGGCAAGTAAAGGGTCGATCCACAGGGAAAAGAGGGGGTTCTAGAGCTAGGTTAGTTTGGCTAGATTCCTACTGCGGAGACTAGGGTTAAGGGTTTGAAGGTTGATTTTGATTGTTAACTAAGGATAAACAAGCAAGCAATTAAAGGCAAGAATGAAATCTACGTTAACCCTAGACTAGATTAAGGCTAAGCAAGCAAGAAAGGATTAATCTAGGTAGGAAAAGGCAATTTACACTAAGGCAAGCAATAGAGAAGCAAAAGATCAATTAAAGAACTAAAATAGCAGAAACAAGGAAAGAGCAAGGAAAGAAGCTAACTAAGCAAGAAAAGAACTAACTAAGCTAAGAAAGCACAAAACTAGGGTTTTAAGAAGTAAAGAGATGTGTGGGTTGTTTAGGGGTATGAACTAATCACTTAAGTTGGGGGGTGACATGTGAACATTATGATTCCATTTAGATTATCCAAACCAAACAACAAGTTAGAGTCTAATGAATTAACCTAAGCTACTAACTGGCCATGGATATGCTAGGTTGTGTATAGGGGAACTAGTCCCTAACACCCCCTACTACCCTTACGAGGCTCAATTGGGTTAGGGATTAGGTTCAATTCAATTAGAGTCTAATCAAGTCTAGGTTTCTAGATTAGGCATTCCTAGGGCAATTAGGGGCCGAGGGTAGTAATGGGGAGGTGAGATTAGGGTTCTGGACCCCAATTCCCCCACATTCTAGCCTTGAGAAGGCACCATGCTAATTGCACTAGAATTATCTAATCTAGCTACTTAGATCTCTCACTTAGGTTTAGGGAGATTGATTAAGATGTAGGAAGATGGGAGGCAACCTAGGGATCCAAGAATTGGACCGAGGGGCAAATCCCAAAATTCACACATATAAGCAATTTGCCTAAATTCCTAGGTGATTTCACACACAAACCAACAAGTAATCCATGGAGAAAGAGATGCAAATAGAATATAATCATTAACAAATGAAATTACAAAGTTTACATGTCATTTCTCCCCAACATGGTATCAAAGTAACATATTTTCCCCCAAACAGCCCACCCAAGGGGCCTAGCTACTCATAACAAAGAAAAATACAAAAAGAGAGGAGAAAGAGGTAGAAGAAGCCATGGAGCTCGGTGTAGATGGAGAAGTCCTCCTCTCCAGTAGCTGCAGGGACGTCCTCCTTCTTCTCCTTGGATGAAATGGTGTAGAATGATGGAGGGAAGTGGATGGAAGGCTTAGATATGGGGGGTTATGTGGTGGAAATGGTGAAATGGAGTGGATTTGAGGTGGATATGGAGTGGAATGGAGTGGGTGGAGATTTGGGGAGCTAGGAAGGGGTAGAAGGTAGCTAACCTCGTGCTCCAGCTGCCACCTAGGTATATATAGGTGTGGGGAGGAAGCACTAGGTCAAGTAGGGGCAAAATCGGCAAAACAGTGAAAACTAGGTGAGTTTTGTGAGTAGCATGGTCGTGGTGGGTCACCACGGTCGTGGTGGGTAGGGTAGGCCACGACCGTGGTGTATGGGCACGGTCATGGAAATTAAAATGGCTAAATGTCAGGTTGGTGGTCAAATTTGGGCTGAAAAGGCCACGGCCGTGCTGTGTAGCACAACCGTGGTGGGATCTGGTAGCACGGCCGTGCTGCGTGGCACGGCCGTGGTGGGATATGGTAGCACGGCCGTGCTGCGTGGCACGGCCATGGTGGGTGATGGTAGCATGGCCGTGCTGTGTGGCACGGCCGTGGTGGGTGGTCGCAGTACGGCCGTGCTGCGTGGCACTGTCGTGGTAGAGTATGCTCTGCAGCTGCTTCAAAACTGAGATTTTTCATGTGATTTCTTCATTTGCAGCACGACTGTTCTGTGTAACCACGGTCGTGCTAGGAGCTTTTCTTGCACTTTGAGCTTCAAACTTTGTTATCCATAGACTTCTTTGCTAAATCTTGACTCTTGGCCACTAGGGGTAGGTTGGGGGAGCTCTTGGGCCTTCTTTGGGCCCCTCCATCTCTCTCGTCCATCCAAGTGTGGTCCAAGTACCTGAAAAACATGCAAATAATGTCCATAAGTGCATTTTACATAAATATGCATATTAGGGGAAATAACATGTAATCTAATAGGTATAGATGTGATTGAAGAGCAAAAAGACACAAGATTAAGCCCTAAAATAGGGCTGAATCACCACCCCAAACTTGAAACATACTTGTCCTCAAGTATGCTCTAACTCAATCTCTCTACAGAATTTTCACAAGCAAGAAACGACAAACGCAATGCAAAGGATGATTATCGCTGAATGGGATCAAAGATGACTAAGTGCATGCATTTCACCTCTCTCCTCTCCTGCTTTCACAAACCAATCATGAAAAGATCACAAAGCATATGAACTTCAAATATAGCGCATAAAATACACAAGTTATCAATACTTCTTCCATAAAGTTTCGGGTAAACCGTTTCATGATGGTGTTAATCAAGAATGACTAGGAGTGTTGTTTCACATTCATACATTCAATCTTATATTTCAAATCATACCAAATGACCCACATGGCTGCGAAAAAGGGCAAAGTGAGCTAAGTTTGATGTTTCCTAGCTCAATGGGCATGAAAGTGGAAGAAAGGGTTGCGGTAAGATTTTTGGAGTGTTTTTACACACTCATCTTTTCTTTATTTGAATGCTCTTAAACAGGAGCATCCTTTTATTTTGTTTTTGCTTTTCTTTTTTCTTTTCTTTTCTTTCTTGCCCTTGGTGTAGATAGGGAAAATGGTGGATAGAGTGAAGTGGGGAGCTGAAGATATGGCCACCCCAAACTTTTAGAGGTGGCCAAGGCTGATTATGTGCACTAGGGCATCTTTTTATGAGGCGGAGGGGTATGAAGATGATGGAAGAATAATCGGGTCAAAGAGGGGTCATTGGTATGATTTTCCACATAAGACATCATGCATGAGAATTAATCCAACACTTCATCCAAGATATCACACCACATGAATGAACAAAATGAAATTGATAAATCAAACAAGTAATTCCACAAACACTAAGTGTTCAAAGCTTGCTCAATTTCACAATTCAACCAATTCAATCACAATCCTAAGAGAGGTGATGCACATGTAAAAAGTCAAGAATTGATACCATTTAGCAACGAATAATGTTAACTCACTTGCATTTGTCAAAGATCATCATTTTTACTCAAAATAGTAGAGATTGGGTCAAAACATACTTTTAGGCAAGAAATCTCAAATTTGGGCAAAATTGGCCAAAACAGTGCCAAGTTTCCTTCAATCACATCTAAACTCTATATTATTGAACTTAAAGCAGTAAACAAGCAAATACTAGCTATAACATGCAAGAATTACTAAAAATCTACATGATATGCAATGCATGGAAAAAAGAGCAAAAATTTTGAAAATTACACAAAAATGACAAGAAAGTAAATGACATGGCATGCAGGTATGCAAAGTAGTAAATATGACTAAGGTAGATAGCAAAAGCAAGAAAACAAAAGTGGATGTGGCAGGTGAAATGCAAAGTGAAACTAGGGCATACCTGCCCTACCACCCCAAACTTTTGAATCATGCTGTCCTCAGCATGATCCTAGAGTTTAGGATGATAGGGTAGACGATCATGGCTCTCTCAAGGCTTTGGCAGTGTTCCTCCCTATGGTGGAGGATATGCGTAGTAGCTGCCCCACTAATCTACCTTGAGTGGCTGAAATTGGTCTGTTGCACGGCTGTGCTGCGTAGCACGGCCGTGGTGGCTTCAGGTTGCATGGTCGTGCTGCCTGGCACGGCCGTGGTGCAGTCCTTTGGCAACTTTTCTCAATTTTTCTTTTGAATCTAGGGACTTGGTGTGTTTTTCATGCAAATGACCACGGTTGTATTGATGTGCCACGACCGTGGTGGTCCTTGTAGCTACTACTCTCAAAATGAGGAACATCAAACACTCAAAAACTTGACCCAAAGTGATTTTTCTTTGAATCCTTCTCTCAATTGTACTCAAATTTCCTTCATTTCACCCTGTAACCACCTGTACATCTTAAAACTAGACAAAAACTATTAAACACAAGTGTGTGTGTGTTTTCTTGGAAAGTGTAAAAACAAAGCAATTGTATCAAAAAGTGAAGGTTGGGTCAAAATTTCCCAAACCTATGTGGGTTGCCTCCCACAAGTGCTAAGTTTCATGCCTTCAGCTAGGCTTCTTGGTGATTCTTCAAATTTCATCCATTTGGCATTCTCATGTGTCCATTCTTGCAAAACATGCATCCTTCCTTTGCACTCAATCTGTTTTCCTCATCCCTTTGATCACAATAATCATCATTAACTTCTTCACCTTGATTTCCTTCTCTCAAATGCCCATTTGGACTTGTGAAGTGACCATGTCCAATATCCCTATCTCGGACTCGCCGGGTCGGGGTCTTGTACATGTTGATGTTGATCTTCATGTCCATGAATGAGACTGTCATGGTGCCACGACGTACATGAATGTCGGTATCAACTGTAGATAAGAACGGCCTCCCCAAGATGATGGGAATCTTCCTATCCTCTGGCTCCATATCAAGTACAATGAAATCCGCCGGGAACACCGCGCCTTTTTCCTTGTCTATCATTACCAAGACATCATCCACTCTACCTCTAGGAACTTTTATGGATCTATCTGCCAACTGGAGAGTGCAATGTGCCGACTTCAACTTGCCTAAGCCCAGCTCAACATAGACATGATATGGCATCAAATTCATACTAGATCCCAAATCAAGAAAGGACCTATCTATGCGATGTCCCCCTATGTAACTAGGTATGAGTGGGGCTCCTGGGTCCTTTCTCTTCACGGGAAGTGAGTGTTGTATGATGGAGCTCACTTGTTCATTCAGTCTCACCTTCTTTGGAATCCTCCCCGTTGACCTTCTTTTTACAGTGCATAGGTTCTTAAGGAACTTGGCATATGATGGGATTTGCTTGATAGCATCCAAAAGTGGAATGTTCACCTTTACTTGGCGAAACACCTCAAGAATATCAACATTATGCTTTTGCCTCCTTTTCAATTCCGGTGGCTCATCTAGTGCTTCTACAAATGGAGGATCACTAGTTTTTGCCGCACTTCCATGAACATGAGGCGGAACGCTAGGGATGGTAGGACCTGCAAAATGGATATGTGGTGGATCACATGGAATCCCAAACTCAACATGCGGTATCACAACATCATCTTCAGCAATATCAATCACAGTATCACCACTTGGCTGCATTTTCTTTGCTTTATCAACCTTTCTTTGACTTGTGGGCTACTCAAGAGTTTTTCCACTCCTTAGAACTGTCACGGCACTACCTTGCTCATGGTGGAGAGGGGGAGCATGTTGTGGTTGTGGAGGAGGTGGAGGTGATACTTGGGGTTGAAATTGAGGTGGAGAAGTGAATTTAGGGGGATGAGAGAATTGGGGCTGGAAAGTGAAGTTTTGTGAAATTTGAGGTGAGGGAGGTGGTGGAGGAGTGTAAGGCAAGGGATATCCTTGGAAGGAGTGAATGGGATTCACTTGCATGGGGGTGGATTGTAGAAAACTTGTGAAGAGGGCATGGGTCCACTTGCTTCATGGTGGCTCACGATGGGTCTTGAAGACAATTTTTCCTCTTGGAGAGCGATGATAGAAGATAGTTGCTCTATTCTCTCTTCTAACCTTGCAACATCCCTTTGAACATCATAAAACACTCTCAATCTAGAAAGAACCTCTTCCTCAAACCTTGAGTTGTATGTGGGACTTTGTGGTTCCTGGTAGCTATAGGAGTGAGGTGTCTTCTTTTCTTCCCCATAGAACTCAATAGAATTGACTGGGTGGCAAGGAGCATTTGTCACCTGGTTCTTCATGAAGTTCACCATGTCACCAAGAATCTTCATCACTTGCGGGCTTGAGTCATCATGAGTAGGGGGTGTCACACCAATGGCATACCCTCTTTCATTCATCATGCTAGAAGCTCAAATTCTTGATCCTTCAGCCAACTGCTCAAACAAAGGCCATATCTCCTCAGGTGGCCTAGCCATGAAAACTCATCCACAAGAAGAGTTCACTGTGTCTTGGTCCTTTAGAGACAAACCAGAGTAGAATGATTGAACTAGCTGCCACAAAGGGATCTCATGGTGAGGACACTCTCTCAACAACTTCTTGAATCTCTCCCATGCATTATGAAACTGCTCATTGCCCATTTGGCTAAAACTTGTCACGGAACGCCGCATTTGTGTCAACCTTGCTATAGAGTAGAATTGTCTCAAGAAAGCATTCTTCATTGTTTCCCAACTCATGATGTCCTTTCTTGAGTCATACCAGTCTTTAGCTCTATCTTTGAGGGAGAAAGAGAACAAGGTCAACTGAATTGTATCATCACTAGACGTCGACGTCCTGAAGGTGGAGCATACTTCAAGAAAGGAGTCCAAGTGCTTGTAGGGGTTCTCACTCTCTAAGCCGTAGAAGATGGGCAGGAGCCCACGAAGACCTGGAGGAATAGAGAATTGCTCCCCTGGCATTTGATCAACCCTGCTAGCAATTGGCGATTTGTAGTTGCTAGGCATGAAGTAGTCTTGAAGTGGCTTGTGAGGTGTACTTTGGTCTTCCATCTTGTTTCCTCCCGAATGGCTTGTCACATGCACAAAGCACAACCAAACAAAAGAGAACAAATTAGCAAACCAATATACACCAAGAATGCAAAGAAAAATGAATAAAGAATAGCAATGATGAGGGCAGTAGGAAAAGTCAAAGCAAAACTAACTAGCTAGGCCGAGCGCCTCTAATCCCCGGCAACGGCGCCAGAAAGCTTGGTGCGATTCCGCTAGTGGTGCTAACACACTACTTGATTGAATAGATGTGCCCCACGAGGTCGGAATGCACGAGATATGGGATTATGCTTTTGAAATTTATAAACCTAAACTACCTACCTACGTCTACTAAAACACTACACCCGCAAGCGCACGGGGTCGTGTCGTAGTATAGGAAGGTGGCAAGTAAAGGGTCGATCCACAGGGAAAAGAGGGGGCGCTAGAGCTATGTTAGTTTGGCTAGGTTCCTACTGCGGAGACTAGGGTTAAGGGTTTGAAGGTTGATTTCGATTGTTAACTAAGGATAAACAAGCAAGCAATTAAAGGCAAGAATGAAATCTATGTTAACCCTAGACTAGATTAAGGCTAAGCAAGCAAGAAAGGATTAATCTAAGTAGGAAAAGGCAATTTACACTAAGGCAAGCAATAGAGAAGCAAAAGATCAATTAAAGAACTAAACTAGCAGAAACAAGGCAAGAGCAAGGCAAGAAGCTAACTAAGCAAGAAAAGAACTAACTAAGCTAAGAAAGCACAAAACTAGGGTTTTAAGCAGTAAAGAGATGTGTGGGCTGTTTAGGGGTATGAACTTATCACTTAAGTTGGGGATTGACATGTGAACATTATGATTCCATTTAGATTATCCAAACCAAACAACAAGTTAGAGTCTAATGAATTAACCTAAGCTACTAACTGGCCATGGATATGCTAGGTTGTGTATAGGGGAACTAGTCCCTAACACCCCCTACTACCCTTATGAGGCTCAATTGGGTTAGGGATTAGGTTCAATTCAATTAGAGTCTAATCAAGTCTAGGTTTCTAGATTAGGCATTCCTAGGGCAATTAGGGGCCGAGGGTAGTAATGGGGAGGTGAGATTAGGGTTTTGGATCCCAATTCCCCCACATTCTAGCCTTGAGAAGGCACCATGCTAATTGCACTAGAATTATCTAATCTAGCTACTTAGATCTCTCACTTAGGTTTAGGGAGATTGATTAAGATGTAGGAAGATGGGAGGCAACCTAGGGATCCAAGAATTGGACCTAGGGGCAAATCCCAAAATTCGCACATATAAGCAATTTGCCTAAATTCCTAGGTGATTTCACACACAAACCAACAAGTAATCCATGGAGAAAGAGATGCAAATAGAATATAATCATTAACAAATGAAATTACAAAGTTTACAAGTCATTTCCCCCCAACATGGTATCAAAGTAACATATTTCCCCCCAAAGAGCCCACCCAAGGGGCCTAGCTACTCATAACAAAGAAAAATACAAAAAAAGAGGAGAAAGAGGTAGAAGAAGCCATGGAGCTCGGTGTAGATGGAGAATTCCTCCTCTCCAGCAGCTATAGGGACGTCCTCCTTCTTCTCCTTGGATGAAATGGTGTGGAATGATGGAGGGAAGTGGATGGAAGGCTTAGATATGGGGGGTTATGTGGTGGAAATAGTGAAATGGAGTGGATTTGAGGTGGATATGGAGTGGAATGGAGTGGGTGGCGATTTGGGGAGCTAGGAAGGGGTAGAAGG
The DNA here is from genome assembly GCA_963693085.1 of Alisma plantago-aquatica. Classification (NCBI taxonomy): domain Eukaryota; kingdom Viridiplantae; phylum Streptophyta; class Magnoliopsida; order Alismatales; family Alismataceae; genus Alisma; species Alisma plantago-aquatica. Next base: position 153,984,100 of record OY856411.1, read on the forward strand.
TAGCTAACCTCGTGCTCCAGCCACCACCTAGGTATATATAGGTGTGGGGAGGAAGCACTAGGTCAAGTAGGGGCAAAATGGGCAAAATAGTGAAAACTAGGTGAGTTTTGTGAGTAGCACGGCCGTGGTGGGTAGGGTAGGCCACGACCATGGTGTATGGGCATGGTCGTGGGAATTAAAATGGCTAAATGTCTGGTTGGTGGTCAAATTTGGGCTGAAAAGGCCACGGCCGTGGTAGTTTGAGGGTGCCGTGGTGGGATCTGGTAGCATGGCCGTACTGCGTGGCACGACCGTGGTGGGATATGGTAGCACGGCCGTGATGTGTGGCACGACCATGGTGGGTGATGTTAGCATGGCCGTGCTGCGTGGCACGACTGTGGTGGGTCGTCGCAACACGACCATGCTGTGTGGCACGACCGTGGTAGAGTATGCTCTGCAGCTGCTTCAAAACTGAGATTTTTCATGTGATTTCTTCATTTGCAGCACGACTGTTCTGTGTTACCACGGCCGTGCTGGGGGCTTTTCTTGCACTTTGAGCTTCAAACTTTGTTATCCATAGACTTCTTTGCTAAAGCTTGACTCTTGGCCACTAGGGGTAGGTTGGCGGAGCTCTGGGGCCTTCTTTGGGCCCCTCCATCTCTCTCGTCCATCCAAGTGTGGTCCAAGTACCTGAAAAACATGCAAATAATGTCCATAAGTGCATTTTACACAAATATGCATACTAGGGGAAATAACATGTAATCTAATAGGTATAGATGTGATTGAAGAGCAAAAAGACACAAGATTAAGCCTTAAAATAGGGTTGAATCATGCACCTGTTGTAATATACATGTTTATACAACACTTGGAGTATGTTGTCTTTTCATACATTTAACCATTGTAATAAGATTGTTTAGACAACATGGTGTGTGTCTGTTGTAATATACACAATTTATACAACAGGTTATGCATGTTGTAGTTCACTAGAAACACATGTTGTAATAGGTGTATTTTTTCTGACAAACCTGTTGTAATAGGTGTGGATAACACAACATGTGTTGTTTGTTGTAGAATCATACATTTTACAACATATTATTAACTATTGTCTTTGATTAGAGTTTGACAGGTCATATATCAAACCAATTGTATTGATCAAATTAACCATATTATTAATAAATTATAATAAATATGCAATTATACTTTTTCATTTCACAAACAAACACATAGTTGAACAAAATTTCCATCAAACCTTGAAAGAAACTCGTACTAAATTTAATTAATATTAAATTATCCATACAATGATTCAATAATACAAAGTACTGAGTATCCACTCTAGAATCAAACTGAAAACTAACTAAAAAAGTTTCACACATTGGTCTATGGTAAAGAACAAATGTCTCCCCCACATGTCACATAATCTTATGTGTGCTCAAGAACACATGTCACCCACTCGTTTCGTACCTCATTGATTTCTTCTTGGTTGAAGCAACGACCAATATACTTCGAATAATGCTGCAATCATATGACAAATATATCAACATATTGTGATTTTTTAAATTTATTTAGAAATTTAAACAAACTAAAAGAATATAATGTTAAGTAGCTTACACATTCAGGAATATTTCTATTTCTCACATCAAAGATGTCTTTCATATACTTCAGCACATAATACCCGCAATCAGTATTGTTCGGCTGCTTTGGACATTATACAAAATAAATATTAATTTGTTATCCAAATAACTGTGAGAACTTGTTAGCAAATAAGAGGATGGAAAGGTATAAATAGCCAAAAAACTTAATAAAATGTATGTGTAAACAGAATAAAAAATGTTATAAGAGTGAAAAAGACTTGGTTTATTGCTGAAGAAGTCGTAGTTTATATGCCATACTAGATGATGCAAAACTTGCTATTGCAAGAGGGGGATTTTATAAGAGCGAAGAATGCCATCCTTCCAAAAGGAACCTTTGTTAAACTGCAGCCTCACATGAAATATTTTTTAGATATATCACACCCCAAAGCTATTTTGGAAACAACTCTCAGGAACTACTCGTGTTTGACAACTGGCGACAGTATCATGGTAGCTTATAACAATAAAAAATACTACATAGACATTATAGAAACCAAGCACATTATATAACCTGAGCGTCTTGCTACTCCCACTCCTATTAGTAAGGCATCTAAAGTTGAAGCTCTGGAAAACATAGGACCCAAATTTAACCCTTTCACTGGTACTTCAAGACGGTTAGATAGAAAACCTATGCTTCAAAACATAGTACCTTCTACAATCACCCACAAGGATTGTCTACCTGAAGCAGCCAATGGGGTAAATGTTTCTTCATTATAGATTGTAACTTGTGTTATTTGATTGGTCACTCATTAGGCTGACCACAATTTGTATTATAAATGTGATGCATGCCGTGGAGATTGTTATCAGGTTTGAATTATAACTTTTTGAGCGGCATATCTAATAAATTATAGTGATGTTATAAATTGATGTAGTGATTTGTATATATATAGTTTGGTAGGATAATACAATACTTCTTACTATTATATATACAAAGACAGACACTCTCTACAAGATAGCAAATGACAGTTTAGATAATACAGTACTTCTTACTATTATTTTTACTTACATGGTAAATAAGTCGCCATCTCTAGTTTTAATGAATAGCTGGGAGTATGCTACTATATATTTTTGAATGTTCCATGTAGTATAATTCTATACATGACTGAGAAAATTGTTTACTGTTTGTAAGCAACTATTTTAATGACAGTTTATTCAAACAGTCCATGGAGCATCTTCTCCCTTGCTCTTCCATCCAGAAGCTCATGTTTCTATCAGTATATAGTTGTATAAAGCTAAATCTATGTTTCTTCCATCCAGCAACTCATCTTCCCATAAAGAAGTTTGACTTGGTAAATGACTAAATCTACAACTCAAACTAAAGAGGAATGTGCACAAAGCTAAATCTATAAAAGGGTGTCACCCTCGAGACAATCCAGAGAATAGATCCAATCAATAGATCTCCATTTTTAATCTATGGAGTACAATGAAATCATAAGGATCTAGTAAAATAGAGGGCTAGACTAAAGGTGTAATTTGTAAGCTTCTTCGTGTTGTAATACCTAGGTTCTAAATTTCTGAGAGCTTATCATAGCATAAAAAGTTATATAACTAGATCAACAAGTTGCACATCCATTTGAATACTTAACTTTTTTAGAAAACATATCATTAGTTCATCTTGGGAACTTGAACTAGGTTTACCAATGAAATTATTACGATTGATAGGGAAATAGTACACCAATATATCATCACTCTCATATCCCCTTTCAAGGTGAGCAAGGTTGTGGGTATCCTAGCTGCTCTTCTGGTGGATTAGTTGGAAGATGCATGAATGAACCTACTGGGGATTTCATCAAATTTTCTAAAGACTGCATTGTAGGCCCTTGTCCTGTGGACTCAACATCCACTTTGTATACCACATTCACAAAGAGATAGATCATTTTGTTAACATAGAGCCTATTGTTCCAGCAGTGGAGTTTAATGGTATAATTCTTTGATGTGATCACTAGAAGGGAAAGCTATTCTATGGAAAGATAGTGGAGTACACCGTGGATGTTGAAATCCTATTTTGAATGAAGTGTAGTAGGAAGACCTGGGTAGATCTAGGAATCTTTCCTTGGAACATGGAATACATATGTACAATAACTGATTTAGAGTTACAAATTTATATTGACAATTTTCCAACAACAAATTGAAATGGATGTTGCAAATTAATATGATATTGAGTTTCACATAATTTGAGTTTCATGGATGATGCAACAGCTACAACAACTACTTCAAAAGAAAATTTAGAATCAAGGGAGGGACTTGGAGCTGTACCAAAGAAAAAAATGTTTTGGTCAAGCAAGTTGTTGAAAAAGTTACTAGTGGGTCAATACTAGAAATGGTGAAAGTCCATGAACCTATTATAAATTACAACACCACTACAATTTGTTTTTACCATGTCGGCTACAAGAAAATCATAGCCTACAAGTAATATCATATAATAGGTGAAACAGTATGAGAAAAGGTCTAGTAAGTTGTATTTGACATAAACTATAATATGGAGTATGGCCACAATATAAGTATGAACTAAAGAGTGATGCAATACCAAAACAATTGTGATACCAAAAAAAAACATAAAGAAGTGACATGACACTTGATAATTTCATGGTCATCCTATGAAGTGAAGGAAGAAACACCTAAGAATATCACATACAACAATTAACAATTTCCCTTGGATGCCCTTGATGATATTGACCCAAAGAAGATCTAATCAATATATGTAAAAATAAGAGCATTTGTAATAAGGCACCGGGTCCTGATGGCCTTAAACCGATCTTCTATCAAAAATTCTGGCACATAGTAGGAAAGGATGTTGCAAACTACATTAAGGGATGGTGGAAAGGTGATTACTCTTTAAAAGGGTTCAATGATACGTTGGTCATTCTGATCCCCAAGGTGAAAAAGGCACGTACGGTTTCTGAATTTAGGCCGATCAGCTTGTGCAATGTTGTGTACAAAATAGCTACAAAGGTTTTGACGAATCGCCTGAAGCCCTTCATGGACAGTATTATTTCGGGAATCAAAGCGCTTTTGTCCCGGGAAGGATGATCACGGATAATGCCCTTATTGCGTTTGAATGTTTCCATGCTATGAAGGGAGGGAAGGGAGGAAAGAGAGGACAGATAGCGCTCAAGCTGGATATGATGAAAGCCTATGACAGAGTGGAATGGAATTTCCTTGATACTGTGATGCACAAGTTTGGTTTCAGTGAAAAATGGTGCAATAGAGTTCTAGACTGTGTCTCTTCGGTCTCTCACACTTTTACCGCCAACGGGGAAAGATCAAGTGCCTTCCAGCCTTCACGTGGACTTCGCCAGGGTGACCCCCTATCCCCTTACCTCTTTATTCTTTGTGCCGATGTTTTCTCCACCCTCCTCAACCTTGCGGTAAGTGCGAATACCATCCATGGTATGAGCATCTGCCGTCGGGCTCCCCGGATCTCACATTTATTTTTTGCAGACGACATCATTCTTTTTGCTAGAGGGACAAGGAATGAATGCCTGAAAATAGCTGAGATCATCAGCCAATACGAACAGGCATCGGGTCAAAAAGTCAATCTCACCAAGTCTGAAATTGCATTTAGCAAGAAGATGCCAAGAAGCAAGAAAGAAGAGTTGCGGGGTCTTTTGGGAGTCAAGGAGGTGGATAGACAGGCTTCGTATTTGGGCCTTCCTACAGCCATTGGGCGGTCCAAAAAGAAGGTCTTTGACTACATAAGAGGGAGAGTGGGAAACAAGCTACGGGGATGGAAGGAGAAGCTACTTTCCAAGCCGGGAAAAGAAGTCCTCATCAAGGCGGTGGTGCAAGCTATCCCTACATATATTATGAGTGTGTTCCAATTTCCGTTGGGTTTGATTGGAGACCTGAACTCCATGGTGGCAAGGTTTTGGTGGGGGTCGAAAGATGGGGAAAGGAAGATCTCTTGGCTGTGTTGGGATAGATTGTGCAAATCCAAAAGAGAGGGAGGCATGGGGTTTTGAGACATGCATATTTTCAACCAAGCTATGCTAGCGAGACAGGTGTGGAGACTGCACACTAGACCGGGGACTCTGGTTGCCAAGGTGTTGAAGGACAAATATTTCCCGAATAATTCCATTTTAGAAGCTCGGTTGGGGCTCATCCCAAGCTACACTTGGCGTAGTTTGTGGGGGGCAAAATCGCTCATCCTCCAAGGAGCTATGAAAAGAATTGGTAATGGTCGGGATACAAATATTTGGACGGACAGGTGGGCGGTGGGGGTGGATACGGATCTAAGTGTCTATCAACCGACGGTAGGTGACTGGGTGGATATGGTGTCCGAGCTTCTTCTAGAAGGGAGACGGGAATGGGACGTGGACAAGCTGTTGCATGTGTTTCCTAGGGAGATTGCGGTCCAAATCAAAGCGATACCGTTGTCAATCAAGGAAACGGAGGACAAACTGTATTGGTGGCCGAGCAACAATGGGAGTTTTTCAGTTCGCTCGGCCTACTGGTTGGGCAAGTTGGGTGGAGCAGGGCTGCGGGAGCGGGAAAGGGCAATGCCTCACAATATGTGGAAGCTTGTGTGGGACAATAGATGGCCCCCGAAACTGTCTCATTTTCTCTGGAGAGTAGCTACGGGCAGCTTAGCCACACGGGGACGATTGTGTGATAGGCATGTTACATCGGAGGGGGTTTGTCCGATATGTGCTACGGAGGTGGAAACCATCTCTCATTTGCTTAACCATTGCCCGGGCGCGGGGGTGGTTTGGAGGGAGAGCTGGCTGCCTAACCCGGTCGTTGTGGACACCAATGAGATGACCCAAGAAGAGCTGCTTGCCGCCATGAATGATTGCACTGATGCGGAGAAGGATGAGTTGGCTGCTGTGTGGTGGACCATTTGGACGAGCCGGAACAACAAAGTCTTCTAGGATGAAGCTCCGTTTCCTAGTCCCATACTCCATGCTTACCGAGCCCTGATCGCCGACCATAGGAAGGCACAAAGCAGGGACTCGGTTTCAGCTACGGGGCCAACGCGGGTGGCGCCCATGCACCAGCAGCGGCAGTGCGCAAGAGCCTCGACGACTTCTGCAGGTGGAGCGGCTGACACGGCGTGGCTTTGGCTGCACGCTGACGCGGCAGTCCGTAGCAACGGGCAGCGCGGTTTAGGGGCTGTGATACGGGATGGTCGGGGTACTGTTCTGGGAGCGGTGCAGCGGCACGTAAACGCAACGTGGGACTCCACTATTGCAGAAGCTATGGCGTTGCGGGAAGGACTAATGATGGTGCGGGCATCCGTCTCGACGAACAAGAAGATGGTCCTTTGCTCCGACTCCTTAAACTTGGTGGCTGCTGTGAACGAGAAAGATAAACGGCCGGACTACTTGGGGCTGATCGCTGAAGACATCTATACCTTGGCGTCCGATTTTGCTGGTTTTGTTTGTGTCCATGTAAAGAGGTCTAGTAATCAGTTGGCACACCTTGTTGCTCAACACGCTCTAGCTTTGGGAGGTCAGTGTGTTAGAAGGAATACTATTCCGGTTAGTTGGAGGCTATCAGCTGAAAACGATGTCTTTCCTATACCTTGATTAAGTTATGAATGAAATGGCGGTGATTTCAAAAAAATAAGAGCATTTGTAAAAATAACACCATATCAAATCAAGTAGAAGAATCTGAAGAAACTAGAACAACACTTCTATTGGTGAATCAGAAAGCAGTATTTTTCTGGATCAAAATGGTAAATTACCTTGATAATTTCCCATTTCAAATTCTTCCTATATTGCACATCTCTCTTTTGATAAAATTTATGAGTCCTATTCAAATTCATATCAAGAATTCTATGCATTAGTAACTATATATGGAACTTTCAATACATGTATTATGTAATTGAAATGGTTTTATGAAGTACTTACAACTCCATGAGTTTTTCCACGTTCCCACGTAATTTTCCTCGTAACGGATCAAGATAGTGGCACTTACCCCACATAGGGTCGAAGACACAAAGTATTCAATGTCCCCTACGCATAGATGAGTATTACATTTTAAGATTAATGTATTTTTAAGCAACATTTAAAGTAAACAAGTAACATGCAATCGATAAAATGTATGCATACCCCACATTATAAGGTATAAAGAACAATTCTAGTTTTTGTTTCTTCCCTCTAATGAACTGATCTGCTATGTACTGTGCCCGAGTCTCCACTTTATCATTGTATAACGGATCTATAAAATGTGGGCATATAAATCCAAATATATTAAATATATTTCCCGAGGTCACTTTGTTGAACAAATGCCTACAAAAAAATAAATATTTAGTCTTTGTACTTGTATAGAAACACATAATTAGTCCTTGTACTTGTATAGAAACTATTATAGAAACACATATTACTCGTATAGAAACTTACTTTATGTACACTGATATGTGCGAGGCTTCTAGTTGGTCTTTATCATGGCATATTTTAACCAATTCCGGTGTGATAATCAGCTCATGTGTGTAACCTACTACATCTTTAAACATCTGAAGAGAGATATTATGATTCTCATCATCTTCCACATACACCATCAACAGGTTTAGCTTCGTTGGAGGCTTTTTGCATGTTGGCTTAACGAGACTTGAGACTTCATCACAATTTTTTCTAGTTTTTGAATTTCATATTTGTGTGCTTATTGATTCCCTCACTTTTCTTTGAGACAATGAGATTGGGATTCCTTGCATATGATTATAAAAATAAAAAATATAGTTTATTAATATACATTATTCATTTCAATAAATTAATAAAAACACTGTCAAGTTATCACATATACCTTCATATTTATTTTGATCAATTCTGCAGGCCAAGGAAGGTAGGTGCATATGCCTTGACAAACTTGATAAACTTCAGCCATATCTAAATGTATTGGAACACTTTCTTCAGGCATCAACGGGGTATCAATTATCACTTTTTTGTGTTTTGGATCCAATGCCACATTGTGAAGGATAATTGGCTCATTTGTATGAGATATATACACCCTTCCATCAGCTACAGAACGTAATGGATTATCCAACATCAAAATACACTGGTGATAGCTCTATTAAAATCAAATATTGATATTGTCAACATGAGAAATCACTATCTCTAACATCTACTACATAACATACTTGTTGATTACCTCAGGTAGATGTGAGAATTGTGCAAGTGGGCAATTAGATTTAGAAGTAGGGTATTGGTCTGTATCCCCAACATTGTCGAGATCCTTGCTCATATTCTTCCCTTCAAGATACTTGATCTTCATGGCCAAAGCTTTAATGCTCTGTTGCATTTGTAACAACATATGGGATGGTTGATCATATGTTCGAGCCACACTTTGACAATATTGTGTAATTGTTATTCCTAGTCTGGTTGCTCTCGCATGTCCTGGGTGATCTTTTTTTCCCAATGCAATTATTAACACATCATTACATCCCTTCTCACTAACGAGTCCCTCAGAAACTTCCTGAGATAGAGCATCCTTGCAAAATATAAAACATACATATGTAAAAATAATAAAAACTATATATTGTGATGAAAAATCAACGAGATAAAAAATTAAACTTATAATCTTGTACACCACTTCCTTGACCTTGTCACTAGTAACAACACCAGTTTTGTCCATTCTAGCTCTTTTCCATAATTCTGCTCTAGAAATCTTTGAAATAACTGGATCTAAACTATTCTCACTGATCTGTTTATAATATGATAAAACCACAATACTTTTATACCTCTATATGTAATTTCACAAATCACTTTAAAACGAATCAAATCTTACAATTTCTTTCTCTAGGCCAACATATCCCTTATGAGAAATTCTAGGCCGATACTCATTCTTTGACGATAATTCTCTTCCAGCCTTACTTCTTCTCTGGTTATTTTTACGAACAATAAATATGAAAATATATTTAAATGTCTTACAAGAAAAACAAAAAAAGTACACTTGTTTATATTATCACCTTAAATTCTTCGGTCAACCGACTCATGACAAAATCCCCCCATTGATCTGCAGATATAAAATCATATTCTTTGGGCGGATGTTTCAATATGTTTCCATCATCGTCCGTCATGAATTTTCTTGATAACTAAGATTTGAATTCCCTCCATCTATTATTGGCTCTTTGTAATACCCACTGCTTTCTGACAGATCCAATCGAAAAAACACCCTACAAATAACAAAATCACATACACATAAAATATAATATAATATAATATTTTCATCCACTCCTTTTTCATACTCTTCAGATAAGTGATGTGAAGACATCCACTTTCAATCCATTCTTGCACAACGATAAAAGGGGTGAGTACAAATATGTGGATAGTTCTTGTAGGGAAGGCATAGTTGCAAGCAAGACGCATGGACTGATATTCAGATCTGTGTTATGGCGCATGGGGAAAAATTTCAGGAAGGCATAGTTGATATTCTGGTTCTTAACCTTGTGCTATTTCAAGTTTCTAATCATCCCCTTAAGTTTTTAGTCTTCCCTTCAAATTATTACTTTCCTACCAAATTTTCAAGTTCTATATGAGTTTCCAAGTTTCCCACCATTTTTTTTGTGTTTTGGATCCAATGCCACATTGTGAAGGATAATTGGCTCATTTTCATGAGATATATACACCCTTCCATCAGCTACTGCACGTAATGGATTATCCAACATCAAAATACACTTGTGATAGCCCTAGAAAAATCAAATATATATATCATCAATAACAAGTACAACATGTAGGGTTTTCATGGGGCGGGGCAGGTGACACCAGATGACATGATTTTTTTTCAAACAAGGGGAGTAGCCTACATTTCAGTCAGGAAAAATTCAGGTAGGGTTTCGGTCAGTTAAACCCGTACTAGAACAGAACTATACATAGTTAATGGTTGTTGCCATTTGGTCTTCCACCTTCTGCATAAAAGTTGAACATCAAACCCAGTCTCATACCAAAAGGATTAAATGATTTAATTATCACGATGTAACTCAGTTGGTAGGACATTCACTAGTTAAAATAAACTGCTAGAAAAAGTGCATACGATGTTATGAACACTGGTGCCAACTTGAGAAAATGGAACTTAAACCATAACAGGGAGACATTCAAATCAGGAGATAATAACACTTAGGAAGCAAGATATCTAGAAAGGAAAATTAAAATTAGATATAATCATTTGGCTAAGTAAACAATCCAGAAAAGAATAGTAAGATGATGCCTAACATAAACTTGTCGGGTGAATGGTTCCTAATACAGACTGACCTATAGAAGATATATAGGAATTCTGATCAAATGTAATTCAAACAAAACTATAGAATTGCTGAAGAAAGTTATAACACATCACAACCTTGAAATATTTGTCCTCAATAGTGAGATGATGCATACATTAATGAAACACAAAAACAACTCCTTATAGTACATCTATCTTTCCAGATTGCAAACTCTCATTCGAAAGCTAATATAGGAGTAGTGCATCTGTTCATACTAGCAGTGTAACATATTTGACAATTCCATGGACAAGTGTTTGAGAGGTAGGTAGAGGTTTTAGTTCATTATAAATAAATGTAATGGTTCTGATTGTTTTTTTGTTTAAATTAAAATGTATGGTATACTCGGTACATTATCTCACCGAGTCGTAGGCATCAACTGCATGAGGTGTTACACACACAAAAACATTGTGGAACTATCCTTGGACATTGCGGCACTTTTGTATACTATAAATCGGTAACTGGGGCAGCAGTAAATGATTAATACCATAATAGTACAACAGCAGTAACTCTGTAACAGAGCAACAATTTGTTGGTTGGCAGAGCAAAAACAAGAACTAAAATAAAGAGGAATGCATTAACATTGCAGCAACCTTGTTTCTTGATGGAGTTGTAAGGGAAAAGAAAAAACAATAGGAAAGATTAAATAGGAAGAATAAAAATCAAAAGAAATGAAAACAAAGGTAAGAAAAAAAATAGCTCAGATGTTAGACCCAGTAGGCACCCAAGAGCGCAGTAGGTTGGGTGCCCAGGATTTGGGAGCCATGTGACCACCTAGGGTGCCTAGGAGTGCTCTCATATAACTATGTGTGGGTCAAAGTATCTTGGTGATGAAAAATCCCATATTTCATTAAACTACAAAGCATATTTAATTTGTACCTTGTATTGATGAAAACCTAGTTACCCCGAATAGGGAGAGGCAAGCTATCATTGCTCAGTCATCGAGCAATGACTCAAACTACATGTGAAATGATGTGGGTCATGTTTAGTCCTGCATTCTGTACTGAGTAGTAGTGTTTAGCATACTCTCCTAGATAAATATGTGATGTATAACTTGTTAACCATCAAAATGAGTACCATTATTTAGAAAATTTGATATTATGTGTTAAATTATTGTGCAAAACACTTGCTCTCCTAGGTAACCTCACTCGGGTTGTCTCTCTCTAGTCTCTTTCTTTGTTTAGATAAGATAACACATACACACTTGGTACTTTGACTTGACCCTAGCTCTCTTGCACGTCAGAAAATATTGTATTATCTTAGATGTTACCTTTATTGTGAAATAAAATTGAATGATGGATGTGCTCTTTTTCTCTTTCATATTGCTTACTTCTTTGTGGTCACAGTGGTGGTCTAAGGCACCATCATCTTTCAATGCCTACTAGTCAAAATCAAATGGTGGACAGAGGAAGAGTTGTTGGCCCAGAATCCAAGTTTGCTCATGGAAAGGTACTTTTAGAAATCAAGAACCATGCTAGGGGAGCACCTGCTTACTATTCCACTACACAGTTGGAACATGTGATTTAACATGATCTATTCTTTCTTATCTAGCTTATTGATTTTCCATGTTAAATTTCATTTTTGTTCTTTAGATATCCACAGGTGATTGGGGAAGCATTTTATTGCTTTTCTCTGCTAAACGTGCATGCTTTATATTATTTCTAAGTCTGGAAACATGGAATTGTAAGTTCAGAAAGCTTGATAAAAACATGAAATGTATTTTGTTCATGATTTTAGCTGCCAAGGGTAGAAATGTATGTAAATGTCAAAGGGTCTAATTGGTGGAAAAACAAAAACAGCCGAGTTCAGAAATAGTCAGGCTTCTCATAACCTTTGTATAGGGATACATGCTAGCAACCATGCATAATCATTGAGATTAGATGAGCAATTTACATCTAAGGGCGCTTGGCCCTACTTTTCAGTTTGAGTTGTTTCTTTTTCTGATCAGGTGGCATGATTACACATAACTCCTTATCATTTAAAAAAGGTCCAAGCTTCTTGCACATTTACAGCAGGCCAGCAAAAATAGAACATGACTGAAATTTTGCATAGCTCAAGGTACACACTTCAAGAGTGTAAGTTTTTAAGGACATCTATTTATACAATTATACATACAAAATAGTTGGATGGTTGAAGAGCCCCTCCCTCTCTTTGAAATCCAGCTCATTTTTTTATACACAATTCATTATATTGAGAAAATGAAGCTGATTATAATACATATACAAGATTCTACAACATTATTCTATAAGAGATTAATTCTCTTTTCACTTGTTAGTGTACTTAATACTAGGATTTATGTAAATTTATATTCATATGGTGATCTATAATATTTAATATATTGGGATCTGACATAGGAAAGGCTTGCAAATTAGAATACACAAAATAAGATATGAATGATATAAATGATGGTGAATAATTATATAGGAAGATTCAATGACAATACGACTAACCTAGACATATTCTACTTACTTGAACATGCAAATTGTTGTTGGACAAAGCTAGACAAGAGGGTGGAGAAGCAAGGATTCAACTTGAAGATTGGCTGTCATTTTTTTTAATTCCATCAGTGGTAGTGCCTCCACTTATGACAGCATACTGAATCATCTAGACTTCAATTGTTATTTCTATGACCAAGTAAGATAAGAAATATAGGTTTTGAATCCCCTAATTTAGCTACATTATGTTTATTATAGTGATTTGTACATTAGACTTTACACAATCATGTATTTCTTCTTTTCTTGACAAAATGATCCGACTGTAATAGGTCAGAGGAAGGATTATGTGGCCTCTAAATAAACATGTAATGCTTTCTAAAATGATTTATTCAGAAGAATAGTTTGTGAATCAGATGCTATTCATTGCACTTGTTGGTGATAGTCACAAGTGCATGTGATATGTACTTAATAGCTGTAAAAAACTAAGGAAACTTGAGATTAGGGACAGTCTAGTTGGTAATGGAGCACTTTTGAAGGAAGTTATACATGAAAGTGATTATGAGATGGATAAAAAACTCAACAAAAATTATCATGTTGAGAAGATGATTGTGTGTTTAACTCTGGCAGGACCTAGGAATGTTGCACCAGAATTTATGTTTATCTTGTAAGATAAAAAATCTGGGCAGGTAATTTCTAATGAGGCTACCATCCTATGGTCTTGCAACTCATTAGGCATCTACTACTTTGTAGATATGCTCTTTATTATATAGAATTCAGATTAGGTTGGCAATTAATGATAGTGGATTTGGATTTGATACCTAGAGTATGTTTACTCAGTTTCGTAGGGATTGCCTGTTCTGTATTAAATTTTTAGTTACTTATTTTCCACTCCCTATTTTGTATCAGAGATCTTTTGGATGACATGGATGCGGCTGGAAGTCAAGTTTTGGTTTGACTTTCATGAAAGAGTCAAAAGGAGATTCAAGCTTTCTTATGTACCTAGATAATACAATGACATTCCATTTCCTTATTTCTTCTTCTTAACTATTTATAGACACTGACATTGTACATAAAATTGTTGATAATAATTTTCATTGTTATGTTTATTAGTTGTTAATGATATTGGCCTTTGATTTTAAATTTTAATTTAGTAAATCAATATATTAGTTAATTTTAACTAGTCAACTGCCTTAAATTTTTCAGATTCATTAGTCTTTATGAGTATTTTTTTTAAATTGATTGTTGTTTTCAAATGTTTCTCATTTCATTTGTTGTTCTTTATCCCTAGGTCAGACATACACCCTACTAATGTACCTACTATCCTAGGATGACTAGATTCCCTTTCTTTAACTATCATCGCCATTAGGGTTTAGTGAGATGACTCTACCATGATTTTTAGCTCTATTACCATACAATTTCGTCCATCATAAAAGAATTGAGCCTAGATCATGGAAGAAAAGGGAGCCATAACCTAGTGACTAGAAGTCTAACATAAGATCTACAAGAAGTGATTTGGTCGGATCCTAGGTATCTCCACTTATTAAATCCCATTACACATCTACCCCAATTGAAATAATAAGTGATATGCACATTAGGCCATGTGTGTCCCTAATAGAATGATGTGTTATTTCACAACCCTCTGGATCAATGGCTTTCTCAAAGGATCTAAGTCTTTGTGAAAACCCCCTATGATGTTCCTATTGAAGTTCCATATGGTAGATGAAGGGGATAAGGAGTATAACCAACATTGAATGGTTGTTCTTACAAACACTTAGACCAGGAGCAACAAAAATACAGTTCTCAAAACACAAGCCGCCAAGCATCCAACCTTCCTAAACAAAAAGCAGCCCCACTCCTCTTGAACGGGGAAACTCTCCCTACCTTCAAACCCATGTTTCCCCAGTGTGATATGTTTTCCCAATATATCTCTGTGTTGTGTCGAGATCATCTTAATCAAGCTATTATAAAAGAAGAACAATAGGGGAGGTGAAAATCTATGAAGGTCACCACAAGACGACCAAAAATCTCACATGTTTGATTTCCTAGTGACCTGATGCTATTTGGGGAGGCATCCACATACTGAGTGTTGATCAGGATGAAGTTCTTAAAGGAGTTCATTAAACTGATAGGCCAGGAGGTTACCTTGGAATTAAGGGAGCTCAAAGTAGAGGTCGGTGTGAAACACTTTCTGGAGAAGAAATTGCAGAGGATAGGGACGCTTTCTGGTGAATGAGGAGGTGTTGTCGGTGATATCTCTAGGGTAGCGGAGTCAAGTCGTCGTCGGTCTCTCCAAGGTAGCACTTTCTGGAGAAGTAGTACGGACGCTCTGGGATGGCGGCGATGTGAAGGCAGTTTGCGGTGAAAACTATTGATCATAGGAGTACGGATGCTCTACGGTGCTCTGAGACGGAGGGCAGTTTGCGGTGGAAACTGTTGATCGCAAGAAGGAGTGAATTTGGGGGGAAACAGGCGCGCGGAGGAAAAGAGGAAGTGCGGGTGTTGAATTGTTTTAACATTATGTGACACCTATTTATTAATTAGATCTATACATGTACATGTACATATATGCAATGTATATGATTCATGGAGGTTAATAATTATTCTGCAATAATATCACATAAGGGTGTTAAATAATTGTTAGTTCTGGGTAAAAAAATGAACCGGACCAGGGTGTTTAACTGTCAATCTCGGACCCAATCTAAAATTGAATTTTTTTCGAGTAAAATAATTCAAAGGCTATTTTGTATGTAAAATAGTAGATACATATATATAACATGTAAATATAGAGGTTGATTAGTTACTCTGTTATAATATCACACAGGGTGTTAAAAATTGGTTTCGAGTCAGTCAATTTCGGGACAAAACATGGCCCAGTTAGAGAGTTCAATTGTCAATGTTGGACCCAAATGCAAAACTAGATTTTAATTGTTCGAATGGTGTCTCAATTGAGAATGACCCAGATTGAAAACATTAGATTCAAAAGTAAACTCAGAGCCAGATTTGACAATGAATATAAAAAAATCTATGATTAGATGTTCATGATTATATTTCGTGTGATATAATATTGGGTGGTCGGTTCTGGGTCAAAACATCTACCCAGAGTGAAAAAAACTGTCATTCTCATGACCACACAAAATTAAATTTTGTTCAATCGACCTCTCAAACTGAAACCAACCCATATTAAAAAAATTCAATCCTAAAAAGATCTCGGACCCATATTTGACAATAATTTTATATGAAAAAATAATTATTTGATTACATGTTCATGATAAAATTCTCTAATAAGAAATTGGGTTTAGCTCGGTTCTGGGTATATAAAACAAGTCAGAGTCTATTGTATAATCTTGGCATATAACAATGGATTATAGCGTATTGTGTGACTATGGTCTATTACAACATGTAGCTATTACAACGGGTCATCTCATGTTGTGTGATAATGGTATATTATAATGGGTTAGTTTACGTTGTGTAATGGTGGTCTATTACAATGATTTTTAATGTGTGGATATTAAAATAGGTCAAAACATGTTGTGTAATTATAATGTATAACAATAGTTGGAGTCTGTTGTGTGATCTTGGTATATAACAACGAGTTTCAATATGTTGTATTATCGTGGTCTATTACAACATGTACCAAATACAACAGGTGAAGGCATGTTGTGTAATTATGATATACTACAATGGGTCAGTCTGTGTTGTGTAATGATGGTCTATTACAGCATGTTGTCATGTGTTACTATTACAACGAGTCATAGTATGTTGTGTAATTAACTTATTTTACAACATGTTTTAATATGTTGTAATACTACAGCCTATTACAACACTTTAGCACTTGTTGTAGTATCACATATTCTACAACAGGTTTGGAATGTTGTAAATGACTTGTGTTGTATAAAATATACAATATACAATACGAAAATAGGATTGTTGTGGTACGTATGCTAACTAAAACATAATCATCAGAACTGTTGTCTATCTCCCGTTGTAAAAAGCATTTTATGTAGTAGTGTTATTTCATAGCAGATTTGGAAACAATATAGACCGACATGCAATTGTGATCTATTGGAAGGAACACAATAGGTATTAAGTGATGTACCTACTTAAGTTCACAACGGAGGGGCATGTGAAGACCATGTAAAGGTTCTTTCCATACTGAACAGCAAGCAGTTGTGATATATTGGGATGAACACGATGGCTGCACAGGGAGATTAACCATGAGGAGCACCTACAGAGATGATGTCTAATTAAGACCAATCCAACAACGAATGAAACCCACTGACTTCTTTTGTTGTTGCATATGACAGGGCATCGACTGGAGTCTATGCAGATCTGGCATATAAATACCATCGGAGTTCTAAAATGGAAAGGAGGGGGACCAATGCTTCCGCACATGATCAACAACTGTGAGGACATAATTAGTAAAAACTTGATTGTGATTATTATGGTACTATAGTAGGTTAATTCATTGTGTATGTTAGAGGTTTGTATATAAGATGTTGCACATCAGAAATGTCATAATCAAGTTTCACGTCTTATTGAAAACTACGGTTGAATCCTGAGTTATAGCAAGGTAGAATTGGAGAATGATGAAGGAAAGACAGATTCTTCTCAGAAATTAGTGGAAGCATGCAACACATCATTGTCATGGAAGATCGATAAGAAGCTACTGTTGGTGGTATGAGGTCGTTTAATATCCATGCTTCAATTATTTGCAGATACATAAAATAGGATTTTCACATAGCTCAATATAAATTTTTATCATTAAGATGATGACATGCCAGTATACGGTGGTGGCGACGTCCAGTGGATCAGGGGTAACCGAATTGGAACTGGGATTCCTCAGCATAAGGTCTACATCACCCAGAGCAGCCCTAAGGAGCGGGTGCCTATGTGATCCAGGTGATCAATAGATATTGGTAGGAATTGACAATGACTTTGTTCTTCAAAATGTCGAACTTCAAAATGTAGTACATGAGCATAGAGGACGACGTCATCATGTGTGAATCCATGAAGATGCTAAGCTTCAGCGATAATGTGGAAGAGTGGGTGGTTATCAGTCTCGGCCCTCTAGAGTTCGTCGAGCAAAAGACGTTGCTGGACTATATAAAATACAAGGCACAGAAGCCAGATACGAGACTGCCACCTTCTTTAACATTGCAAACCCACAAGCATTATATACCACAACGGGTGGCGTTGCCGCTGCTCCACTACATACTGCCACCACTGTTCGTGAATGGTAGGAGTGTGTGTCCTGCTAGAAGGAAGGTGATGCATATACGCAAAGGATGGGATGGAATTGGTGCACACTTATGTAAGAATAACAAACAACCTATATCAGGGCATACATGAACGTAAGAGATAATAACAAATAATCCATCGAGAGACCAACAAATTGAGGGAATCCAAGCGGACGGAGACGGGTATTCATGCTTAGTAGAGTAGAATAGTAAATTAACCGTGTAGTAATATTCGTACAATGGTGAAGGGATCTTACCTTAGTAAAGTCTTCATGAGTAGCTATCTACAGAACAACACGACAATGTGGTTAATGGGCAATGATAGGTTCTAGGTTTCACGCATGCTTGAGATCTATACTTCGTCAAAGTTGATGCCACAATTGCGGGCTTCGCGTAAATGTCACTCACCTCATCTTTTTCACTCTCAACGCCACATCTTCACTATTCATGACGATGTCATCCTTGTTCTTGCCGTAGTGGAACTCCATATAATTAAGTAAGGTCCAACCACCGTTCTTTGTGTTTTCGTGGAACCCCATACAAGTAAGGTGCAACAACCGTTCTTTGTGCAACAGCCTAGGCGGTTTAATCACCTGCGTTTTGTGCCACGGTCTTAGCAGTTTCATCATCTTCTTAGACATGGCGTCTGCACGTAAGAGGAGTCGGGCGCATCCAGGTGTGCGGAAGACCAACCGAGTCAGGTGCAGCTGCGCAGGTGTGCGGGAAGACGAGTCCAACACGTAGACTACTTTTAGGGTAGGGTACAAGAGTCCCGGTTGTGGTCATTTTTGATGTGGAGGCCGTCCAGGAAGTGGATTCCAGCATTGATCGTTATCCTATTACAATAACGCACGTGAGAAACACATGGTAGGACGGAGACCAGTTTTTACTCCATGGTGTTTAGTATGGTAATAGTAGATTTGGTTTTTATCCAGCATCCGGAAGCATCCAGCAGGCAACAGCCTGTAACTGCTAAACCAGTCGAATATAGTTGTGTGTAGTCGAGTATAGTTGTGTGAATATATATAATGTAAAAATGGACATCGAACTCCTAATTTGTCATCTACCAAACATGCAAATATAAATTGCAGCTGGAGCAGTAGTGGTTGCATTGCACCGAGACTGTTGTAAAGCATCATGGATATTCTTAATTATCCAAATAGTGAGTCATCTGCGGTTGGCAATCCCGCCTTAATTAGGTATGCCAGCTAACCGCAGACGCACGCGGGGACCGGGTCACTTTACTTGTTGGTCTGGCCACGTAGCGTGGAATGTGGGTGGAGGTGTTGGCTTACAACGGAGGAGCAGCTGGACCGCCTCTCCCACACCGTTTCTTTCTCAACGGACCAAGATCCCGACAGTACCATCTCTGGTCTTCCTAATGCACTTTGGAGCAAGGAACAACGTGGGGAGTATAGTGAGGGTATTTCATCTCCCACTAGCTCCATCTAAACACAAAGCAAGAATTTAGCTATGTGTACATGGAAGGGCACGTCCAGTTACTCAGATCTCATATCTAGGACTAGGGTAACGGGTAATATCTAATTATGTAGGCATACCTATGGATTAAAATGTCTGCAAGATTCTTTCACGCATAAGTTGATTTTACAAATTTTGATATATTTACTCTTTATATTATATTGGTATTGTTAATGTAACCTGAAAAAAATCCAAATGTTATTATATATCATTATTTAAATATACTTCTTGCTCTAAGGTGTGATCATTCACCATGCTAGTAAAACGCTTGGTTGACAGTTGAGCAATTGACGATCACTTTACCAAAAATGCATGTAGGGCTTCTTCCAAGACAAACACTTTTCCAAATCGAAAAGGAGTCATGTCACCCTGGAAATAAAATTGAAGTAAATAAAAGGAAGTAATGATCATGTTGTGGAGCTACTCTGTTGATGTATACTTAGATCTTAAAAGTAACCCCCCCCCCCCCGATAGAGGGGAAAGGTCCCACACAACAATGATTGTAGGTTATTATGTCATTCTATTTGTCATCTCAAACAATGATTACTAATAATAAAAAAAGGATAAAACTCACACCTAGAAATTGGTAGATAACAAAAAGATGATGGAACTAAGCATGAACCCAAGTATGGTAGTTTGAATATGTAGAGTAAAGCATCAAATAAAATAACATAGAGGAAACCCATGTTAGATTAGAAACATTTAAGGTTATCTCTTTCCCAAAAAAACTCAAGGTTGCAGAACACTTAGGAAGCTTAAGGCATGTCTTCAAAGCACTCTCGCTATGGGTCATCCTTGAAAACACTCAAAACAAAGTAAATGACAAAGGGGCAAAAAGACAATTGGTTGAATATTCTTATCTCATTCATATAACAAATCAGATGGGATCTTGCTATAACACCTAAGTTACCTATGTTGTTTTCGAGTTGCAGAGTCTCATCTTATTTATACATGCATGATTCTAAGTTGTTACAAAGACCAAGGTGCATTACAAGGGTGGGGGCATTTATAATAGTCTACCCACATTCCCACATCTCAGATGGAAGAGCCCCCATGCTCTCCTTATCCATGTGTGGTGGTTGTCTTGGACACTTAGAACATTTCCCTCACTTACATCGGTTCATGGGTTGACAACGCTTGCCCGCCTACATGGAAATTACACTTTGAAGCTCCTCCGAATGTGGGCTGCCCATTGATAAACCTCTCAAGTGTGTGTAGCTAGTCTGTGTCCCTTCACTGTGGTGCAATCGTTTGTGTCACTTTGTTGGTTTAAATATCATTTATGTCATTGTCATGGTGTGTAACTACTTGCACGTCTAGTAACATGCTTCCCTTGACAACTATCACCCACATGTGCTCACTTGATAGAGGCACCTCCTCGTTTGGAGAGAGTAGTTATCCTAAGTTTTTTTCCTAGTGCATACATGAGGTTGTGGCCTTTCCATTGTGCGTTCAAGTCCACTTGATTCTACCCTAGTAATTGTTGGGAAATATGGAGATAGAGATGGCAACGGAAATGAAAATTTATATCCATATTTTCTAATTAGCAGATCTCATTAGTAATGATGAATTAAGAAAGAGGGTGCAAGATATACTTGTGCTGGAGTAATTCCAGTGACTATCCTTGCACAAAGATGTGTTTCCTTCTTAAGTACAACACGGAAATTAACAACATCCTCCTGGTGAAGAAACTACAGATGATAGCTAACAATGCCCTCCTAACGTAGTAGCAAAAGCTTACAAGCCTCTACATAGTCCATGTAGACTACTGGGAACTCCACATCACACTTACTGAGTTGGAAGGAAGGAGTTTCACCTTTGTTTGTCAATGTGCCAGTGTCGACTTCTTTCTCCCTTTCTATCTATCCGTTTCATGACTAAGATTGCTTAGGCTCTCAAGTTACCACAACTGTGAGAAGATTGGTATATGGATCCTTGGTCACCCCTTACTTTATAGGAGTGGATGTTCTAGGGTTTCTAATACCCCTGGGAGATGAAGGGTCAAGGTTGGCGGCTGCACATGAATAATCGATCGATTGGACAATCCATTCGGTCGAATGACTTGTGATCATCAGTGTAATAACATTAGTTTTATTGTGGTGATTAATGTGTGGTGTTACAACTATCATTAATTTGTTTGTCTGATTCAAACTTGTTGATTCGACCAAGTCGATTGATCAAACAATCCAATTGGTTGATTGGAAGCTTTGATCATCCATTGGTAATGTTCGTTCATTCAGTTGATTGAACATTTCAATCTATTGGCTAACTGGTTCCATCGATTAAAGTTAACACATTCCAGTTAGTTGACTAGCATATCAATCGATCGACTAGACACTCCAATCGGTCAGCTGACAATGAGTATTATCCATTTTGATTACCTAAATAGTTTAGGAACCAAATTGTATCTTATCCACGATTAAACTCCTCTTCCATGTGCATCCTATGCATGTGAACCTGTGGGTCCCAACTTACGTTGATTGTGAATATGTATAACCAAATTATGACATCACAAGCAATGAGTGATATCTAGAAACACATCATTGCTACCTAAGTAATTAGAAACTGGAGAACAACTTGAACTTGCATTTATTATCTGTGTTATTGTGATCATATAGTTACTTTGTCTTAGATATCCAGAAAGAATATGAGGCATGGAATCATCATTCTCTTAATATTCTATCTATATTCCTTGAACTAGAGAAGACTGTGAGCATGTGAGCTCAATATCACATATTGACCCAATATCACATATTGACTCACATGATTATGGCCATACATTTCTTAATCTCACTTACCAAGTGGCCAGGATATGAACTTCAAAACAAGGGACAAATCTCATCTACATCACTCATATTCAATCCCCATGTGTCACAACATACCCGAGCACTACCTCTATGGCAACCCTTATTCAAGGTAATGTAGAATGGTGTCAAAGTTTGTCAAATGACATGTGATGAGAGTAGTGATTTTAGGTATAAGAACCACAATTACCACTATCACTTTGAAAGTGGATTTTGACTACCATTCCATGGTTTCCACATATCACTCTCAAGGTAGGTCTGTCTGGTTAAGTACTTGTGTGCTTGACTTGATATCCAATATAATGACTAATTAGAATATGTAATAAGTCAACACACATTCTAGTCTTGTGTATCATTGTCTTCTATTTTTTTCCCAAAATAATATCCAAGTAGAGAAATAGCAAGAATGTATGTACTCTTATAATACATATCATCTCCTTCTTCAGGTCCTCAACCTAAAAACATATGTCATCGAGTAACATCATTCTTCAAAGATCTATGATGTTTATGTCATTATCTCATAACTGAGACAAGCATAATAGATAAATTGCCTTTATTATGAGTAAATCATGTACATGATGCCCCAATACAATCATCATATGATTGGTTCTTTTGGAATGCATACCAATAGACTTCTACTTGCACTTAGAGACAATCACCCATAAATCTAATTATAGGTGATCTTAACATGACTACCATTTTTATACCATGTAAATGCTTTTGTCAGTGGGTCCACAACATTGCTTTTAGTCGGTACTCTATGAATCTTCACATCTCCTAGTTGTGCGATCTCGTGTATGAGAGGGAACCAATGAAGTATATAATCTAGGTTCCTTAGTGTATCCAATAGATCCATTGTTGTCACATCATTCCTACTACCTCATCAATGGTTGTAACCACCCCAACTTCATCTAGTGAACTTCTCAATCCATACAATAATAGTTGTTGTGCTCAAAATAGCAAGGTATTCAGCTTTCATTCTCGAATCAACAATAATTTCTTGCTCAAAACGTTTCCATCTTATAGTTATGCATTAAGGAAAAACACAAATTTGGATTATTATCGATAATCATCTTACTAATTTGAAAGCTTGCATCGGTGTAACACTTTACGTCCAACTCTTCCATACCTCCATAAACAAGGAACTACTTCTTAGTTTTTCTCAAGTACTTAAGGATGCTCTTTACGACAGTCTAGTGACCTTCACTGGAATATGACTGATATATTCTCATTATGCCCAAGCATATGAGACATAAAGATGAGTACATAACATTGCATACATGATAGATCCAATATTGGATGCATATGACAACTCATGTGTTCTTGTTCTTCATAAGAACTCAGGCACTGGGCTCTAGAGAGATTAATTGCATGGGACATGGGCAAGTTTCCTCTCCCTGAGTCTTGCATATTGAACTTCTTAATCACTTTGTCAGTGTATGTACTCTAGCTTAGGCCTAGAAGCTTTCTAGATCTATCTAACTAATAGATTTTAATTCCTAAGATGTAGGATTCTTTGAATAAATCTGTGACAACCGTTATCAAACCACAGCCAAATCGCACAATAATTATGTGAAATAACCATTTGTAGAGGATTAACAAAGACCACTAAAAATTAAAACAATTTTGCAAAGAGATCCATTTCCAGGAAACTCTTAAGAGAAGAACCAAAGCAATATATACATCATGGTTCACATTGTACCATCTAATCTCAAGGATATCATATACCAGTTGGTTTGCCCAAACATATACATAAGCAACATAAAACCTCGAGGCATACAAGCCAAAATCTCAGATCATTTATAAAATCATTACATACTAACTCCCAAGGACCTGAGAGTACAAAGACGATACTAGGACTTCTATCTACAAGACACGGCAAACAACACACTCAACCTGAGTTGTTACTACTGTCCCTATTGTTGTTGTCCTCCCTATGCAGTACAATCTCTACCTCCTCATCTGTGTCCATCTAAAAATGTTGGGACCAATGAGGTGAGATAAAAGTACCAGTGAGAGATATAACTCTCTGCCAACAACATTATTATCACATGTAAATAATATAAAATTGAGCAGAAGATCTTTTATATTAATAATCAAGATTAATCACTATTTATAAGTAGAACATAGCAATATCATCTTTTAAAGCAATGTAGCTATCTATGATAGAGCAATAAATCATCCATTCACTTTATAAGGAATGAGAAGAACACATATAACATATATCCATTTAAGATCTATAAAAGTAGTGTAACATCAACCAATGTTTTTGTATTCAATCCTTAATCAAATACACTACACAACTGATTACATATTTACAATCACACTTATGCCCTGAGGAGATGAGGTATACTGCTCATGCTCCAACCAAACATGGCTACATAAGGCATCAGTACCATACAAGGTCAAAGGAAGAGCCGATTTCCAAGACCTCACATGTCTTGGTCAGTACGAGACCACTGAAGACATCACATGTCAAACTACAAATTAGCTTGCCAGGGTATAGTGGCATCTTCGCTATAGAGTTACAGTCGCATCATGCACTCTCTTCAGGGAGATCACACAGCAATCCCCAATATATTAATATTGACTCATGGCATATAGCCATAGTCTTATGATGATGAGGGAGACCACATCACAATCCATATTTGGATGCAAGGATATTTTTTCCCATTACTCCCACATATTCAAAAATATGCTCTCTGAGTTAAACTCATTTCACCATTCAGCAAATTCTGACACTGAATGGATCTATGTCCAAGGCAACTACATGATAAGGTTCCACTTGATTAATTAGGTGCATTACAATATCTTTTAGCATTAACCAAGTCACAAACATGAATTATAATAGATGCTACAAAGAAAGGTGTAATACATTTATCAAGTACTTTCATAATATTTGGAACACATTGAATTCATAACACTCGGGATCTCAGTCCCTTATCACATTAATGAGGATTCTCATCCCTTAACATTATCATCATCATGATTTCTAGATCTAGGTATTCAAACCCTTAGTTTATCACTGAACATTGTCACCTATTATCAGGTAACTATTACCTCTAGGTCCTCAGACCTAGGTATACATTATACTTGTTGCACAAGTATTTCACATAGCTAACAAGGCCCATTTAATCTGTATCATATGAAACATCATAGCTCATACCTGGATAAGCTCATCATCTCATGATACATGCATGGTTATTATTTCATGATAAAAACAATATCAAGTACATATCATCACCATGCAATACAAGAGAAATACAACCTTCCCATTATTAGGGTTAGGGTATCCCTTTTTAGCCGATTAGGCTTTCAAGTTCATACTATCAAGAATCAAAACCCTATTTCATATCTCCACACATATTAGGAACATACATTGATATCATAAGTATTCAATCATACTTGTTTAATCTCATCATTTATCATTAAATGATTATCACACAAAGTATGAGTTTCTCTCTCATCCTCACTAGTACATTAATTACATCATACTTTACTAAGTTGGCTCAACCCTTTTCTCAAGGTACATTGGCCTAAACTTATTAAAATGCATTAAACTCTTTACATCTTAATGTATCATTTAACATATCACACTTCATGTGTTACTCAATCAAGTATATCGGATTTCAGGTGCTTACCTCGATATTGGTTTTGAGGTGTTTCCACCATATCGGGCTAGAGGTGTGTGCTTACCACCATATCATCCAACAGGCGTGTGCTTACCACTATATCGTCCAAGAGGTGTGTGCTTACCACCAAATCATCCAAGAGGTGTGTTCTTATCACCATATTGTTCAAGAGGTGTGTACTTACCACCATATCATCCAAGAGGTGTGTGCTTATCACCATATCATCCAAGAGGTGTGTGCTAATCACCATATCATCCAACAGGTGTGTGCTTATCACCATATCATCCAAGAGGTGTGTTCTTATGACCATATCGTCCAAATGGTGTGTGTGCATACCCCCATAGCATCCAAGAGGTGTGTGCTTATGAACATATCATCCAAGAGGTGTGTGGTTACTACCATATCATCCAAGAGGTATGTACTTACCACCATATCATCCAAGAGGTGTGTGTTTATCACCATATCGTCCAAGAGGTTCTTCAACCCAATATCGGTTTGTTCTATGATGATGTCATCATCATCAAGCTCTAGACTTTCGTCCCTTACCATTCTAGTTCATGGATAATAGTCCTATGCAACTTTTAGAACTCATAGAATCATCAATCATTCAAGAAAAATCAAAATTGAAAGTATATCAACAAGTATAGCAAGATTGAAGGTGAATAATAACATGATTGGATTCAAGTTATATGACCTACCTCAAATACAACTTCAAAGCTCCAAGCTCCAAATCTTCACATTCCCAAGGTTGAAGATGAACTTATCAAAGATCCAAGACTTTTTCACAACTCCTCTATATACAAAGAATCACCATAGATAAGAACTTTGTGTAGAAGAAAAGAAAGGAAGAATAACAAATCGAGATTCATGCTTCAACTAAGGTTGAAGATGACCATGGCTTCACCTTAAGCTTAAGGCTCAAGCTCCTCCTTGATCCGCAACTACTATGCATGATATCTAAGAGAAAGAGAGTTGTAGGATTCAAAAATTTTCACTAGTAGGTGAAAGGAAAGGTATATATAATTGAGGCTTATGAGAGAGAGTGTATAAGAGGTGTCATAACCTTATAATACTAGGTGACACATGTCCATGCATGGGTTGACACATGTCCATACATGCACGCATATTTATATTGGCATGAAAAACTCTTGGGAATAATATAGGGATAATATTTTGGCCATTAGTTATCTTGTTGAACAAGATATTTCAACCCAACATCACTTTATTCACAAACTGATACAACTTTTCCAAGGAAAGTTGTAAACCGATATCTATCACCTTCTTGAGGTGCTTAACTCATCATGCACTTTTCCAAGAGTTGAAAAAATGATATGGGACCTCCTCTATGGCTTGTTGGCCAATAGGCACTCCCATATAAGCTCTACAACTCAATACAACTCATTTTAGGGTTTCAACTATACAGCTCTTCTTGGTCTTTTCATCACCAAGAATTCCACCACTCAAATATGATTAAAACATGGTGCCTCTTTATTTCTATATCCTCTAGATGATTCTAAGATAGAGTAGGGACACTCTAGAGGTGATAATTTGCATAACCCTACATTTTGGGTAAATTGTAATTTGCACCAAAATTGGTACACAATGCACAAGCATTATTCAAACAAGCTCCAACTTGGAACTTAGGCTTTCCACAAGCCACCCCTTAGCATCATTCTCTCTATTATGATGCTAAATCACTAGAGTAACGTTCAACATGTGACATATTGCAATATAACCCCTCATCTTGGGTAAATTGCAATTTACATCCAAACTATCATTTAATGCACAAATAGTTTGCAAATAAACTCAAACTTGAAAATTAAACTCTCCTTTAGTCTTGATTACTTTTCAAAAGATTAAAACAAGTTTATAAATAACATACTTAAGCAAAACTTTCATTGTTATGGCATAACCCAGGTCAGAGATGTTACAATTATCAACCCCTAATAGGGATTTCATCCCCGAAATCTCAAGAGAAAAGAGAAGGGTACTTCCTCCTCATTTCTTCCTCCAGCTCCCATGTGGCTTCTTCAATGCCATGGTGATGCCAAAGAAATTTCACAAGAACTATGTCTTACCTTTTCAACTTCTTGATTCTTCTGTCAAGAATCATCATTGGACCTTCCACATAGGATATATCTTCATTCACTTCCACCTCTATAGGTTGCAACACCAACTCTATATCAGGATGGCACTTTCTCAGCATAGATATATGAAACATTGGATGTAGTCTATGTAGCTCAGGTGGCAACTCCACCCTATAGGCTACCTTTCCAATTTGTGTTGTCACTGAGTAAGGTCCCATAAATCTAGGAGCTAACTTACCATTTTTCCCAAATCTGAGAACACCTTTCCAAGGAGAGACCTTGAGATACACCCTATCTCCAACTTGGAATTCTAAAGGTCTATAGTGTTTATCAGCATATGACTTATGTGTATCATGTGCACCCTTCAACTATTGTTGTATTACTTTAATCTTTTTAGTTGTCTGTTGCACTAATTTAGGACCCAAAAGTTGGTATTCTCCTATCTCATACCAGCATAATAGATATCTACAACGTCTACCATATAATGCTTCATATGGTGCCATATCCATACTTTTCTGATAACTATTGTTGTAGGAAAACTCTATTAAGCTCAAGTGTAAGTCCTAACTTCGTACAAACTGAAGAACACATGCCCTAAGAAAGTCCTCCAAAGTCTATATAGTCCTTTCAGATTGTCCATCTGTCTGAGGGTGAAAAGTTGTGCTAAACTATAATTGTGTACCCAAGGCTTTGAGTAGTTGTTCCCAAAAATGACTTGTAAACTAGGGACCTCTATCAGACACAATTCTGGCTGGAAATCCATGTAACCGCACTATCTCATCTATGTAGATCTCTACAAGTTTTTCAGCAGTATAGGTTGTTTTAATAGGAAGAAAATGTGTTGACTTAGTCAACCTATCAACTATCACCCAAATGGAATCATGACTTTTGGCTATTCTGGGTAGACCAACCGCAAAGTCCTTTGTCAGGTGATTCCATTTCCACTATGGTATAGGTAAGGGTTGCAATGTTCCTGCAGGCTTTTGGTGTTCTTCTTTAACTTGCTGACACACTGGATACCACATAACAAACTCAGCTACATCCTTCTTCAAACCAGACCATTATTACATATCTTTTAAGTTATGATACATTTTAGTACTCCCTGGATGCATTACATACATGGATGAATGATCTTCCTCCATAACTATCTTTCTTAAATCGTTGGCATCAGGTACTACCATCCTACCATGGTAATAGACTATCTCATCCTTTGACTCATGGAAACTATCCCATTTCTCACTACCATACTCTAAACTGATTTGCTGAATCACAGTATCAGCCTCTTGTGCCTCTTTAATCTGTTGACCCAAAGTAGGTTTCACACGCATCTTGACCAGCAATCTATCTAACAAAGATACTTTTAACGGTAAATTTATTTGTCTCAAAGAGACAGACATGTCTCATTTAAAACACTTTAAAGAATTCAAATGTTCTTTATCTATGGGTGGAGATGAAGATTTTCTACTTAGTGCATTTGTCACCACATTAGCTTTTCCTGGATGATAATCAATTGTACAATCATAGTCCTTGATTAATTCCATCCAGTGGCGTTGTCTCATATTCAGCTTATGCTGTGAGAATATGTACTTTAAGTTTTTATGGTCTGTGAAAATCTGACACGTTTCTCTATAAAGATAATGACTCCAAATCTTCAACATGTGGATCACTGCACCTAACTCTAGATCATGTGTCAGATACTTCTCCTTTTATTTCTTAAGTTGTCAGGAAGCAAAAGAAACTACATGATCACTCTGTATCAACACACATCCTAGATCATTCTTAGAGGCATCATTGAAAACAATGTATCCCTTTCCCTGCTCAGGTAAAACTAACACAGGTGCACTATCAACCTTTCTTTCAACAACTAGAAAGAACGCTGACACTTGTCATTCCAGACAAAAGGAACCACCTTCATGGTCAACCAAATTAGGGGTAATGCTATAGAACTGAAGTCTTTAATAAACCTTCTGTAGTAACCTACTAGACCCAGGAAACTGTGAATCTCAGTTGGTGTCTTAGGCTATTCCCACTCTACAACAGACTCCACTTTCTTAGGATCAACACAAATACTTGAAGCAGATATCATGTCCTATAAAAGACACTTCTGACAACCAGAAGTCACACTTGCTAAACTTAGCATATAGCTTGTGTTGTCTTAACAAAGTCAAGGCTTGATGAAGGTGTTAATCATGTTGTTGACCATATCTACTGTATATTAGGATGTCGTCCATGAAGACCACTATGAACTGATCAAGGAATGGCCAGAAGATTCTATTCATCTGCTCCATGAATGCAGTTGGTGCATTAGTTAGTCAAACGACATAACTATGAATTCATAATGACCTTACCTTGTCCTAAAGGCTGACTTAGGTATGCCATCCTCCTTGATACATAATTGATGATATCTTGACCTTAGATCTATCTTAGAGAACATTGTTGCACCACGCAACTGGTCAAACAAATCATCTATCCTTGGTAGAGGATATTTGTTCTTTATAGTCACCTTGTTAAGCTGTCTATAGTCTATGCATAATCTCATAGACCCATCATTCTTTAAAAAAAAGAACTAGAGCACCCCATGGCGAAGTACTTGGTCGAATGAAACCTTTCTCAAGCAACTCTTGTAACTGTTTCTTGAGTTCTACCATCTCAATAGGCACCATCCTATAAGGTGTTTGGGCTATGGGTTGCGTACCTAGAATTTGATTAATCTCGAAATCAATCTCTCGAGGTGGAGGAATATCTAGAAATTCTTCAGGAAACAAATCCTTGAATTCCCTGACAATAGGAACTTTAGGAAGACTAGGACTTTCAACTTTGGTATCAACCACATGTGCCAAGAATGCCTCACATCCTTGTCACATCAGTCTCTCAGCTACCATTGTTGATACTAGATAGGATGGAAGAATCTTTATGTCCCCCTGAAAGACCCATGTCTCATCACCATCTGCGAACATAGCTTGCTTGAAACCACAATCCAAGACAACCTTATACTTTTCTAGGGTATCCATCCCAAGAATTACATCAAAGCCATGCATCTCAAGTGGTATAAGATCCACCTAAATGCTATGTTTAGAAAAAGAAAGAACACAGGGAGAACATACCTCCTGCAACACTGCAGATCTAACTAATAGAGTTTCTAGTAACAAATTATCTTCTCTATGACTGACAGTCATATTGCAATCGTGAATCACTTCTCGAGTGATAAAGGAATGTGTAGCACCCAGATCAATAAAAATAGATGCGAAGTAAAATGAAGACATATCAAAATAAAACAATTCCATCTGACCTATCAGGACTCGTGGATTGACTACTGCCTCTGGCTAATTCGTTGCATAGAATCTCATTGTTTCCTGTTGCTGACTCCGTGCTCTATTGTTTGGTGCAGATGAACCTACTTGGGATGTCTGTCCACATCCTCATGTGCCACTGTTAAATTTTTGCCTCTGAGAGCCTTATTGACTCTGCCTCAATGGTTGGGTTAACTTCATGTCTCTAACTGGACAATCCCTTATCATATGTCCTATCTGCCCATACTTGAAGCAGTTTATGTCCTGCTGTGGTCGAGATGGTCATGTTACTGACATTGATACCGTACTATAGGCTACATTTCACAAAAAACTATGGACTCTACCCTTGCTTGATGTCCACTATGTCTGTGCATTGAACCTCTGTGGTGCTAATGGTGTAGGAAACCTTAGTTTCTTGAAACTTCTAGACCTCTGTACCTCAAACTGGGTAGGTACTTTCCTAATGTTAGCCTCACGTTTCTCAGTCACGAACCTCTCTATTCACCTTCTATCTCCACAAAGGTGGCAAACCTCTCTCTATTCTCTAAAGCAGCTACAATTGTGGATAATTTTGCATTCAGATCCTTCTCAAAATGCCAAATCCTCTCCTCCTCCGTAGTAGCCATGTGTGGAAAAAACAATAGAAGCTCCATGAACTTAGCTTCATACTCACTAATCTTCATTGGTGCTTGCTTAATACACTCAAACTATGTGATTTTCTCATCCAAATAAGACTTGGGAAAGTATCTACTGACAAACTCACATGTGAACTCCTCCCATCCGACCTCAACACCTGGTCTATTCTCTTCTTCAACGGCCCACCAATGGCCAGTGCTTCCTTTTAAGAGATACACATCATGCCTAACTTTATCAATTTCTGGGATGATAAGGATTCTAAAGGTTTTCTCCAGCTTCGTGAGCCATAAATTTGTGTCTACTGGGTCAGCTGTACCAGCATATTTGGTGGCTCCTACCTGGCGTAACCGCTCAAAGGTCTTACCAGACCCATGTCCATCATTGGGAACTGATGCCCTAGGTGTTGGTGCTAGCATCTGGTCTGCCATATGCGTTATTGTGGTCATGAACTTCCTGAAAAGAGCATGAAAGGCTGGGTTTTCTAGCATGGCTTCATCAAGATGGGGATTCTCAGGCACTGATTCCTCTCTTTCCTGATCCCTTACACCTCATCCTCGTGTAGCAATACTGCTCTTAGCAACATGTTCTTCGTGTGCTCCAGCAATCTTTCAGCTTTACTTCTTCTCCTATATGAGCATAAATCACTATAAGATAAACTGGAGGATACTAGAGCAGACTCAACAACCTTAATCCTATGTCTCTATAGACTCAGCTAACCTTAGGCTCTGATACCAAAACTTGTGGCGACCGCTATCAAACCGACAACCAAATCACACAGTAATTACATAGAATAGACATTAGCAGTGGATTAACGAATATCACTAAAAATTAAAACTATTTTGCAAAGAGATCCATTGACAAGAAACTCTTAAGGGAAGAACCAAAGAAATATATACATCATGGTTCACATTGTATATACATTGTACCATCTCATCTCAAGGATATCATATACCAGTTGCTTGCCCAAACATATACATAAATAACATAAAACCTTGAGGCATACAAGCCAAAATATCAAATCGTTTATAAAACCATTATGTACTAACTCCTAAGGACCTGAGAGTATAGAGATGATACACAAGACTTCTATCTACAAGACACGACATATAACACACTCAACCTGAGTTGTTACTACTATCCCTATTGTTGTTGTCCTCCCTCTGTAGTACAGTCTCTACCTCTGATAACCTCCCATTTCGCAATGTTATCTTACTAGTTTTCCTCAGTTTTCCATACTATTTCTTAGTTAAATTAGATAGAATCTTTAACTTTCTACCTTTTTGTAAATATACCATTAGATTAAATTCTCCTTTTCACTTCTTACAGAAAATCACAAAAAAATTACAAAACTCCCAAATGGTCCCAAGACCGAATGGAAGCCGAACGGTCCCAGGATATAATAAAGATCAAACGGTCCTAAGACCGTGTGAAGCCAAATGGTCCCAAGACCGTATGAAGCCTCACGGTCCCAAGACCGGATAAAAGCCACACGGTCCCAAGACCGAATAAAGGTCACACGGTCCCAAAACTAAATAAAGGTCAAACGGTCCCGAGACCGTGTGAAGCCAAATGGTCCTGAGACGGTGTGAAGCCAAATGGTCCCAAAACCGAATGGAGATCAACCGGTCCCAAGACCGAATGGAGATCAACCGGTCCCGAGACCCTGTGAAACCAAACGGTCCTAAGACCATGTGAAGCCAAATGGTCACGAGACTGTATGAAGCGAAACGGTCCCAAGACCGAATGGAGGTCAACCGGTCCCAAGCCCTATGAAGCCACACGACCCCAAGATCGAATGAAAGCAAACAGTTTCAGACCGAGAGGACTCAAATGGTCTCCAGACCGAGAGAGTCCAAACGGTCTCCAAACTGTGTGAAAATCCAAATGG
This sequence comes from Alisma plantago-aquatica, assembly GCA_963693085.1. Classification (NCBI taxonomy): domain Eukaryota; kingdom Viridiplantae; phylum Streptophyta; class Magnoliopsida; order Alismatales; family Alismataceae; genus Alisma; species Alisma plantago-aquatica. Next base: position 154,018,388 of record OY856411.1, read on the forward strand.
TTTCCAAAACCATTTGGACCCACATATCCCAAACCGTTTAAGGCTCACTCAAAATCCTATAAATAGAACCCAAATGGGTCCTCACAAAAGGAGAAGTTTCCGACATCCAATGGCTGCCTCTATTGTTCCATAGCCATTCCATCCTTCACCCACTTCCCCGAGGCTTCCGGTCTGAGATCCATACTCCATCTCCAAGCTACTTTCTCTCTCATCGACAAATAAGGTGGGAAGAGGAGGATTCATCATCAAGAAAGCTACTAAGTGTGAAGATCATTTCTCTCTCTCTCCAAGGGGTCGACCTTCCTCCCTCCTTCGTGGAGATGACACTCTCTCTCTTCTCGCCCCCTTCTTTGTTCTTGCCATCAGCGAGTAGTCTCATACACTAGGGTGCGGGGAGTAGCCCCACTACCCATGTTTTCATTTCAAACATTGTAATTCTTGAGTTTGTAATAGAAAAACACTATCTTTCCAGTTCAACATCAATCCATTAATGAATGCTAGTTGCTCGATAACCAACTTGTGTTATCTATTATCTGTTAGTGCAAATTGTCTATGTTTGTGCTTCTAGATTCGAATATCGACTGCTTGTTGGTTCTAGATTGTATGTAGTCACCATACATTTGGTTCGGTATCTAGGAACATTTCTCAAGAAATGGAGTAAACTCACCTCCATCGTTGTACTTTCATACTATGAAATGGAATCAGTTGATGTATGAAAGTACAACCTTGGCGGGTCGAGGAACACACTTACGAGGGGAGTGATGCAAAGTAAGTGACCATTCATTTGAGGATGGCTGGCATTGCAACACTTCTACGTTTCTCGTAGTTAGTTATTCAAAAGGAGGCTAAGCCTAAAAAGATACTAACTATTTAGACTCTTTTCTTTGCAAGCCAAGTTATTGTGATGTATGTTTTGATCCATGTGTAGTGGTGGAGAAAGCCGATCACATCCTAGTGGTTTCTTAACATTGTTTACAACCTTAAATTTACTTTCTTGATTTTACTTTACTTACACTTAGTTTAAACAACCAAACCAACTCTTTGATCTAAATACCAACTATTAAGGAGTTAAATGAAATTCTAACATTTTCTATCTTATTGATCTTAACAAGACTGTTGTCATGTGGATTCGACCCTTAACTATACTACGATAAGACTTCCACGTATCCTGACATACGTGGGTGGAGTTTTTAATATAGTAAAAGCAAGGCTAAACCTAAAAGACTTACTATATTTAGGATTTTTAGTGGTGCATGCAACTCCACGCAAGTGGAAGCTCCATTAAAAATTGGCACCATTTCCAGGGACAACGGAACATTTTAATTCCATTTATCATCTTTCTAGTTGGTTAGGGTTTTACACTTTTTCTTTAAACATTACTCCATATCCTATTGATTTCATCATATCTCCTGCATCATTTGAAAAGTGTGTTTATTCCTCTACTCAGGTAGAAGACGTGTATGCAACCATCACATAATCTCAAATTCTCCCCTGATCTAGAGTACGACTCTGAGGTAGAGAGAAGTTTCCACCGCCGCATTAGACTTAATCGTCAAAGAGCCAGACAAATGGCCGAAGATCAATGCCAAGTTGCACTAGTGATGGAAAGGGTCAACACTGCCATAGCAGCCCAGTGAGTGCACCTCATCTCTGACACACACGCCCAAGTTTAGGTTGAAGTACAGGTTGAAGAGCAAGCCTGCATCCATGCCGAGAATGAAGCATCCAAGGCTGCTGCTCAACTGTTGGTAAGAAGCAAACAACTATGGGACTACGATGTTCCCAAGAACTATGAAGAAAAGCATCCAGTCCAACCACCACTCATCGACACTCCTAATTTTGAGATTAGGACACAATGGATCCAAATAATGCAGGGCATTTCATTCTCTGGAAGTGCCAGAGATGACTGCATGGACCATTTGAAGAGGTTCAAAGCTCTTTGCAGGTTGGTACCACAAGCTAGAACAACCATGGACGTAGTCATGCTCAGACTCTTCAATTTCACCTTGTCTGGAAGAGCACTAAGTTGGTACAATTCTTTGGATGGGGAGCCAATCACCACCTGGGCTCCCTTAGAAGAGAAGTTCTTGGAGAAATTCTTCCCCCCTTCACTAACCTACCAAATTAGAGAACAAATCAACCAATTCCTTCAACTACCGGGAGAGTCACTGGCTGACTCATGGGAAAGGTTCAAGGAACTCTTGAGGAAATGCCCTCACCATGGAATCTCACAAAATCAACTCATAGAAACTTTTTATAGGGGAGTAAGCGATGAAATTAAAAAGTTCTTAGATTCCTCATCTGGAGGAAACTTTATGAGACAAAACTACAAAGATGTCTGGAGGATCGTCACTCTTGGAGCCGAAAATAAATCCAATTGGGGAAGGGTGACCACAGGAGGAGTTCTAAAGGTTTGTAAAGCTGAAGAATCTACAGAAATGAAAGCCATAGCCGAAGCTTTGAAAACCATAGCCAACAAACAACAAGCCCTCGAAGCATCATTTGGGGAATATGATAGAAAGAAGAACCTCCAACAAGCTAAAGTAGCTATAGGAACTTGCGAGGCCTGTCATGCATCTGATCATCCCACATTGTCATGTGGTCTCCTGTACAATGTAATGATGGATTTACAACCACCTCAACCACACTTTGAACCGATCATTGAACACCCTGAGGATCAGATGCCGTAACAAGTAAATTTCCTCCATTCCATACCAGGACAAGCTTACTACAATCCAAATCAATCGAGAAACCATCCCATGTTTCAATATGGAAATCATGTGGGAACTGCTAACCCACAACATCAAACACTAAGTGGATCTTCCAACAGACTACCACCTGGATTTCAAAGCAACTACAACCAAAATCAAGGGAATCTTAGAAACAATTTCCAGAGTTCCAACTACCCAATAAATCCCTCTGCATATTACCAATATACTCACCCTCCTCTGCACCCACAATTACAACAAACTCAGCTACAATAGCCGCAGCAACCTCAGTTGCCAGCACCTCAACAACAACTACCTCAAGGGCAGTAACAACTCACTCAATTTCAACAGAAGAATGCCCCACCCCTGCAGACTGATGAACTGTCCTTGATAAGGCAAATGTTGCAATCACAGCAAACCATGTTGGCTAACCAGCAAGCCCAAAAAAAAGTTGTGGAAACTCTGTCAGCATAGATAGCAGCTCAACTAAAACCTCCAGTGGGCACTTTCGCTGGCCAGCCAGAAGCAAATCCAAGACACAATCAACATATACCAGAACAATTAAATGTTGTTACAATAAGGTCTGGTCGTGCTCTTACTGAAGCCATCTTAGTTAATCAAGAAGATAGGGATGTAACTGAAATCATCCCAATGGAAGAATCAGGTCAAGAAGCTGAAGAAAGGAAAGAAAAGGAACAAGGTCCCAAAGAACCAGAGCTTCCACAATATAAGCCAAGGATACCCTATCCTGGAAGGCTAAAGGAAACCAGACTAGACTCTAGATTCTAGAAATTCAAAGAGGCAATGAAGAAAATTTATGTTGATATTCCCTTTCTCGACGCCTTATCTAAAATCCCAGCCTGGTCCAAATATCTGAAGACCTTACTGTCAAAGAAATATAAGACAGAGGAGCATGAAACTATCAAGCAAGTCCAAACCACTTCTTATATCATTTTGAATAAAATGCCGAAAAAATAGAAGGACCCTGTCTCCTTTGGCATACAATGCTCTATTGGGAACACTTCTTGTAAAAAGGGATTGGCTGACTTGGGAGCCAGCATATCAATTATGCCATTTTCCATGTGCAAAAGATTAGGGTTTACTGACTTGTTGCCTACAACAATGACCATCCAGCTCACTAATTCCACCATTACTGCACCCTTGGGAATCATTGAAGATATTCCAGTAAGAGTGGGGAGGGAATCTTATACCCCTTGTGATTTCATCATTATGGATATAAAAGAAGACCTAAGGTACCCGATAATATTCGGTAGACCTTTCCTCACCACAGATAGAGCATTAATTGATGTTGAGGTTGGCAAAATTACCTTGAGGTTGGGTAGAGAAATTGTTCAATTCAGGGTTTTCAATAGCCTGAAGAGCCCTAGTATCCATGAAGAGGTTTTTCTTCTTGAAGCTATTGATAAAATTTCTCAACTCAAGCAAGAAAATCCAGAACCAGCAGATGCCCTAGAAGATTCTCTAATAAATCTGGAGCTGAATTTTCAACCAACGAGTTAGTTCAGCAATGCCTACAATACTTGGAGCAGGATGAAAAAGCCCCATAAGCTACTTCTGAAGAACTGAAGTATGTCTCCATGTTAGAGACAACAGAAGAACCCAAAGCCCCAAAAATGAAAACTCTACCAGCTGGGCTCAAACATGTCTTCCTAGATGAAGAAAAATTATGTCCAGTTATCATTAGCTCCTCTCTAATTGACGACCAGGAAGAAAGGCTTCTCACTGAACTAAGGAAGCACAAGAAAGAAATTGGGTACAAAATGACTGACCTAACAGGCATAAACCCAGCTCTATGCATGCATAAACTACCTATGATAGAAGAGTTCAAACCCTCGAGGGAGCACCATAGAAAACTGAACCCAAATCTGAAAGAGGTAGTTCGCCTCGAGGTTCTAAAACTCTTGAAAGTGGGTATTATCTATCCAATTTCTGACTCTCAGTGGGTTAGCCCTATCCAAGTGGTCCCTAAAAAGGGGGGAACCACTATTGTCTTAAATGATAAGAATGAACTAGTACCTACAAGGATTGTTACTAGTTGGAGAATGTGCATTGATTATAGAAAATTGAACAAATCAACAAGGAAGGACCATTTTCCCTTACCCTTCCTTGACGAAGTCCTTGAGCGGCTAGCCCACCAAAAACATTTCTACTACCTCGATGGATATTCTGGGTTTTACCAAATCCCAATTCACCCTGAAGACCAAGAAAAAAAGATATTTACTTGTCCTTTTGGAACATACACCTTCAGAAGGATGCCCTTCGGGCTATGCAACGCACCCACAACCTTCCAAAGGTTCATGACTACTATCTTCACGTTATTAACTGAAACCATTATGGAGGTGTTCATGGACGATTTTTTAGTATACAAAGACTCTTTTGATAACTGTCTGCTCAACCTAAGTAAAGTCCTACAGAGATGTGAGGAAACAAACCTTATCCTAAACTGGGAAAAATGTCACTTTATGGTGACCGAAGGTGTTGTCCTCAGACATCGAGTGAGTGAAAGAGGAATTGAAGTAGACAAGGCAACAATTGATGTCATCTCAAAGATTTCATCACCCAAAGACATAAGGGGAGTGCGAGCTTTCTTGGGTCATGCCGAGTTCTACTGGAGATGTCATCTCAAAGATTTCATCGCCCAAAGACATAAGCGCCTGACTGGTCACAACCTTTTGAAATAATGTGTGACGCTAGTGACTATGCCATAGGGGCTGTGTTGGGGTAGAGAATAGACAAAAAGCCATATGTAATATACTACACATCCAAGATGTTAGATGAGGCGCAAAATAATTATACTACTACTGAAAAGGAATCCTTAGCCGTCATCTATGCTTTCGAAAAATTTCATTCTTATCTAATTGGATCAAAGGTCGTGTTATATACAGACCACTCCGCCATCAAATATCTTATTCACAAATAGGATGCAAAACCCAGACTCATCCATTGGGTATTAATGTTGCAAGAATTTGATCTTGAAATAAAAGACAAGAGGGGAGTGGAAAATGTCGTCGTTGACCACCTAAGTCGCATCAAATGTCAAGACAAAGACAATGTACCTATCCGAGACTCCTTCCCTGACGACCAGCTTATGAAAATTACCACCGGATTTCCTTGGTACGCTGACATAGTGAACTATCTGGCTACAGGAATCATCCACCCTTTCGCCTCTCACCATGATAAAAAGAAATTTATCCATGATGTTAAGCAATACTTATGGGATGAACCCTATCTTTTTCGTCTATGTGCAGACGGACTTTTCCGTCGATGCCTACCAGACGAGGAAATTACCCCTGTCTTAGAGCACTGTCATTATGACCCCACTGGGGGGATCATGAGTTTGAAGAAGACCACTCTAAAAGTTCTACAATCGGGTTTCTTTTGGCCAACAATAGCAAGAGATTCCTATGATTTGGTAAGATCCTACAATAAATGTCAGCTTTCTGGCAGTATAACTAAACAAAAAAATGCCTCTAACTTTGTGGCAAGAAATTGAACTTTTTGATGTTCGGGGAATAGACTACATGGGTCCCTTCCCCTCATCTTATGGATTCTCTTACATAGTGTATTATGTTTCGAAATGGGTAGAAGCTATACCCACCATATCATGCGATTCCAAGCAGTCATTAAGATGTTCAAAGATATCATCTTCCCCAGATTCGAAGTCCCCCGCACTATCATATCAGACGGAGGAACCCATTTTCTAGAAAGAAGCTTTGAAGCCCTCCTGAGAAAATATGGGGTCAACCATAAGGTCGCCACACCTTACCATATACAAACAAGTGGCCAAGTTGAAGTTTCAAATAGACAATTGAAAGCTATCTTAGAAAAAATAGTCAATAGACATCATACTGATTGGTCTACCAAGCTCCCCGATGCCCTTTGGGCATACCTCACGGCTTACAAAACACCAATAGGAACAACCCCATTCCGTCTGGTGTATGGAAAATCATGTCATCTACCAATTGAACTAGAACATAAAGCTTGGTGGGCCATCAAACAGCTGAACTTTGATCTCAAAAGTGCTGGTGAATATAGACAAGTTCAACTACAAGAACTTGAAGAGCTTAGAATGACAACTTACCAAAGTGCCAGAATCTATAAAGAACAAACAAAGATGTGGCACGACGACCACCTCAAAAGAAAAGACATTGCTGTCAGAGATAAGGTCCTCCTCCTCAATTCCAAATGTAAGATGTTTCCTGAAAAGCTCTGCACGAAATGGTCTGGACCTTTCATAATTAAACACATCTACCCCACCGGAGCAGTCATCATCCTTGATAATAATGGGGGAGAACGTACAGTTAATGCCCACAGATTGAAGAGATACTACACACCAGCAGACAAAATACCAAGACAAACTATCGAGATCCACGATCCCTCAACATCGACATAACCAAATCGGATTTTTATTGGGCCAGCGACGTAAAAACCCAGGCGCTACTTGGGAGGCAACCCAAGATCTAAGTACCACCATTTTATTTTGCCTAGTTTTGCTATTTTTTCTAATCTCTTCATTTGATTTAGGCTTATCTTCTTTAATCTGAATATATAAAAATTCACATAAATAACCAAAACAAGCATAAAAATATAAAATCCAAAAACCTAATTAAATCTTAACCTAACGGTTTCGAAATAATTTAGACTCAAACGGTCTCGAAACCAATTGGTCCTTTCGATCTCGAAACCATTTGGAACCCAAACGGTCTCAAGACCGTTTGCCCTTGGGAATTTATAGCGTCGCCCCTCCTTTTTCTATAAATATTGCTCGACCCCCTCCCTTTTTCTTTCCTTCACTTCCCGAGACTTTGCTCATGTACAAAACCATGTTCTATTCGCTCTGACTCTCTACTCTCTCTACCGCTGTCCTCTTCCTCTCGTTTCCAGTTCATTTCAACCTGCTCCATCCGCTCCTCTGACGATACCACCACCGTGACACATCCTTCACCTATGCCATCATCGTCTAAGTATCAAGGTAGAATGATGCTACCGCAACTGCCGTTCCCACTACCGCCGACATCATTTCCACCATTTCTACCATGAACAAACTTCACTATTTCTGCCACCGCTATTACCACCTTTACCACCTTCATCGATGACTTCATTTTCACTTCTTCTGCCATCTTTTCATAGTTTCGTCGTCATTGACTATTTCATCTTCCTTGCAGTTTTGACCTATACGGTTTTGAAACCGTTTGGAACCATACGGTCTTGAAACTGTATGGAGCCATACGGTCTTAAAACCATTTTGAGTCATACAGTCTCCAAACCGTTTGAGTCATATGATCTTGAAACATTATGGAGCCATACGGTCTTGAAAGCGATTGGAGCCATACGGTCTTGAAATCATATGGAGCCATACGGTCTTGAAACTGTATGGAGCCAAACCGTATGGAGCCATATGGTCTTGAAACCGTTTGGAGCCATACGGTCTTGAAACCGTTTGGAGCCATACAATCTTGAAACCATTTTGCACCATACGGTCTTGAAACTATTTGGAGCCATATAGTCTTGAAACTATTTGGAGCCATACGGTCTTAAAACTGTTTGGAGTCAAACGGCTTTGAAACTGTTTGGCACCAAATCAGTATGATTTCACCCTAAAAACGAATTCATTTTTCAATGCTAAAATTCTTTACACATTTTTCTTCTCTTCTAACATATATAATCTTTCGATTATAGAATGGACTCCCCCGCAAAAAAGAAGCTACCAGAACTTTAGACGCTCCCTTCTGGCCAAGGGAGCAACTGATGGAGGACCACGCCAAGCTCCAAAAGATCATAAACATCTATGACATGAGTGGAAAGATCCCACCGAAAGTTAACCTGCTCAGTGTCATGAATGAAATTGACCGCATCAACATGTGCTTAACTGAGGATCCTATCCAAGATATGGAAGAAAATTCTTCCAGTGATGAAAGCTCAGAATACAAGCCAAATTCTGAGGATGAATCCCCAACCACAAAGTCCAAGGGGAAGAGGAAGGCCCAAGAAGCTTTCAAAGAGCAACCAACAAAGAAACGGGCAAGGAAGCAAGTCCACCCCACCACTACAAGAGAACAAATTTTAGCGGGATCCGTGACACCATCTGCTGCCACTACTACTGTTGTTGCTTTCCCCGTCGTCACCACCACAACACCAGCACCAGCAGAACTATACATCCACAACCTTCTGTCACTTGAAAAGACTCTGAAACCAACCAAGTACGTTTTCTCCAGCGTACCGAAGAAGATGGGGATATATGATAGAATCTGCACCCTGCTCGACCACGCAAACCTCTCAAAGCTTTGCTTTGTCATAGAGATTTCTTACGTTGAACCCACAACTGAATTCTTCACATATATCAACAAAGAAGGTGTAGACATAATGGATAGATCGAAGGACAGAGGTGACCACAGGCTGGTCACTAAACTCTTTGGAAACAAGGTTGTCATAACTGAAAACATGTTAAATGAAATTTTCATCGACAACCAGGAGCAGCTGAAGAAAGAAAAAAATGTAGGCACAGAAAGCTCCGAGTTCAACAAGCATATCTTTTGGAAATCCCTGACAGGGATCCCGACCTACAAGGCAAAATCTTGCAAGGCCTCCAATATTCAATCTGGCCTGGTGCAAACATTACATAAAATTCTTACAGGTGCACTTTTCCCTAGGACAAAGGGCGGAAATGTTAGCATTTTTGATCTTTTCATCCTCTGGTCCATTCTAAAAGGGAAGTCGGTCAACATTGGACGACATATGATACAAAAGCTTTCATCTTACACCCTGGGGAATGAAATATGCATGGGTAGTCACATAACGTCTATTCTGAAATATCTTAAGATGAACAGAATACTACCCAGGTGCACAGTAATCAAGGGCGACATCCTTACCAATGAACAAAGCTTAAAGAACTCTTACATTATAAAATAGAAGGATGCTAAACTACACTACATCTTCTTCCCTACTGTAAAATCCTCAAGGACTCTGCTGCCGCTCCCGGAGCTTGCTGATTATGACAAGGAAAAACTTCTCTTCACCGACGAGGAGCTTGCAAACCTCCTAGCTTCGGTCAAAATACAAGAAAAGAAATCCAAAGAGGGGCAGAAAGAGCACAACATCACCGCCCCGGCAACAAGAATGACAAAAATACCAGTAAAATGACCATCCAAAGGGCGTTTGCAGACACAACAGATGTCGGGAACGCCGACATCAAAACCAAATCCAGAGGCAGAACCTCCCCTCCCCGAAGATAATATCATCACCTCATCACTCGACTCATTCATCATGAGTCTAAATGTAGAACTTACCCCCACCACCACCCCCACCACACTACCGTCCTCCACTATCCCACAATCCAAAACTCTCCCATTATTCTCCACAATGATGTCCACCACATTTCCCTTACCCGCATCCACACCTCCACCATATTCCTCCACCTCACCCTTTCTCTCATCGGGCATCCCATTCCCCACCTCCACACCCGACCTCACTTTCACCTCCACCGCTTTTCCCTCGACATTTTCAATTCCACCCCTCTCACCAGAAATATCTCCACCCTTCTCACACATCATCCACCACCACCCCAACACCGATGGTGACACCATCTACAATCACCACGCAATTCATGCATCCATCTATATTGTCTCTTCTGTAAGGCACTTCCACCCTTCCACCTCGGCCCTAGCCCCCTCACCCTTCCACCACTGGGGTCCCCTTTACAAATGTTGGTGAGGAATTCGATCGTCAATTTGACGCTATCCGAAACCTCCTCATCGACCCCTCCAACATTCTACAATCGATCTTTTCTTGTATGCATGGTCTTACTAAATAGGTCACCAAGATCGACAAGCAAAACCGCGCCTTACCAGGCATCCTCTCAAATATCCACCAACGGCAGGAAGCAGCGGCCACGCAAGTCGAACACATCGATGACCGCATACAACAACTGCCACAATTGGTTCTTGAGGTGAAAAGCCAGCAAGCCGTGTTGGCTTAGAAAGTTGATAGGATCTCTATGCAGACCCAACCTCTGCCTGAGACCTTATGTGAGATTAAGCAGCAACAAATTGCTTTTGGCACGTGCTTGGACGACATCAACAAAACCCTCACACACATCGTCCACTCAAGCTCTAGTGAAGAAGGAGAATGTTATATTTCTCTTATGGCTTCTACAAGAAAAGACTCAAATTAGGTAAATCTAAACTCTTTAGGTAATGAACCTTTAATTGCCATCATTAATGCTACTCGTGCTTCTCTTAAGTATTCTAAAAGGAAAAGGAAAAAGCTTGCTAGAATTGTTGATAATATGCATGTAGAATTAGATGATCTTAAACATGCTAATTTTTTCTTGCTTGATGATAAAAATGCTTGTCTTAGTCAAGTAGATTCTCTTAAACTTGAAAATGCTAGCTTTCTTGACAAGATTAGATTTCTAGAAGATCAACCTCTTATGCCTATTTCAAATGAAGAGTATACTTTAATTGTTAATTCTCTCATGCATGATATTGATGTTCTTAAATCTGAAAACAAGGACAAATATTTTACTTTGCAAGGATTAGAATCTAAAAATGGTGTTTATCTTTCTAAGATTGATTTTCTTGAAACAGAAAATGCATCCTTGCTTGCTAAAATTAATGTGCTTGAATCTTGTTCTAGTTCTACTAGTAGAGAGAATAATGTTGCTTCTCTCAATATTGATAGAGATTCTTATTTAACTAAAGCTCTTTTCTTAGAAAATGATCTTCTGCATGCTAAAGATAATATCAATCTTTTATCATCTACTATTGCTTCTCTTATACATGATAATGATCGTTTGAGATCTTATTTGCAAAGATTCTTAGTTGGTAAAAAGAATCTTAATGACATCTATACCATACTACTAAACAAATTGGTAGACATGGTTTAGGATATGATAGTAGTCAAAGGAATAACAAAGGTAAAGGACCTCTAATATTCCATGGAGAATCCTCTAGTTCCAAGACTATGGGTACATGCAACTATTACAATGAAATTGGTCATTATTCTACTTGTTGTCATTTTAGGAAAGCACCTAAGAGAAATAGGACTTGGGTTGCTAAACTAACCCTTCTGGACCCAAAAATATGATTGGGGACCATTTCATCTTTCTTCTTGTAGTTATCTTGATAATGGATTGACATGAGCTATGGATTTGCAAATTGACTTCTCAATCCATATGAAAGAAGTAAGGTGAGATGTGTATGAGGTGAAAACAAGTGGAAAAAGGAATGGTAAGAAAAAAGGTAAAGGTTTTCTTTCTTATAACCATTTCTAACTTGTTTTTGTCAAGTTAGTGTGCACCATGCATGTGGTTTTTGAGTCAAAAGTGGTATTTTGTGATTCTCTTCACACTCTTGCTCAAAAATTATTTCTAATGATTTCATAGTACATTACTAACTTGCTTACACATGATTGGATATGACCCATATTTTTATCATGCATCCAGATATGTTTTTCATATATATATATATATATATATATATATATATATATATATATATATATATATATATATATATATATATCTGTGTGTGTGTGTGTTTTAACAGCAGCTCTGTCAGTCGAGTTTGTCCTAATAGAAAATCAACTGATAGGCACCAATGGGTGTTGCCAATAGCTGTCATCGGTCGAGTTGTCAATATACATTTGGCTTATTTAATGAGAATTTCTCTCTCAACTAGATTTTCTCAACCAATAGCCTTATTATTTGGCACTGTCATTTGGTACTTTTATATATGCATATTGCCATGTTCTAAATTTCCTATCTTGCTTACAACTCTATCTTTCAAATTGCTCTAAATTGATATATTTATATCTTGTAATTACTTTATTTGAGTTGCTTTGTTGGTTTTGATGATGATCTCGTTGGATCTCTTGGTTATGTCTAAAATTTATTCCGTTGTACTCTAACTTGCTACATCTATCTAGTTGTATATCTTGTGTTGATACAACCTTGAGGTTCTTAGTGGTAATCATGTTTTGGTAATGATGCATATTTGTTAGTGATTTATATCCTTACTTACTTCTAAAATTGTTTATCTCTTTGTTTGGATATATCTCTACATATACTCATAGCTTGCTTTATCTTGTGTACCTTTTGGTATCTCTTGCTATGATCTAGATCCTACTAGTAGTCCTAACTTGTGATATAATCTACCAGTAGTTCACATACATGTAGTTCTAACCTTGTTTATATTTGGTATCTTTTCTCATCTAGTGGTATTTCACTATATGCTATGCTTGTATCTTGTCTCATACATGTTCAAGCTTATTCCTTGAATTGCATATCGACTATCTTGAGTTGCTTGCATAACATTGTGATGCAGGATACATAGATCTACATTATATGTAGAAATTGGAGCATTTTTGGATTTCATATAGCGTTTGCTCTAGTTTCAGTTTTTTATTCAAAACTAGTGTTTTTTATGCAAAAACTACCTTCTGAGCAAAGCTCATCGCTTTGCCATGAGCCCTGTCACTTTTTGGAGAAATTTCGTCATCTTGAGGGTTAAAATTACGATTTATTATTTTTTGCATCACTTTATCTTGCTTTTTGGGTTGTTCAAGTGTATGCTTTAACTTTCTTTTATTCTATGCTTGGACAAGCCCCTATTTGTGCTCTTCTACTCTCATTATATAATGTTTTGTTATCTCCTTTCTCTTAACAAGTGGTGTTTCTTATTTCTTCATACCCACACCTTTTGAAATGACAAAGGGGAGAAAGGTATGTCTTCTTTTGACAAAATAGGGAGAAGGCATGTCTTACATGAAGAGGAGAAGTATGTCCATGTAAGGGGGAGAAGGTAAAGGGGAGAAGATATATATGTGTAGAACATATATGAGTAGAAGACATAGTATTCTATAAATGTTATGAAAGCTAACCATGCAGGAGAAATAGCATCAACTGAGGGGGAGTATGAGAACTCCACTAGCATCAATTGAGGGTGAGCATATGAACTCAATTCTATTGAAACCCCTAGGTTTTTTCAAAGGTGTGACTTTACTTAAATGCTTTCAATACATTTATGGAATGGCTTGTCATCTTCAAAAAGGGGGAGAATGTTGACTCAAGGTCTAAATTGACTAAACCCTTGTTTTGATAATGACTATACCATTCCAATTAATTGTGTCTAATGCCTCTACTTGAGTGATTTCAGATTATGCATAGACACACTCCAAATGCCCTAACTTGCACATCTCAACTTGGAGAAAAGACAAGTCATAGTCAATACAAGTGCAAATTTTTGGAATATGATGTAAATCCATTAAAATCATGTTGTAAATCACTTGTAATGATTGTATGACTTGTAATTAAGCTTAGAAAAAATTAGGAGCACTTAGATCAAATGTTTAAGCAGTCAAAAACCATTTTCCAAATTTCACATCAGGATGTTCGTCAGTCGAGTTGTAAACTCGACCGATCCTGATTGGATCTTGAAAATGACTTTTGATCGATCGAGTTTACACTTCACAAAACTCGACTGATCCCTCTACTGACTAAAACTAATTTAAGTGAATCGGTCGAGTTACCCCAGGACAAACTCGACCGATGGCCTAAATTGGTCTTGTCTCTTAGTGGGATCGGTCGAGTTACCTTTATAGAAACTTGACTGATTGCACTGTATAGAAAAATGCAGAAAAGTGTTTCTAGCCGTTGTGGAGTTGCAACAAGTGAAAATATATCTGTTGCAAGCCACAAAATGGCCAGTTTTTGTTCTCAAGTGTTCGCAAAGGCTAAGAGGCATCCCCATCTATAAATAGGACCCCTTGGGCTTCATTCCAAGGTTGAGAATTCAATGCAAAACTCTATGTGAGGTTCCTATTCTATAGCTAAGTTCTTCCTATAGCCTCCTCTCTCTCTCTCTAAGCTTAGTCACTTGATACATTTGTTAGAGTGAGTAGGAAATCTATAAGAGAGCTAGTCCTACATGTATATCTTGTGAGGCTCTCACTTCCACCACCTCCCTTTCTCTCATTTCAACCATGAAGATGAAGGTTCTCTCTCTTGGCTAAGAGAGGTGAAGAAGAACAAGGGAAGGAGTCCCTTGGTGAAGATCAAGGATGAAGACTTGGAGCAAGAGTGAGTAAGCCCTTGGTGAAGGCAGAAGACTCCTTGCTCAAGTGGGTAAGTCCTTGGTGGAAGCTTCTCTGAGTGAAGTTAAAGTCAAATGCTGAAGATCCAAGAAGAGTGGGTGATTCCTTGAAGGCTGAAGACTTGTGCAAGAGTATGTAAGTCCTTAGAAGAAGGCAGAAGACTCCTTGCAAAGTGGGTAAGTCCTTGATAAGACTGAAGACTCTTTGTATTGGATAGTCAACTCCTTTGGTGGTCATGTATTGTAAGTCTTATGAATGAATATAAGAGTGCAATGGTTAAGAAATCCTAGAGGTTGACCTCTCTAGGTAGTGGACTAACTCACTTCTAGTTTGAAGTGTGGAACCACTCTAAATAGCTTGTCAATTGGTGTATGATCAATCTCTCTCTCCTTTGCTATGCATGTTTTAGTTGCACTCAAATTTCCCATTTAGCAACCTTATCTTGTGATAAATCTTGAAGGTCTAATAAATTTTGTTTAAGTACATTCAGCTCTATTCATCCCCCCTCTAGAGCATCCAATCACCCATCTAGGATCCAACACTTAGGCTTTCCACAAGACACCCCTTAGCATCATTCTCTCTCTTATTATGCTAAATCACTTTAGGAACGTTCAACAT
Organism: Alisma plantago-aquatica; assembly: GCA_963693085.1. NCBI lineage: Eukaryota > Viridiplantae > Streptophyta > Magnoliopsida > Alismatales > Alismataceae > Alisma > Alisma plantago-aquatica. The sequence goes on from OY856411.1 coordinate 154,033,825, forward strand.
GTGACATATTGCAATATAACACCTCATCTTGGGTAAATTGCAATTTACACCCAAACTATCATATAATGCACAAATAGTTGCCAAATAAACTCAAACTTAAAAATTAAAATCTTCTTGATTATTAATTACTTTTTATAAGATTAAAACAAGTTTATAAATAACTTACTTAAGCAAAACTTCCAGGGTTATGGCATAACCCAGGTCAGGGATGTTACAAAATCCATCATAGAGAAGGTATTTCCCAGTTAGGTTTCTATCATTTGTTGGGTAGGGATGTCATTACCCATCAATAGTATGTCATCTACATAAAATATGAGGCTTACAATTGTGCTCTTATGAACCTTCATGTAAACAAATGGTTCATCTTCATTTTCACTAAACCCAAACTCTTTGATTGTCTTGTCAAATTAAAGTTTCTAGCTCTGAGATGCTTTGTTCAAGCCATAGTTTGATATTTGTAGCTTACAAACTTTATTTGCATTAATTTAAAATATAAAACCCTCGAGTTGTGCCATTTACACACCCTTAAGAAGATTTTCATTAAGGAAAGCAGTTTTAACATCCATTTGCCAATTCTCATTGTCATCATAAAATGCACTGACAAGCATGATCTTGATAGATTCAACACCTTGAACGTGTTTGAAACCCTATACAATATATCGGCCTTTATAGTTTTGCACATTACCATCCATTTCGGTCGTCTTCTTGAAGACCCACTTGCACCCTATGGGATTTACTCCTTCAGGTGGATCCACCAAGGTCCATACCTTGTTGGTGTACATGAAGCCCATCTCAGATCTCATCGCCTCAAAACATTACTTAGATTTTGTTCCCTATATAGCTTCTAGGTAGGATGTTGGCTCATCATCTATGAACAACTCATTGTCTTCTTGAGTCACAAGATATCCAAAATCTTACAGGCTCAAGGCGTGTCCAACTAGATCTATGAGGTTCTTGTGTTCCATGAGGAACTTGAGATTCCACAACACTTTGTGATTCTTCTTATTCTTTTTATACCTCTACATGTTCATTGTTTTCTTGTTGGTCTTGAACCTCTTTGAGATCTAATTCTCTCATATGGTTTCCTTTGGAAATATATTGCTTTTCAAGGAATACATTAGTCTTGGCAACAAACACTTTGTTGTAGGATGGAATACAAAAGTAGTATCCCTTGGTTTATCGACCAAAATAACACACATCTAATTTGGGGTCAAGCTTTTCAAGAAGCTATTGTCTCATATATGCTTCATAATCCCAAATATTCATAAAAGACATATCAGGACACTTCCCATGTCATATCTCATATGGTGTCTTTTTGAAATGATTTAGATGGTACACAGTCTAGTGTAGACATTGTGATTTCTAAAGCATATCCCTAAAAGGAATTCAAAATATGAACTCAACTTATCATTGATTGCACCATGTCCAGCAGGGCACGATTCCTTCTTTCTGATACACCATTATGTTGTGTTGTTCCAGGTGGAGTCCATTGTGATACAATACCATGGTCTTGTAGAAGGTCCTCAAACACTTGGTTCAAATATTTTTCACATCGATCGGATGGAGGTGCTTTAATACTGGTAATCACCTCTAGAAAAAGGTACACATACATCCATGGATGTACCTGTCCCCGATATATTACTTTCTCTCTCAATGTTTCCAGTGAAAGGAGCTTTTGTCACCTTTCCTAATAAACAAGACTAACATGTCTCTATTGATTCAACTTCAAAAGAGTTTAGATAACCATCTTTATGGAATCTAAAAATGCATTTATCATTTGTGTACCCTAGATGATAATGCCTTAGGTATGTTTTGTTTGAGTCATTGGGTCTTGTAGTATTTGTGTTATATAGACTTTCTATAGAACTAATTAGTATGGACCATGAGACAATAGGGAAATACTATAAAAGATCTTATTTTTAGAAATAGAACATCAACCATTCATTATATAATATTCCAATCCACTCTTGAGCAAACAAGATATAGAAATGATGTTTCTATTAATGGAATGTACATAATAGTAGTTCTATAATTCTATTACAAGCCCACTGAGCAAAGATAAATGACATGTTCCAACTACAGTGGTAGCAAGTATTGCTCCACATAGTTCCACCTCACCTTGATTATTTCTTCTCGGATCCTCCATATTAGAGCATATGTAAGATCCTCATCTGGTATTCAATACCTAAGATGATGAAGTACACATATTTAACTCAATAATTTATAGACCTGAAGTGGAGGTATCTATCCCTTGCTTCTTCTTCCTGAATTCATCTACATAAAGACTGTAATTTTTTTCCAGTGTCCATCCTAGTGACAGTGGTGGCAATTCCCTTCCTTACTCACTCTACCCTTTGCTTTAAGTGTTGAAGACTTGGGTCTCTTGATATCTTTAGAACTCTTCTTGGTCTTACCTTTGACCTGTGGGCTTCCCCGTTCCCCTTTTGATCATCATCATAGATCTAGAATTGTCCTTCTTCATTAATGTCTCTAAAGTTATACATGCCAAGCATTTCAGACAACGGTTTAGCTAAATTTTTCATATTATAATTCATGAACAATTAGCTACATGATTCAGGCAAAGATTGTAGAACAACATCTATAGACAACTCTTAGACAAAAGGAAATCTAGTCTCTCTAGGTTTTCCACATACCCAATCAATTTGAGCACATGGGGCCCTATTGGATCTCCCTCTGCCATATTACACTAAAACAGTGCCTTTGAGAAATCATTCCTCTCTTGACTACCCTGATCATGGTACATATTCTTAAGATGTGCCACAATATCAAGAAAGTCCATGTTTTCATGACGTCTTTACAACTCATAGTTCATATAGAATAGAATCAAGCATTTGATTTCTATCGCATTGTCGGAATGCTTCTTGTATGCAACCCTTTCAGCCTTATGTGCATTGGGAGGGGGTTCCTCATCTCTGGTGTAAGACCCATGATATGTGTTTTGGGTTAACCCTATTTGTTTTTCTTCATTAAGTTCTTAGAACCTTTCTCTAATCCTTTGAGATGTTATTAGAGATTGTGGAGAGCTTAAGTTTCCAGTTTGAGCTTGTTTGGATGATGTTTGAGTTTTGTGTGTTGTTTTGGGTCAAATTTCAATTTACCCGTTTGAGAGAGTTATCTTGAAATTTTCCATGTCTAGTTTGTACCTTCTCAGTACTGGCTTAATGAGAGTGATGCTTTAAGATGCCTTAGTAGAGCCTTGGTTGAGTGGTGGAATCACTAGATGTGCTTAGGGTTTCTTGGGTTTTGAGTGTCTTGACCATGTGTGCTTGGTTGGGGTGTCTCGACCTTGTGATGTGTTTTTTGGGTGTCTCGACTAACTCTATAAGGACCCTGACCCATGTTTTGGGCTAACCCTCTTTCCTTTGCTTATGAAAGGTGCTTAGAATCTTAATCTAATCTCTCTAGATGTTTTGGGATCATGTGATAAGCTCATGTTTTCATATTGGTCCCGTTTGGATGTTGTTTGAGCAATGTTTGCTTGTTTTGGACCAAAGTGCAATTTACCCAAATTAAGGGGTTATATTGCAATATGTCACATGTACAGCATGATTAGTCCTCTAGAATCATTATAAATAGATTGATGCTATGGGGCGCCTTGTGGAGGACCTATGCTCCAAGTTTGAGCTTGGTTGGTTGATGTTTATGTTTTATGTGCTAGTTTTGGTGTAAATTCCAAATTACCCAAAGTAGAGGGATATGCAATTTATTAGCTCTAGAGTCTTCTTTCTTCTATTTCGAATCATCTAGGACATGGATGGAGGTTGGGGCACCTTGTTTGGTTGATAGATGAGGAGTGACATTTCTATATGGTCTTTATATCATATATGTGTCACATATGCCACCTTGTCCTTTAGTGTATCGCCTAGGGCTTGAAGGTGTGTCGCCCAAGAGAGGTGTATCGGCCATGGCAGTGCCCATCTACACGATACACATTCTAGAGTGTATCACCAGGCCATGCATGAGCAGCTAGGGTGGCAACAAGTGGTGTTAAGTGCAAGACAAAGTGGCATCTTGGTTTATGTGGGTATGACACCTCTCCCTTACTACCTCTCTCTTCCTTGGTGTATATAACCCCTTTCCTCCTTGACCAAGTGCTGCCTTTCGGCCACCTTCCTTCCCCTACCTATATGGGATGATCATGGAAGCTTAGGAGCTTGAGGAAACTCCCATGGAGCTTGGGAAGATGAGCACCTTGGCCATAGAGACTCCTTGCTCAAGATCCGACCTTTGTGAGTCATGCTTCTTTGCTAGCTTTTCCTTGTGCTTTCTTCTTCACCTTCATCTTCCCCTTTTGGCGATGGATAGGCCCTTGATGTGAGAATTCAAGACCGTGGTTATCTCCCCTCCTTTCTTCTTCTTGAGCTATACATAACCATAGTATCTTCTTCTTCATCTTTTGTTCCTTGAGGTGGTGGTGTTGGAGCTGAAGGCAAGCTTAGAGATTTAGATGGATGGTTTCCATGGAGAAGAACGTGTGTTTGCTTCTTGGATCAAGGAGATTTTTGCCTTTCATGGAGAACCTCTTAAGGTGGGTTACATAACTCTTAACCATCTCTATTATGCACCCTCTCCATATATGCATATATTGGTTCTTGTGCTTAAATTGATACCTTTCTCCATGATAGATGTATATATGGAACTTGAAATCTTATCTAATGGGAATTCTACGTTTTATTACTTCCTTTAGCTTGTTTTCCTTGTGTAAGATGGTAATGGGTGACTAGAGGTTGAAGATGACTAGCCCGATATGGGGCTTTACCCGATACAACTATGCTTTGCCCGATACAGTACCTTGCTTAATAAGTTATGCTTTGGTTATGATTTGTGGAAATACCCCTTTATCTCCTTTGGACTTGAAAGGTGATCCTATGGCCTAGATGGTTGATATGATGTGGTGATGAATACCTCTTTCTTACCCTAGTGTTAGGTTGGGCGTTATAGTTGGTGGACACCTAGTTGGCCCCTTGGCCGATATGTGTTCTGCATGGTGGTTCCTTGAGGTTGTTTCCCGATAACCTCTCCTAGAGTTGAACCTTGGAAGATATATCTTGCTAAGTGAACTCTTTGCTGACCTTATGACCGATATGCACATCTACCCAAGATGATGGTGGTTGGATGAAATAATACCCTAACCTTAGTGTCTTGGACGATATGGAGCTTCAACCCTAGCTTGGGTGATAGGTTTGTCCTGGGTGACATGAATGATCTACCCTTGTTGCACGACATGGTCTTGAGGTTGAAGATAACCAACTTGATATGGTCCTTGTGCCCTTGCATGATACACCTTTTTGGTTCCCTGAACGATACCTCCTCATCTAGGGTTTGCCTTGAACGTTATGATAAGTAAAGTTTTGTTAATCTTGTTACCCTATATGACTCTTAACCATGGTAGTGTTGTTGGGCGATATGGATAGGTCTTGAGCTTAGAAAAGGTGAAACCCTAGGTGGGCGATACCATGGCTGCTTCCCCAACCGATATGAGTGTGGTAGAGGGATTTTGTGTCGGGCATGAGGTTTGTGCTTGCACGACACTCCCTAAGTGAGTTGCCCGACACTCCCTAAGTGAGTTGCCTGACATGGTGCCATAGTGGTCACCCTGCCCATGGATGACATGGAGTCTTGAATGGTATGATGTCTTGGATGACATAGTGCCTTGAACGACATGGTGGCTTGGACTATATGATGAAGAGGGTGGCCAATAGAAACCCTAACCCTAATTGAACGATAGGGTTCTTGGCCGATAGAGTAGTTATGATGCCTTTGCCCGATACATTCTTGGTTACCCGACACATAGGGAGGTATAGGTCATTATATCTCTGAGCTTGGGCGATATGGTGTCTAGGATGACACATGTTGAGATCTTTGATGGTATGGATTTAAATATGAAGATCCATATACTCATCCTTATATAAATATGCAGCCTAGGGTTTGAAGTCTATTGACTTAGAAAGTATGCATCATATCAATGATCATGGACAAGGTAAAAGGGAGTTGACCATGATGGGTTTGACCTAGAAGATACCTTAGTCACTATAAGGTTATGTGGTTCTGGGCCGACATGGTTGCAAGCTTTCCCAACCCGATATGAAGTGAAACATGAGTTCCCCGACAACCTAGAAGATGGTCCCCTGACCATGATGGGCTGAGGTGTGTCAGAATGATATGACCTTGGTGGATTCTTTGCATGACATGCTTTGCCCCATACTAGGAATAGGTGGAGCTTACGAGTCTTATCCGATATGAATCTTGTCTGATATCACCTTGGGTTGTGATTTTTAATCTTTGTAGCTGATACCAACTTTTAATGAGGGATTGTTTGGTCGCTATCTTCTTTTGGTGAGGGTAGGTGACACCTTTAGTGAGGGTTGTGCCTAACCCGATAACCCTATGCATGTTTCTTGAACTTACACCCTTGATCATGATTACCTAGGACAAGATAGGTTGTGAACCCTTGTATATTGGTTACCTATGGTTAATGATAGATGGACCTCAGATAAAGTTGGATGGTGGATCATGGTGTATGATCCTTAAAGATAATCCTTAGGGATGATGTGCTGAATAACTTGAGATGTTGGGTATGGTGGGATACCCCTGACGTGATAGCAGTAGTGTGTATTGATTAATACATCAATTATGACATTAAGCTGCATATGTTCATAATGATGGAAGAATATTCCAATGCTATAAACCTTAATCTTGATGACATGATAATCAAAGATATGTTCATGAGATATAGGGCATAGTGAATGCTCGTGGTTTGATTACAATAATGTAATTTGTTTACAAGACACAACTTTGTGCTTCATATAGTTATAATCATGGATGTTGATTCAATCATGTACCTTCAATCCTAATAGCATGATAATCATAAAGATATATGTCTAGTGATTCAGTTATATCTCTCAACATGTATACTAACCATGCAGGTGTATCCAATGAATTCATAGCCAGGTAAGAGCTATGAGGAATATGTGATCTGTATAACACTCAATGATGATAATCCTTGTTGATGAGATAACATGTATCACCAGTATGATGTGGAAGGTCTATGGAGCTGATAAAGGCTGAGTGCCAAGTTGATGTGTTATCCTCTGATGTCGAGAGAAGGGATTGCTATCCCATGGTGATGATGTAAGCCTTGAGAGGCAGTGACATTCAGCGAGGATGGGATCGAGTCCCAATGATGTTGATCCTTGATTTTGATCTTGATGATTAGCAAGAGGCCAAGTGGTAACATGTAATGTTGGATTTGAAAAATAAGAGTGACAATGTAACACCTGACAATGAGATCTATGTTGTTTACTTATGTTTTAGTTTACATGTTACATAACTTGGTTGAATCTTCCAATCCACTTAAAATGTATTAATTAATGACAAGTGGAACCTTTCATGTAGTTTCCCTGGCTATAGATCCATCATCGTCAGTAATTAGGTGATGGTGAAATGGGTTCTCCTACGGGTTAACTCGAAGCGCATATTGTTGAATATGCGAGGTTTCTCCTAGCCAAAAATAGCAGGATTAGAGTGCAACTGTGGTTGTAGACTCAAGATGTGTATAAGAGCATGGTGATTAGGCCCATGGCTCAGTGTGAAGGAGCATGAATGCATTCATGGCTCAGGAGCACAATGAATAGGCCCATGGCTCATGATAAAAAGGGTAGCCTGCGGGACTGACCTTGTGGCTGAGGCCACTTAAGCAAGAGACTACAGTCCAACTTGTTAAGAGGTGAGGTCATGGAGTCCGGCTCTCCCAATGACCTTATATGGAACCGGTTTTGGGCTTCACAGCCGAAGGTTGGATTTGAGCAAGACGGCTCACTTCCTCGGGGCATCATAAATCGTAATCCAGCCGTATAGAATATATTGCTTAAGGCAAAACACAGAACATTGATGGAGGCCTTTCTTGTGTAGATGATCCATTTATATCTTGCAGTTATATGTATGTTCTTTATATCTTGTGATAAGATCATATGAAGCTTATCTTATCAATCATGTTCCATACATAATGCTTAGTTATATGCCTCCTGATAGTTTGGTAAGAATGTTAATAAAGTTAGCATTGCTCAGTATGTTGCTCCTATAATCTGCTTATACCAATTATATGTGATCATTACAAAGTTGGTAGAGGGTTATGTTTCTCGCTGGGACTGTGCTTCTCACCCCGCTGGTTAATAACCCTTTTTAGGTGGACGTACCTGGCGAGATGAAGATCATGTGGCTACGGATGATATGCAGAGGTATCATACCTGGTGGAATAGATAGTGTCTAGCAGTAGAGTCCTATGTGTTGTCCCTATGCACTCAGGTCTTCGGGAGAGCTTTTCGATGTTTCTTGTATAATGATCGATGAACGGTTTTGGGTATTTATCCTGATGTAAAGCAGCATGACAAATAGTTATTTTATGTAAAGAGATGATGGGAAATTATGTTGTAGCACTGTGAAAAGATGCTATGAAATGAAAATTGTTGGCTCAGATATTATATGTTTCATCTTGTAGTGCTTGTTGTAAATCGGTTTTAATTTCCCGTGATTTTCGGTAATCCGCTGGTTAGCATGTAATTGTGTTTTGGTGTGGATGGGGTGTTTCAGTGTTTGGTATCAGAGCTCTAGGTTTGCCGAGTCTATAGGGACACTAGGACTAGGATTTGAATGGTGTCTAAGGTTGGACCGTGACATAAAATATGGGGCATACTACCTAATCTTAGTACTTGATGCCTTATCCAGGTATTAAAGTATTGAAGACAAAGGTAAGTATGGAGCATTAGATTGTTTCCTCCTTGATTACTTTGATCAAGTAGTCATTATGGGGCAATCTAAAGAGCATAAAAAATCAGGAATATGATGCTAATACCTTCATCTTTTTGTAAAGGGAGTTAATGAATGCACCATAACCTCTTAATAGATAGATGCTTGATAATCAAAAGAGGAAGTAATGGTTCTATGAAACCTAAATCTGTATAAGAATATGATGAGATAAGTTCTTGAAAATGTAATCTTGAGAGATGTACGTGACAAAAGACAGATTAACTTGTGATAACAAGGTAAGTTAAAACGTAAAAATTACACAAGATGAAGAAAATACTTGAAAGCAAAGATAAAGTTAGAAGAAAGAGGAGAACAAGTGATGAGTAAACAAGATGGAACCTGAGATAATCTCAAACCAACCAATGAACGTAAGCAAAAATGTGAAAGTATAAAGTGCAAATTCAAGATAAGAAAAGAGAACAAGGGAGATGGTCCTTGTTTAATAAAGAATATGTGAAGAATAATGATCTTTTTCACAAAGAGAAAAACAAAGATCTGATATAATCAGGAAACAATCATGATTATGATGAAATGGTAACAAGAGAAGAAGAATAATAACACATAATGGTCTTGATGTTTCCTATGCGGAGTGCAAGGAAACCAAGAATAAACAAGATGAAACCAGATGGAACAAGGTTTAACTATGCATAAACGGTTGAAAACTCATGTAAGGATCAAAGAAAGTGATAATATCCTCCCCTTTGATGTGAAACCATAGATGTTGATGGGTTGATGGGAGGAGTTTGTTCCTTTACGTCCCTTCCTTTTAAGGGAGTGGCAGTCAAGTGGACCTTGTGTCACTTGATATGTGTGCTTTTGAAGTGATTGTTGTTTGGATACTTCGAAAAGTATTTGTTGATCTTGGACTTTAGTTTCCAAGATAGATGTATCTGTGATAGATGATGATGGTAGGATCCTCTTGACATGTTTTGATCCGGTGATGATGGTAGAATATGAAGGCGATATCGGAAGTGATGTGTTTTGACTCAAAAGATGGATACCAAGGTAAGGAAAACTTGTGTATGAGAAGTGCCAAGTGTATGGGAATATGAGAACATGCCTTCTAGTAAAAGGTTAAGAATCAAGATTCTTAGATAAGTGATGGTATGGTGGTGAACTGTCTTGATAGATCATCCTTGACCTTGAACCTACAGGCTTGAAGCTTGTTATGGAGTCTGGATTTATGAGGTGACCCTCGAGACAACAGTTCAAGGTTAAGCAAGTGAGGACCAGATGGTTTGACCAGGGTGTGCCAGCGGGACGGATGAAGTTAATCCCTTCTACCTTGTCTTCTTCTTACCTCTTATTTTCTTCTGTTGATCCAGTTTAGGATGTACCCTCCCCTAAATCCTTAAAGGCATGTTTGGCATATGCTTCCTTTTGTTAATCAGGAGAGAGATAGCCTGTTTTCAAACATTTTCTTTGACGACCTAGTTGTGTAGGATGAAGTATACTCTTCTTTGTATCCTTTCTCTTCCTGGATGTGACAGTCGGGTGAATCCCTTTCCGTGTTACATGTCAAGAATCGTTATAACCCTGGGAATGAATATCCTTGGGAAGTTGTGAAGTTGTCTCAGATGGAGAGGTTGGCTTTGGTTTGATCTGGCTAAGTGCCTATAGTATGGCTAGCATCTGTTAGGGGTTTATTCTCTGCATAAACATGACATCGAAAGGTATGCACCCAAGGAAAAGAAGTGTTGTAAGGTCATCTTGGGAAAGTTCTTCTAGTTGAGCCTGATTCCTTGGAATACTCCTAGCTACGTTCGAGTAACGAAAGATCTAGGCAGGATGTGCAACGGTTAGAGATGGATGAACAAGGTTTGGGAATCCTATCCAGATCAGTTGAGATAGTTCATATTTGTTACCATCTGAGTTGGTGCTTGTTGTGCCCTTGGGAACTGACATGAACACATGAAAGGCTTGAAACTGAGGCGATATGGTTGCCAATAACCAAGATATTTAACTCCTTTTGTGTTAAGCCTTAAGAGATGCATAGTGAGGTGATGTATGAGCCTTGTCATGTATGTACAAGTGTTTTGTAGAGCATGTATCTTGTGATAACCTCTCCTGAGAAAGATCCCCCTTGAGTTAGAGACATCCTTTGTGAAAGGAGAAGGAATAGTTGGAACGTATATGGCAGAAGGATGGTGACTACAAGTTATGCGAAGCTTAAGGATCGAGCCTGTGAGATCAGAGTAGCGTAGCAGAAATGTAATGAGGAATGTGATATATTAGTAGAAGGAACTGATACCTGACTAATACGAGTTGCATGTGATGTTCCAGTGTCTAAGAGTGTTACTAGACAAAGGATGATGAGACATAGGGTTGAGTCTGTGACCAGTACAAGGAAACCCTGAGTTAGATCTGGGAGAAGAGAAAGTATGTCAGTCTTAGATCTATGACACTTAAGAGCTTTGCGGGGTTGTATGATGCAATGTGCAAGTAACACCCATCTTCTTTCCGCTCGGGATTTCGGGGACGAAATCCTTGTTAGGGATTTATGACTTGTAAGGACCCTGACCCATGTTTTGGTCTAACCCTCTTTGCTTTGCTTATGAAAGGTCCTTAGAATCTTAATATAATCTCGCTAGATGTTTTGGGATCATGTGATAAGCTCATGTTTCCAGTTTGGTCCCATTTGGATGTTGTTTGAGCAATGTTTGCTTGTTTTGGACCAAAGTGCAATTTACCTAAAGTAAAGGGTTATATTGCAATATGTCACATGTATAGCATGACTTTAGTCCTCTAGAATCATTATAAATATAATGATGCTATGGGGCACCTTGTGGAGGACCTATGTTCCAAGTTTGAGCTTGGTTGGTTGATGTTTATGCTTTATGTGCTAGTTTTGGTGTAAATTGCAAATTACCCAAAGTAGAGGGTCAATATGCAATTTATCAGCTCTAGAGTCTTCTTGTTTCTGTTTTGAATCATCTAGGACGTGTATGGAGGTTTGGGCACCTTTTTTGGTTATTAGATGAGGAGTGACATCTCTATATGGTCTTTATATCATATATGTGTCACATATGCCACCTTGTCCTTTAGTGTATCAGCTAGGGCTTGAAGGTGTGTCGCCCAAGAGAGGTGTATCGGCCATGGAAGTGTCCAGATGCATGATACGCATTCTAGAGTGTATCACCAGGCCATGCATGAGCATCTAGGGTGGCAACAAGTGGTGTTAAGTGCAAGAGCAAGTGGCATCTTGGTTTATGTGGGTATGACACCTCTCCCTTGCTACCTCTCTCTTCCTTGGTGTATATAACCCCCTTCCTCCTTGACCAAGTGATCCCTTTCAGCCACCTTCCTTCCCATACCTATATGGTACGAGCATGGAAGCTTAGGAGATTGAGAAAACCCCCATGGAGCTTGGGAGGACGAGCACCTTGGCCATGGAGACTCCTTGCTCAAGATCCGACCTTGGTGAGTCATGCTTCTTTGCTAGATTTTCCTTATACTTTCTTCTTCACCTTCCTATTCCCCTTTCGGCCATGGATAGGCCCTTTATGTGAGAAGGCAAGGTCGTGGTTATCTCCCCTCCTTTCTTCTTCTTGAGCTATACATAACCATAGTATCTTCTTCTTCTTCTTTTGTTCCTTGAGGTAGTGGTGTTGGAGCCGAAGGCAAGCTTAGAGCTTTGGATGGATGGTTTCCATGGAGAGGAACGTGTGTTTTCTGCTTGGATCAAGGAGATTCGTGACTTTCATGGATAACCTCTTAAGGTGGGTTACATAACTCTTAACCATCTCTATTATGCACCCTCTCCATATATGCATATATTGGTTCTTGTGCTTAAATCGATACCTTTCTCCATGATTGATGTATATATAGAAATTGAAATCTTATCTAATGGGAATGCTACGTTTTATTACTGCCTTTAGCTTGTTTTCCTTCTGCAAGATGGTAATGGGTGACTAGAGGTTGAAGATGACTTTCCTAATATGGGGCTTTACCCGATACAACTATGCTTTGCCTGATACAGTACCTTGCTTAATAAGTTATGCTTCAATTATGGTTTGTGGCAATACCCCTTTCTCTCCTTTGGACTTGAAAGGTGAGCCTATGGCCTAGATGGTTGATATTATGTGGTGACCGATACCTCTTTCCTACCCTAGGGTTAGGTTTGGGCATTATGGTTGGTGGACACCTAGTTGGCCCCTTGGCCGATATGTGTTCTGCATGGTGGTTCCTTGAGGTTTTTGCCCGATAACCTCTCCTAGAGTTGAAACTTGGAAGATATGCTAAGTGAACTCTTTGTTGACCATATCACTGATATGCACATCTACCCAAGATGATGGTGGTTGGACGACATAATACCCTAACCTTAGTGTCTTGAATGATATGGAGCTTCAACCCTAGCTTGGGCGATAGGGTTGTCCTGGGTGACATGAATGATCTACCCTTGTTTCATGACATGGTCTTGAGGTTGAAGATGACCAACTTGATATGGTCCTTATGCCCTTGCGCGATACACCTTTTTGGTTCCCTGAACGATACCTCCTTATCTAGGGTTTTCCTTGGACGTTATGATAAGTAAGGTTTTGTTAATCTTGTTACCCGATATGACTCTTAACCATGGTAGTGTAGTTGGGTGATATGGATAGGTCTTGAGCTTAGAAAAGGTGAAACCCTAGGTGGGAGATACCACGGCTGCTTCCCCAACCGATATGAGTGTGGTAGAGGGACTTTTGTTTCCGGCATGAGGTTTGTTCTTGCACAACACTCCCTAAGTGAGTTGCCCGACATGGTGCCATAGTGGTCACCATACCCATGGACGACATGGAGTCTTGAACAATATGATGTCTTGGATGACATAGTGCCTTGAATGACATGGGGGCTTGGATGATATGATGAAGAGGGTGGCCAATAGAAACCCTAACCCTAATTGAATGATAGGGTTCTTGGCCGATAGAGTTATGATGCCTTTGCCCGATACATGCTTGGTTACCCGACACATAGGGAGGTATAGGTCATTATATCTCTGAGCTTGGGCAATATGGTGTCTAGGACGACACATGTTGAGAGCTTTGATGGTGTGTCTTTAAATATGAAGATCCATATACTCATGCTTATATAAATATGCTGCCTAGGTTTTGAAGTCTATTGACTTAGAAAGTATGCATCATATCAATGATCATGGACGAGGTTAAAGGGAGTTGACCATGCTGGGGTTGACGTAGAAGATACCTTAGTCACTATAAGGTTATGTGGTTCTGGGCCAACATGGTTGCAAGCTTGCCCAACCCAATATGAAGTGAAACATGAGTTTCCCGACAACCTAGAAGATGGTCCCCTGACCATGATGGGCTGAGGTGTGTCTAAACGATATGACCTTGGTGGCTTCTTTGCATGACATGCTTTGCCCCATACCAGGAATAGGTGGAGCTTACGAGTCTTATCTGATATGAATCTTGTCTGATATCACCTTGGGTTGTGATGTTTAAGCGTTGCAGCTGATACCGACTTTTAATGAGGGATTGTTTGGTCGCTAACTGCTTTTGGTGAGGGTAGGTGACATCTTTAGTGAGGGTTGTGCCTAACCCGATAACCCTATGCATGTTTATTGAACTTACACCCTTGATCATGATGATCTAGGACAAGATAGGTTGTGAACCCTTGTGTAGTGGTTACCTATGGTTAATGATAGATGGACCTCAGATAAAGTTGGATGGTGGATCATGGTGTATGATCCTTAAAGATAATCCTTAGGGATAATGTGCTTAATAATTTGAGATGCTGGGTATGGTGGGATACACATGAGGTGATAGCAGTAGTGTGTATTTATTAATACATCAGTTATGACATTAAGCTGCATATGTTCATAATGATGGAAGAATATTCCAATTCTATAAACCGTAATCTTGATGACATGAGAATCAAAGATATGTTCATGAGATATAGGGCGTAGTTAATGCTCGTGGTTTGATTACAATAATGTAATATGTTTACAAGACACATCTTTGTGCTTCATATAGTTATAATCATGGATGTTGATTCAATCATGTACCTTCAATCCTAATAGCATGATAATCATAAAGATCTATGTCTGGTGATTCAGTTATCTCTCTCAATATGTATACTAACCATGCAGTTGTATCCAATGAATTCATAGACAGGTAAGAGCTATGAGGAATATGTGATTGTATAACACTCAATGATGATAATCCTTGTTGATGAGATAACACGTATCACCAGCATGATGTGGAAGGTATGTGGACCTTGTAAAGGTTTGGTGCCAAGTTGATGTGTTATCCTCTGATGTCAAGAGTCATGGTGATGATGTAAGCCTTGAGAGGCAGTGACATTCTGTGAGGATGGGATTGAGTCCCAGTGATTTTGATCCTTGAGATGGATCTTGATGATTGATAAGAGGCCATGTGGTAACATGTAATGTTTGCTTTGAGAAATAAGAGTGACAATGTAACACCTGACAATGAGATCTATGTTCTTTACTTGTGTTTTAGTTTACATGTTGCATAACTTGGTTGAATCTTAAAATCCACTTAAAATGTATTAATTAATGACAAGTGGAACCTTTCATGTAGTTTTCCCTGGCCATAGATCCATCATCGTCAGTAATTAGGTGATGGTGAAACAGGTTCTCCTGTGGGTTAACCCGGTACACATATTGTTGAATATGTGAGGTTTCTCCTAGCTGAAAATAGGAGGATTAGAGTGTAACTGCGGTTGTAGACTCAAGATGTGTATAAGAGCATGGTGATTAGGCCCATGGCTCAGTGTGAAGGAGCATGAATGCATTCATGGCTCAGGAGAACGGTGAATAGGCTCGTGGCTCACGATAAAAAGGGCAGCCTGCGGGACTGACCCTGTGGCTGAGGCCACTTAAGCAAGAGACTATGGTCCTGTTTGTTAAGAGGTGAGGTCATGGAGTCCGAATCTCCCAATGACCTTGTATGACACCGGTTTTGGGCTTCGCAACCGAAGGTTGGATTTGAGCAGGACGGCTCACTTCCTCAGGGCATAATAAATCGTAATCCAGCCATATCAAATATATTACTTAAGGCAAAACACAGAACATTGATTGAGGCCTTGGTTGTGTAGATGATCCATTTATATCTTGCAATTATATGTATGTTCTTAATATCTTGTGATAAGATCATATGAAGCTTATCTTGTCAATCATGTTCCATACAAAATGCTTAGTTATATGCCTCCTGATAGTTTGGTAAGAATGTTAATAAAGTTAGCATTGCTCAGTATGTTGCTCCTATAATCTGCTTATACCAATTATCTATGATCATTACAAAGTTGGTAGAGGGTTATGTTTCTCGCTAGGACTATGTGTCTCACCCCGCTGGTTAATAACCCTTTTTAGGTGGACGTGCCTGGCGAGATGAAGATCATGTGGCTACATATGATATGCAGAGGTATCATACTCGGTGGAATAGATAGTGTCTAGCAGTAGAGTCCTATGTGTCCTCCCTGTGCACTCAGGTCTTCGGGAGTGCTCTTCAATGTTTCTTGTATAATGATTGTTGAACAGTTTTCGATATGTATCCTGATGTAAGGCAGCATGACAAATAGTTATTTGATGTAAAGAGATGATGGGAAATTATGTTGTAGCACCCTGAGAAGATGTTATGAAATGAAAATTGTTGGCTTAGATATTATATGTTTCATCTTGTGGTGCTTGTTGTAAATCGGTTTTAATTTCCCGTGATTTTTGGTAATCCGCTGGTTAGCATGTAATCGTTTTTTGGTGTGGATGGGGTGTTTCAAAAACACCATGTCTACATGGTTTTATCTCAACCGTGATGGTCTTGGAGTGGTTAGGTTGAGACAGTTTGTCCTTTTTTGGTGTGTATCAACCTTGAGTGCCTTTGTGACCTTTTTGTCTCGACAAGGTGGTGCTCTAGTGCTTTTTTCTGACCTCCTTGAGGTATTGAACCAAAACCATGTGTTTGAGACATAAATGGTCGAGACCCAACATTGGTTGTATCACCATCTTGTTCATGTAAGGATTTAGTGGTTACATGTTGGTTTCTTGGGTGGACAAGTGTCCCTTTGGTACCTATAGGTGTTGAGACATCATCTCCATCCTACCTCCCTCCTCCTTCATGTATATAACCCATTTTCTCTCCATGCAAGTGAAACTTTTGGCCTTCCTTCTTCGTCCCTCTCTTTTGCTCATCCTTGGAGCTTGGTGGAAGTAGAGCTCGTCCTTAGAGCCCTAGTGATTGAATCCCTTGCATGTGGTGACTCTTGTTCATCTTCAACCTTGGTGAGTGTATGCCTTTCTTTTGTGAAGTTTTACTTGGATCTTCTACCCCATATCCTTCTATTTTCTAGACCTTAGACCATGGGCCATCCATGGTGGTCATTTATGAGATAAACCCCTCATCACAAGGGTCATAGGCCATGTTTTGACAAGGTGGTAACCAAGTGAGAAGAAGTTTCTTCTCTCTTTTTCCCCTTCTTCGTTGGTTCAGCCAAGGGTTGCTTTCCCTCTTCTCTTGAGTTATCTTTGACCTTGGTGTATTCTTCTTCTTGAGTGATCTTGTGGCTAAGAGTGGCACATTTGGTGTATCTTCATCAAGATGGGTTATATAACTCTCTACCCTCCTTATTATTGCACCTTTCGTTGCTTTCATGTTGCTATTTCACTCTCTAAATCATGATCCTAATATGCTAGTAGATGATACCATGCTCTAGAACATGAATGATGGTGATTATCATGCTTTGTTTGGTTAGAATCTAAAACCCTAATTTCATGGTACCCATTTTTGTGATGATGGTGAGATGTATGGTTTTCTCCTATCTTTTGATCTTGGTTTTGAGAACATGAATGAGGTTCATGTACCTTGATGTATCATGGGGTTTAGGTTCACTTTTGGGTGTTAATTTGGTTTATCTCTCTTTTATGATATTCTTTCATGTTGGTTTCATGGCACGTGTGTTAGGGTTTTAGCGACCAATTTCATGAGAAGTTTTCCTCCTAGTTGATGGTGGTTTTCTTTTATGATCATCTCCTATTTTGGCCGTGATTTACTTCTATTTTGATCGAGGTCATACCTATTTTGATGGTGGGATTTTGCCTTGGTGGTAGTATGACCTTTGTGGTCGATACACCACGTTTTCCCCTTTGATCAAGTGATCATCCTAAATCACACATCTGAAAAGGAGCAGATCTAGAGTGGTCAGACTCTTAGATTTATAACCCGATACTAAGGCGCCTAAAACTATTATATGGGGTCTAATGTATTAGACTGGGTTCAAACCACAGAGAACAATGATGGAAAGTGTTAAGAACATAGAGCCTTAAAACAAAATACACCAAACAAAGAGGTAGTCTAAGATAATGTTCCCTAAGGAACAATGCCACTACAAACTAAGTAATGAAAACAAAGAAAAAGAAAACAAAAAAAGAGAAAGATCAAACAATAAATATGTAACCAAAGTATGGATGCGAACTTAGAGTGGGTTTCACCTGCTAAGATATCTCACCAACATGCAATACTCACACCCCGTTGTATACCCTTAGCAAAATTACAAGCAAATATCATACATTTCTATTCCCTACTCTCTCGATCTTAGGATAGATCTAGATTGTAAGGTTTTCTCTCTCTCTCAAGATGACAAATAGACAATAAAAAAGTAAACCATATGATCATTAGCTTTAGCATTCCAATATTTTTATGCATTCACGCAACTCCATAACACCTAGATAGCATTAATAATACTCTTTCGAGGCATTAACAATCATACATCACAAAATGGTATCTAGTCATGCAAGTGAAGTACTAAGAATAAGAGTATGGAGATAACCTTTGCTAAGAGTATATATATTCAAAGGCATGTAAGTATATACATGTTGGGAGAGCCTTAGTGGCTACTTCCAACCCAAGTGAAGTGCTTAGCCACACATGTTAATGAGCAACATAATGACATTACAAAAGTGTAGATACATCAAGAATAATGAAGAGGGGGAAGGTACATCATGAGGAAGATGATAGATCTATAGAAGGAAGGAGGCGATACACCAATGGTACTTATTCAGATCTAGATCTGGTATGGATGTGGAAGATGGCAACTCCTTCTCTCTCGAAGAGGATGGAGGGTCATCTCTATCCTTCATCTTTTGGATTTAGAGATCCAAGACAAATGGAGATGAACGAGGATGGCTCTAGAGTCCCTCATCACAGTCAGGACGAGTCACGATCATGACACGTGTCAGGACCGAGACCATCATTCTAGTCACGACCAGTGTCACATTCATGTCTTCTTCAGCGGTTACTTTTTCTATGCATGCCACGATAGTGTCTCGGTCGTGACATCTACTCTTGGTTGAAACCATATATTATGACCATGAAATATCATCTCAGTCACAACTAGTGTCCTGGTTGGTAAGTGTGGAGACTCCTAGTGTGTAGTCGCAGTTGTGGCTATGAAATACTGATCATTGGCTCTATCTTGGGCGAGACATCCATCCACCAATATGGTGGAGATGGTTTCACGATCGCGACTTGCTATGATTTTGCATGGATGGAGGGAAGGATATTAAGTAATATCAAATTTTTTTCAAAGACATAAAAATACATAGGAAAATCTATAATAGGGATTTCAAAATGGAAATAAAATAAGAGTAAAAAGTTCACAAAATGACATTTTATCAACTCCCCCAAACTTAGAATCTAGTATGTCCTCAGGCTAATAGATAGAATCAAAACATCGAGCAATGAGATATAGGTATTTTCTTTTTAATTATCACAACATTACCAAATTATTACATCCTTACAACAAAACCGTTGTGACAGGCTTGGTTCACTTCCTAAAGTTCTATCTTCCCCCTTTATTTCCAGAGATGCTTGACTATGTACACCTTTTTGCCACTTCCTTTTATAGTAAAGTACTCTCCCTTACAATGACCTCTCCATCTTAGGATCTGGGCTATACTTGTAAACAGTTCCTTCAAGGCATATCTTTCACACCCTACCTTTATTTTGGGTTGAGACTAGGCTATTGTGCTGGGGTAGGATAGGTTTTTGGTGTTATCCTGCATTTCTCAGCCCACCTCAACCATGATGTTGTTGTAAGTACAATGCTCACTTAGGCCCCGATGTAGTGTTAGGTGGTTGTGTGAGGTTTGCTCCAAAATGTAGGTTGGTAAATTTGACTTCTGGATTCCACTTCCGGGCACGACATATATGCATTCTTTAGTACAGTAATACACTAGTCATGTGGGATCCTTCAACATCTTTTCAGGGCACAACTCTCATGATTTTTTTTCTTTTTCTTTTTGTCTTTTCATTATGGTCTTAGGCTTGGGAAATGGGTTGGTGGGATTTTTGGGTGGCCAAGCCTCTTTTCATCCCAAAGCGGGGATAATTAAAATTGGAAGGGGCAATTGTTTCCTTCTTGTAGGAGATGTATACTTTCTAGCTAGTACTGTCAGGCTAGAAAGATTGGTCGGGAGTGTGGCTAGTAAAGTCATCTTTATTTCCATGGGGAGTTCCATATATTTAGGGGTGTTCTTCTGCCTTTACACAACATTTTCTTGTAAGAATGGAATAAGATCGTACTGTTGTTTCTTTTTCTTACTACAAATCTAGAGATGATTACACTAAAAGATAGAAGGAGGACAAACAAGTCTAAGAAAAGGGGAAATTTTAGTAGTTCTTGCAAAATATAAAAATTGTCAGCAAAAGTAAATGGCTCACTTTTTGGAAAGAAAGCTCAAAGTTAATTTTTTTTCAAAATTTCCAACTATGAAGGGGTAAAAGTATGAATATGTAAAAGACAAGCCCTTACAAATTTGATAAAATTGGGATCTAAATTAAATGAAAAATTATACCTCTTATGCCCATTTATAACTCCTCCCCCAAACTTATCACTCACTCCATCCCAGAGTGTCAAAGATGAAGGTCTAGGTATAAATGGGCCTACTTTATTTTTGTTGTTTTTCAAAATTTGCCCATTTTGACTACAGAAGAATGTCGGCGTAGCCTCCTGAGAGAGTGTGATATCTTTCATGTTGCAAGATTTCAACTTTCATCTCTTGTAAGGTGAGGGCTTCCATCCATGCTGGATAATAGAAACTGTAATCATTAGATAGAAAGCATTTGTTGTGGACTTCTGTGGCAGAACTGTGCTTTCTTGAAATCCTTTGTCTTTGAAATTTTGTACCCCTTTCCATGTTTGTGTATCATTTCAATGATTGTTTCAACACATGTGACTACCTTTTCTTCAGTTTGCGTCTTT
The DNA here is from genome assembly GCA_963693085.1 of Alisma plantago-aquatica. NCBI lineage: Eukaryota > Viridiplantae > Streptophyta > Magnoliopsida > Alismatales > Alismataceae > Alisma > Alisma plantago-aquatica. The sequence continues at coordinate 154,054,867 of OY856411.1, forward strand.
GGTGTAGTCATTTTTGTCCATTTCTTTAGTGTAAAGGCCAAATATGAGATGGTGTATAGGATGGTAGTCTTTAATTTGATGTTGACTATAATAAGCATCTAGTGGTTGTCATGTAGTATAGGTAACAAGATGTTTTAGGCATTCTTTTTCTCCAAACTCTTTATTCTTTAGTATGTCATCGAAGAGCAAGATATATGCCATATGTAAACTAGGCATGTTGTCTCCTATATGTGATTGATATGCATACATCACACTTACTGCTAGGTAGCCTCCTATCTTTAGAGTATCCCGAAGGTCATCCTTGATGACACAAATGTTGTCTCATTCAAAGAATACTTCTCCATGATTACTATCTTCTTTAAGGGTTTCTATGATTAACAACAATGAATCCCAGGAGAGGTCTTGGTAGTCCCATATGTCAAAGTCAGCAAAGGAAGGTTCTATCTCACCTGGTGGCCCATCTGGCCATACTTCTAGCAGTTCATCTTCAGTCATCTCACCTTCCTCAGGGTGATCTTCAATAGGTTCTTCTTGTTCTTTCACCGTATCTTCTATGGTGATCACTTTTTCAACAGCCTTGGGATGTTGTTGTACCTCGGGTTTGGCTTCAGTCTTTTTCTTGTCTGTAGGACACCCTTCCTTCCAAGTAGATGCCCTAGTAGGTTCAGTAGGGTCTATCCACAAGGTTTGTATTTGTTCTCACCATGGCTTCTTTTCTAGTAATGGGATGCATGTATATATCCTACGTGCAATGGAACAAGGGGCATTATGGGGTCCCTAATGAACCACATCAGTATATAGCTTCCATAGCATAGGTACCCCACAAACCATGTAAATATTCTAGGAAGAGGTCTTCTAATAGGACATATTTATTAATGGCTTCCATCATTCTCAGCACTATGAATGTATAATCCCCTGATCCTGACATCTCTTGAGGCACATTAGTAGAGATGGAAAAGTTTTTCCAATTAGGGTTGTGGTGGTCTCCTTCCAACTGGACAGCCTGTTGTAGACAAATGGGTACCTTCAGAATGTTGCACACATCTTTGTCTCTATAAATAAGTGAATAGCTATGTAACTCAGTAGCATAATAGTTGTAGACAGTTGACCATCTTTCATATTAGTCTGCCAAAATCAACCCCTAGTTCTTTGCAACTCTTATCGGCAAAGTGAAAAGGTGAGTTTCAGGCCTCCCCATAGCTTCTTGAAGTTCCATCACAACTTCATATTTAAAATTTTTCTCATAGATCATGCTTGCAAGATTTTTTGTCCTCTTGAAAATCATTGTACTTTGTCAGGATGAAGAAATTCTTTAAGCAAAGTTTCATAGATGAATTTGAACAAGCTTTTGTGTACTCAGACTCTCTTTTTAAATGCCCCCTAATATTCTCTCTAGTCAGTGTTCATCCCTGGTTGTTGTATAGAACATCTGTGCCTGGAAGATTTTCATCTAAAATGTCAGCTAGGACATGGACATCCTGACATTTTATTCTAGAAAGTGATGCCATGTCCATGCGTACCAACTTGCAAGGAGAGGAGGTGTTGCATCAATCTCTCCTTCATCAGAAGGTGGGTCTCGCTCTCTGGCTTTATTGATTGGTGAAGAAGGAAGCAAGGCCGCCTTCATCATCTTTTGATGTTCCCTTGCCAGGTGTTTGTATATGAGAAGTTGGGGCAACAAGAGTTGAGGTAGTCTCTTTAGTAGTCTTGTTTTCATGTGGCTCTGTTTGCATCTTGTTTTTAGCGATAATTGCTTTGATAGACTCTTCTAGGAGCTGGCTTGCCTTTGATGGTGACTCGAGAATTGCTTCAGTTAGTGTTGCTAAAGTTGCATCCATCGTTTTGTCATATATAATGTCATGGTATTCAATGTGTTCCCAAAAGTCAATATAGAGGTCGTAGACATCTAAAGAAATACATAGTTCGTTGATGTAATGTTGTAGCATTGAGTCATCAGTGTAACTAGCTAATTTTTCACTACTTTCTTCTACTAGTAGAGACTGGTTGGCATCAGTAGGGATAGTCTCTAGTTGGTTATCGATTATGGGAGCAGAGTTCAAATCAAATTCAAGTGCTAATGTGTTCATCTTGGTCCCGTCAACACCTTTTAGTTCTTTAGGTTGGTGTGAAGCATCTTTCACGGCTGGCTCCTCCTGTTGGGTGGGTTCCATATTCGCTCTTTCATCCCTGGGTGTTGTGGGTGCACCAGATCTACCTATCTCATCGTCATCACCATTAGGACTGGAAGGGCTCGAGGAAGCTTGAGATGGGGAGGGGCTTGTCATACGCCTTGACCTTTTTATATTTTGCCAATGTTCTAGCTCCTGGCGTTCTTTCTCCATCACTTTTCACTCTTCCTCCAGCTATGCATGTTCTTTTTGTAGATCTTGCATCTCTTCATCATACCCTTTTCACAAAATCTCTTTTTCAACTCATATTATCTCCCTCTTTTTTTGAAGGTCAGTCATCTCTTCTATCATCGTTTTGATGGCTTCCATCATCTTTGCTTGATTGTTGATAAATTCTTGCATGAAATGAGGGAGAGGCACAATTCTTGCATCTAAGCCTTATACCTGTGTAGTTATCACATGCAGGCTAGAATTTATATGCAAATTGACTTCAGAACATTGTTGCACTTGCACCCACATGGAATCAAAATGATGCCCTAAAAATTCACTGAATGTCGATGGTTGTTGTCATTTGGCTATCGATGTTGATTGTGTTGTTTTTGCTACTCCAAGGACTTGTTGTGAAGGCTGAACGGGTACCTCTTGCACATTCTCCCGTGATGCACCTGCATCTTGTTTAGTTTCAACTACTTGTGCGATGATTGATGCTTCAGGATTCCTGGGTACCTCAGGCACTACTTCGGCCGGGCTTGGAGGCCTCATGGTCATGGCTTAGTCCTCTCTTAGCCTCTAGAGCTTGTTCTTTTGTGGTGGCAGGGGTACTTAGTTTGATGGCCATTTCAGTGTTCAATACTTCTTGCACCTTGTTTGTAATGGGGGAGGTGGTGCAGTATCGAACAATTCATCATGGTCAGTTGGTTCATCATCCAGAGATGGTTGTTTTGTGTAACATCCTTAAATTCCTAGATCTATTAATGTACCATAATGTGAAACCCTAGTTTTCAAGTTTAAGCTTTTATCGAACAAACTAGAATTTTATGGGACCTCTTAGTCCAATGTATGATGAAATAATATCATAAACCTAGATTTGGCTTAATGGCCCATTTAATAAATTATAATTCTATTAATGTCACATTTTTCATAATGCATGTATTAAATTAGCAACCTACATGAAATTGATGAACAAAAGAGCAACAAAGTGCAAATCCATTGGGATAGGGAGGTTCTAGACCCTCTAATTAGCTTGTGGTCCAAATTTTAAGTCATTTGGGCTTCGTTTGACCCCTCAATATTTTTTGGGAAGTTTTATTATAGTTTAAACCCTAAAATCTAATGATTTTGATTTTATCTCATCGATTTCATATGGTTTTTCTTTTATTTAAATGTCACACAGACATTTCACAATTTTCGCCAATGTTTAAGTGTCACACACGCCTATATCAGGAGGAGTCACCAGCAGCCATTCGATTTGATCGTAGGGAGGTGAGATCGTCTCCTACCTTCAGTAGGAGACCAGGCACAGGTAGGTCTCTGGCGCCCCCTTCTCCGGTCTGGTTCTCTCGCCACGATGGTCCGTTTTAGGTGATTTCTTCACTAATGGAACTGGGAGCAAGCCGCGGTCCCATTGATCACTGGTTCGACGTATTTTGGTGCCCTACTAAGAAACACGCAAAAGGGCAGGGACTCCTCTGTCGCCTTTGGATTTGCCGAGGGCTCGCCAGCCCACAAAACCTTTATATAAAGGGTCGAAATCTATCGCCAGCCCTAGAACAACCCTCCTCTTCTTTCAATTCGATCGCTTGTGCCCCTAGCCGCTGCCGCCTACTCGATTTGTATCTCTGGCAAACTCTGTCGCGTTTCAGCCTCCTCCACCGTATATGACCAATTGGCAAGCAAGTGAGCATATATCCACGCCCAACTTCCTTCTCGCTTTGTCAGTTTGTCCTGCGGTTGCTCCAATCGTCATATCGTGTAGACGAGTTTGAACTCATCGTCGGCACTTGCTGTTCTGGACCTCTGGTTGCCCTCCTCTAATGGAAACTTCCAGTCTGACATCGACTTGCCTCCAGGAGTGTTTTGGAGACCCTTGCGAGGTTTCTTTCTTTGGTTTCAATGCCCAAGCCCTTCCCTATTCTTCTTCCGTTGAGCCATGGCGGCAGGCTGAAGTTAGAGCTTCACCACACAGTGAAGCCTAATTCATGGCTCTGTGAGTTCGCTGTGGTACAAGGAAGCTATCTATGTTTCACATTTTAGCTACTTGATCGATATCCTCTTCTTTGGATCTGGTTTCTGTGCTCCCAGAGTTGGGAGTTCGACGCCATGGCATAAGGTGAGATGCCAGGTAGGGTTTTACTAGTTTTGCCCCTGTGAGTTTATTTTGTCTAGTGTGCGACCGTGTGTACTTTTGGGTTTTGAGTTCCCTTGTCTTATTTTTCACAAATTATGGGTTTGTTCCCCACCTGGAAGCCCCCAATTGGGCCAACTAGGCTGGGCCCGCAACCCTTTGGATATTTGATTTTCGTATTTGGATTTTCTTTGAATTCTGATTGGCCGGTCTATGAAAAATCATAACTTTTAATCGGTAGATCGTATGGGGTCAAGTTTTATATGAATCTTGTTCAATTTTTCGAGATCTATCCAATGGTTAGGGTTTTGAGATATGTTTTGGTTTGGTTTTCACGAAGTGTTAGGTTTGACACAATTAGGGTTTAGGGTGTAATTAAATTAATAATGATTCAAACCATGATTAATTTCAGGAACCTAGGACTTGACTTAGGATCAGGGAGACTAAGATTAGGTTTTGCTCCAATAAGGTAAGTGGTTCATGTCATTATGCACATATATACTTTGGATAAATTGCTTGCTATGTATGATTTAAGATTATGCTTTAGAATTTCATGTTAATGAATGAAATCAAGATGATAATTATGCCTTTGATTATATGCTTGTTGTTATGTCCATAAAGTCATATGTTTATCACTGATGTTAATTAATTTAATGTTATGCTTATGAGATGATTAAGAAATTGAATAAAGAATCATGGAAATCATGTAACATTAATGTCAAGATTAAGAGGGAGAAGTCCCATGATGATTAAGATAATGCACTTAAGTTGTAAATTGTTCCTCTTTATGTTATTTTGTCTTTATGACATTGATGAGCACTTTGGTGCAACTAAGGTGAGCCTTAACTGGCCTGATGAGCACTTTTGGTGCAATTATTGGATGAGGACAATTTACATTGATGGCAAAATAAGAACAATGATGTTAATGTTAAGTTAAAAGGATTAAGTAACTTATTATATGTTTCTCGAAATGATGGACCTTTATGGTCATTATGGGCTTCCTAGCAATGATGGGCTTTCCGAGCATGATGTGCCACATGTGGGCAGTGAGGAGAGAATGCATATAATAATGTTATTAATTCATTGATATAATGAAGGTTAATGCATAATGAGAATTGGTAATGTTAAGTTATGTCAAGTTTATTTCAGTTTAAGTATATATTTATTTTCAGATCTTATAACATGCATAATGCCACTTACTGATGTTGATGCTTTCTTTCACATGTTTGTGGGATGAAATTTCCCTAGATCAAGGAGTAAGAGGGAACTGACGTGAGCAATCAAGGGTAGCTGACTCAAGGAAGACCTTAGCTTGGTGGGGTGCCATCTACCACTCAGTAGATCCTTTAGTTTAGTGATCTTTCCATGTTTTAGATTTTCTTAGTTTATATGTATTAGACTTGAGATCAAGATAAGACAGTTTATGCTTTAGTTTTTCTCAGCCTACATGTATTAGGTTTTGATATCGGATGATATAGTTATGTCTTTCCCTTCCATGAACAATGTATGAATCTATATTTTGAGTTGAATGCATGGTGTTTCATTTATCTTATTGCAATGTATATCATGTTTTGTAATGTTCCTCTGACCCAGGTGACCCATGTTATGGATAACATGAGGTTTGCTTCCGCTGTCCTATATGTGCTTGGAGGGGCGTTACAATATGGTATCAGAGTAATGAGTAGATGGCCACTAAGCTAAAGATTCATATGTTCTAACCCTAGGTATACCTTGTTTTTCTAGATGGCTCCTAAGAAATCTGACAAGGGAAAGGATAGGGAAGATGACGCTAGCTCTTCTAGTGAAGGAAGTGGATCAAGAAGGAACCCTAAGGAAACCGTAGAGGAATTAGTCCACCTACTCACCAATGCCCTAGGAAAAGGACAACGTCAACCCAGACACCACAAGCTGACCTTGGTGGATTTCTTGAAGATCAGGCTCGACTCCTTTGCTGGAGAAGGAGAGGATGATTTTATCACCAAGGGAGAAGAATGGATTATGAGTATGGAGCATTGTTTTCGTGACCTGGACTGCCCTCAACAGTCTAGGGTTCGCTTTGCTACCCACATGCTGAAGGGAGCAGCCCGTACATGGTGGGAGAACTTCCTCAACTCCAGAGCTGCTGATGCTCCTGCTCTCTCATGAGAAGGTTTTGTGGAAGCCTTCCAGGAGCATTACGTGTCTGAAGCCATGATAGAGAAGAAGGAAATGGAGTTTGCTAATCTAGCTCTGGTTGGCAATATGACGGTGACCCAGTACGCCATGAAGTTTAGGATTCTGCAGAAGTATGGATATGATTACGACGAGCGACGCAGGACAAAGAAGTTCATCTGAGGACTGAAGCCAGACTTGAGCTTTGCCTTATCAGGAAGAGGCCACAGGACCCTTCAATCTGCATTAGGTTTTTCCCTAGAGCTAGAAGACCACCCTGGGAGGTCCTACAAGAAGGAGACTATTTAGAAAAACTATCAACATCAACCTCCCAACAACAAGAGGAATGATCCTAAGGTTGAAGCCCCTACTACTGCCCCAGAGAAAGCACAGTGCCCGACTTTCAAGAGGGTCCATGGAGGACCGTGTAGGTTTGGTACTAGTTTATGCTACTACTGTGGAGAACCTGGACACATAAAGCCTGATTGCCCTAAGATACAGAGGAAGGAAGCAAGAAACCAAAACCTAGCCCCTAAGAGACTGGCCAGAGTGTTTGCTATGGACATGGAGGAGGAAAGTGACCAAGGTATGGTTTAGATTGTCACATTTATATTTTGACTTTATCCTTGGACCATATATGTGTTAGTCTTGAGCTTTGAATGATAAGTTATGATGTTAGGAGGATATGGAAAATCCTAAGGTGGGTATTAGTATAAGAAATTTTGAGGACGAAATTTATTTAAGGCGGGTAGAATTGTAACATCCTCAAAATCTTATATCTATTAATGTACCTTAATGTGAAACCCTAGTTTTCAAGTTTAAGCTTTTATCGAACAAACTAGAATTTTATGGGACCTCTTAGTCCAATGTATGATGAAATAATATCATAAACCCATATTTGTCTTAATGGCCCATTTAATAAATGATAATTCTATTAATGTCACATTTTTCATAATGCATGCATTCAATTAGAAAACAACATGAAATTGATGAACAAAAGAGCAACAAAATGCAAATCCATTGGGAAAGGGAGGTTCTAGACCCTCTAATTATCTTGTGGTCCAAATGTGAAGTCATTTGGGCTTTGTTTGACCCCTCAATCTTTTTTGGGAAGCTTTATTATAGTTTAAACCCTAAAGTATAATGATTTTGATTTTATCTTGTCGATTTCATATGGTTTTGCTTTTATTTAAATTTCACAATGTTTGCCAATGTTTAAGTGTCACACATGCTTATATCAAGAGGAGTCGCCAGTAGCCGTTTGATTTTATCGTAGGGATGTGAGATCGTCTCCTACCTTCAGTAGGAGACCAGGCACAAGCAGGTCTTTGGCGCCCCCTTCTCCGGTCCGGTTCTCTCGCCACGATGGTCCGTTTTAGTTGATTTCTTTGCCAATGGAACCGGGAGCAAGACGTGGTCCCATTGATCACTAGTTCGACACTTTTTGGTGCCCTACCGAGAAATTCCCAAAAGGGCAGGGACTCCTCCGCCGCCCTTGGATTTTCCGAGGGCTCACCAACCCACAAAACCTATATATAAGGGGTCGAAATCTATCGCCAGCCCTAGAACATCCCTCCTCTTCTCTCAATTCGATCACTCGTGCCCCTAGCCGCTGCCGCCTACTCGATCTGTATCTCTAGAAAACTCCGTCGTGTTTCAGCCTCCTCCACCTTCTCCGACCAATTGACAAGCAGGTGAGCATATATCCACACCCAACTTCCTTCTCGCTTTGTCGGTTTGTCCTGTAGTGGCTCCAATCGTCATATCGTGTAGACGAGTTTGAACTCATCGTCGACGCTTGTTGTTCTGGACCTCTGGTTTCCCTCCGCTGATGGAAACTTTCACTCTGACATCGACTCGCCTCCAGGAGTGTTTTGGAGACCCTTGCGAGGTTTCTTTCTGTGATTTCAGTGCCCAAGCCCTTCCCCTATTCTTCTTCCGTTGAGCCATGGCGGTAGGCTGAGGTTAGATCTTCACCACACACCAAAGCCTAATTCATGGCTTTGTGAGTTCGTTGTGGTACAAGGAAGCTATCTATGTTTCACGTTTTAGCTACTTGATCGAGATCCTATTCTTTGGATCTGGTTTCTGTGCTCCCAGAGTTGGGAGTTCGAAACCATGACATAAGGCAAGATGCCAGGTAGGGTTTTACCAGTTTTGCCCCTGTGAGTCTATTTTGTCTAGTGCACGACTGTGGGTACTTTTGGGTTTTGAGTGTCCTTGTCTTATTTTTTGCAAATGATGGGCTTGTTCCCCAGTTGGCGGCCCCCGATTGGGCCAACTAGGAAGGTCCTGCAACCCTTTGGATATTTGATTTTCGTATTTGGATTTTCCTTGAATTCTGATTGGCCGGTCTATGAAAAATCATAACTTTTAATCGGTAGATCGTATGGGGTCAAGTTTTATATGAATCTTGTTCAATTTTTCGAGATCTATCCAATGGTTAGAGTTTTGAGATATGTTTTGGTTTGGTTTTCACGAAATGTCAGGTTTGGGACAATTAGGGTTTAGGGTGTAATTAAATTAATAATGATGCAAACCATGATTAATTTTAGGAACCTAGGACTTGACTCAGGATTAGGGAGACTAAGATTCGGTTTTGCTCCAATAAGGTAAGCAGGTCATGTCATTATGCATATATATATATACTTTGGATAAATTTCTTACTATGTATGATTTAAGATTATGCTTTAGAATTTCATGTTAATGAATGAAATCAAGATGATGATTATGCCTTTGATTATATGCTTGTTGTTATGTCCATAAAGTCATATGCTTATCACTGATGTTAATTAATTTAATGTTATGCTTATGCAATGATTAAGAAATTGAATAAAGAATCATGGAAATCATGTAACGTTAATGTCAAGATTAAGAGGGAGAAGTCCCATGATGATTAAGATAATGCACTTAAGTTGGAAATTGTTCCTCTTTATGTTATTTTGTCTTTATGACATTGATGAGCACTTTGGTGCAACTAAGGTGAGCCTTAACATGCCTGATGAGCACTTTGGTGTAATTATTGGATGAGGACAATTTACATTGATAGCAAGATAAGAACAATGATGTTAATGTTAAGTTAAGAGGATTAAGTAACTTATTATATGTTTCTCAAAATGATGGACCTTTATGGTCGTTATGGGCTTCCTAGCAATGATGGGCTTTCCGAGCATGATGTGCCCCATGTGGGCAGTGAGGAGAGAATGCATATAATAATGTTATTAATTCATTGATATAATGAAGGTTAATGCGTAATGAGAATTCATAATGTTAAGTTATGTCAAGTTTATTTCAGTTCAAGTATATATTTATTTTCAGATCTTATAACATGCATAATGTCGCTTACTGATGTCGATGCTTTCTTTCACATGGATGTGGGACGAGATGTCCCTAGATCAAGGAGCAAGAGGGAACTGACGTGAGAAATCAAGGGTAGCTGACTCAAGGAAGACCTTAGCTTGGTGGGATGCCATCTACCACTCAGTAGATCCTTTAGTTTAGTGATCTTTCCATGTTTTAGATTTGTTTAGTTTATAAGTATTAGACTGGAGATCAAGATAAGATAGTTTATGCTTTAGTTTTTCTCAGCCTACATGTATTAGTTTTTTATGTCGGATGAGATAGTTATGCCTTTCCCTTCCATGAACAATGTATGGATCTATATTTTGAGTTGAATGCATGGTGTTTCATTTATCTTATTGCAATGTATATCATGTTTTGTAATGTTCCTCCAAGCCAGGTGACCCATGTTATGGATAACATGATGTTTTCTTCCGCTGTCCTATATGTGCTTGGAGGGGCGTTACATTTTGTCTCTACTATCTTTCTAGGAGTAGAATCTGATGCCTTGCGTTTCTTGATTGCCAATTTTTTCTTTCTGCTGGCTTGTGTTGATCTATTTTCAGCTTTGGTTCTAGTCCATGTTCGATGCTGGTAGGTGATTGTGGATCTGCATCTCTTTAGATTGTACTTGATTGCAATTTTTTCACCTCCTATTTGATAGGTCATAGCTTGTGGGTGTCTTAATACACCATTCAGGAAGAGGGAGTAGCATCTTAGATTAGAACTTCTTGTAGAAGAGTTTCTCTTTCTTCTATACTAGGATACCATTAGTTTTTAGGTACTTGATGTCTATCTTCATGTACCCTTATGTTTCCTTGTTTCTTCTCAACTAATCAACTTGCAGGAAGTAGGACACAATTTTGTTTATTTTCCCTCTCATGTAAAGATCTTTTATCTTCCTTGTGTCCTGTCCCACGACATTTGATAGCTTCTCAATTAGAAGCCTTCCTCACTGGCCTCTTATTCAACATTGACCAGATGAGGAACAGATCTCCTTTTAATACTCCTCCTATTTTAGATCTTATAAAGATTGTGTTTGATTTTATCTTCTGCATTACTCTGATAAAGCATGAATAGATTTCTGTGAGCTTCTCCTACATCTTGTGGCTGCAATACGCAATTGTGGTCTTCTCACCCTGTGCATCCAAATAGTCTTTGGATTCCTCATTGTTTTCTATGAAGATTTTGTTTAGAATCACCTTTGTCGCATAATACTCCTTCCCTCCCATCCCCATCTATATCTTGAATTTTCCCCTTGCTTCCATTCTTTCCTTGTTATCAACATGGACTACTTCAATAGAGAAGATGAACTCAACAGTAAGTTCTATTTAGAGAGATTGTGTTGGCTGAGCCTGTGTGGTGTAGGTTCGCTCCGCTGAGGAAATCCATTACTCTATCATGGATCCCCAGCATTTTGAAATCTCTAGTGTCAATGTACCTTATAGGATTGAACACCTTGGTTGTCCTGATCAGATCGAAGCTGGACTTGTGCATCGTGTCTAATGGCCTAAAAGTTACAGATAACCCTATTGTTGTAGCCTTTACATTTGGTTCTTCTTTCTCTGTTATTCCATAGTTAGCTCCTCTTCTCAGGGCCCTTGAGTCACCCTTCACAACCTTCTTCTATTTCATGTTTTTGGTGTCCACTAGTACAACTGCCTTTTGTTTCCCCTTATACTTGGGCTCTTCTTCGTCAGGCTTATATTCATAAATCTCCATCTTTGCAGTCCCTTGGGACTCCTCAGATTCCTCTGGTAACCTGTGGTCTAGGATATATTCATATTTTTTCTTCATCAACTCCAGGTGGAGTTTCTTTTCCGGCGACAAGTTCGGGTGGTTGTCCAATGCCTTGGTGAGTTTTTCAAGAGCCATTTTTCCCCATTCAGAGAGGTAGCCTTCTTGTTCAAGGTGTCAGTCATGGAAGTTGATGTTCTACAAATTTTCACAATACAGTGATGTCATGTATTTCAATAGTCAATATCGCACATCATAGTAATGCCTATTCAGGTATACAATTATTACTATTCTTAGTGTATTGGTCGAGACAGAGATCAAGACATGTGATTGTTGTGACTGCGATGACACGACTGCGATGAATGTCGAAATCGAAATAGTTCAGAAACATAAAAGAGAGCAAGTGTATGTCACGACCGAGATGATTGTTGACCTAAACAATCAGAATAGATGTCGTGACTATGACGCTTGTTCAACCAAAATATTAATTCCCTAACTCGGCAGAAAAGTGTGTGTCTCGTGACTTTGAATGTGTGTCATGACCGAAACACATACACAGAGTCAGGGGAAATGAGGTGGACCGACTGAAGGATCGGTGGAAGATGTGGATGGGAAATGAAAGAGAGAAAGGGGTGAAGGCACATGATTGATTGGTAGAAATGTCGATTAGCCAAAATCGACTAACTATGCTAGCATGACATGACCAAGAAGGTCAATTCCCTTCCACGATTGTAATGAGGGTCCTGATCGAGACGGATGTCACAATCACAATAGGTCAGATACTGAGAAAGGGACCAGGCATGTAGCAATCAAAATGAGTGTCGCGACTAAGAACAACATCACGACTGAGACATTGAAGGGAGGGATGGGGGGATACGAAGGAGAAGGGGTTGTTGTATATGTGACCGTCAAGGTCAAAACCATGGCAATCACAGTCACAACCTTATCCAAAGTGTGATAAACAGAAAGGTCTAAACTAGGGTTTACAGTGCAAAATGAGGGGGGGACAATGGTCAGAAGCAAGGATCAGAGGAAACTGCTATGTGTGTCAAGAAGGATAAAGCATAGAGGCATGAATCAGATAAATCATTGTTTAGGTGGAGAGAAACGAGTATGGGTACCTTTTCAGAGTTTAGAAAGGGAGAGAATCGGAGGAGGCAGAGGAGAATTAGTGAAGTCGAAGATGGTGATGGTGGGTGCTCTTCTATTCAGAGGTCTCCGCAGTCGTCTTCTGTCTTCCTAGCCTCAGCGTCAATCACTCCATGATAGCTCCATGCTTCCTTCCTAGCATTCTTCAGAGCGGCAGCGGGAGAGGGTAAAAGGGAATCACTATTACTAAAACTTCCCTCTTTTATATTTGACAGGTGTCACGACCGAGATGCTTGTCGTGACCACCACATGTGTCATGATCGAGTCTACTTTCTCGACCGTAAAAACAAGCTAACAAAGTGGTTGTCTCGACCATGACTAATGTCATGACTGTGACACAAATAAAAGTGTTATGATCGATACAAGGATTTTTAAGGGCAAATAATCATGTTTTGAATTCAACCAACTCATGTACTCATATTAAAGCAAATTAAAGATGTAGTAAAAGAGATGGATTTTCAAAATTGTCTATCCATTTTATGTAAGTCCCAATTTCTTAAACAAAGAAGTTCAAATTTAGATTAACTCACATGTACACAATTTAAACATATTGGAAAAATAAGCAAAAAGATTTGTAAAATTAAGGAAGAAAGTAAATCCTTGGGTTGCCTCCCAAGAAGCGCTAGTTTAAAGTCTTTAGCTTGACTCTCATTTCTTGATATTCACAGTTTTTCAACTATTACTAGCTGTGGCTCTTGTAAATCTAGTTTTGATCTTCTAACAAAAGCTTCATCTACATAGTATCTTTTGACTTTGTGCCCATTAACCTTAAAAGTACTAGTCTTTTTACTAGTAATATCCATCACCTTGGATGGGTAGATTTTGACAATAGAGAATGGGCCAGACAATCTCGACCTGACTTTTCTTGGAAAAAGTCTGATTCTTGAATCAAACAGCAGAAACTTGTCTCCTTCAGAAACATCTTTGTGCTTCATGTGGGCATCATGCCACACCTTCATTCTTTTCTTATAGATGTGGGCATTCTCATAGGCGTGTATCCTCATTTCCTCAATCTTGTGAAGTTGTAAATACCTTTTCTTTCTAGCCATGTCCAGATCCATATTTAAGAACTTAATCGCCCATAGGGCCCTGTGCTCTAAATCTAGTGGCAAATGGCATGACTTTCCATAAACGAGCTGATAGGGCGTTGTCCCTATCAGTGCTTTGTAAGCAATTCTATATGCCCATAGGGCATCATCCAGCTTCATGATCTAGTTTTTAGAGGTCTTGCCAATGGTCTTCTCTAATATCTTCTTAATCTATTTTTTTGGTACTTTGACCTATCCTAATGTCTGGGGTGATATGGTGTGGCGACCTTATGCTTGACCCTATAATTCTTCAGTAAAGCTTCAAACTATTTTCCTTTGAAATGGGACCCTCTGTCACTGATGATGGTGTGTGGCACCCCAAATCTAGGAAAAATGATCTTCTCAAATAGTCTCACAACTACTTTAGAGTCACAGGAAGGAGTTTCTACCACTTCTACCCACTTGGAGACAAAACCTAATGCGACCAAAATGTACTTGTTTCCTCTGGATGAGGAGAAGGGTCCCATATACTCCACTCCAGAGACATCAAAGATCACTACTTCCACGCAGTCGAACATAGGAATCTCATTTCTTTTTGTTATATTCCCATCCAGTTGGCATTCCTTACAAGACTTGACAAAAGACATGGCATCCTTCAAGAGTTTCAACCAATAAAAGCATGTAGGACCTTGGTCATGGTCATTTCGCCTCCATGGTGTCCTCCATAAGGTGAGGAATGACATTCCTTGAGGATTTGAGGAACCTCTTTTTCTAGAACACAATGCCTGAGCACCTCTTAAACAGTAGAGGGTCATCTCAATAATAATTCTTCATATCAGAGAAAAGCTTATTTTTTGGTTGTAAGTTATCTCGGGAGGAAATTGTTCACAGGACAAGTAGTTACAGATATCAGTGAACCAAGGCAGATTTGGTTCGACTGACTCGGCCATCATTAAGGCCTCGTCCACATAGTTGTCATTTATTAGTGGTTGATTTTCTTCAGTGAATACTATGCTTGACAAGTGGTCAATGGCTACGTTCTCGGTTTCTTTCTAGTCCACAATCTCATGATTTAATTCTTGTAGCAATAAAGCCCATAGTAACTGTCTCGTCTTTTTTCTTCATGAGATACTTTATGGCCCTGTGGCCTATGTACACTTTTACCTTCGATCCTATCAAGTAGGACTTGAACTTGTCGAAAGAAAATACTATTGCTAGCATCTCTTTCTCGGTTTTGGTGTAGTTTACCTGAGATTCATTGAGAGTTATACTAGAATAATAGATTGCATAGTGCTTCTTCTCTTTTCTTTGTCCAAGGACAACCCCGATGGCGTAGTCACTAGCATCACACATGAATTCAAAAGGCAAATCTCAAACAGGTGCTTGTAAGATCAGAGTTGTTGTAAGGGAACTTTTTAGAATTTCAAATGCTTCGAGACACTTGTCAAAGAAATCAAATTCCACATCCTTGGCATGGAGGTTTGATAATGGCTTCACAACCTTTGAGAAATCTTTGATAAATCTTCTATAGTATCCAACATGCCCTAGAAAACTCCCCACTCTTGTGACGGATTTTGGTGGTGGTAACTTTGATATAGCTTTAATCTTACTTTGGTCTACTTCCATACCTTTCTCAAAAAATTTGTGCCCAAGTACTATTCCTTCTCTTACCATAAAATGGCATTTTTCCCAATTCAGCACAAGTTGCTTCTCCTCACACCATTGCATGACCTTTGAGAAGTTTTCAAGGTATTTGTCAAAGTCATGTTCGTACAACGAGAAGTCGTCCATAAACATCTCCATTACATCTTCTAGAAAGTCCAAGAATATGGATATCATGCTCCATTGGAAAGTAGTTAGCACATTACATAACCCGAAAGGCATTCTTCTAAAGGCGTATGTCCCATAGACACAGGTGAAATTAGTCTTTTCTCAATCATCAAGGTGGATAGGGACTTGATAAAATCCATAATATCCATCAAGAAAATAGAAATAGGATTGTCCTACAAGCCTTTCTAGAACTTGTTCGATAAAAGGTAGAGGGAAGTGGTATTTTCTTATGGTGATAATGATCTTGCGGAATTCGATACACATTCTCCACTTGGTAACCATCTGAGTGGCTACTTCATCCCCATTGCTTCTCTTCCCTAAAGTCATCCCTCCCTTGTTTGGTACAACGTGGATCGGGCTGACCCATTTACTATCACGGATGGGGTAGATGATCCATGCATCTTGTAACTTTATTACTTCTTTCTTTACAACTTCTTTCAACATCTGATTCAATTTTCTTAGTGGTTGAGCCAAAGGTTTAGCAGTTTCCTATAGGTTGATTATGTGCATGCATAGAGTTGGGATGATGCCTTTGATATCTTCCACAAAATATCCTATAGCCTTCTTTCACAATATAAGTTCCTTTGACAACTTTTCCTCTTGATATTTTGAGAAGAGTTTATGATAACATGGTTTCTTTCATCAACATCCAATAATTCATACTTCAGTCCTTCTGGGAGTTGCTTCAGCTCAAGTTTTGGTTCCAATACAACTTTTTCTTCCTGTGTTTGTTCCAGCAAGGCATACATCACAGTTTCTATTGTACCTTATTTGTCACTAAAACCTTCCTCCTCAGGTTGGTTCAAGTAATCTAGAATCTCAACCACGTCGAGCTCTTCTATATTGGGATCAGGGTTGTATAAAACCCATATGAGAGGGTCAACTATCGCATTTCTTTCTTGTATTTCCTTGCAATATTGTGAATAACTATCCATGAAATAGGCTGACTCAAAAAGAGATGGTCCTCTCATGGTGTATTGTAAACAAAAAATGATGTGGTCATTATCACAGAGAGTTATGATTCCCTCTGCGACATCTATTAGAGATCTTACGGTGGCAAGGAATAGTCTTCCAAATATCATGGGGCATGATGGATCTTCAATGGTGTCAATCACCACTATATCATAGGGTATAAAGAACCTTTTAACATAGATCGGAACATCCTCTACCACTCCTACTCACTTTGCAAAGGTGTGGTCGATGAGCTGAATTCTCATACATGTCTTCGCCATGTCTGTCAGTCCAAGCCTTTGGGCTAAATAAAGGGGCATAAGAGTGATTCTTGCTCCTAGATTAGCGATTCCATTTCTTTCTACATTGCCTCCAACAATGAAAGGAATAAGTAAATGCTCGTGGGTCTCTTTTCATTGTGGACATGGTAGCTTGAACAAAATCACTTGACATCTTGGATAGTTGTACTGTCTCAATGTGATCACCTCTTCTTTTCTTTGTAATCAGGTCCTTGAAGAACTTGGAATAGGTAGGCATTTCCTCAATCGCATCTAGAAACAAAATACCTAGGTGCAGATTCTTTACCGCTTCCATGCACTTCTCATATCTCTTCCTTAAATGATCTTAAATTAGTTTGTAAGGGAATGGGACTCTTTGTGCATAAGGATTTCTTTGGATAAATATCTCTTTGATGGGATCCAACTTTTTGGCCTTTGCATCTTTCTTCTTTTTGTCTTTTTCTTCAGCCTTGTCTTCCTTTACCATCCCTTCCCTTTCAGATTCCTCCTCTAATACAATGGATTTAGTCTTTGGATCGACACCTTTTCTTTTTCATGGTGGATCTCTTCTTGTTGTTTTTCTAAAACTTTCCCCGGCCGAAGAGTAGACATCTTTGCAGTTTCTATGTTTGAAGGGATCTTCCCTAGAGAATTCTTCACGAGCTCAGCTATTGATTGATCTGTCTTTAATGAGTTTGCATGTCCACCATCTGAATTTGCATCGTGGTTAACACTCCTGAGTTGGTGATGGCGCTTTGGGTAAGTTGGTCGCTCACTAAGGCTTGCCTTTTCACAAAATTAAACAGTTGAGCGATCATGTCAGGCTGGTTGTTATCCTTGATCTGATTCTAACTTTGATATTGTCCTTGATTTTTACAGATCACATTTTTGTTTGATATTTCCCTTGATAGTTATTCTTGTTTGACTGATAGCTAGGAGTTCTGGTATACTGAGTCAGTCCACCTTTTTTCTCAAATCCTAGGGGTGGCTTAGATAAACCACCCAGTTGATGAGAATTCCCAACAATGTCTTTTTTGCCATAATTTAATAATAGATGATCTGGCCGTTTAAAATTTGCATAAGAGACAATTTCTATTTCTTCTTCATTTTCACTTTCTTCACTTTCTTTCGACCGTGTATAGATACAGTTGTCAATTACATTGAATCCTTCACCACATGTGACACATGTCATGACCTTCTCAATAGGTTTCTTCCCCTTACCTCCAGTGTCTTTTAGTTGTTTGACAGTAGTGGAAATCTTCTGAATTTAAACCATGATGGTTTCTAGAGCTTGGTCTTCAACTAAAGGTCCTTCAGAGTTGGTCCTTTTAGTTGAGCCTCTGTCACTTCTCTCATACTCCATGCCTACTTGTAGTGTAGCCATGTTGTCTATGATCTTCATTTCTAGATTTGGTGTGGGCATGATAGACGACAACTCCTTCTCTCAAAGAAGAGGATGGAGGATCTTCTCTCTCCTCTATCTTTCGGCTTTGGAGATCCAAAAGCAATGGAGATGAACTAGCATGGCTTTGGAGTTTGACAACACTTCATCGCTCTTGATAACCCCATGTCTTTGTGGAGTCAGGGACCTATTTATAGGCGTCACCCACCAACTTAGTCCCTCGTCACGGCCAGGATGGGTCATAGTTGGAACATGTTGCGACGTGTGTCACGACCAAGACCATCACTCTGGTCAAAGCCAGTGTCACGGTTGCACCTTCTTCCCTGGTCACTTTTTCTGCCCAGGTTTCGACATTGTCTCAATCCTGACATCTACTCTTCATCAAAACCATGTATCGCAACCACGACATATCATCTTGTTTGTCACTGTGTCATAGTTTGTAAGCATGGAGGCTCCTAGTGTGCAGTTGCAGTCGTCGCTAGGAACTTCTGATCATTGGATCTATCTCAGGTGAGACATCCATGGGCCATTACAGTCGAGATGGTGTCCCAATCATGACTTGCTATGATCATGCATGGATGGAGGTAAGGATATTAAGTAAGATCAAATTTTGTTCAAAGACATCAAAATAGACAAGAAAATCCATAATAGGGATGCAAAATGGAAATCAAGTAGGAGCAATGTAACATACTAAAACTTGGACATTTTCTCTTTTTGACCTCTTTCCAATCTTTTCCTTTCTTTTTTATCCTCTTTGGATTTGATGTTTAATTTTTGGAAATAATCGTGGTTTGGTGAACATATTTTTATTATTATTGCCAACATATGGGTTTATGCAAAAATACCTCAATTAAATATTTTTAATAAGGGTCTGGCATGCAAGTTTACCACTAAAGTGGAATAATGATAAAATAAATTCGTTCTAGATCCTTCCTTAGCCTTTTGGAGCAAGGAAGGGAAAAAATGAATGTATAATGATGCTTTAAACATGATAATGTGATGTTGAATTATTTTATATGTGAAATAGAGGTAATGTTGGATAATGTACTAAAATTCATTAAAGCAAGACTATTTGGTTAAAGATAAGTTGAGACTCATTTTCCTTGGGTTTGGTTTGGCTTGGAGGCCAAGTTTCATAATTTTGAGATGATAATAATTATATCTCTTTTATTTTGAAAAGAATAGGTGAGTTTTCCTCAAAATATGAAATAGAATACTTAATGACTCCAAAAGTGAAAAATAATCTTAAATTTGTAATCTACACATTAAAAATATCCTTTGGGTGAATTTTCATGTAATTTGGATAATCTTTAATATACAAGTGTAGATTAGGAGAGAGAAATTCCAAAATATTAAATAATGAGATAAATAATCTCAAAGGACAAAATCAATGTCCAATTCGTGTTCCACATGTTTTAGTTTGCTTGAGGATGAAATTTCACATTAAGTCAGTAATTCTAGATGTTTCTAACATGTTAAGAAAGAGAAAATATGGTTTAATGTAAAATAATTAAATAAATGTTTAGAAGCCTCAAATCTAAAAACTAAGGCCATATTTGGATTCCTCACATCCAAAATAGGTTAGTTGACAAATTTCATTAAATTTGGGATTTGTATGCACCCTCAAATAAGGAGAGATAAAAAGAGAAATTAATTTAAGACATCACTTTATTTGATTTTAATTTGGATAAGGATTTCCAATTTAATGTGTCATGCGGGCCTTCGGCCGTTGGATCTTGATGTGATGATTCACGAATCATCATCAAGCTCGTTTTAAAGAAGGAAACATGCCTCCGATTTGGTTATTTTTATTTTGTGAATTACTTCCTCGTTTCTTGACCAAATCACATGATTTCTTTGCCTTTGGCTTCCTTTTTAGATTTCTCACAAACCGAGCCCTAGTTTGTGGCTTTTCATTTTGAATTGGAGAAACACCCAATTCTTGTCTCTAGCTTCTCAAAACTACCTACCTAATCGTGATGCCCTGGCACAAACCCAAACCTATATATATGTATGTAGGCTTTTTTCTGGCCTCAAGATACTTCTCTCTCGTATCAATTTTTATCTTTCTTATGTGAGTAGCCATCGATGATCTTAGTTTAAATCGGAGCTTGTGGTACTGCCCCTTGTGTTTTGACATCACCAACATCCCAATTGGTCGGTGTGGTAAGTTATACGAACACTAAACTTTGTTTCGTCATCTTAATTTCTTGGAAAAGTTGAGTATCATGATTTTCCCCAAATTTGAAGAGACCTACTCTGTGCCCTTCTGCTCCCATGGCATGCAAGTGTTGGGGGAGAAGAATACTTGTAGTCATTTTCCCTTTCTACCCTTCTGCTTACCTCTTTTCGTTTGTTTTTCAATCAAGGGTAACTTTGTCTTTTCACGCTCTATTATTCTTCTTTCTACACTGAAGCGGGTTGCCTAGTTGTCAGTGGGATGAGGTGAGTTGGTCATCAATGATTGGGCTAACTCTATGTAGCTTCTCTCTCTCCCCCTCTCTCACCAGTATTTTGGTGACATGGCATTTTGTGATTGGTTCATTTTACAAAAATGATATCTTTTAATTCTCTTATCCAAAAATTAAAGAAGAATATGTTTTAGAATTGTAAAAATGTGATATTTCCAATAAAAATGCTTTTGAGGCCTAGTTTTGAGTTTTTTTCAAAAGTTTCTTTCTCAAAAATGATTTTAATGCTTCAAATTCACCAAAAATACATTTCAAGCATATTAAATCCAAAATAGACAAAAATATATGTTTTCTTACTCAAGAGAACTAAATAATATTAATGGTGATGACTTAAGCATAGACAAATGGAGTTTTGTAAAAAAATTCCAAAACTAGGGTTTTCTTTACATTAATGCATATGAAAACCCCTAATACAAGGTTATACATTGAAAATAGGAAAAGTGGACCTTGGAATCAATAAAAGTGCATTCTTACACCCAAAGTTGGGAAATTTGTGATCCAAAGCCTAATTTCCTTGGTGAGGCATTAATTGAACCTTATTTCCTTTATTGTGGTTTCTCTTGTTCTAATCACCTCAAAATCAGATTTTATATATTATTTCTTGGGTCATGGAACCACACTACCGTGTTGTAATTGTATGATGATTTATCTTTCCACTTGACTATTTCTTGAGCATGATGGTTTATTTGCCTATTTAGCTATAGTAGTGCTACTTATGTACAACCACCCATAGTTAGGGCATGTGTTATTTTTCCCTAAGGAATGTGTTTACTCTCCCCCTGGGGAATGTGTTATTATTTCCCAATATAAAATATTTGATAGGTGACTGGGGATGTGATTGCTCTCCCCTCATCTATTTGGTTGAGGTATGGTAGGTGCCTCAACCCTACTTAGTTAATTTAGTCCAATTTTAGTCATTCATGCTAGTTCATTATTATTTACTAGTTAATGGCAAGAATCTTTAGTTTATTCCTCATCCTCTTGGCCCTCTCATCTTATGATGAACCTATAACCATATGTTTCATTGATGTTCCTATATTTGTTTTTTGTTCACATTGATGACACATATGTTGTTTTCTCTCTCTTGTTGGGTGACTTCCCAACCACCCAGGTAAAGCATAAGGTGTTGAACAAGACCAAGGAGAACATAGCTTTTGGCATGGACTTAGCTCTTGGAGTTGTTGCTTGGAGACAAAGTTAGTGTAGTTTAGATTTTATGTATACACTTTGGTCTTTTTTATACCATTATATAAAGATTTGAAAATTTACACTTGTTTCAACATACCTTTAGAGTATGTTAGGGATATTTGTTTTATTTTTCAAATTTTCAGTAAAGGATTGATTTCATTCTTTTACAACATGGTATCAAAGCCCATGGTAGTCAGAATCTGACTATTTGTATTTGGTATCCTTCATTAGAAACCATCCTTGCATAGTTCCCCTTTAAGTGACATGTTTTCCCTAGAGTTGATCTATATATGATGAAAGGGATATTTAGGATCATATGAGTTTCACCTTAGAATCATGTTGATTAAACCCCCCTAAAGTATTTACAATTAAAAGATATAAATGACCATAGTAACTTGAGGTTGTTTAGATTTGTCTTTAGGTAGCTACTAGGATATGAAGTTGAAAGCAATGGTGTCTAGAAAGGATCAGGGTTCAGGGGCTGGAAAGATTTTCCTCCGCGCCACTATCTTAGTTTACAAGGACTACCAGATCCAGTTGATACCTGCCTGGCCTGAGCGGATACTGATTGTCAGAAATAGCATGCTTTTAGGCCATAATACTCTTAGCCATATTTTTTTGATATCTTTGGGAACCTTATGTAATGACCTAGTCTTTTAGGTGTTTTTTTGAGGATGGATAACCAATATAGTTCCCTTATGTCCTTTAGGACCACATGTTTGGTCAGCCTAACCCTAGAACCTAGATTTTGAAGTTTGTTTTGAAGTAATCTATCAGAGTGCATAGTGGAAGCATGATGGTTCTTATACATGGTTTAGTTATAGTCACCATTTTACCTATAAATTAGTTTGATGGATAGGTCAACCTTTTTATGGGGGATGGAGCCCTATGCCATACTGAGATATAACTATGTGGCTTTAGAAACCCTAACTCCATGATTAGGAGGATAGTGCGCTTGGATCCTTACATTTGACCAAATATGTTATAGTTATAACTTAACATGTTTGTTAATATATTAATGAACATATAATGGTCATATAATGAATAGTTCATGTATTTGAATACTAATAAAGATCTAGTGCATATAATATGAATAATTCACATATTAATACTAATGGTGGATGCATGGTGTTGACCATGTCATGAACCAATAAACCCTGATAATATGATGAGCAAGATAATTGTAACCTAATCTTGGACTTAATATGTGCTAAGAAGATATATGTGAAGGCTAATGATCATATTGAACTAAACCCTAAGTTATAATCATCTAACCTTAATTTATACATCCTTGATGACATTCATGATACATTAGTAAGATTAGGTGACACAATCAGATATTATACTTTGATGCACATAAATAATATACAATTACCTAATCATAGATTAATCAAGTTTTCAATATATGATGCATATCACTTTGTTCTCTAATACACACCTAATTAATCACCTAATCATAACTTGGTATGTGAATCAAATCATTAAAAGATAGTATGTTCCATCTTGTTCACTAAAATACATGTAATGACTTCAAATATGGTTATTGAGTAATTGGATTCATATAAAAGTGCATAATCAATAATAAGAAGTGTATAACTATGAGAAAATGATTAATGATGACATTAATGTGTGTAAGAAAGGTAATGTGACAATGAATAGCTACTTAATATATATAAGTAACTATTGTGACATTAATTAGATTAATTGAAGACTTAATAACATAAATATATTATTTCATGTAAATAATCTGATATAACTCAAGTGATAATATGAACATAATTGAGTCTAATTCCAAAATATTAAGGATAATGATCAAATATAATACAAATATTGAGATAACTCAGTAAATCCTAATTGTGTTGAAATCCTTAATGAGATAAATAAGAAATATACATGATTTCATGCATGATATTGAAATATAATTTTTTTGGTAACAAAGTGAATATATCATAACACAGTTAATCGAATAACAATGTTAATGTGATATCCTAATAATTCTAATAAGACAAAAATGTTAAAAAGAAATCTTAATAGTGGAACCCTAGGTGATCCTTGAGAACTTGACCTATGAGGAGTTGTATATGAAGTTTCTGAACTCCCAGGTTAAGAAGTTGAAGTATAAGGAGTTTGAGTTGGTGAACGTTTTGGTGGAATTTTCATGGTTGGTGGAACAACCTGGAGTTTAGTGTTGAGATGTTGCATACTCAACCCTTTCCCTATTTTCTTATTATTTTGGGGACGGAATCCTCTTTACAGGGTGGAGTGCTATAACATACCAAAAATTAGACATTTTCTCTTTTTGACTTCTTTCCAAGGTTTTCCTTTCTTTTCTATCCTCTTTGGCTTTGATGTTTAATTTGTGGAAATAATAGTGGTTTTGTGAACATTTGTTCATTATTATTGCCAAAATATGGGTTTATTCACAAATACCTCAGTTAAATATTTTTTAATAAGGATCTTGCATGCAAATTTATCACTTAAGTGGCATAATGATAAAATAAATTTGTTCTAGATCTTTCATTAGCCTTTTGGAGCAAGGAAGAGAAAAAGGAATGTATAATGATGCTTTCAACATGATAATGTGGTGTTGAATTATTTAATATGTGTAATAAAGGTAATATTAGATAATGGTCTAATATTTATAAAAACAAGACTAATCGGTAAAAGATAAGTTGAGACTCATTTTCCTTGGGTTTGGTTTGGCTTGGAGGCCAAGTTTCATAATTTTGTGATGATAATAATTATATCTCTTTTATTTTGAAAAGAAAAGGTGAGTTTTCCTCAAAATATGAAATAGAATACTCAATGACTCCAAAAGTGGAAAATAATCTTGGTCTTGTAATCTACACATTAAAAATAGCTTTTGGGAGAATTTTCATGTAATTTGGATAATCTTTCGTATACATGTGCAAATTAGGAGAGAGAGTCCAAAATATTAAATAAAGCCAACATACCTTTAATATTATTTATTAACTCGAACCTATATATACCGTCTCAATTTCTCCCTTTTTTGCATGAGTGGTTGTCGATGATCTTAGTTTAGCTCGGAGCTTTCTGCGCTGCCCCTTGTAGTTTGACATCACCAACATCCCAATTGGTGGGTGTGGTAAGTTATACAAACACTAAACTTTGTTTTGTCATCTTTGTTTTGTGGATACATCGAGTATCATAGTTTTCCCCAAATTCTTTGAGACCTTCTCGGTGCCCTTCTTCTCCCATGGTGTGCGAGTGTTGGGGGAGAAGAATACTTGTAGTCATTTTCCCTTTCTACCCTTCTGCTTCCCTCTTTTTGTTCATTTTTCAGCGAAGGGTAACTTTGTCTTTTCATGCTCTATTGTTCTTCTTTCCATGCTGAAGTAGGTTGCCTAGTTGTCAATGGGATGAGGCAAGTTAGCCAGCAATGATTGGGCCAACTTAGTGCAGCTTCTCTCTCTCTCCCTCTCGCCAATATTTTGGTGAAGTTGTATTATATGATTGGTTCATTTTACAAAAAATCATATCTTTTAATTTGCTTGTCTAAAAATTAAAGAAAAATATATTTTGGAATTAGAAAAATGTGATCTTTCCAATAAACTTGCTTTCAAGACTTGGCTTTGAGTTTTCTCGAAAGGTGTTTTCAAGAAAATGATTTTAATGCTTAAAATTCACCAAAAAAACATTTTAATCATCTTAACTCATAAATAGACAAAGTTATATGTTTTTTTAATCAAGAGAACCTAATAAGATCAATGGTGATGATTTCAAAGTCTAAATTGGAGTTTTGTACAAAAATTCTAAAACTAGGGTTTTCTTTACATTAATGCATATGAAAAACCCTAATACAATGTTATACATTTAAAATAGGAAAAGTGCACCTTGGAATAAATAGGAGTGGTGAAACTTGATAATTGAAATCAGTAACAGAGGTATGTGCATTCTTACACCCTAAGTTGGTAAATTTGTGATCCATACCCTAATTTCCTTAACGAGGCATTAATTGAACCCTATTTCCTTTATTATGGTTTCTTTTGTTCTAATTGCCTCAAAATAAGATTTGATATATTATTTCTTGGGTCTTGGAACCCCACTACCATGTTTCAATTATATGATGATTGATCTTGCCACTTGACTATGTCTTGAGCATGATGGTTTATTTCCCTACTTAGCTATAGTAGTGGTACTTATGTACAACCACTCATAGTTAGGGCATGTGTTATTTTGCCCCGGGGAATTTGTTTAATCTCCTCTGGGAAATGTGCTATTTCTCCCCAATATAAAATATTTGATAGGTGACTGGGAATGTGATTACTCTCCCCTCATCTATTTGGTCGAGGTCCAGTTGGTGCCTCAACCCTACTTACTTAATTTAATCCATTATTAATCATTCATGCAAGTTCATTATTATTTACATGTTAATGGCAAGAATCTTTTATTTATTCCTCATCCTCTTGGCTCTCTCATCATATTATGAACCTATAACCTTAAGCTTCATTGATGTTCTTATCTTTGTTTCTTGTTCACATTGCTAACACATATCTTGTTTTCTCTCTCTTGCTGGGTGACTTCCCAACCACCCATGTAAAGCACAAGGTGTTGAACAAGATCAAGGAGAACATATATTTTGGCATGGGCTTTGCTCTTGGAGTTGGTTCTTGGAGACAAAGTTGGTGTAGTTTAGATTTCCCTCTATCTAGATCCTTTCATTGTTGTAAACCATGTATGGGAGATATGATGGAATTTTATAATCTTTTGAAAAATTCAATATAGTCATGATTATTTTTGTGCTGCTATAAACTTTGTTCCTTTGTTTACCATTATATATAGATTAAAATATTTACACCTGCTTCAACATACCTTTTCAGTATTTTGGGATAGATGTTTTATTTTTCAATTTTTTAGTAAATGGGTGACATCACTCTTTTACAAGTAAAAAGTTCACAAAATGACATGTTATCATCAAGACACCTTGATTTATGGCATTTTGGGTTGAGACAAGTGCCCTAGTTTTGGTCGAGACACATACCTTGTGTTGGTCATGTCCTTGCTTTGGTTTGTGGTCGAGACACATCTTGTTTTGAGGTCGAGACATGGGTTTGTTTTGTAGTTGAGATAAGTTTTGTTTTGGGTCGATACAAGTGTTTTTGAAGGTGGTCGAAACCCTAATCCTTGTGGTGGTCAAGTGATATGATGTTGTTGCATTCGAGACATCTAGATTTGTTGTAGTCGAGACACCTAGCTAAAAGGTGGTAAATACACTTGATTTATGGGTGATCAAGACACCTATGTGATGGATTGTCAAGGCACATATTTGATCATATAATCAATACATGTATATGAGTAAGATAGTAGTGATTCATGTATAGTGTTGTTTGAATAACCCTAATCATGTTCTCAAACCATAATATGCTCCAAGAAAGTGGTAGATGGTGTACCAAGGGTGTAGTGATTGAATGCAACTATAAAACCCTTATCAGATATACATGTAACCCTAACCTTAATGTTGGGAACTATGATGTCCTGGCTTGATTCACTTGGATTGTTATCATATTATAATGATTTCTTCCTCTTTTTTATGATCCCTAACCATGCAGGTGAAATGAATTCCAAGGCTTATGTATGCTATGGTGATTACTATGTGATATAGGGTGATGGCTATAAGCCTTTATGAGATCACATTGATGTGATGGGTCCTATCACTTGGTGAAGGCTAGATGCCTATTGTGAGGTGACATCCTCTAGTGATATGATGGAGGGATTGATATCCCACAGTGATCTGAGATTGGTGATGGGCATGTGAATGGAAGTGCTACATGTATCTTGTGGTAAGGATGTGACTATTTCACAACTTATACATTTGATATCTTCTGGAGTTGCACCTTTCCCTTATCTTTATTGAGTTTGCTTTGGATTTTTATGTTGTAAATTTATTGATGCTAAAAGATACCCAATTAGCTTAAATAATCAAGTGAAACTCTAATCATGTGGGTGCCATGTGCCATAGATCCATTCCACAGTCAGTCTTAGTGTTGGAGGGTGAAGCAAGTCATTCCTATGGGAAACTCAGAGTGCATATTTTTTAATCTGTGGGGGGGGGGGCAATTCGAGTATCTCCTTGCATCTACAACTATAGGTGGTGTGAGACAGCCATGCGTGAGCTACTCTCCATGTGATATGGATGGCCATGCATGAGACAATCCTTCTTTTTAGAATGGTCATGCATGAGCCTATTCTTCTAGCGTCGTACATGTACCAAGGCGGGCTAGGTGTGATTATATATATGGATGGCCATGCATGAGCCAATCCTTCAACTTGACTATAAGTCATTATTGTAGTTGACTGATATGTCTCTATGGTGTTTTATCTTATGCTGATGAAGAGGTGTTGGGGAGGTCATGGATTGTGGCTCTTCCATTAACCTTGTATGGCACCGATTTCGACTTAGCAGTGTTTGGATGGATTTGGGTGGTATTACCGAAATCCTCAGGGCAATAATAAAAGATGTAATACCGCCATGTAGTGCATTGTGCTTAGGGTCAAATGCAAAATAACATTGGTTGGGCCCTTTGCCATATCTTTGTATTGATTTCTTAAATTATAAGGAGGTAAGAGAAGTCAACTATTATACATGTTCTTCATATTCCTTCTTTGAATATCAATTATTCTACTTCTCATTGGTAATTGCCTAGTTTTACTTTATCTACTTTACCTATTGGATACATATCATTTAGTTGAATCTTCTCTACCTGCTTAGTTATTTGTTCTTTAATAGACGTTGGCAGAGAGTTACATCTCTCAATGGGAAGTTTGGTCTCACCTTGTGGGTTTCCAAATCTTTTAGGTGGTTGTGCGAAGAGGTACAGATCGTGTAGCTAAGGAAGAGCAGCAAAAAGAGAAGTAGTTGGAAAGGTTGGATGTGTTGTTAGTCTTTTGGTGATAGAGTCCCAGATGTTATCCCTATACACTCATGTCTTGGGGGTGTTCTCATTGTGTTTTGTGGATACGTTATCCACAGGAGGTTTTGGGCGTGTGAGCCATGTATGTCAGATATGGCATGTGTATATGTATATATGTGGAACATATATGTAATGTAATAGGTTGATGATAGGAATGATGATGCACAATGATGTAAGCACCTTGAGATATGATGTGTAATGCTTGTGGTAGTCTTGTGGACTCATATGTGATGAGTTTTTTTGGCTAGTGATTCTTTTTTTCTAAATTCCTATGAATTTTGGTAATCTGCATGTTTAATTTATACTTCCACGTTTGGTTTTGAGTAATCTTGTTTGTGGCACGTCAGAGCATCACGGTTTGGTTGTATCACAACTTTAGGTTCATCGAGTCTATAGGGACCTATGACTAGGGTTTGTGTCTATTCTAGTGTCCTCCATTAAGTCTTATAGTGACTTCAACTTATTTAGTAGAAGAAGAAGAAGAATAGAAAAAATATCTGGAGAACACAAAGAACATGTTGTAGAGAGTAGTGTTGCTGCACCCTGAGGTGGTGCAAGGGATCAGGTGAGAGAAGATTGGGTGCCTGAAGTGGCCTAGTTTGACCTGGCCATGATGCAAAACCCTGCCATTCGGTCTTTGTTTGGGAAGTTCATGGCAACAATGACACACATGGAAGATATAATGCCTACACCACATCCAAGGGCATTTGTTCCTAGTACTGAATCTCTGGACTTTGGGAAGACCTTTGAGAGGCTGAGACATGTTGGGGGCTGTAGAGTATGCTGGTATGAATGACCCAGTAGATGCAGATCTTTGGTTTTTGGAGTAGGAGAAGGCCTTTAAGATCCTCAAAATCCCCAAGGCAGACAAAGTGAAGCATGCAGTGTTTCTTTTGAAAGGGAGTGATAGCCATTGGTGGGCCATTGAAGAGGAGAAGAGACCTAGTGTTGCTATTAGTTGGGAGGAGCTCATCCGTGAGTTTGTCAGTGGGTACTTTCCTTAAACCTATCTGGATGAGAAGATATATGAGATTGAGAGGATTAGGTAGGGATCCATGTCAATTAACGAGTATGAAGTGATGTTTATGGAGTTGTTGAGGTATTGTCCTCACATGGCTACTACAGATCAGGATAGGATCATACATTTTGGGAAGGGTTTGAGTATGGAGATGAAGACATTAGAGTCATCACTAGAGAACATAGAGAAGTTTGCCACATTTGTGGAGTCAGTTAGAAGGAAAGAGAGGTCAACAGTTGAGAAGCATGAGAAGAGTGCCAAGAAGAGACCAACATAGTATCAGTGGTTGAGAAGCATGAGACGAGTGCCAAGAAGAGACCAACATAGTGGTTGAGAAGCGTGAGAAGAGTGCCAAGCATGAGAAGAGTGCCAAGATGAGAGGTCAGTGGTTGAAAAAGCACGAATAGATCTATGTTGTCCCGTGAGCTTCTCCTACATCTTGTGGCTGCAATACCCAATTGTGGTCTTCTCACCCTGTGTATCCAAATAGTCTTTGGCTTCCTCATTGTTTTCTATGAAGATTTTGTTTAGAATCACCTCTGTCACATAATACTCCTTCCCTCCCATCCCCGTCTATATCTTGAACTCTCCCCTGCTTCCATTCTTTCCTTGTTATCAACATGGACTACTTCAATAGAGGAGATGAACTCAACAATAAGTTCTATTTAGAGAGATTGTGTTGGCTGAGCCTATGTGGTGTAGGTTCACTCCCCTGAGGAAATCCATTACTCTATCATGGATCCCAGCATTTTGAAATCTCCAGTGTCAATGTACCTTGTAGGATTGAACACCTTGGTTGTCCTGATCAGATCGTAGCTGGACTTGTGCATCGTGTCCAATGGCCTAAAAGTTACAGATAACCCTGTTGTTGTAGCCTTTATACTTGGTTCTTCTTTCTCTGCTATTCCAAAGTCAACTCCTCTTCTCAGGGCCCTTGAGTCACCCTTCACAACCTTCTTCAATTTCTTGTTTTTGGTGTCCACTAGTACAACTGCCTTTTGTTTCCCCTTATACTTGGGCTCTTCTTCGTCAGGCTTATATTCATAAGTCTCCATCTTTGCGGTCCCCTGGGACTCCTCAGATTCCTCTGGTGTCCTATGGTCTTGGATATATTCATATTTTTTCTTCATCAACTCCAGGTGGAGTTTCTTTTCTGGAGACAAGTTGGGGTGGTTGTCCATTGCCTTTGTGAGTTTTTCGAGAGCCATTTTTGCCCCATTCAGAGAGGTAGCCTTCTTTTTCAAGGTGTCAGTCATGGAAGTTGATGTTCTACAAATTTTCACAATACAGTGGTGTCATGTATTTCAATAGTCAATATCACACATCATTGTAATGCCTATTCAGGTATACAATTATTACTATTCTTAGTGTATTGGTTGAGACATAGATCAAGACATGTGATTGTTGTGACTGCGATGAATGTAGAAATCAAAATAGTTCAGAAACATAAAAGAGAGAAAGTGTATGTCATGACCGAAATGATTGTTGACCTAAACAATCAGAATAGATGTCGTGACTGTGACGCTTGTTCAACCAAAATATTAATTCCCTAACTCAGCAGAAAAATGGAGTTTTGTACTAAAATTCCAAACCTAGGGTTTTCTTTACATTAATGCATACGAAAAAACCTAATACAAGGTTATACATTGAAAATAGGAAAAGTGGACCTTGGAATCAATAAAAGTGTGAACGTTGATAATTGAAATCTGTAAGAGAGGTATGTGCATTCTTACACCCTAAGTTGGGAAATTTGTGATCCAAAGCCTAATTTCCTTGTTGAGGCATTAATTGAACCTTATTTCCTTTATTGTGGTTTCTCTTATTCTAATCACCTCAAAATCATATTTTATATATTATTTCTTGGGTCTTGGAACCACACTACCATGTTGTAATTGTATGATGATTTATCTTTCCACTTGACTATTTCTTGAGCATGATGGTTTATTTGCCTATTTAGCTATAGTAGTGCTACTTATATACAACCATCCATAGTTAGGGCATGTGTTATTTTTCCCTAAGGAATGTGTTTACTCTCCCCCCGGGGAATGTGTTATTATTTACCAATATAAAATATTTCATAGGTGACTGGGGATGTGATTGATCTCCCCTCATCTATTTGGTTGAGGTATGGTAGGTGCCTCAACCCTACTTAGTTAATTTAGTCCAATTTTAGTCATTCATGCAAGTTCATTATAATTTACTAGTTAATGGCAAGAATCTTTAGTTTATTCCTCATCCTCTTGGCCCTCTAATGTTATGATGAACCTATAACCTTATGTTTCATTGATGTTCCTATATTTGTTTTTTGTTCACATTGATGACACATATCTTGTTTTCTCTCTCTTGTTGGGTGACTTCCCAACCACCCAGGTAAAGCATAAGGTGTTGAACAAGACCAAGGACAACATAGCTTTTGGCATGGACTTAGGTCTTAGAGTTGTTGCTTGGAGACAAAGTTAGTGTAGTTTAGATTTCATGTATACAATTTGGTCTTTTTTATACCATTATATAAAGATTTGAAAATTTACACTTGTTTCAACATACCTTTAGAGTATGTTAGGGATATTTGTTTTATTTTTCAAAGTTTTAGTAAAGGATTGATTTCACTCTTTTACAGCATGGTATCAGAGCCCATGGTAGTCAGAATCTGACTATTTCTATTTTGTCTCCCTCATTAGAAACCATCCTTGCATAGTTCCCCTTTAAGTGACATGTTTGCCCTAGAGTTGATCTATAGATGATGAAAGGGATATTTAGGATCAAATGAGTTTCACCTTAGAATCATGTTATTAAAACCCCTAAAGTATTTACAATTCAAAGATATAAATGACCATAGTAAATTGAGGTTGTTTAGATTTGTCTTTAGGTAGCTACTAGTATATGAAGTTGAAAGCAATGGTGTCTAGAAAGGATCAGGGTTCGGGGGCTGGTAAGATTTTCCTCCGCGCCACTATCTTAGTTTAGAAGGACTGCCAGATCCACTTGATATCTGCCTGGCCTGAGCTGATAGTGATTGTCAAAAATAGCATGCTTTTAGGCAATAATAATCTTAGCCATATTTTTTTGATATCTTTGGGAACCTTCTGTAATGACCTAGTATTTTAGGTGTTTTTTTAGGATGGATAACCAATATAGTTCCCTTATGTCCTTTAGGACCACATGTTTGGTCAGCCTAACCCTAGAACCAAGATTTTGAAGTTTGTTTTTAAGTAAGCTATCAGATTGCACAGTGGAAGCATGATGGTTCTTGTACATGGTTTAGTTATAGTCACCATTTTACCTATAAATTAATTTGATGGATAGGTCAACCTTTTTATTGGGGATGGAGCCCTATGACATACCAAGATCCAGCTATGTGGCTTTAGAAACCCTAACTCCATGATTAGGAGTATTGTGTTCTTGGATCCTTACATTTGACCAAATATGTATAGTTATAACTAAACATGTTTGTTAATATATTAATGAACATATAATGGTCATATAATGAATAGTCCATGTATTTGAACACTAATAAAGATCTAGTGCATATAATATGAATAATTCACATATTAATACTAATGGTGGATGCATGGTGTTGACCATGTCATGAACCAATAAACCCTGATAATATGATGAGCAAGATAATTGTAACCTTATCTTGGACTTAATATGTGCTAAGAAGATATATGTGAAGGCTAATGATTATATTGAACTAAACCCTAAGTTATTATCATCTAACTTTAATTTATACATCCTTGATGACATTCATGATACATTATTAAGATTAGGTGACACAATCAGATATTATACTTTGATGCACATAAATAATATACAATTACCTAATCATAGATTAATCAAGTTTTCAATATATGATGCATATCACTTTTTTCTCTAATACACACCTAATTAATCACCTAATCATAACTTGGTATGTGAATCAAATCATTAAAAGGTAGTATGTTCCATCTTGTTCACTAAAATACATGTAGTGACTTCAAATATGGTTAATGAGTAATTGGATTCATATAAAAGTGCATAAACAATAATAAGAAGTGTATAAATATGAGAAAATGATTAATGATGACATTAATGAGTGTAAGAAAGGTAATGTGACAATGAATAGCTAATTAATATATATAAGTAACTATTGTGAAATTAATTGGATGAATTGAAGACTTAATAACATAAATATATTATTTCATGTAAATAATCTGATATAACTCAAGTGATAATATGAACATAATTGAGACTAATTCCTAAATATTAAGGATAATGATCAAATATAATACAAATATTGAGATAACTCAGTAAACCCTAATTGTTTTGAAATCCTTAATGAGATAAATAAGAAATATACATGATTTCATGCATGATATTGAAATATAATTCTTTTGGTAACAAAGTGAATATATCATAACACAATTAATCGAATAATAATGTTAATGTGATATCCTAATAATTCTAATAAGACAAAAATGTTAAAAAGAAATCTTAATAGTGGAACCCTAGGTGATCCTTGAGAACTTTTTTTGGTCGGTAAAAAACTCGTGTTGCTTTTTTTGTATTTTCTATGATAGTGTATGTACAATGCATCCTACTTCCAAAGGAAGATAGAATGAAAGAAAAAGAACTATACAGGTTACATACAAAAGAATGGGGATAGAGAAAACTAGGTAGTAGCCACCACTGAAAAATATGATAGAGAATTCATAGCTTTAAACCAATGAGACTGATGATGATTTCAGAAATCCTTGAGAACTTGACCTACGAGGAGTTCTATGTGAAGTTTCTAAACTCCCAGGTTAAGAAGTTGAAGTATAAGGAGTTTGAGTTGGTGAACGTTTTGGTGGAAGTTTCATGGTTGGTGGAACAACCTG
Source organism: Alisma plantago-aquatica (assembly GCA_963693085.1). NCBI lineage: Eukaryota > Viridiplantae > Streptophyta > Magnoliopsida > Alismatales > Alismataceae > Alisma > Alisma plantago-aquatica. The sequence continues at coordinate 154,089,670 of OY856411.1, forward strand.
GAGTTTAGTGTTGAGATGTTGCATACTCAACCCTTTCCCTATTTGCTTATTATTTCGGGGACGGAATCCTCTTTACAGGGTGGAGTGCTATAGCATACCAAAAATTAGACATTTTCTCTTTTTGACATCTTTCCAAGGTTTTCCTTTCTTTTCTATCCTCTTTGGCTTTGATGTTTAATTTGTGGAAATAATAGTGGTTTGGTGAACATTTGTTCATTATTATTGCCAAAATATGGGTTTATGCACAAATACCTCAGCTAAATATTTTTAATAAGGATCTTGCATGTGAGTTTATCACTTAAGTGGCATAATGATAAAATAAATTCGTTCTAGATCCTTCATTAGTCTTTTGGAGCAAGGAAGAGAAAAAGGAATGTATAATGATGCTTTAAACATGATAATGTGATGTTGAATTATTTAATATGTGAAATAAAGGTAGTATTGGATAATGGTCTAAAATTCATAAAACCAAGACTAATTGGTTAAAGTTAAGTTGAGACTTATTTTCCTTGGGTTTGGTTTGGCTTGGAGGCCAAGTTTCATAATTTTGTGATGATAATAATTATATCTCTTTTATTTTAAAAATACAAGGTTAGTTTTCCTCAAAATATGAAATAGAATACTCAATGAATCCAAAAGTGGAAAATAATCTTGGACTTTTAATCTACACATTAAAAATAGCTTTTGGGAGAATTTTCATGTAATTTGGATAATCTTTCATATACATGTGCAAATTCGGCAAGAGAAAGTCCAAAATATTAAATAAAGCCAACATATCTTTAATATTATTTTTTAACTCAAACCTATATATATCGTCTCAATTTCTACCTTTTTTGCATGAGTGGTTATCGATGATATTAGTTTAGCTTGGAGCTTGCTGCGCTGCCCCTTGTAGTTTGACATCACCAACATTCCAATTGGTGGGTGTGGTAAGTTATACGAACACTAAACTTTGTTTTGTCATCTTTGTTTTGTAGAAACGTCGAGTATCATAGTTTTCCCCAAATTTGTTGAGACCTACTCGGTGCCCTTCTTCTCCCATGGTGTGCGAGTGTTGGGGGAGAAGAATACTTGTAGTAATTTTCCCTTTCTACCCTTCTGCTTCCCTCTTTTTGTTCATTTTTCATCCAAGGGTAACTTTGTCTTTTCACGCTCTATTGTTCTTCTTTCTATGCTGAAGTAGGTTGCCTAGTTGTCAATGGGATAAGGCAAGTTAGCCAACAATGATTGGGCCAACTCAGTGCAACTTCTCTCTCTCTCTCCCTCTCGCCAATATTTTGGTGAAGTTGTATTATGTGATTGGTTCATTTTACAAAAAATCATATCTTTTAATTTGCTTGTCTAAAAATTAAAGAAAAATATATTTTGGAATTAGAAAAATGTGATATTTCCAATAAAAATTCTTTCAAGACTTGGCTTTGAGTTTTGTCAAAAGGTGTTTTCTAGAAAATGATTTTAATGCTTAAAATCCACCAAAAAACATTTTAATCATCTTAACTCCTAAATAGAAAAAATTATATGTTTTTTTAATCAAGAGAACCTAATAAGATCAATGGTGATGATTTCAAAGTCTAAATTGTATTTTTGTACAAAAATTCTAAAAGTAGGGTTTTCTTTACATTAATGCATATGAAAAACCCTAATACAATGTTATACATTTAAAATAGGAAATGTACACCTTGGAATCAATAGGAGTGGTGAAACTTGATAATTGAAATCAGTAACAGAGGTATGTGCATTCTTACACCCTAAGTTGGGAAATTTGTGATCCAAACCCTAATTTCCTTAATGAGGCATTAATTGAATCCTATTTCCTTTATTATGGTTTCTTTTGTTCTAATTGCCTCAAAATCAGATTTGTTATATTATTTCTTGGGTCTTGGAACCCCACTGCCATGTTTCAATGATATGATGATTTATCTTACCACTTGACTATGTCTTGAGCATGATGGTTTATTTCCCTACTTAGCTATAGTAGTGGTACTTATGTACAACCACTCATAGTTAGGGCATGTGTTATTTCGCCCCAGGGAATGTGTTTACTCTCCCCTGGGAAATGTGCTATTTCTCCCCAATATAAAATATTTGATAGGTGACTGGGAATGTGATTACTCTCCCCTCATCTATTTGGTCGAGGTCCAGTTGGTGCCTCAACCCTACTTACTTAATTTAATCCATTATTAATCATTCATGCAAGTTCATTATTATTTACATGTTAATGGCAAGAATCTTTTATTTATTCCTCATCCTCTTGGCTCTCTCATCATATTATGAACCTATAACCTTATGTTTCATTGATGTTCTTATCTTTGTTTCTCGTTCACATTGCTAAGACATATCTTGTTTTCTCTCTCTTGCTGGGTGACTTCCCAACCACCCATGTAAAGCACAAGGTGTTGAACAAGATCAAGGAGAACATATCATTTGGCATGGGCTTTGCTCTTGGAGTTGTTGCTTGGAGACAAAGTTGGTGTAGTTTAGATTTCCCTCTATCTAGATCCTTTCATTGTTGTAAGCCATGTATGGGAGATATGATGGAAATTTATAAACTTTTGAAAAATTCAATATAGTCATGATTATTTTTGTGTTGATATAAACTTTGTTCCTTTGTATACCATTATATAAAGATTCAAAAATTTACACCTGTTTCAACGTACCTTTTCAGTATGTTTGGGATAGATGTTTTTTTTTTCAAATTTTTAGTAAATGGGCGATTTCACTCTTTTACAAGTAAAAAGTTCACAAAATGACATGTTATCATCAAGACACCTTGATTTATGGCATTTTGGGTTGAGACAAGTGCCCTAGTTTCAGTCGAGACACATACCTTGTGTTGGTCATGTCCTTACTTTGGTTTGTGGTCGAGACACATCTTGTTTTGAGGTCAAGACATGGCTTTGTTTTGTAGTCGAGACAAGTTTTGTTTTGGGTCGATACAAGTGTTTTTGAAGGTGGTCGAAACCCTAATCCTTGTGGTGGTCAAGTGATATGATGTTGTTGCAGTTGAGACATCTAGATCTGTTGTGGTCGAGACACCTAGCTAAACGGTGGCCAATACACTTGATTTATGGGTGGTCAAGACACCTATGTGATGGATTGTCAAGACACATATTTGATCATATAATCAATACATGTATATGAGTAAGCTAGTAGTGATTCATGTATAGTGTTGTTTGAATAACCCTAATCATGTTCTCAAACTGTAATATGCTCCAAGAAAGTGGTAGATGGTGTACCTAGGGTGTAGTAATTGAATGCAACTATAAAACCCTTATCAGATATACATGTAACCCTAACCCTAATGTTGGGAACTATGATGTCCTAGCTTGATTCACTTGGATTGTTATCATATTATAATGATTTCTTCCTCTTTTTTATGATCCCTAACCATGCAGGTGAAATGAATTCCAAGGCTTGTGTATGCTATGGTGATTACTATGTGATATAGGGTGATAGCTATAAGCCTTGATGAGATCGCATTGATGTGATGGGTCCTATCACCTGCTGAAGGCTAGATGCCTATTGTGAGGTGACATCCTCTAGTGATATGATGGAGGGATTGATATCCCACAGTGATCTGAGATTGGTGATGGGCATGTCAATGGTAGTGCTACATGTATATTATGGTAAGGATGTGACTATTTCACAACTTATACATTTGATATCTTCTGGAGTTGCACCTTTCCCTTATATTTATTGAGTTTTCTTTGAATTTGTATGTTGTAAATTTATTGATGCTAAAAGATACCTAATTAGCTTAATTAATCAATTGAAACTCTAGTCATGTGGGGGTGCCATGTGCCATAGATCCATTCCGCAGTCAGTCTTAGTGTTGGAGGGTGAAGCACGTCATTCCTATGGGAAACTCAGAGTGCATATTTTTTAAGAAGTGGGGGTGGAATTTGAGTATCTCCTTGCATCTACAACTATAGGTGGTGTGAGATAGCCATGCGTGAGCTACTCTCCATGTGATATGGAAGGCCATGCATGAGACAATCCTTCTTTTTAGAATGGTCATGCATGAGCCTATTCTTCTAGCGTCGTACATGTACCAAGGCGGGCTAGGTGTGATTATATATATGGATGGCCATGCATGAGTGAATCCTTTAACTTGACTATAAGTCATTATTTTAGTTGACTGATATGTCTCTATGGTGTTTTATCTTGTGCTGATGAATAGGTGTTGGGGAGGTCATGGATTGTGGCTCTTCCATTGACCTTGTATGGCACCGATTTCGACTTAGTAGTGTTTGGATGGATTTGGGTGGTATTACTAAAATCCTCAGGGCAATAATAAAAGATGTAATACCACCGTGTAGTGCATTTTTCTTAGGGTCAAATGCAAAATAACATTTTGCTTAGTGAGTTTTGGTAATCTGCATGTTTAGTTATACATCCACTTTTGGTTTTGAGTAATCTTGTTTATGGCGCGTCAGAGCGTCACGGTTTGGCTGTATCACAACTTTAGGTTCATCGAGTCTATAGGGACCTATGACTAGGGTTTGTGTCTATTCTAGTGTCCTCCATTATGTCTTATAGTGACTCAACTTATTTAAAAGAAGAAGAAGGAGAATAGAAAAAATATCTGGTGAACACAAAGAACATGTTGCAGAGAGTAGTGTTGCTGCACCCTGAGGTGGTGCAAGGGATCAGGTGAGAGAAGATTTGGTGCCTGAAGTGGCCTAGTTTGACCCAGCCATGATGGAAAACCCTACCTTTCGGTCTTTGTTTGGGAAGTTCATGGCAACAATGACACACATGGAAGATAGAATGCCTACACCACAGCCAAGGGCAGTTATTCCTAGTACTAAATCTCTGGTCTCTGGGAAGACCTTTGAGAGGCTGAGACATGTTGGGGGATGTAGAGTATGCCGGTATGAAAGACCCAGTAGATGCAAATCTTTGGTTGATGGAGTAGGAGAAGGCCTTTAAGATCCTCAAAATCCCCAAGGTAGACAAAGTGAAGCATGCAATGTTTCTTTTGAAAGGGAGTGATGGCCATTGGTGGGCCATTGAAGAGGAGAAGAGACCTTGTGTTGCTATTAGTTGGGAGGAGCTCATCCGTGAGTTTTTCAGTGCGTACTTTCCTTAGACCTATCTGGATGAGAAGATATATGAGATTGAGAGGATTAGGTAGGGATCCATGTCAATTAACGAGTATGAAGTGAAGTTTATGGAGTTGTTGAGGTATTGTCCTCACATGGCTACTACAGATCAGGATAGGATCAGACATTTTGGGAAGGGTTTGAGTATGAAGATGAAGACGTTGAGTCATCACTAGAGAACATAGAGAAGTTTGACACATTTGTAGAGTCGGTTAGAAGGATAGAGAGGTCAGTGGTTGAGAAGCGTGAGAAGAGTGCCAAGAAGAGACCAACATAGTATCAGTGGTTGAGAAGCGTGAGAAGAGTGCCAAGAAGAGACCAACATAGTGGTTGAGAAGCGTGAGAAGAGTGCCAAGAAGAGAGGTTAGTGGTTGAAAAAGCATGAATATATCTATGTTGCCTTAGAGTTCTTTAGACTATGTGCAGGTTGTCCTGTGAGCTTCTCCTACATCTTGTGGTTGCAATACCCAATTGTGGTCTTCTCACCCTATGCATTGAAATAGTCTTTGGCTTCCTCATTGTTTTCTATGAAGATTTTGTTAAGAATCACCTCTATCACATAATACTCCTTCCCTCCCATCCTCGTCTATATCTTGAACTCTCCCCCTGCTTCCATTCTTTCCTTGTTATCAACATGAACTACTTCAATAGAGGAGATGAACTCAACAGTAAGTTCTATTTAGAGAGATTGTGTTGGCTTAGCCTATGTGGTGTAGGTTCACTCCCCTGAGGAAATCCATTACTCTATCATGGATCCCCAGCATTTTGAAATCTCCAATGTCAATGTACCTTGTAGGATTGAACACCTTGGTTGTCCTGATCAGATCGTAGCTGGACTTGTGCATCGTGTCCAATGGCCTAAAAGTTATAGATAACCCTGTTGTTGTAGCCTTTACACTTGGTTCTTCTTTCTCTACTATTCCAGAGTCAGCTCCTCTTCTTAGGGCCCTTGAGTCACCCTTCACAACCTTCTTCGATTTCTTGTTTTTGGTGTCCACTAGTACACCTGCCTTTTGTTTCCCCTTATACTTGGGCTCTTCTTCCTCAGGCTTATATTCATAAGTCTCCATCTTTGCAGTCCCATGGGACTCCTCAGATTCCTCTGGTGTCCTGTGGTCTAGGATATATTCATATTTTTTCTTCATCAACTCCAGGTGGAGTTTCTTTTCCGGCGACAACTTAGGGTGGTTGTCCAGTGCCTTGGTGAGTTTTTCGAGAGCCATTTTTGCCCCATTCAGAGAGGTAGCCTTCTTGTTCAAGGTGTCAGTCGTGGAAGTTGATGTTCTACAAATTTTCACAATACAGTGATGTCATGTATTTAAATAGTCAATATTGCACATCATAGTAATGCCTATTCAGGGATACAATTATTAGTATTCTTAGTGTATTGGTCGAGACAGAGATCAAGACATGCGATTGTTGTGACTGCGATGAATGTAGAAATCGAAATAGTTCAGAAACATAAAAGAAAGAAAGTGTATGTCACGACCGAGATGATTGTTGACCTAAACAAACAGAATAGATGTCGTGATTGTGACGCTTGTTCAACCAAATTATTAATTCCCTAACTCAACAGAAAAATAGAGTTTTGTACAAAAATTCCAAAACTAGGGTTTTCTTTACATTAATGCATATGAAAAACCCTAATACACGATTATACATTGAAAATAGGAAAAGTGGACCTTGGAATCAATAAAAGTGGTGAAAGTTGATAATTGAAATCAGTAAGAGAGGTATGTGCATTCTTACACCCTAAGTTGGGAAATTTGTGATCCAAAGCCTAATTTCCTTGGTGAGGCATTAATTGAACCTTATTTCCTTTATTGTGGTTTCTCTTGTTCTAATCACCTCAAAATCAGATTTTATGTATTATTTCTTGGGTCTTGGAACCACACTACCGTGTTGCAATTGTATGATGATTTATCTTGCCACTTGACTATTTCTTGAGCATGATGGTTTATTTTCCTATTTAGCTATAGTAGTGCTAATTATGTACAACCACCCATAGTTAGGGCATGTGCTATTTTCCCTAAGGAATGTGTTTACTCTCCCCCTGGGGAATGTGTTATTATTTCCCAATATAAAATATTTGATAGGTGACTGGGGATGTGATTGCTCTCCCCTCATCTATTTGGTTGAGGTATGGTAGGTGCCTCAACCCTACTTAGTTAATTAAGTCCAATTTTAGTCATTCATGCAAGTTCATTATTATTTACTAGTTAATGGAAAGAATATTTAGTTTATTCCTCATCCTCTTGGCCCTCTCATCTTGTGATGAACCTATAACCTTATGTTTCATTGATGTTCCTATATTTGTTTTTTGTTCACATTGATGACACATATCTTGTTTTCTCTCTCTTGTTGGGTGACTTCCCAACCACCCAGGTAAAGCATAAGGTGTTGAACAAGACCAAGGAGAACATAGCTTTTGGCATGGACTTAGCTCTTGGAGTTGTTGCTTGGAGACAAAGTTAGTGTAGTTTAGATTTCATGTATACATTTTGGTATTTTTTATACCATTATATCAAGATTTGAAAATTTACACTTGTTTCAACATACCTTTAGAGTATGTTAGGGATATTTGTTTTATTTTTCAAAATTTTAGGAAAGGATTGATTTCAATCTTTTACAGCATGGTATCAGAGCCCACGGTAGTCAGATTCTGACTATTTCTATTTTGTCTCCCTCATTAGAAACCATCCTTGCATAGTTCCCCTTTAAGTGACATGTTTGCCCTAGAGTTGATTTATAGATGATGAAAGGGATATTTAGGATCATATGAGTTTCACCTTAGAATCATGTTGATTAAACCCCCCTAAAGTATTTACAATTCAAAGATATAAATGACCATAGTAACTTGAGGTTGTTTAGATTTGTCTTTAGGTAGCTACTAGGATATGAAGTTGAAAGAAATGGTGTCCAGAAAGGATCAGGGTTCGGGGGCTGGCAAGATTTTCCTCCGCGCCACTATCTTAGTTTACAAGGACTGGCAGATCCACTTGATACCTACCTGGCCTGAGCTGATACTGATTGTCAGAAATAGCATGCTTTTAGGCAATAAAAATCTTAGCCATATTTTTTTGATATCTTTGGGAACCTTATGTAATGACCTAGTATTTTAGGTGTTTTTTTGAGGATGGATAACCAATATAGTTCCCTTATGTCCTTTAGGACCACATGTTTGTCCAGCCTAACCCTAGAACCTAGATTTTGAAGTTTGTTTTGAAGTAAGCTATCAGAGTGCACAATAGAAGCATGATGGTTCTTATACATAGTTTAGTTATAGTCACCATTTTACCTATAAATTAGTTTGATGGATAGGTCAACCTTTTTATGGGGGATGGAGCCCTATGCCATACCGAGATATAGCTATGTGGCTTTTGAAACCCTAACTCCATGATTAGGAGGATAGTGTGCTTGGATCCTTACATTTGACCAAATATGTTATAGTTATAACTTAACATGTTTGTTAATATATTAATGAACATATAATGGTCATATAATGAATAGTTAATGTATTCGAACACTAATAAAGATCTAGTGCATATAATATGAATAATTAACATATTAATACTAATGGTGGATGCATGGTGTTGACCATGTCATGAACCAATAAACCCTGATAATATGATGAACAAGATAATTGTAACCTAATCTTGGACTTAATATGTGCTAAGAAGATATATGTGAAGGCTAATGATCATATTGAACTAAACCCTAAGTTATAATCATATAAGCTTAATTTATACATCCTTGATGACATTCATGATACATTAGTAAGATTAGGTGACACAATCAGATATTATACTTTGATGCACATAAATAATATACAATTACCTAATCATAGATTAATCAAGTTTTCAATATATGATGCATATCACTTTGTTCTCTAATACACACCTAATTAATCACCTAATCATAACTTGGTATGTGAATCAAATCATTAAAAGATAGTATGTTCCATCTTGTTCACTAAAACACATGTAATGACTTCAAATATGGTTAATGCGTAATTGGATGCATATAAAAGTGCATAATCAATAATAAGAAGTGTATAAATATGAGAAAATGATTAATGATGACATTAATGAGTGTAAGAAAGGTAATGTGACAATGAATAGCTACTTAATATATATAAGTAACTATTGTGACATTAATTGGATTAATTGAAGACTTAATAACATAAATATATTATGTCATGTAAATAATCTGATATAACTCAAGTGATAATATGAACATAATTGAGTCTAATTCCAAAATATTAAGGATAATGATAAACTATAATACAAATATTGAGATAACTCAGTAAACCCTAATTGTGCTGAAATCCTTAATGAGATGAATAAGAAATATACATGATTTCATGCATATTGAAATATAATTCTTTTGGTAACAATGTGAATATATCATAACAGTGTTAATTGAATAATAATGTTAATGTGATATCCTAATAATTCTAATAAGACAAAAATGTTACAAAGAAATCTTAATAGTGGAACCCTAGGTGATCCTTGATAACTTGACCTATGAGGAGTTGTATGTGAAATTTCTGAACTCCCAGGTTAAGAAGTTGAAGTATAAGGAGTTTGAGTTGGTGAACGTTTTGGTGGAAGTTTCATGGTTGGTGGAACAACGTGGAGTTTAGTGTTGAGATGTTGCATACTCAACCCTTTCCCTATTTGCTTATTATTTCGGGGACGGAATCCTCTTTACAGGGTGGAGTGCTGTAACATACCAAAAATTAAACATTTTCTCTTTTTGACCTCTTTCCAAGGTTTTCCTTTCTTTTCTATCCTCTTTGGCTTTGATGTTTAATTTGTGGAAATAATAGTATTTTGGTGAACATTTGTTCATTATTATTGCCAAAATATGGGTTTATGCACAAATACCTCAGTTAAATATTTTTAATAAGGATCTTGCATGCAAGTTTATCACTTATGTGGCATAATGATAAAATAAATTCTTTCTAGATCCTTCATTAGCCTTTTGGAGCAAGGAAGAGAAAAAAAAATGTATAATGATGCTTTAAACATGATAATGTGATGTTGAATTATTTAATATGTGAAATAAAGGTAATATTGGATAATGGTCTAAAATTCATAAAAACAAGACTAATTGGTTAAAGATAAGTTGAGATTCATTTTCCTTGGGTTTGGTTTGGCTTGGAGGCCAAGTTTCATAATTTTGTGATGATAATAATTATATCTCTTTTATTTTGAAAAGAAAAGGTGAGTTTTCCTCAAAATATGAAATAGAATACTCAATGATTCCAAAAGTGGAAAATAATCTTGGACTTGTAATCTACACATTAAACATAGCTTTTGGGAGAATTTTCATGTAATTTGGATAATCTTTCATATAAATGTGCAAATTAGGAGAGAGAAAGTCCAAAATATTAGATAAAGCCAACATACCTTTAATATTATTTATTAACTCGAACCTATATATATCATCTCAATTTCTCCCTTTTTGCATGAGTGGTTGTCGATGATATTAGTTTAGCTCAGAGCTTGCTGCGCTGCCCCTTGTAGTTTGACATCACCAACATCCCAATTGGTGGGTGTGGTAAGTTATACGAACACTAAACTTTGTTTTGTCATCTTTGTTTTGTGGAAACGTCGAGTATCATAGTTTTCCCCAAATTCATTGAGACCTACTCGGTGCCCTTCTTCTCCCATGGTGTGTGAGTGTTTGGGGAGAAGAATACTTGTAGTCATTTTCCCTTTCTACCCATATGCTTCCCTCTTTTTGTTCATTTGTCAGCCAAGGGTAACTTTGTCTTTTCACGCTCTATTGTTCTTCTTTCCATGCTGAAGTAGGTTGCCTAGTTGTCAATGGGCTGAGGCAAGTTAGCCAGCAATGATTGGGCCAACTCAGTGCAACTTCTCTCTCTCTCTCCCTCTCGCCAATATTTTGGTGAAGTTCTATTATGTGATTGGTTCATTTTACAAAAAATCATATCTTTTAATTTGCTTGTCTAAAAATTAAATAAAAATATATTTTGGAATTAGAAAAATGTGATCTTTCCAATAAAAATGCTTTCAAGACTTGGCTTTGAGTTTTGTTGAAAGGTGTTTTCTAGAAAATGATTTTAATGCTTAAAATTCACCAAAAAACATTTTAATCATCTTAACTCCTAAATAGACAAAATTATATGTTTTTTTAATCAAGAGAACCTAATAAGATCAATGGTGATGATTTCAAAGTCTAAATTGGAGTTTTGTACAAAAATTCTAAAACTAGGGTTTTCTTTACATTAATGCATATGAAAAACCCTAATACAATGTTATACACTGAAAATAGGAAAAGTGCACCTTGGAATCAATAGGAGTGGTGAAACTTGATAATTGAAATCAGTAACAGAGGTATGTGCATTCTTACACCCTAAGTTGGGAAATTTGTGATTCAAACCCTAATTTCCTTAACGAGGCATTAATTGAACCCTATTTCCTTTATTATGGTTTCTTTTGTTCTAATTGCCTCAAAATCAGATTTGATATATTATTTCTTGGGTCTTGGAACCCCACTGCCATGTTTCAATTATATGATGATTTATCTTGCCACTTGACTATGTCATGAGCATGATGGTTTATTTCCCTACTTAGCTATAGTAGTGGTACTTATGTACAACCACTCATAGTTAGGGCATGTGTTATTTTGCCCCAGGGAATGTGTTTACTATCCCCTGGGAAATGTGCTATTTCTCCCCAATATAAAATATTTTATAGGTGACTGGGAATGTGATTACTCTCCCCTCATCTATTTGGTCGAGGTCCAGTTGGTGCCTCAACCCTACTTACTTAATTTAATCCATTATTAATCATTCATGCAAGTTCATTATTATTTACATGTTAATGGCAAGAATCTTTTATTTATTCCTCATCCTCTTGGCTCTCTCATCATATTATGAACCTATAACCTTAAGTTTCATTGATGTTCTTATCTTTGTTTCTTGTTCACATTGCTAACACATATCTTGTTTTCTCTCTCTTGCTGGGTGACTTCCCAACCACCCATGTAAAGCACAAGGTGTTGAACAAGATCAAGGAGAACATATCTTTTGGCATGGGCTTTGCTCTTGGAGTTGTTTCTTGGAGACAAAGTTGGTGTAGTTTAGATTTCCCTCTATCTAGATCCTTTCATTGTTGTAAACCATGTATGGGAGATATGATGGAATTTTATAATCTTTTGAAAAATTCAATATAGTCATGATTATTTTTTTGTTGCTATAAACTTTGTTCCTTTGTAACCAGATTTACCAAGGGTTCTCACTCCGCCCGCTCTCTAGGTTCTACCCCCGGGGGGCGTCGCTGGGGGGAGGGGTGTGCCTCCCTAGAGCCTCCCTCCCCTGGTCCTCAACCGATTGGTAGATCCTGAAGCCTGCAGTGGTTGCTCTGGATATCACTTAGAACTAACGTATCAGCTGATCCATCGAGGTCCTCCTCATGCCCTACCTTGATGCAGTGGGATGCGCCGCAAGCCTCCAAGCCAGACCGATGGATTGGCACTTCGACCTTGTCGAATCTCTCCATTCAAGCGAGATGGAGAGATAGGATCCGGTCCTGGCCTAAGCTTGGATCTTGTGTTGCTGCTCCGTGCTGGAGAGCGTGGTGCTCTCTGCGCCACCATCCTCTCGAGCTCCTGCTCACTCCAGTGGATGAGGAATCCATCCAGGATGGTGCCCCTCCTTGGTTTCGGTTGATACTCTCCGGTGAAGTCCAATCTTCGACCTTGGTTCAGAGCTGAGGGATGCTTCTGTCTCCCTTCTAGGTGTCTCCACCAAGCTTTGGATTGCCCTTGTAGGCATGTTCTCCGGGTCGTAGTTTGGCTTCCGCGGCTCCGACATGGCAGCGTCTTCCCCTCGGGGCCTGTCCTTGGATCGGGTTAGGTGACGCGCGATACACGCTGCTCCGGGCGTTTTGGTTGATGATTCTGCCGTCAGCTCCGTTCGGGCATGTGCGCTCCATTCACCAGCGATGGTGGAGCTACGCTGCGAAGTCTGTCATGGAAGTGCTGGCGCGGTCTCACCCCTGGAGCTTGGAGCTCTCCTGCTGCAGCGGTTTGGGTCGTCCCCAAGCCGGTTGGGCGTTACGGGACTGTCTTCTCCTCGGCTACAGGCGGATTGCTTCAGATCATTCGAAACACCTTCATGGTGTTTGATGATTTTCCACAATGCCTCCAGGTGCTGCACGAGGGGGTGGCACAAGAAGGGTTGATTCCTCTTCTCTTCTCCTTGCCCTTTTGCTTCCGCATGCAGGTTACATCCTTGGGGCTTCGTGCTTGCTGCTATGCATACAGCTGCTTCTGATTGATCTAGTACCTAGGCTGTTGAGCAACTAGGTTATGGGGGTTGTCAGTTCGTAGGATCCCCCTAATATTGGCATACCACCACATTTTGTGGATGCTCTTATTAGATAGTTGTGATGTGCTATGTATGATGGGGTGATTGGGAGATGATCTTTCTTCCTTTTCCTCGTTGCTAATGCACGATGGGTCTTGCTTCTGTTGTTCATTGTTCAGCTATTGCTGATCTGTTGCTTGGGGTCTTTCCGTTGGGATCTCACCTGTTAAGATCCTGGTTTGGTTTACTGAGATTGCCAGAAATTTCATGTCCAGCTTCAGGCTGGTCTACTAGTGATTGGTCTATGGCATGCTGCAATTACTTTTTGTGGGTACACTGATTGTATGTAATAGTGGTTTTTTGTAGTCTTGTGCTGGTCGGTCCGCCTGGAACTAGCTTGTCTAGTTTGTGTGGTTTCTTAGTTTTGTAGCTTTGCCTAGTAAGCATCTATGTCCCCCTGCGTGGGGACTTTGATCCTTTTTTGAGCTCGTTAGCTCTCTGTGATGTAATGGGGTACCTAGTGACCAAAGTTTTGGTATTAATGGTAACACAATTTTTTGACTGACCAAAAAAAAAACTTTGTTCCTTTGTATACCATTATATAAAGATTAAAAAATTTACACCTATTTCAACATACCTTTTCAGTATGTTTGGGATAGATGTTTTATTTTTCAAATTTTTAGTAAATGGGTGATTTCACTCCTTTACAAGTAAAAAGTTCACAAAATGACATGTTATCATCAAGACACCTTGATTTATGGAGATTTGGGTTGAGACAAGTGCCCTAGTTTTGATCGAGACACATACCTTGTGTTGTTCATGTCCTTGCTTTGGTTTGTGGTCGAGACACATCTTGTTTTGAGGTCGAGACATGGCTTTGTTTTGTAGTCGAGTCAAGTTTTGTTTTGGGTCGATACAAGTGTTTTTGAAGGTGGTCGAAACCCTAATCCTTGTGGTGGTCAAGTGATATGATTTTGTTGCAGTCGAGACATCTAGATCTGTTGTGGTCGAGACACCTAGCTAAAAGGTGGTCAATACACTTGATTTATGGGTGGTCAAGACTACTATGTGATGGATTATCAAGGCACATATTTGATCATATAATCAATACATGTATATGAGTAAGCTAGTAGTGATTCATGTATAGTGTTGTTTGAATAACCCTAATCATGTTCTCAAACCGTAATATGCTCCAAGAAAGTGGTAGATGGTGTACCTAGGGTGTAGTGATTGAATGCAACTATAAAACCCTTATCAGATATACATGTAACCCTAACCCTAATGTTGGGAACTATGATGTCCTGGCTTGATTCACTTGGATTGTTATCATATTATAATGATTTCTTCCTCTTTTTTATGATCCCTAACCATGCAGGTGAAATGAATTCCAAGGCTTGTGTATGCTATGGTGATTACTATGTGATATTGGGTGATGGCTATAAGCCTTGATGAGATCACATTGATGTGATGGGTCCTATCACTTGGTGAAGGCTAGATGCCTATTGTGAGGTGACATCCTCTAGTGATATGATGGAGGGATTGATATCCCACAGTGATCTGAGATTGGTGATGGACATGTGAATGGCAGTGCTACATGTATCTTGTGGTAAGGATGTGACTATTTCACAACGTATACATTTGATATCTTCTGGAGTTGCACCTTTCCCTTATATTTATTGAGTTTGCTTTGTATTTGTATGTTGTAAATTTACTGTTGCTAAAAGATACCCAATTAGCTTAATTAATCAAGTGAAACTCTAATCATGTGGGTGCCATGTGCCATAGATCCATTCCGTATACAGTCTTAGTGTTGGAGGGTGAAGCAAGTCATTCCTATGGGAAACTCAGAGTGCATATTTTTTAATCTGTGGGGGTGCAATTTGAGTATCTCCTTGCATCTACAACTATAGGTGGTGTGAGACAGCCATGCGTGAGCTGCTCTCCATGTGATATGGACGGCCATGCATGAGACAATCCTTCTTTTTAGAATGGTCATGCATGAGCCTATTCTTCTAGCGTCGTACATGTACCAAGGCGGGCTAGGTGTGATTATATATATGGATGGCCATGCATGAGCCAATCCTTCAACTTGACTATAAGTTATTATTGTAGTTGACTGATATGTCTCTATGGTGTTTTATCTTATGCTGATGAAGAGGTGTTGGGGAGATCATGGATTGTGGCTCTTCCATTGACCTTGTATGGCACCTATTTCGACTTAGAAGTGTTTGGATGGATTTGGGTGGTATTATTGAAATCCTCAGGGCAATAATAAAAGATGCAATACCGCCATGTAGTGCATTTTGCTTAGGGTCAAATGCAAAATAACATTGGTTGAGCCCTTTGCCATATCTTTGTAATGATTTCTTGAATTATAAGGCGGTAAGAGAAGTCAACTATTATACATGTTCTTCATATTCCTTCTTCGAATATTAATTATTCTACTTCTCATTGGTAACTGCCTAGTTTTACTTTATCTACTTTATGTATTGGATACATATCGTTTAGTTGAATCTTCTCTACCTGCTTAGTTATTTATTCTTTAATAGATGTTGGTAGAGACTTACATCTCTCAATGGGTAGTTTGGTCTCACCCCGTGGGTTTCCAAATCTTTTAGGTGGTTGTGCAAAGAGGTAGAGATCGTGTATCTAAGGAAGAGCAGCAAAAGGAGAAGTAGTTGGTAAGGTTGGATGTGTTGTTAGTCTTTTGGTGATAGAGTCCCAGCTGTTATCCCTATACACTCATGTCTTGGGGGTGTTCTCATTGTGTTTTGTGGATACGTTATCGATAGGAGGTTTTGGGCATGTGAGCCATGTATGTAAGATATGGCATGTGTATATCTATATATGTGGAACATATATGTAATGTAACAAGTTGATGATAGGAATGATGATGCACAATGGTGTAAGCACCTTGAGATATGATGTGTAATGCTTGTAGTAGTCTTGTGGACTCATATGTGATGAGTTTTTTGGCTAGTGATTCTTTTTTTCTAAATTTCTATGAATTTTGGTAATTTGCATGTTTAGTTATACTTCCACGTTTGGTTTTGAGTAATCTTGTTTGTGGCACGTCAGAGCATCATAGTTTGGTTGTATCACAACTTTAGGTTCATCGAATCTATAGTGACCTATGACTAGGGTTTGTGTCTATTCTAGTGTCCTCCATTATGTCTTATAGTGACTTCAACTTATTTAGAAGAAGAAGAAGAAGAATAGAAAAAATGTCTGCAGAACATGAAGAACATGTTGCACAGAGTAGTGTTGCTGCACCTTGAGGTGGTGCAAGGAATTAGGTGAGAGAAGATTGGGTGCCTGAAGTGGCCTAGTTTGACCCGGCCATGATGGAAAACCCTCCCTTTCGGTCTTTGTTTGGGAAGTTCATGGAAACAATGACACACATGGAAGATAGAATACCTACACCACAGCCAAGGGCAGTTGTTCCTAGTACTGAATCTCTGGGCTCTGGGAAGACCTTTGAGAGGCTGAGACATGTTGGGGGCTGTAGAGTACGCTGGTACGAAAGACCCAGTAGATGTAGATCTTTGGTTGATGGAGTAGGAGAAGGCCTTTAAGATCCTCAAAATCCCCAAGGCAGACAAAGTGAAGCATGCAGTGTTTCTTTTGAAAGGGAGCGATGGCCATTGGTGGGCCATTGAAGAGGAGAAGATACCTAGTGTTGCTATTAGTTGGGAGGAGCTCATACGTGAGTTTGTTAGTGGGTACTTTCCTTAGACCTATCTCGATGAGAAGATATTTGAGATTGAGAGGATTAGGTAGGGATCCATGTCAATTAACGAGTATGAAGTGCAGTTTATGGAGTTGTTGAGGTATTGTCCTCACATGGCTACTACAGATCAGGATAGGATCAGACATTTTGGGAAGGGTTTGAGTATGGAGATGAAGATGTCAGAGTCATCACTAGAGAACATAGAGAAGTTTGCCACATTTGTGGAGTCGGTTAGAAGGATAGAGAGGTCAGTGGTTGAAAAGCGTGAGAAGAGTGCCAAGAAGAGACCAACATAGTACTAGGGATAGTCATCTGGAGACTTTAAGAAGCCTATATTCTCAGCACCATAAACCCCATAGAGGTCAAGTGCACAGACACAGTGGTCACCAAGTGTAGGAAGAGGCCGCAATTTTCCACCCCACAGTACAACTTCAGTGTCAGTGATTGGGTCGTCTAGGCCATGGTATGAGAGCAATACTTGCTTCAAGTGTGTACAGACCATGCATACAAGACTGTATTGCCATGTGAAGGATGATGAGGTGAACCAACAACCAAGGTAGAGTCAACATGGCCCACAGAGGAAGTAGTTTAGCAGTGGGTGAGGTCGAGGACATGAACAAGCATCACATGATAGTTCTTCTAGTCAAACCAGTAGAGGATAGGGATGACAACATGCAATGACTCGATTCTACACCATGGCTTAGCTGGAAGGAGTGGTCAACCCGCGAGTTGTGATAGGTCATATGGAGTTATTTCCATCTGATTTGTTTTCTTCTTACTTTATATCTATTTTGGTAGACCAAGGTGTGGCACACTCTCATGTCACTCAAGAAGTGATTGATAGTTGTTCTTTTTCTATTAGTCGTAGGTGGGATAGTACTTGTTTAGAAACCATATTGGTTGGTTCCACTGAGTTGAGGGAGGTGTGTCCTTCTTGTGTCCTTTCTTTCTCAGGACATAGCATCCAATTGGATCTCATACCACTTGATATTCATGGATTTGATGTGATCCTTGGAATGGAAGCCTTGGAGAAGTATCAGGTGGTCTTAGACTGACATTCGAAGGTGGAGATGTTTGCAGATGGAGATGTGACATGGATCTTTCAAGGAGATAGGAAGATTCTTTCGACATGTCTGGTGTCGGCGATGGTGGCTGAGAAGTTGATGAGTTAGGGCTATGATGCATTTTTGGCATATGTGGTGGATCCTAAGGTGAGGATTCCTAGTATCCAGGAGGTGCCAATGGTCTGTGAGTTTGAGGAAATGTTTCTAGATGAGTTCCCCAGTATCCCTCCAGTTTGATAGATTGATTTTGAGATCAATCCAGTTCCTGACATGTAGCTGATAGCTCAAACACTATACAAGATGGCTCCAACTAAGATGGCAGAGTTAAAGAAACAATTGCAAGAGCTTCTTGAGAAAAGTTTCATCAGACTAAGAACGTCTCCATGGGGTGCTACCATGTTGTTTGTGAAGAAGAAAGATGGATCCATGAGGTTGTTTATTGACTATAGACAGTTGAACAAGGTGATGACAAAGAACAAGTATCCCTTATCGTAGATTGATGACCTGTTTGACTAGATGCATGGAGCTACAATATTTTTGAAGATAGACCTGAGATTGGGGTATCACCAGTTGTGGATTAAGGCATATGACATACCTAAGTAAGCTTTTAGAACTAGATATGGTCATTATGAGTTTACGGTTATGTCGTTTGGGCTAACCAATGCATTGAAAGAATTCATGGACTTGATGAACATGGTGTTTCTATCATTTCTTGACCAGTTCATGGTGCTCTTTATAGATGGTATCCCAATATACTCTATAGATAGTCAGCAACATGAACAATATCTTCACCAGACATTGACCATTTAGAGATAGCATCAGCTGTATGCCAAGTTCAGTAAGTGCAAGTTTTGGCTGAAGAACGTGTCCTTCCTAGGACACATGATATCTATTGAGGGTGTTCGTGTGGACCCCAAGAAATATGTGCTAGAGTGGGAACAATTGAAGATACCAATAGAAGTTTGTAGTTTTCTTCTGGGTTTGGTAGGATACTATAGGTCGTTCATCAAGAACATTAGCTCAATGGCATTATCCCTAACAAAGCTAATGAGGAAAGATGTGCCTTTTATTTGGGAAGACAATTGTCAACGTGCCTTTTAATCATTGAAGAAGAAGTAGACAAGTGCACCAGAGTCGGTTTTACTTGAGCAGGGGAAAGGATACATAGTCTTCTATGATGCATCAAGGAGGGTCTGGGTTGTGTGTTGATGTAGGACAAAAATGTGATCTCTTTTGCATCATGACAATTGAAGAAGCATGAGGAGAACTACCCAATCTAGGATCTGGAGTTAGCTATTGTGGTTCATGCCTTAAATATCTGGAGGCACTACCTTTATGGGGTGAATTGTCAGCTCTTCACAGATCACAAGAACTCAAAGTACACTTCTCACAGGAAGTGTTGAACATGAGGTAGCAGCATTGGATGGAGTTAAACTAGGACTATGATTGTACAATTGATTACCATATAAGAAAGGTGCATGTCATGGCAGATGTGCTGAGTAGGAAGTCTTCCTCATCATCAGCTGTGGAGAAGGCACAACTGTGTTCCTTAGTGTGCCATAAGAGAGAGACGTTAGTCTCCTTGTGCTAAATGAACATAAAGCTAGAGGTATCCTTGTTAATTGGTTTGCTAGGACAATTATAAGTGAAGTTGACGTTGCGACAACAAATGGGAGAGGTGTAGTAGAATGATCTTGTGATACAATAGATACAAGTAGAGTTTGGCAACAAGAAGTGTGATGGTTTTCACGAGGCATAGGATGGGACAGTGTGTTACCATCACAAAGTTGTGGGTCCTGAAGTTGATAATCTAAGGAAGATAGTTCTAGAAGCGGCTCATTGTTCAATGTATTCTATGCACCCAGGTAGCACCAAGATGTATCGCAATCTAAAGGATTTGTATTGGTGGCCTGACTTCAAGTGTGATGTGGTTGAGTTCAAGGCCAAGTGCACAATGTGTCAGCAAGTCAAAGCGAAATATAAAAAAGCTATAGAGACGTTCCAACTGTTTCCTATACTACTGTGGAAATGGGATCATGTGATGATGGACTTTTTGGTTGGTCTCCCTAGGATAGTGAAAGGCCATGGTTGACCAAGTCAATGCATTTCGTTATTGTGAAGACAACGTATACAACATATAAGTTCACTCAGATATATGTTGACGTGATAGTGTGTTTTCATTTTGTTCCAGCTACTATTGTGTCAAATAGAGGTCCTTAGTTTACAAGTTACTTTTGGGAGCATTTGCACACAACTTTGGGCACACAGTTGAAATTCAATACTACCTTCCACCCATAGATAGATGGTTGGTATGAGAGGACCATATAGACTTTGCAAGATTTGTTGAGGGCTTGTGTCTTGCAGTTTTTGGATAGTAGGGATATCCACCTTAGCTTGATAGAGTTTGCTTATGATAACAGTTATCAGAGGAGCATCGACATGGCACCGTATGAGGCATTTTATGGGATACATTGCAGATCTCCATTTTTCTTGGTATGAGACAGGTGAATATCATCTTCTTGGTCCTAAGCTTGTGCAGCAGATGACAGAGAAGATCAAAGTTATTCAATAGCAGTTGAAGGCAGCACAAGATAGACAAAAGTCATATGTTGAAAGCTGACATAGACCATTGGAGTTCCAAGTGGGAGATAGAGTGTATCTCAAGGTCTCTCACTAGAAGGGTGTTTTGAGGGTTGTTAGGAAGGGTAAGTTGGCTCCTAGGTATATGGGGCCTTATCATATGATGGTACGTGTTGGGAAGGTGGCCTATAAGTTGGATTTTCTACCTAAGTGCATAGGTTGCACCCATTGTTCCATGTGTCTATGTTGAGGAAGTTTCACCCTGATACCGAGTTAGTGCTTCAGCTAAGGGAGGTTGAGTTGGAAGAAGATTTGTCTATGTGGAAGGACATGTGTTGATCCTTGATAAAAGAGTGAAGAAGTTGAAGAAGAAGGACATAATGTTGGTGAAGGTTCTATGGCATCACCGGGACATTGAGGAATCCATGTGTGAGCTTGAGGAAGATATTCATAGGAAGTACCTATCTTTTTCCTCTTAGGATTTCAGGGGAAAAACCTTGTTAGGGGTTTATGGCTTGTAATATCCGTGACTTGTGTTTTGGGTTAACCATATTTTTTTCTTGATTAAGTGCTTAGAACTTTTCTATAATCCTTTGATATTTTATTAGAGCTTGTGGAGAGCTTAAGTTTCAAGTTTGAGCTTGTTTGGATGATGTTTGTGCTTTATGTGTTGTTAGGGTCACATTGCAATTTATCCATTTGAGAGGTTTATCTTGAAATTTTCCATGTATATTGTATAATTTCTCTTTCTTGTCTTCATGAGAGAGAGTTTGATTCTCTATAGCACCTTAGTTGATTGGTAGCATCACTAGAGGTGATTAGGGTTTCTAGGGTTTTGAGTGTCTCAACCATGTGTGCTTGGTTGGAGTGCCTTGACCCTTGTCCAAACCTTGTGATGTGTTTTGGGGGTGTCTCGACGAAGACACCTTTTATACATGGTTTTTTCTTGACCATTATGGTCTAAGAATGGTTGGGTCGAGACAGTTTGTCCTTTTGTGGTGTGTATCAACCTTGAGTGTTTTTGTGGCCTTTTTGTGTCGACCAGGTGGTGCTTTGGTGCTTTTGTTTCGACCTCCTTGAGGTGTTGCTGCCGAAACCATGTGTTGGGGACCTAAGTGGTCGAGACCCAACATTGGTTGTATCATCATCTTGTACATGCCAGGTTTTAGTGGTTTCATGTTGGTTTCTTGGGTGGACAAGTGTCCCTTTGGTGCCTTTAGGTGTTGACACCTCATCTCCACCCTACCTCCCTCCTCCTTCATGTATAGAACCCCTTTTCTCTCCATGCAAGTGAACCTTTCGACATTCCTTCTTCCTCCCTCTCTTTTGCTCATACTTGGAGCTTGATGGAGCAAGGATAGATTGTCCTTGGAGCCTTGGTGATCAGATCCCTTGCATGTGGTGATTCTTGCTCATCTTCAACCTTAGTAAGTGTATGCCTTTCTTTTGTGATGTTTTCCTTGGATCTTCTACCAAATATCCTATCCTTTTCTTGACCTTTGATCATGGACCATCCATGGTGGATGTTTTGGAGAGAAACCCTTCACCACAAGGGTCATAGGCCATGTTTTGACAAGGTGGTACCCAAGTGAGAGGAAGTTTCTTCCCTCTTTTTTCCCTTCTTCCTTTCATTCGACCAAGGGTTTCTTGCCATATTTTCTTGAGTTATCTTTGACCTTGGCGTCTTCTTATTCTTAAGGTGATCTTGTGGATGAGAGTAGAGACTTTGGTGGATCTTCATCATCCTTGGTGATCGTGTGCTTGGAGCTAGTGATCCTTGGAGTTGATCTTCCTTAAGGTGGGTTATATACCTCTCTACCCTCTATATTATTGCATTTTTTTCTCACATGTAGTTTTCTCTCTCTCTCTAAATCCTGATCCTAACATGCTAGTATATGATACCATGCTCTAGAACTTGAATGATAGTGGTTATCGTGCTTTGTTTGGTTAGAATCCAAAACCCTAATTTCATGGTACCCATTTTTGTGATGATGGTAAGATGGATGGTTTTCTCCTATCTTTTGATCTTGGTTTTGATCACATGCATGAGGTTCATTTTCTTGATGCATCATGGAGTTTAGGTTCTATTTTAGTGTTTTAATGTGGTTTATCTCTCTTTCATGAGGTTCTTTCATGGTGGTTCCATGGCACATGTGTTAGGTTTTTGTAACTGATTATGTGAATAGCTTTCCTCCTAGTTGATGGTGGTTTTCTTTGATGATCATATCCTATTTTGGCCATGATTTACTTCTATTTTGATCGAGGTCATCCCTATTTTGATGGTGGTCTTTTACCTTGGTGGTAGTATGACCTTTTTGGTCGAAACACCATGTTTTCTCCTTGGGTCAAGACACTTTGATGTACGGTGTTTTGGGTCAAAACAAGTGCCATTGTTTCAATCGAGACACATACCTTGTGTTGGTCATGACCTTGCTTTTGTTTATGGTCGAGACACATATTGTTTTGAGGTCGAGGCATGCCTTTGTTTTGTGGTCGAGACAAGTTTTGTTTTAGTTCGAGATAAGTGTTTTTATGGTGGTTGAAAACCTAATCCTTATGGTGGTCGAGACATATGATGTTGTTGCAGTCGAGACATCTAGATCTATTTTCATAGAGACACCTTACTAAAAGGTGGTCGAGGCACCTATGTGATGGATGGTTGAGACACATATCTGATCAGATAATCAACACATGTATATGAGTAAGCTAGTAATGATTCATGTTTAGTATTATTTGAATGATTGTTTGTATAACCCTAATCATGTTTATAAACCCTAATATACTCCAAGAAAGTGAGAGATGGTGTACCTAGGGTTTGGTGATTGAATGCAATTATAAAATGTAATATCCCTTACATGGGTTATACTTTAACCCTAGGTGTTTTGTTTAAGAAAGATAATTATATGCTTGGTATTATCTTTTGAAAAGTAATTAAGACTCAAGAGGAACTTATATTTCAATTTTAATCCTTTTTGAATAAGGTTGAAAATAATGTTTTGTTTGTTATGGACTAAAGTGCAATTTACCCAAGTTGAGGGGGTAATTTGCAAATGTTACATGATAATATGTTCCTCATGTGTTAAAGCATCATGGGAATGAAGATGATGTAGAGGTATGGATTGTGATAGCCTGAGTACCAAGAAAGAGCTGGTAAAGCAATGTTTGTGCATTAAAACCTAGTTTTGGAGTAATGTGCAATTTACCCAAAACCCAGGGTTCAATATGCAACTTACCACTTCAATAAGGTCCTTAATATTCTTGGAATCTTGTAGAGGCAAGAAAATGAGAGGGGCATCTCATTTGAGCTACTTTGGAGGAGAGAGAATCTTGATATTAAAATAATTAAGATTTAAGCATAAATGGAACTTTACTTCAAATTAATGCAAAAATAAATATATTAATTGAAGGGCCTTCAACCAAAAACGAGATGGTTGGATTTGTTCAAGTGTGAACACCCTTGTGTCTTTTCTAGGCCACGAAATATCTAACTTGAGTGGAGAGTCCACTCACATTAAGTTAATGGAAAGTAATATCCACTAAAAATGGGATATTAATATAATATGATTAAGGTGCTTAATTTCCTTTCCCTTAATTCATGGATAATGGAAGGGAATTTGGAGATAAGGAAGATAGCTTTGCATGCATGGAATTGAGGAGGAATAGGTGCACAAATTTTGGAATTAAAAGATTTTTATGAGGCATTTTCTCTCTCATTGATTTCCTTATAAAAAGACCCTTTACCACTCAAACCAATGACTTTTTCGAATCCACTTCTTTCCTTTGCTTGCAAAAATGATAAAGGGAGCTAGGGATATCAGGAAGACGACCCTCAACCTGTTTGTAAGCCTCTGGACCTTCATTCACTTTGATTTCATGGTGGAAATCATAAATCAATGCATAATTTCTTCATATCTCGATCCCATCTTCACTTCTAACCATCCCTTTTCACTCAAAAGCTTGAGGAACGAACCTTGTGGTGTGAAAAAGCTACTTAAACCATTATTGATGTGAAGCTCCAAGCTTTGAAGCTCAATTGAAGGTGGGTTATATAACTTGAACCCCTATTCATTGTTATTGATTTCAATTTCTCATTCAACTATGTTCAATTGTTCTTCTTTCAATTCCTTTGATTAGTTGATGCAATTACCATGATAATGGCAGTAGTTTACGATGATATAAGGCTTGATGATGATAACATCATCTTAGGATCACTTTCCAACAGATTTGTATTGCAAACGGTTTTAAGGTTTTGGTCCAAATGGTTTCACCAAACCATTTGGAGGTTTGGACCCCAAAGCATTTAGAGGAGTTGACCGTTTGGATGGGTTGACCATTTGAGGTCAGATCCCTAGAACATGTTGGATGATGATACATTTGATCTAATTGATTAAGTTAATATATAGACAATCCTCCAAGTGGAAACCCTAATCGGATAAGTGTTGAAATTGCAATTGTTTAAGTTAAAAGTTTGGTTTGAATTTCCCATACGGTCTCAAGACAGTTTGGAGGTCACCCCAAATGGTCTCAAGACCGTTTGGAGGTCTAGGGTTGATTATGGTTGAGTAATTGTAGAGTTAGAGATACCAAATCGAAATGCAATCAATTGCTATATTGATGATCAATCCAATGACCTAAACCCTAATTGGATTTCACAAATTTTTAATGAATGATGAGGAAAACGGTATCAAGACCATTTGGAGGTCATCCAAATGACATCAAGACCGTTTGGAGGTCATCCCAAATGACCTCAAGACCGTTTGAGGTCAGGTCATACCATAATTTGATGGTGGTTCGTTGATTTCAATCGGATTAGTTCCACAATGATAATCATTGATGGTTACTCGATTCCCAAACCCTATTTGATGGGTTCTTGATTACAAATCCTAGTTCAATTGGGTTCAAAACCCTAATTGATGGTCCAATTGAAGGATAATACAATAGTTCAGTTGATGAATGAATCAAGGATTCAATTCATAGGTGGTTCATCGATGGGAACCTTGATTTGGTTAAGTATTGATAGACCTTTTTGGTCCATTCAGTTTTGAGAGGGTTTGGTCCAAACAGTCTCAAGACCATTTGGGTCCAAATGGTCCCAAACCATTTGGAGACCCAAGCTCATTCAGTTTCAACACTTTCTAGCTCAAACGGTTTCAAGGGCAATGTGCCCAAACGGTTTCAAACTGTTTGAACTTTGAGGATCCAAGACCGTTTAGGGTCTATGTAAGAAAGACCATTTGAGGTCCAACATGATTAATCCATTTGGATATCTAATGTTAGTAAAGACACAATTGTTCAATTCACTTGGATACCTCATGTAACTAAAAGTTCAATTGATCAAAACTTCTGGACATCCTATAAGAGGATGGGAGAGAGAGATTTATACATGTAAGATAATCATGTAGCAATCAAGCCTAACACATTCAAAATAAGTGTGATATACAATTAGGGTATGATCCTTGACAAAGAGATCATAAAACCCTAATTGAGTTAATTGATGAACTCAAACCCTAATTTAGGGCAATTCTGAGTGAAGCCCTAATCTAGGAGGATAATGTGATATGAATTTAGGGTAATGACTTGAGTAACCCTAATTCAGGGGATTTTGATGTAAAACCCTAATTGGGATGAATAGTAAACCCTAATGGTGGGTTATTGAATATAAACCCTAATCTAGGGTGATGTGATGTGAATAGTAAACCCTAATTCTGGATTATACTATATGGCATGAAACCCTAATCCTAGACAATGAATTGATGAATCATTGGTCCTAATTGAACAAAGGGGGTGAGTAACCCTGATTAAAATAAAATGAGAAACCCTAATCCAGGTGTGGGCATAGTGGTGTTACTCTAGACAAGCATGGAACTGAAAAATGATTGATATATATGTTATCATGTTTGCTAACCATGTAGGTATTCTGAGATAATGAACATAGCCAGGTATGAGCTATGATGCTTCATTTATTGAAATTATTTATTGGGCCTTGTGTGCCATAATATGCCTTGTTGCTTAGTAAGAGGTAACAAGAGAGTTAATGGGCCTCAAGTGCTAGATAATATGCTTGTGTAGCAAGTGTCATGTGTACCTTGGTCAGATGACCTGAAGGTGATGGTTACCTGAAAAAGTGGTAACAATGCTCAGTGATGAGCTAAGGGTTTGAATACCCATAACCATATGTTTATGGCAGTGAGTTTGAGATAAGGGATTGAGATCCCAATGTCTTTTAGAGACTGAGAAGTAACTGATGAAAATAGGACATGTTTCTTTATAGCATTTGTCCTAATAAGTTATGTTTGAAAACTTGACTGATGCTAGAAGAATATGATAGTGTACTTAATTAATCAAGTGAAAGCTATTCATGTAGTGCTCTGACCATAGATCCATCATCGTCAATAGTTGGTGATGGTGAAATAGGTTTTCTTACGAGATCTCCTGGAGTTCGCATATTTTTTGAATATGTGGGGGTCGATGGGCGAAAATATCCTTACGTCCTAATGAGGAATTGATGTAAGGTAAACATTAAACCTCTAAATCCTTCATTGTATGTTCCGGGATGGATGTATCACTAATCTCCTGATGATGTTAATGTCGGATCGATGGAGGTAAACATGAAATCTCTCGATCGTGAAGAGAGTGCAGCCGCCATTGTAACTCTATAGCAAGTTGCCACTATACCCTGGCAAGCTATGTAAGTAGAGACACAAGATGTCCTGCATGTGATCTCACACTGACCCAGATGTGGGAAGTCATGGAAGTTGGCTCTTCCATTGACTTTGTATGGTACATATTTATACTTTGCATTGATCGGTTGGAGTATGAGCGGTATACCTCATCTCCTCAGAGCTTAAATATGTTTGTAAAATATAATCATATGTGTAGTGTATTTGCATAAGATTGAAATATGAGAACCACTGGTTGATGTTATCTTTCTTAGCATGTTCTTGATACATAAATGTTACTTATGTTCTTCTATTCCATATTGAATAAGAGACATGTTGCCTTATCAAGTTATAGCTGAAATACTTGAATAGGAATTTTGCTCTAACCTGCATAGATAGTAATTATCTTCTATTGAGATATATTATCCCACTGCTCAGTTTATTTCTATTAAACTGCAATAATAATGTTTTCGGCAGAGAGTTATATCTCTCGCTGGGGCAATTGTATATTTGTATCACCCCCTTGGGATTCAACATTTTTAGGTAGACGCAGACAAAGAGGCAGAACCTCTGTAGCAGAGGAAGAGTAGCAGCAGCAACAATAGGGATACCAGTAATATCCCAGGTGGGGATACTGGTTGTCAGGCTTTATACATAAAGTGCTATGTGTCATCTCTGTACTCTCAAGTCCTAGGAGTCAGTAGATAGTGTTTTTATAATCAATCTGAGATTTTGGTTTGATGCTTCGAGGGTTTTATTACTTGTGCTATTTAGCAAAGTAATGATGTACATATATCCCTCGAGGAGAGATGGTACATGGAATGTACAAGGTGGACAAGTATGTAAATATAATATTGTGTTTCTTGTTTTAGAGAGTTTTCTAGTAATGGATATTTTTATAAATGGTTTTAATTTTTAGTGATTTTTAGTAATTCCTCTGCTAACAAAATGCTTCCACATTAGTTAAACTAGTTAATCATGTTTTTGTGATCTGTACGCCACAAGTTTAGTGGTATAAGAGCTCTAGGTTTGCTGAGTCTACAGAGACATAGGATTAAGGTTGTTGAGTCTGTTCTAAGTGTCTTCCAGTTTATCTGATAGTGTCTTCTGCTCATATAAGGAGAAGAAGAACTTGAAGATGTCTGGAACACATGACGAACATGCTAATGAGAGAAGCGTTGCTGCACCAGGTTGAGGTGCAAGAGACCAAGATAGGGAAGAGCATGTACCTGAACAACCCCAATTCAATCAAGCAGATATGGGGAACCCAGCATTCCAAGCCATGTTTGGACAGTTTATGGAAGCCATGACTCATATGACTGATAGGATGCCACTACCTGCACCTAGGGCACCTGCCTACAATGAAGGACAAGGAGCTGGCAAGACCTTTGAATGACTTTGCCGGGTTGGAGCCACAGAATATGCTGGAACAGCTGACCCAGTTGATGCAAATTTATGGTTGAAGGAGCTGGAGAAAGCTTTTAGAATCCTCAACATCCCTGAAGTAGAGAAGGTGAGGCATGTTGTATACCTTTTGAAGGGGAGTGTTGGTCATTGGTGGACCATAGAGGAAGGTAAAAGGCCAGGAGTTGAAGTCCGATGGCATGAATTCTGACGTGAATTTGTCGCTAGATACTTTCCTAAAACGTATCTAGATGAGAAGATCTCTCAATTTGAGATGTTAAGGCAAGGACATATGAACATTAGTGAGTATGAAGCTAGGTTCATGGAGCTGTTGCGGTTCTGTCTGCACATGGAAGCTACTGATGAGGAGAGGATTTGACATTTCGAGAAGAGGTTGAACATTGAATTGACTACTCTGGTGTCTGCATTGGAGAACCGGGAGAGGTTTGTCACTTTTGTAGAGTCCGTGAGGCGAATTGAGAGGTATGTGATCGAGAAGCGACAGACCAGTAATAAGAAAGTGTATCCTCAGTTTCAAGGACAAGGGTCTGAGAATTTCAAAAAATCGAGATTCTCTGCACCCCCCCAAGGTTTAGTACCCCGACGTAGTGGACGTCAAGTAGGGGTAGGGGCCATAGTTTTCTTCCAAGTAGAGCCCCTAGTACAACATCAGCATCAGTGACAGGACCACCCAGGCAGACTTTGGGAAGTTACAACTGCTACCAGTGTGGGAGGTCAGGACACTTGAAGAGATATTGTCCTGAGAAAGTTAGAACTGTAACTCAACCCCAGAGCCAGAGTTAGCAAGGATCACAGAGGTGATAGTTCAGTAATAACATTAGAGGATGTGGACAAGCATCCCAGGCTGGATCGTCGGTGCCCAACAACCAAGCACAGGGTCAACAACAAGCAACGGCTATATTCTATGCCATGAATCAGCCCGAAGTAGTAGTCAACCCTCGGGTTGTGACAGGTCATATGGAACTATTTTATTCTGATATGTCTTCATCCTACTTCGTATCTGTGTTAATTGATCTGGGTACTTCACATTCTTTTATCACTTGAGAACTGATACATGACTGCAACATGACTGTCAGTCATAGAGCAGATAGTTTGATGCTAGAAACCCCTTTGCTGGGATCTGTAGTGTTGTGGGAGGTATGTTCTCCCTGCAATCTTTCCTTTTATGATCATCGCATTCAAGTGGATCTTATACCACTTGAGATGCAGGGTTTTGATATAATCCTTGGAATGGACACCTTAGAGAAGTATAAGGTTGTCTTGGATTGTAGTTCCAAGCAAGTTGTGTTCATAGATGATGGTGACACATGGATCTTTCAGGGAGACAAAAAGATTCTTCCAACCTATTTAGTGTCAGCTATGGTAGCTGAGAAGTTGATGAGACAGGGATGCTTGACATTCTTGGCTCATGTGGTAGATACCACAATGGAGAGCCCTCATCCTTCTGAAGTTCCATTTATTAGGGAGTTTGAGGATGTATTTCCTGAAGAACTTCCAGGTGTTCCTCCACCCCGAGAGATTGATTTTGAAATTAATCTAATCTCGGACACGCAACCCATAGCACAAATGTCGTATAGAATGGCACCTGCTGAGATGGCAGAGCTCAAGAAACAACTGCCAGAGTTACTCGAGAAAGGATTTATCTAACCGAGTATTTCACCATGGGATGCTCCGATCCTCTTTGTTAAAAAGAAAGATGGGTCGATGCGGTTATGCATTGATTACAGACAGTTGAATAAAGTAACTATAAAGAACAAGTATCCTCTGCCAAGGATAGACGACCTATTTGACCAGTTGTGTGGTACAACTATCTTTTCTAAGATAGATCTGAGGTCGAGATACCATCAGTTGTGTATCAAGGAAGGTGACATATCTAAGTCTTCCTTTAGAACAAGATATGGTCACTATGATTTCACAGTTATGTCGTTTGGACTAACTAATGCACGAGCTGCATTCATGGAACTCATGAATAGAATCTTCAGACCTTTTCTTGATCAGTGTGTAGTCGTCTTCATAGATGACATCTTGATCTACATTAGAGATGCTCAACAGCATGAGCAGCACCTCCGTCAAGCTTTGACTTTGCTAAGAGAGCATAGAATATATGCTAAGTTTAGCAAATGTGAGTTCTGGTTACCAGAAGTTTCTTTTCTAGGACAAGTAATATCTGCCTCAGGTATTCATGTTGATCCTAAGAAGGTAGAGTCTGTCCTACAATGGGAACAACCAAAAACACCGACGGAGATTCATAGTTTTCTTGGACTAGCAGGATATTACAGGAGATTTATTAAGAACTTCATCTCTATAGCTTTACCCCTGACCAAGTTGACCAAGAAGGAGGTTCCTTTTGTTTGGAATGACAAGTGTCAACATTCTTTCCGGCTGCTAAAAGAAAGGTTAACTAGTGCACCTGTGTTGGTGTTACCTGAGCAGGGAAAGGGGTATATAGTCTTCTGTGATGCATCCAAGAATGGTCTAGGATGTGTATTGATGCAGGATAAACAAGTGATTTCTTTTGCTTCTCAATAGCTTAAGAAACACGAGGAGAATTATCCGACACACGATCTAGAGCTAGCTGTTGTGGTCCATGCCTTGAAGATCTAGAGATATTTTCTCTATGGAGAAACATTCCAGGTTTTCACAGACCATAAGAACCTAAAGTATATCTTCTCACAGCATGAGTTGAATATGAGACAACGTTGTTGGATGGAGTTAATTAAGGACTACGACTGTACAATCGATTATCATCCAGGGAAGGCTAATGTGGTAGTTGATGCACTGATTAGAAAATCATCAACACGAGCTTTAGATAAAACACAGTTGAATTCCTTAGTGTGCTCTAAGAGAGATATGTTTATCTTCTTGAGGAAAAACAATGTACACCTTAAAGTATTATTTTTAGCCGAGTTGTTAGCTGAGATGCAAGTTAAACCTACTCTGAGATAGAAGATTAAAGAAGCATAACAAGTTGATACTATGATTCAGCAAATTAGGTCAGAGTATGGTAGTAAGAAACGAGATGGCTTCCATGATTCAGATGATCAGGTAGTCTGTTACCATGGTAGGATGGTAGTACCTGATTTGATAACTTAAGAAAGTTAGTTTTGGAAGAAGCTCATTCTTCAATGTATGATATGCATCCAGGGAGCACCAAGATGTATCATAACTTAAAAGATATGTATTGGTGGCCTGGTTTGAAGAAAGATGTAGCTGAGTTTGTTATGCGGTGTCCGGTGTGTCAGTAGGTTAAGGCTGAACATCAGAAGCCCACAGGAATAATGCAACCTCTGCCTATACCGTAGTGGAAATGGGATCATGTAACCGTGGACTTTGTGGTTGGTTTGCCTAGAACAGCCAAAAGTCATGATTCCATTTTGGTGATAGTTGATAGGTTGACAAAGACAACACATTTCTTACTTGTCAAAACAACCTACACTACTAAGAAGCTTGCACAGATATACATAGATGAGATAGTGCGTTTGCACGGGGTTCCAGCTACTATCATTTCTGATAGAGGTCCCCAGTTTATGAGTCATTTTTGGGAACACCTGCATAAAGCTTTGGGTACACAATTAAGGTTTAGTATAGCCTTTCACCCACAGACAGATGGAAAATCTGAGAGGATAATACAAACTCCGGAGGACTTGCTTAGGGCATGCGTCATTCAATTTGTAGGAAGTTGGGATCTACACCTGAGCTTGATAGAATTTTCTTATAATAATAGCTATCAACACAATTTTGATATGGCACCATATGAGGCATTATATGGTAGACGTTTTAGATCTCCTTTTTGTTGGTATGAAACAGGATAATATCAACTTTTGGGTCCTAAGCTAGTACAACAAACAACTGAGAAGATTAAAGTAATACAACAATAGTTGAAAGATGCCTAGGTAGATAGAAATCTTATGCTGATAAGCATTGTAGACCCTTAGAGTTCCATGTTGGAGACAGAGTATACCTTAAGGTCTCACCTTGGAAAGGTATCTTGAGATTTGGAAAGAAGGGGAAGTTAGATCCTAGATTTATGGGACCGTATATGATCATTAAGAGGATGGGAAAGGTATCCTATAAGATGGAGTTACCACCTGAGTTGCATAGATTGCACCCAGTGTTTCATATCTCTATGCTGAGGAAGTGTCATCCTGACACAAAGTTAATTCTGCAACCTGTGGAGGTAGAACTGAATGATGATATATCTTATGTTAAAGGACATGTGTTAGTTCTTGACAAAAGAATTAAGAAGCTGAAAAAGATAGACATTAGTCTTGCAAAAGTTCTCTGTCATCACCGTGGCATTGAAGAAGCTACGTGGGAGTTAGAGGAAGAGATGAGGAGGAAATACCCTACTCTTTTCTCTTAATGTTTTTGTTGATGATTTTGGGGACGAAATCCTTGTATGGGGGATAATTTGTAACATCCCTGACCTGGGTTATGCTTTAACCCTAGGTGTTTTGTTTACGAAAGATAATTATATGCTTGATATTATCTTTTGAAAAGTAATTAAGACTCAAGAGGAACTTATATTTCAATTTTAGTCCTTTTTTAATAAGGTTGAAAATAATGTTTTGTTTGTTATGGACAAAAGTGCAATTTACCCAAGATGAGGGGGTAATTTGCAAATTTTACATGATAATATGTTCCTCATGTGTTGAATCATCATGGGAATGAAGATGATGTAGAGGTATGGCTTGTGATAGCCTGAGTACCAAGAAAGAGTTGGTAAAGCAATGTTGGTGCATTAAAACCTAGTTTTGGAGTAATGTGCAATTTACCCAAAACCCAAGGTTCAATATGCAACTTACCACTTCAATAAGGTCTTTAATATTCTTGGCATCTTGTAGAGGCAAGAAAATGAGAGTATCATCTCATTTGAGCTACTTTGGAGGAGAGAGAATCTTGATAATAAAATAATCAAGATTTAAGCATAAATGGAACTTTACTTCAAATTAGTGCAAAAATAAATATATTAATTGAAGGGCCTTCAACCAAAAACGAGATGTTTGGATTTTTTCAAGTGTGAACACCCTTTTGCCTTTTCTATGCCACGAAATATCTAACTTGAGTGGAGATTCCACTCACATTAAGTTAATGGAAAGTAATATCCACTAAAAATGGGATATTAATATAATATGATTAAGGTGCTTAATTTCCTTTCCCTTAATTCATGGATAATGGAAGGGAATTTTGAGATAAGGAAGACATCTTTGCATGCACGGAATTTAGGAGGAAGAGGTGGCACAAATTTTGGAATTAAAAGATTTTATAAGGCATTTTCTCTCTCATTGATTTCCTTATAAAAGACCCTTTACCACTCAAACCAAGGACTTTTTCGAATCCACTGCTTTCCTTTTCTTACAAAAACGGTCAAGGGAGCTAGGGACATCAGGAAGACTACCCTCAACCTATTGGTAAGCTTCTTGACCTTCATTCACTTTGATTTCATGGTGGAAATCATAAATCAATGTATGATTTCTTCATATCTCGATCCCATCTTCACTTCTAACCATCCTGTTTCACTCAAAAGATTGAGGAACAAACCTTGTGGTGTGAAAAGGCCACTTCCACCATTGTTGACGTGAAGCTGTAATCTTTGAAGATGAATTGAAGGCGGGTATATAACTTGAACCCCTATTCATTGTTATTGATTTCAATTTCTCATTCAACTATGTTCAATTGCTCTTCTTTCAATTCCTTTGATTAGTTGATGCAATTACCATGATAATGGCAGTAGTTTTCGATGTTCTAAGGATTGATGATGATAACATCATCTTAGGCTCACTTTCCAATAGGTTTTTATTGCAAACGGTTTTAAGGTTTTGGTCCAAACGATCTCCAAACTGTTTGGAGGTTTGGACCCCAAACCGTTTAGAGGAGTTGACCATTTCGATGGGTTGACCGTTTGAGGTCATATCCCTAGAACATGTTGGATGATGATCCATTCGATCTAATTGATTAAGTTAATATATACTACAAGAAATTTGGCTATTTGTGAAGGATGATTCCTTCACAAATGTACATTAACTCCTTCAAAAAAAAATTCGGTTGAAGGGCATTCCTTCACAAAAAGTCCTACTCTAAAAGCCTCTTCACAAATACTTTGATGAGAGACTCTAGCATTCACAAATACCATTTTGAAGGACTATTTGACCTTCACAAAAAAACTTCCCATGCCTCCCAAATACATTTTTAAGGCTAATTTCACAACTTTCAATGAGGTTCTAGGGCCTTCACAAATACTTTTTTTGAAGGACTATTTGACCTTCACAAAAAGACTTCCCAAGACTCCCAAATATATTTGTGAAGGCTAATTTAACATCTTTCAATGAGGTTCTAGGGCTTTCATGAATATACTCAAGAATTACAATTGTGATCTACATTTTCTTATTTGTCAATGAGGGTTTAGCTTTCTTATATTTCATGAAGTAATACATTTGTGGCTTCTATCAGGCAAAAAGAATATTTTAACAAACTAATTTAGTTAATAAGACACAACAACCATAACACATCACTCTTTTGAAACATTCTTTTTTATTTCACATAGAAAAATTGTTCATCACATAGGGGAGGACATGGGCCTTTTCCCCTTTAATCAATACAAATTTCAATATAAATATATATCTACATCTTGACTTTATCACTTGTTTAGCCAATGAACATCTTTGAAGAAGAGCACGTCCCAGGAAAAAGAGTTGCCTCTGTGATTTAGATGAAAATCTACGAGTATAATGAGCAGAGGCCCCAACTCTACCACCAATACGCCCATGTGATTTAGATGAAAATCTACGAGTATAATGAGCAGAGGCCCCAAATGCACTTGTTCCAAACTGCATAATGTAACCAAAGAGAAACATATTAAGCTGAACTATAAAATAATCAATACATTAGATCAAAAATATCATATGTGGGACAGATTTGGAGTAACAGCAATAGTCTCATGTAACAAATAATAAACGGTTACGATACTGACGTATTCAGCAAGATCTTTAACCGAGTGGATTGAACAACCTGGAATGTAACAACAATCAACAACCAATTTAGTATCTAACTAGCAACCACTTAAGTATTTAACCGAGTCAAAATAGCCCAAAGAAGCAAGGAACTGACGAGCTAATTAGCCTAATTTATGTGAAATTCCACTGAATCTTAAATCATGCTTTCGTATACATGTGCAAGTACTTTATGGACATTGCGAGTAATAGTAGAGAAAAAACCTACCACACATAATGCCAATCAAGAATTATCCTCTACATCACATATTGTCATTTAGACGACAAACTTAATTTATAACAGAGAAACTAGTACAATACCAATGATTGTACAGTTATTCAAATAGAAAAGATATATACAAAGGTGATTTAGTAACATGTAATTTGAAAATTCAAACAGTAACATTTCCAGTGTTGTTCATTCTGCACTAGAAGCAAAGAACACAAGTGAACCAGTATAGATAATCTCATCCTACAATTTTTATAAAGAGATATTGGATCCTTCATTGCGACTTCTATATTTTCATAATTTTCAGAAGTCTGAATACGTGAATCCTTCTATTATGATTCACAGAAATTTAGAGACAGCGGTGCAATCTTTCCATTAAACATGGACTTTGGAAAGTAGTTATTGATACTTGCCTCCTCGGTCAACCTCCCATGGGGATAACAAGAGAAGGGGTTTGTTACATATAAGCGTGTATATTTCCTTGTCAATTCACTGAGTATGAATTCTACAAGTTGTATCTTTTTGGGGATTTTCTGCTCACGGTAGTACTTTATCGTGCCCCGTATAAATTACGTGGACATAATTTTTCCATCTCATAGGGTAAAAGGAATGAGAGCCAATAGAAAGCTATGTTTTCTAGTCTCGTTAATGTTTACTCAACAAATTTAGGCATATTCTGTGCATTGAACGTTTTCGAGACTTAAATTATTTAGAAGATAGTATATATGGCATAGAAACATCTAGTTATTGGAAAATAAGGAGATAAACTTGGAGTTGTGAGTAATGTTGTTTACAAGAAGAAGAAATATATGTGATAACACTAATTTCTGTAAATAACATACCTTAAAGTACAAGATCACTAAAAAGTAAAGCATAGCTAAAGAAATGACAATTGCTTCCTGACATCAGCAATATCACCGGGCTAACTTTTTAGTGTCATATATGAGTAACCACATTATCCACATCCTCTAACTTTTGTTGCTGCACACTCCCAATCTTACTACCGCAAAAAGCAGCGCGATACAGTAAGTAGACTAATAGGAGTCAACTCACATTGCAGTGTTACATAAAACTTGGGTAAATTTATGATAATTATATGCGGTTCTTCCCATGACCTTTTATATACAATACTACAACGGCCGATGACTTCTGTATCTTCAGCTTTTCACAGCATTCAGACATCGTATTCCATATCGTACATGTTTCATTTTTGTATTGGGCATTTTAAATTCTTTTTTACAATGAGGGGATTCGGCTTATCAATGATAGCTATGAAATGATACAAGCAATGTAAATAATGCAATTGTGAACATGAGATGCACTGGGTGAAGAATGAAGGGAAAAGAAATAATATAACTACATACGCGTTTCTCAATTAGAAGCTTAAAAAAAATTTGGAAAACAACTTCGATCATGTGTTGAAGTTTTCGACACACATCTTCTTAATTCTTATAAACTGAGCTAAATCATTTTTTAGTGCAAACGTGCCAAGAATACATCACTTGCTTCTGTAAACTACTGTTTTGTAGAAATGTAAATATCCTTGTGCCCCTAAATCAGTTACATGTCTCCATCATAGACAGAAAATATTCATATATATGGAGTATATCATATAATTATTAGTGATGTTTCTTCGGCAACAACATATACAACCAAAGAACCCTGGTTTTATGCCCAGTTCTTTTCAATAAAAAGCAAAAGTAAGATCATGAGAAAATATCATATTAAGGTCACTCAGAGTTCCTGCTAGAGCATATGCTACTACAAGAGGCGGCGAAGTAAGATAATTGGCTCGAGTCAAGGGATGGACCCTGCCCTCAAAATTCCTATTTCCAGACAGAACGACAGCAGCAATAATGTCTGCAACACCATGAGAATATACTCAACAAAGGAAAAAGACAGATAGAACCCAAAAAAACAACAATATAAGATACCATTGTCTGCAATTGCAGCAGCAACAGATTCATCAAGATCACCAGAGTTGCCAATGCAAGTAGTGCAACCATAACCAACAATTTGGAATCCTTGTTTGTTTAAATACGGCTGCAGACCACTGAGATAACAAATAAATGTGTTAATGATATATAACATAGATTGTTCGAAGATATCCTCATGTCAGATCTACCTTTTCAACAAATACTTAGTAACAACTCCAGACCCCGGTACGAGGCTTGTCTTTATCCAAGGTTTGACCTGGACATAGAAGGAAACCCAGCACGGCCAAAATCAAACATCAAGGTAACCATATGACATCATTTTCAAATAATTTAACAGAAAACAGGATAAGGGCGTATTATGATAATAAACCTACCTCTAGTCCTAATTCGCAGGCCTTCTTTTCTACTAAACCAGCATCAAGCATCACGCTAGGATTCGAAGTGTTAGTGCAACTAGTGATGGCAGCTATGACAACACTACCGTG
This sequence comes from Alisma plantago-aquatica, assembly GCA_963693085.1. Classification (NCBI taxonomy): domain Eukaryota; kingdom Viridiplantae; phylum Streptophyta; class Magnoliopsida; order Alismatales; family Alismataceae; genus Alisma; species Alisma plantago-aquatica. Next base: position 154,128,214 of record OY856411.1, read on the forward strand.
CTTTAGCTCCACAGACTGGCCTTGGAAATCAAATTTGACAATTTTGTCATGTGATTCCTTTGGCACAGCAAAACCCTGTGAACAAAGTGATAGATATGATCAGAGGACTTCAAACATAACCAAAAAGGATGTCGGCGTTTACAAAAAAATCAATCTACATTGAACTTCTACTGCTTGCAGTCAATCTCAAGAAGAAGGAAACTCGCTCAAAACAAACTACTTTAAATATGATTGTGACAGGGGAGTTCTACATCAAATGTCAAATAAAAAGGAGTGAGATAGTTGTTGCTTAAGGGAAAAGTAAGGCAACTAAAACAGATAGACAGAGAGGTTAACTTACTCTTGACTCAATACCAATGGGCCACAAGCCAAGCACAGTCATAAAAGATGCATTAATAAAATTATGAAGCTGAACCTAATCATATGTTAGATATTATAACTTAGCAATGTCATAGTTAGAGCTTACAAAGTTGAATGCAAAAGAAAAGATATATCGTTACCTTCCAACTCTACCACCAATACGCCCATGTGTTAGATGAAAATCTACGAGTATATAATGAGTAGAGGCCCCAAATGCACTTGTTCCAAACTGCATAATGTAACCAAAGAGAAACATATTAAGATGAACTATACAATAATCAATACATTAGATCAAAAATATCATACGTGGGACAGATTTGGAGTAACAACAATAGTCTCATGTAACAAATAATAAACGGTTACGATACTGACGTATTCAGCAAGATCTTTAAGTTCTTTTTAGTGGCTACATACAAGCACATTGTTGTCATCATCATTAATTAACGCATGTCCTTATATACAAACAATTACACGAACAAAAAAATAGGAAAATTAATTGTCACGCATGAACTGATAAATTAATAGATAAAAAAATGATAACACACTAACTCAGACAAGACTGTTGCAATACCTTTAATTCACCAGCAGCACTATTGTTCTCACCCTTCTTTTTCCATCCAACTGATATAGCAGACTCAGATCCTAAAACTAGTTGGATTTGGACAAAGATAGAAAGTAAAGAAGTGTTATGTGGCTATTAGTTGGCTGCTCACCCTTCAAAAAGCAAGTATTAGTACAAATGTGTTTTGCTAGAAATTTGAAAGGTAACACTAGTATGCTTGTAAATAGACTGGACATGTACACAACCAACCAATTCCTTGATAGATCTATGAGGCACACAACCAACCAATTCCTTGATAGATCTATGACTACGTATATAGTGATTTAAAGGGAATTCCTTTTCTCGATCATGAAACACAAGAATTGCAGAATTAGTAAAGCTTCTGTGTTAGCATAGTGTAACTGCTACAACAACACTCTCTAGGATACACCTTATGAATGCTTCATATAAGATCGAAGGCATGTAGCTTCCAGTCTAGAGTTTTTGTTACAACAACACTCGCTAGGCATACATTTCCATGAATTTGAAACAATATCCAATAAAAATGATTCATCAACAGGTTCTCTGCGTAGTTGTATGGTAAACATTATGGTCTAATTGCAACAAGCCAATATGGTGAATAAAACAGTCCACCAAACCAGCCCTAAAGAATGGGCTAAGAAACATGAAACAGCAGCATGAGACCCAACAAGGCTGGGGAATCTTCAGCCAAAGCAGTAGTGAACTTGTAGCATAGCAACCTCATCACTCCATAGCAACAGTGAACTAAACCAGCCACAGGATATCACCAGCAACAGAAAAACACCAAGGATCAGATATCTACTGCCCAACATAAAAGCATCCTTCTACAATTGAGAGGGGGCAGTGTAAAAGAACTTCTCAGGATAGAACAACATCTAAAATAGTCCACCAAACCATCATCCAAAATAGAAACGAGAAACATGCCTCATCAACAGAAACCTTGTAACACAAAACATCCTCAGAAAGCCAAGAGAAGAGGCCTCACCAAGACATTAAGAGAAGGTGGTGTCAAGCACAGACAAACTCAACCATCATTATATGAATGAGAGGGGAGCAGGCCAGAGCACCCCAAGGAAGCCAGCATCAAGACCAAACAGCCAAACACAAACTCTCCATCTCAAAACCCAAAGCATGTGCCTAAAACAGAACCAGAAGACAGAAAAACAAGGGCCTTACAAAAGTAGGTCATCCTTAGAACCCCCAAAAAAGATCACACCATCACTCTAGGAGAAAGGGGAGCAGCCAGCAAACAAAACTCAACCATCATTAGACAAAGCCCAAGAATCAAACACTCGACCATCACTGCAATAAGCAGAGAGAGGGGAGCAACCATCACAAAAGAACAACCAGGCCAAACTCAACCATCACCCAAGGGTGAGAGGGGAGTAGTAAAAGGAGGAGAACGGTCTCCCTCAATGGTTAGATATAAGACCATAGAAGTCACCTTTGATTCTATTCCATAAATTCTTGGCAGATAAATTCCACCTCGAGGAAGCTTCTGGATGGAAATCAAGTCAAAAAGCCTTTTATTCATCATGTTTTCTTTAATGTACCAAGTACCATTACGAATAATCGAGCTCAGCTCCCTACACTTTGGTGTCTGCTTGGCCTTGCTGAGAAATGGGTGCATCAGTCTTCTGAGATAACATGATATGAGAATTACGAGCACCAAGTCCATACAACTTCAACAACTGGCAAGAAACAACAATGACGGCTGTTGTCAATACCTTTGGAGATAAAAAGTTATATAGGAAAAATTTATTCATTTATGTCAATGCCCGATCAAGAGACAACCCATCAATCTTAACAAAAACCTATAAAAGACAATGCAGCATAACCAATACCTCAAGCAAAGTTGAATGTTTACACCAGCTGCCATTTGATATGGATGCATCATACGAGGTTGTAATATCAGATGACTAGTAACATACTACATAAATGGCTTATATATGCCCTTGGTCTTGTGAAGCATGTAAACCGTTACCAGCGTTGTTATAATATAGGGTATGCAACAAACACTCAGCTCTATGGAGCACACATGTACCACTGTTGTGGCTTTACAATCTCTCATATGAATTCAAATAATACCAAACATTGGCTTGGCTTCTGTTTTGGACCAAACATAGCCATTGAGAACCCACCAATTCCATATGACAACTACTACACACACAAGTCTTCTCTTCTATATCATGTCATGATAGCAGTAGCAATTACATGGAAAGAACATCTATAAAACAAATTTAAAATGTGGATCTCATGGAATCCATGGAAGCTTCACATGTTGATAAACATCAATTAAAATTTCAAGAAAATACCAAATAATATGAAAAACTAAGAACGTATGATCTAATGCCCTATGGATCTCAAACACATTTTCTAAATACTATCTATATCCAAGGAATTGTGAGGTTTCATAACAATTAAAAACTCTATTGTAAATTGTTGAAAATTCTTCAAGCATTATGAATGTCTTCCGTTGCAGTATCCCTTGCATGATTTTCTCCACTTGTACCACCATGATTCGGAGACGCACCAGTAGGAGTTGAAGTTGGAAAATATTGAGGCTGACAAAGAATTTTAAAATTTCAATTTAAGATGAACATGAATAACCACACATTTCATAATACATATATATATACCTGTGAACCACTTGTACCACCATGAGCGGGAAACACACCAATTGGATGACCATTCGGGTAATATTGATGCTTGAAAAGAATTTAAATTTTCAATAAAGTTGAACATGAAGAGGTAAATATTGATTCTTGAAAAGAATTTAATTTTTTATTTATACCTGGGATCCACTTGCACCACTTCGACCGGGAAACGTAGAAGTAGGAGGTCCATTTGGGAAAAAATGTGGCTTCAAAAAAAATTGATAGTATGAGAAGGAGTTTATTTTAGATAAGCCATTATAAACAATGTATGTAATATTATACCTATGATTGAAATGTAAACAATGGCCCATTCATACTATTTGTGGTAGATTGAGTAGAAAACACACCAGGAGAAGTCCCGTTTGGAAACATTTGAGCCTTGAAAACAAGATTCTCATTTTCAACTTTTGTTATTTATAAAAATTTAAAATTCTTTAATTTTGTAAATATGTACATGCGCTCCAAAATTTGACGATGTTGTACCAACACTAGTTTGAAATACTCCAGAAGGGGGTAGATTTGGAAACACACTCGTCAGGCTAAACTGTGTATTTCTAGCTGATTCGGCCTATTCAAAACATAGAAGAGAATAAAACAAATTCTATTTATATTGCAATATTATATCAATAAGTTTTATCTGATACTCGATTGTTGCCATCAAATAACCTGATTTTTTTGCACCCATGTTTTAAATTGGGACCAAGATTTTTGCATATTTTTCATTTCTTGAGTAGCCTCTTTTAATTTATCCTACAATGAAATATATTTTTAGAAGACAATAATTACAATATCATATGACACTTACAAATTTGTTAAATTACTTACATCTTTTGCAATACTTTCTCGCAATAACATTTCATACCGAATTTTGGCAGCTTTCCCAGTATTCCCTTCCGCGGCATGTCCAAGTCCAATACCACGAACCCTATTCTTTTTTATGGGGTTGACTACACACAAAAAGGCACGACATGTCACCTCATCGATTTGTGTTGGATCAGTTACTTCACCATTTGTAACTTCATTTTCAACAATATCAGTTATCTCATCCTGTCATTATTTGAACAAAGTCAATGTACAAACTAGACAAGTTTTATTTGAAAATTTAATATATTATTGATTTAAATATTGAATAAATTACCACCAATGGGTTGTTCTCATATACTTTCTTCAAAAATTCTTTTTGAGTTGGCTCCCCTTCTGCAGTTTTCTTTCATAAATCAAATAATAGGATTATTACTACTAGCTAAACAATTTCATATTTAGAACTCATTGGAAATAAATACAAAGTGAAAGGTGATTCTATTTCCTCCCTATAACAACTCCATGGTTTGGATCCTGTAGTATGATGCATTTGTTTTTTTGACCTGTTAACCTTATTTGTGGCATCAATTTTCTATACAAAAAAAATTAGTTACTAAATACTATAAATGAAAGATAAATGATTATATATTAATTTGATATTACCTCAGACTTCTCAGAAGACCATTGTTTAACAATATTGTCAAACTGATGAATATCTAATGATGCATTCTGCTCAACCTTTTTCCTCATCAAATCTGGATTATCCTTATACTTTAGATAGTAATCTTTCTTAACCCGTGACTTCCAACTTTGTAAAGCTTTGTGAATGTGAGCGTCTACGTAGTTCCATGCATTTGGATGATCTCCCAAATCAAAGAATTTCTGGAAAATATGTGGAGATGTTAAGAAACAATAAAAAACACTTCAAATATACACTAAGTCTAGACTAAAAGAAATTTTTTAATTACTTAAGTACCTCAATGCATGATTTTCTATCTTCAAATGCTAGTTGTGGTTGCTCTCGCCACTGTAGATCTAAACTCCATATTTGTGGCTTTCTAGCTAATATGCCACAGTAATTGTTCAACTTTATACTGTTCTTTCCAACTGCATTACCTGTTGCATTCCATTCCACCTTGTGTCGCTACTCTCCTGGTTTTGGAATTAGATTAACCTCACTTGCAGGGCCCCTTCCATATCTATGGTGGTCATGTTCATCCTCAAGTTCCTCATGCTCATCTCCTACTTCAGTTGAAGGAGAGGAGACTGTAGGTGAAGTAGTAGTGGGTTGTGGCAGGGTTGTAGAAGCTCTCATAGTTGACCTTGTGTTCCTCATCCTGCATAAGATGAAAACATAACAATTGTAGCAATGTATAAGAGGTTAGTCCAACATTTTATGGAATAAATGTACAACATTGTAAGCACATAATAATCCACAAAGAAAAAGGGACAAATGACAATCCAATATCTTTGCACCAATACATAAATATCCACAGAGAAAAATATTACATCAACACAAAATATTCCTCATCCTACATAAGATCAAAAAAGAGACAAATGACAAGTCAATATCCTTGCACCAAAATATAATAATCCACAAAGAAAAATATTGTAAGCACGATTATTCACTAAGGTTTGCAACAACTAATCAAAACAACTTTATTCCTCAGGCTCCCTAGCAAGGAATGATCCATGCATATCATTCTTTAACCAGGAGATATCATCACTTGTGTGGTTGTTACCACTATGAATTTGTGTCCCACTCATATAATCCTCAATGATAGGTACTTCAGAATAATTTCGAGGTGGAAGTTTCAAAACAGTGAACCAATTATCATCATCAAGATCTTTTACATAAAAACATTGCATTTCTTGTGATGCAAGAGTGAATGGCTCATCTTGATTATGTCTCCTTGAGAAATTGAGTTGTGTGAAACCATATTTGTCAATGCGCAAACCGTTAGAAGAACTTTCATCAAACCAAGCACACCGAAACAATGGTATTTTTATGTTTGGACCATAACATAGCTCAATGACCTCCTCCAATTGTCCATAATATGTAATTGTAGCTGTAATAGGATTTTTATCCCTCCCACTTGCATAACTAGATGTATCTGCCACCAAGTACACCCCACTATTTTGTGTAGTAGAAGTACTTTCAACATGTTTTGAGCGGAATCGATATCCATTTACTGAATAGCCTTCATATGACATTCCATCTATAGAAGGACCCTGGGATATCCATCTCAACTCCTCACTAACATCCTTTGGATGATCCATTCGCATACGTATTACCTAATTTATCAACATAAAAATAAGACGGGATTAAATACTCTTTCAAAATAAAACTTTAGTAATTTTATAAATTGCTTACATGCTCTCTCAACCACCTAGCAAACTGTGTTGCATGTTTTTTTTCTAAAGCACGTAGTGTGATGTTTGGTTCAGACTCTTGAAGCTTTATCATGTGTTCACTGGTTATTGGAAAAATTCAAAAGTTGTGGTTAGTATATATTAGAAACTATTTAAAAATGAAAAAAAAAGTTTGATTGCCTTCTGTAATCATCGAACATTTCAGTATTAAATAGTACATTTCGATGGGCTTGTTCTAAAGTTTGCACATCAAAGTGTTTCAGTACTCCCACTCTAATAGGAGAGTCATCAACATTACGAGGAGTACGAGTGAATTTTGTGTCAAAATTAGGTAGATATCTAGCACAAAATATCAAACATTCTTCTGCCAAATAGCCTCTAGCAATAGAACCGGTAGGCTGAGCTTTATTTCTGACATAATTCTTGAGTTTCTTCAAGTACCTCTCAATGGGGTACATCCACCTATACCGTACAGAACTGACAAACCTTGCTTCATAAACTAAATGGATAGGCAAATGCATCATAATGGTAAAGAATGATGGAGGAAAAACTCTCTCTAACTGGCATAGTGTGACAACAATGTCTTCTTCAAGCTTCTTAAATTCTTCTACATCAATAGCATCTGAGCAAAGTTTATTGAAAAATAAACATAGGCTTGCAATAGGTTTATAAACATCTATGCCTATGCAGTTCTGCAAGGCAACAGGAAGAAGTTGTTGCATTAAAACATGACAATCATGGCTCTTCAATACCAATAGTTTTCTCTCTCTCATGTTGACACACCTAGATATGTTAGAAGAATATCCATCAAGAACCTTAAATGCTTGTAAAATAGATAGAAACTTCTCTTTCTCCATACTACTCATTGTGAAAGATGTTGGAGGCAAGTAATAATGGCTCCCTGAATCGACTGGCCACAAATCCCTTCGGATACCCCATTGTTTTAGATCTTGACGAGCTTGTAAGTTGTCCTTACTTTTTTTCGAGTCACCCAACAAAGTGTTCAAGATGTTCTCACATACATTTTTCTTTATGTACATTACATCCAGATTATGTCTCCGCAATAGATGTTTCCAATACAGGAGTTGAAAAAAATGCTTATTTTATTCCATCCAGGCGGCAATGACTGATGTCCATTTTTAGAGATTTTACGTTTATTAGTTTTTCCAAATGTGATGTTTGTGCAACCCTGAAATTTTTGTAGTATATCATCACCTGACCAGAGCCTAGGCAGTTGACGAAAATCTTGTTCTCCATTGAAACTTTTTTTATCACGCCTATAAATATGATTATTTTTCAAGAAACATCGATGGAAACCATAACATTGTTTCTTGCCAAATTGAAGCCACTTGGATAAGGTGTCTACATTACAAGATGGGAAACCTAAATCCTTTTTCCCTTTGGTGCTCCAATCAGAAAGGTCACCATAAGCCGGAAAATCATTTATGGTCCATAAGATCATTGCCCGCATAGTGAAGTTCTTCTTGCTATAAGCATCATATACTTTAACTCCCTGACCCCAAAGTTTTTGAAGCTCATCAATTAATGGCTCTAAGTAAATATCAATATCATTCCCAACCATATGAGGACATGGGATCAGCAAAGACATCATTATGTATGGCTCCTTTAGAAGAAGCCAATGCGGGAGATTGAGAGGGGTTATTAGTACAGGCCATATGCTGTTTGAAGCACTCATAAGTCCAAACAAATTGAATCCGTCTGTAGCTAGAGCAAGTCTGACATTTCATGGTTTAACAGCAATGTCTGGAAATTCTTTGTCTGTTGAGATCCATTCTTCCGTGTCAGAGGGATGATGAATACGACCATCATTTCCTTTTTCTTTAAATGGCCACATCATATCTTTTACAACTGAAGGGCACATATAAAGTCTCTCCAGACGAGGGATAATAGGAAAGTGATACATCACCTTTTCAGCTACCTTCTTGCCTTTTGTTTTATATGTCTTTTCATTCCATCTAGACTCACCACAAGTACCACACATGTCTTTCTTTGATGAACCTTTACGAAAGAGCATGCAGTCATTTCGACAGACATCAATTTTAACTTTTTTGAGGCCAAGGTCTTTTACAACTTTATTTGCTTCATAATAAGTCTCAGGAAACAAACTGCCTTCTTTTTGGAAGGCTGAGATTATCAACTTCAGCAACTTTGTAAAAGAATTATTTGACCATCCAGACTCTTCCTTCAAATATAACAGAGGCACCAGAAAGGACAACTTGGAGTGAGTTTTACAACCTTCATAAAGTGGTTGATCGGCTTCTTTGAGAAGCTTGAAAAAGCATTGGGCATTAAGATTTGCAGGCTCCTCTTTGAGTTCGAACTCACTGACATGACTTGTATCGCCCATTCCAAATATATCTCCCAGTATTTGATGCATACTTCCAGATGTAGGTCTAGCAGACGTTGCACTTATTGTATTCCTCCCGATCATCTCCCCATGATATGTCCAGACATCATAGCTGCGGACAAATCCTTTTTGTAAAACATGCAAGAATACATCATCCTATGATTTAATGTATCTATTAGAGCATGTTTTACAAGGACAAATTAAATTTACGTGTAAATTCAATGAATTTTTGTAAACCAGACTGTAATACTTCACCTTGCATCCTATTACCAATATACATCCAATTTCTATCCCACAAGAAATCCATCTACATACAAGTACAAAAGAGGTTAACGGTCACATTACAACTAAAAAACAAAACTGAACAAGAGAAAAATATATTAGAAATTCCTTATAAATTGAAGGAAAAATTTAATAAAGATAAAACTTTTGATTGTAATAATTTTTACCAATATACATATATGAATACAGTCTCTAGACATAATATAATGAAAACAAATATATTTCCTTGGATCCCTAGAATCTTAAAAAGACCTAACCTATTTTTGGGCTCATTAGCGCTAATTATTTTACACAATTAATATAAATGTACAATTATAAGGTTTATAATGCATCACCAAATATATATTACCTATTTTTTCAACCTTTTCCAGAATAGTTCACCGTATGTTGACTATTTTTATTTGACTTTTCCGCATAATTCCCATTTTTTTATTTTTTTCAGTTTCCATTTTTTTATTTTTTCAGTTGGACCGTACGTATCTCGAATACCGAACTTGTGACTATGCCCACATGTGAAATACAGTAAAAAACTAAGCTGCATGTTCATATTACCATTTACAGATATTAATATGCTCCAGAAATTTCACTAAATGTAGATAGAATGATAGATTATTAAAAAGTGTGTGCTATCATACATGCATCAGCTATCAGGTTTCTTAGAGAGAGTGTTTCTCCCTCTCACTCTATTATTGCATATGTATGTATAAGCTGAAAATTGTTTAAACGTAAATTAAAAATCACTTGCAGAAAGACTGACACTGCAAATGATGCTGACTAAGGATCTTCTTTTGTAAAAAAATGTCAGTTCTGCTTTAAGATATGAAGATAAAACCGGTGGGCTGGGCGATTTGCGAGGAAGAACTTTCATATTTTAATCCGAGTAAAGGCCTCTCTGGTCGAGCTCAACCACCCGGTTGTTCATTTCTATCAACTCAGGGATAATCATAACGCAATGATCTGTTATTTTGTTTTGTTACTTGCTGTATGGATAATGTGCTTTAACTGTGAAAGATTCTTCCCCTAACTTGGCTACTTGTGCTATTCATCGGGTGTGTGTTACCTTTTCTAGGAAATCACCAAGTCTGGTTCACTCGACCACAGCAGCCGTGTTTTCAATTGGATGAAACATCAAAAGAATTATAGTGCCCGGACAGACATCTACAACATGATCCAAACGACAGCTCCGGCGCGACGGAGACTGGCGGCCGGCCGAAGCCCGGAAGGATGTCTTTGAGTGAAGGAGGGATATATCATATATGTTCCCAGTCTACCACTCCACCGGGCCGGGGAGTGGACCACCCAATCTTAACACTCTGCCTCTTCCTGCTCGTTGCTGAACAGTGGATACGGGGGTTGAACCACAGGATCATATCTATGCTATGTTTGTTTTATAGGATGTAGCCGGATTGGATTGTAGTTTGTGATCCAGCTGTATAAATATTAATATTAGGTTTGTTTTACAGGAGTGTAAAACATAGACGACTCCTGCATTTTTAGGAATATAACATTTGTTGGATACATAATTACATTTCAAATTGGCTGGACGCCATTGTCCAGCTGCGGGCATCTTCTGACTTTTTAATAGCAATTTCATTTTACTCCCAAAACTGCCGGTACACGACAGCGCTTTTTGCGTGAGTAACGGATTTTTCGATGTGGTCTCCATCCGTTAGAATGCAGAAAAACCAAACATAATACACTATTATGTTGTACTTCTAAAAGCTTATAAATCCTTTGTACATGGATTAAGCAACTGCAGGATTCTTATTAATCCAAATGAATCCTGTAAACCAAACGTGACATAATCGACTTAAATTCATTTCAATTCCGGTAAGCACTGGACTGCTCGGCGTGAGCCTCAAATCTGAATAAACGGCCGGCATAGGAGCAGGAACAGGAACGGCGGTCTAAAACCGCCTTTCCTACTCCCACTGCCACACGGCGGTCACGTCGCCTGTTCGAGTTGCTCTACAATGCTACCAATAGATAGACAAACCACACATAACCAATGACCGGCAGAGTAATACAAACCAGAAGACGATTTCTGACCCAGGATTCAAAAAATACGGCAGTGAGGAACAATAGCAAACTGGGAGACCTACCTCACGATCAAGCAGGGCAACCTCGCCGTGGCGGTCGCTTCTTCCGGACAAAACCTTTACGCTGGCGCCGCTGCTTCCACTGGGAGTTCCTCTTGCCGACGGCCGCTCCTTTGCTGGGGCTTTGTTGCTCAGGCGACGGACGACCGCGGTGAGCGATCAAACAGGGAGCGCAAGGAAGGAAATTGTTCGGACTAATTAGACTAATTAAGTTCTAATTACTAATTAGTGTGGCGGGAATTTTTGGTGGGAACCCTGGTGACGAAATTTTTGCATTCTAGTGGGATTTTAAACCTTCACTAATTGTCTTTTTTCAGCTGAAGGAAATTAGTTTTTTTGTGTAGGACGGCCCTTCACAAAAAGTCACTATTTTTGAAGGGTTTTGGTCCTTCACAAATGACCTTCACTAAAAACTCATTTTTTTGTAGTGATATAGACAATCCTCCAAGTGGAAACCCTAATCGGCTAAGTGCTGAAATTGCATTTGTTTAAGTTAAAAGTTTGGGTTGAATTGCCCAAATGGTCTCAAGACCATTTGGAGGTCACCCCAAATAGTCTCAAGACCGTTTGGAGGTCTAGGGTTGAGTATGGTTGAGTAATTGAAGAGTTAGAGATACCAAATCGAAATGCAATCAATAGCTATATTGATGATCAATCCAATGACCTAAACCCTAATTGGATTTCACAACTTTTTAATGAATGATGAGGCAAACGGTCTCAAGACCATTTGGTGGTCATCCAAATGACCTCAAGACCTTTTGGAGGTCATCCCAAATGACCTCAAGACCGTTTGAGGTCAGGTCATACCATAATTTGATGGTGGTTCATTGATTTCAATTGGATTAGTTCCACAATGATAATCATTGATGGTTAGTCGATTCCCAAACCCTATTTGATGGGTTCTTGATTACAAATCCTAGTTCAATTGGGTTCAAAACCCTAATTGATGGTCCAACTGAAGGAAAATCCAATACTTCAATTGATGAATGAATCAAGGAGTCAATTGATTGGAGGTTCATTGATGGAAACCTTAATTTGGTTAAGTATTGATAGACCTTCTTGGTCCATTCGGTTTTGAGAGGGTTTGGTCCAAACAGTCTTAATACTGTTTAAGTCCAAACGGTCTCAAGACCGTTTGGGGCCAAACGGTCCCAAACCGTTTGGAGACCCAAGCTCATTCGGTTTCAACAGTTTCTAGCTCAAACGGTTTCAAGGGCAATGTGCCCAAACGATTTCAAACTGTTTGAACTTTGAGGATCCAAGACCGTTTAGGGTCTATGTAAGCAAGACTATTTGAGGTCCAACATGATTAATCCATTTGGATATCTAATTTAAGTGAAGACTCAATTGATCAATTCACTTGGATACCTCATGTAACTGAAAGTTCAATTGATCAAATCTTCTGGACATCCTAGAAGAGGACGGGAGAGAGAGATTTATACATGTAAGATAATCATGTAGCAATCAAGCCTAACACAATCAAAATCGGTGATATATACAATTAGGGTATGATCCTTGACAAAGAGATCATAAAACCCTAATTGAGTTAATTGATGAACTCAAACCCTAATTTAGGGCAATTCTTAGTGAAGCCCTAATCTAGGAGGATAATGTGATATGAATTTAGGGTAATGCCTTGAGTAACCCTAATTCAGGGGATTTTGATGTAAAACCCTAATTGGGATGAATAGTAAACCCTAATGGTGGGTTATTGAATATAAACCCTAATCTAGGGTGAGGTGATGTGAATAGTAAACCCTAATCTAGGGTGATGTGATGTGAATAGTAAACCCTAATTCCAGATTATACTATATGGTATGAAACCCTAATCCTAGACAATGAATTGATGAATCATTAGTTCTAATTGAACAAAGGGGGTGAGTAACCCTGATTAAAATAAAATGAGAAACCCTAACCCAGGTATGGGCATAGTGGTGTTACTCTAGACAAGCATGGAACTGAAAATGATTGATATATCTGTTATCATGTGTCCTAACCATGCAGGTATTCTGAGATAATGAACATAGCCAAGTATGAGATATGATGCTTCATTTATTGAAATTATTTATTGGGCCTTGTGTGCCATAATATGCCTTTTTGATAAGTAAGAGGTAACAAGAGAGTTAATGGGCCTCAAGTGCCAGATAAGATGCTTGTGTAGCAAGTGTCATGTGTACCTTGGTCAGATGACCTGAAGGTGATGGTTACTTGAAAAAGTGGTAACAGTGCTCAGTGATGAGCTAAGGGTTTGAATACCCAGAACCATATGTTTATGGCATTGAGTTTGAGATAAGGGATTGAGATCCCAATGTCTTTTAGAGACTGAGAAGTAACTGATGAAAATAGTACATGTTTCTTTTTAGCATTTGTCCTAATAAGTTATGTTTGAAAACTTGACTGATGCTAAAAGAATATGATAATGTACTTAATTAATCAAGTGAAAGCTATTCATGTAGTGCTCTGACCATAGATCCATCATCGTCAGTAGTTGGTGATGGTGAAATAGGTTTTCTTACGAGATGGACCATCAGACTCCAAGTTATGACACCTTGAAATTTGGCTTTTGTTTTACCTTGTTTTAGCTCGATTCTATGCCTTTATCTCTATTGGGCCGTCCACATAGGCCCAATACAACACTACAATCCAATCGCTTGTTTCCTACCTTCTTCCTCCTCAAGAAATGAATGAACGACTGGTGAAAGAAAAACTCTCCGCCTCCATCTAGTTTTGGTAACTGACAGAAATCATGACTTCACAACCCTAACTTATCTACCCTAACCTGCCTATTTATAAACCCCCCCCATCTAGATCTAGCCCTACTTCTCCTTTCCTTCCCCTCCCTTGTTCTACCCTGGTTCCTTGACTGGTTTGTTGATGGCGGCCAAGGTGGGCAGCAAGCTTCGCCCACATGGCATCAGTGGCGATCACGGCTGGAAATACTCGGCTACCGACGTGCTTTGGATCTCTGCCCACCGACCTACTCCTTTTTGGGCTTTTGTGGGCACAGTATCCACTAGAGGTTGGGGCATCTCCATCCCCTGTCCCTCCCCTGTTCCTGCACGGGAAACAGAGGTGTCGCTAGGCGTCGGGTGAAGGAGACGAGCCAGAGATCGGGCGATGTTAGCGCTTGAGTGAGAGAAGCCCAATAACCATCTCGACCCAATAAGAGGAAGTCAGCCAAGGGACCAGGAGGTCCAGTGCGGGGCGCCCTTACTGAGTGTGGGCAGCGCCTCCCTGGCTGTAGATCTAGGATCTAGTGATTCAGGATGCGTACACTGAGGTAAATCTTATGGATTTTATAACTTTATGCTCCTTTGGCTAAACCTATCATGTTATATATGAAAAACTATCAGGAGAACAAGATCTAGCTCCAAAAAATGGTTTCAGACCCTATATCTTCTTCTAGTTCCCTTGATTTGTTAAAATATGAACTTGGACCCTCTTTGACTATGTTTAATGTACTTTTATGATCAAGCTTGGAACATTGGAGAACTTTCACCCTCTTAATCATGAAATTAGTATCTCTTTGATGTCCTTGAGTTATAGAGGGCTCTAATCACTCATATTTCTCTTGAATGGCCTTTTGTCATAAGTAACATACTTTTGGACTTTAATGATGAACGTTACCCCAAATTGCTAATCTTGTTTCTAATGGACATCCACTTAATCTTATTATATGTTTCTTATGACCTAATGTTTCTGATCTAAACCATGTTTGATGATGGGATTCTCCGGTCTTTATGATCATGACCTTGGTTTCTCTATTATGAGTCTTTCGACCCTAGAATGCATGTAAATGCCTTAAACCTTGATATGATTATAGAAAGAGCATGGGATGTCATAATGGCATGAAACTTAAACCACACCATCATGTTGACATCTAGATCAATACAATATCATATAATGAACCAATAAGCAACTTTGAACCCACCTTGGCCAAAACCCTAAAATGCATCTAATTAGGGTTAATGACGAGAATCTAATGCATATATGTAATCTTGTTGTTAGTCAGGTATGGCATGTGGATAGATGGTGAAGGATAAATTAGGTTATGAATATCTGAATTAGGTATGGGCCTTATCTAGTTATATGACTACCTCTTTCTTTCTTGAAAAGACATATATTGTATGCTTGTTTGTCTATTTGCTCAAATATTGCCATGTACTATTGTTATGTCTTACTCGATGTTTGCCTCGTCAGTTTTATAACTTGAACACATATATAGATAGAACTCCATTATAATATTGTTGATAAAGGTTTAACTCTTGGTTACGTCCATGAGGTCCCTCTCGTATAAAAGGGTTAGCTAAGCTTGAGCACCCTTACGGACCCTTCCGACAGGAAGATGGTCAAAGGCCTTAAACATGCTTGATATTGTTGGTATAATGGAGTGAAATGACATAAAATATGGTTTAACATTTATTAAATAATTAGCATGTTTATTCTTGTTCGTTTAGTCTTGAAATCTTTTCAAAATTATGCAAAGCTTATACATATATGTATCTTTCTGCCCCATACTCAACACCTCGTGTGTTGACCCATTTCTCGTATTTTGTTTTTAGGTTCAGAGATGGCTAGAAGGTTGATGGGCTTGGTGAGCTATGCTAGATGTACTTGTTGTAAGATCTAGTTTTAGTGTACATAAGCAGACTTGTACAGAGTGACTCTTGATTATGTAATTCAAATCATGTAATATAATGATGTTGCCTAATATATCTTGTTGATTTTTGAGTTTATGTTGGTGCTTGTATCTTGTTATTTGTTCATGTGTGCTAAGCTTTACGCTTCCGCATTTCTCCTTTGGTATACGTTTGGTTCATGGGAATGGGATTCCAGTTTTGTGATAGATGGTATCAGAGCATGAACAATAACTACACCAAACATTGCTCACATGAAACACAAACTAAACTCACCCTACATCTCAACCCTAGAAATTTAATAATATGTCCTTCGTGGACTAGATTGACTTAGCCTCTAGGTTAGAACCTAGATGTTCTATAACTAGGTGTAGACTTGTGTAATTACCTCTCTAGACATGATTCCCGACATGTGCTTAGGATGTCTACACAAGTGTGCACCATGTTCTTGCTAGTTCTCTAGGTATCGTGATACTAGACTGCCTAATGAGTGTGGTAACTCATTTTGGTTTTGGTTTTATTCGAATGGAGTATGGTGATTTTCATCTCCTGTTTAAACGTTGGAGAAAACATATTTCAAATATTATTATATGTACATATGAAAAATGTTACCACACGCAGAAAGGCAGTGAGTTTCCATGCAACCTAAGAGAAAAAGATGTAACATCAAGTCTAGATGAGAGCTTAGATGATAGTTTTAGTATCTAGAGTTGTCTAGAGCCATGATAAAGGTTAGGCTAGTGAGTAGCATAGATAACCTAAGATAGTGATGATAATGATGATAATGATAATGATGTTAATGTCGATCTTGATGTTGATGTTGATGTTGATGTTGATGTTGATGATGACGTTGATATTGATAAGACCCAAGTTTGACCTTGAGAAGGCCAAGTAGTTTGATGATGCAACCCTAGCTATACCTATCACCTTGTTGATACTTTTGACTTGGTTGATGTGCTAAACATAGTTGGTGGGTTGGCATGCTTGCTGTACCTAGCCTTGTATATGTTGAAATATTATATATGATATATGGTTTTGGACCAACATGGGCCTCAATCTCTTCACAAAGGAGGACCTCTAGCATGGGACAAATGAATGGGGTGACCTTTGATATGAGTCGACCCACCTCGGGAGAAGGTTAGAGTACCTAAACCCAAAATATTTGAAATGTTGAAAAATATGAATGATGAAATACTTGATGATGAGTCCCTAGCTAGAATACTTCTAAGTATATTCGTTGAGTGACCTAGTGTGTGGTTTCCTTGAAAGTTTTGAACCCTAGATTTCCTATGAAAATATCTAACCTTAGAGAAAGAGGAAATTGAAAATTTGATGCTTGAGATATAGGTGAGGGAGATGTCCCAAGACCCAAGAGGATGTATATGATGTGTGATATCCATGATGAGCCTCATACTCGGGTTAGTAGTTGCATATAAAGGAATCTAGTGGTTACCCTTGTTTCTCGAAAGGTGGGTAAAAAAAATTGTTATGGGTAGATGGTTGTGGTTAGAATGTCTAGTTGGACATATATGAGTCTTAGATGGAGTGGCTTGATCTTGTGGATATCTTTCTTGATACAAGTGAGAAAGTTACAAAACATCGACATTGATAATAATGTTGTTCCTCGAATGATGCTCGATACATGAAAGAATCTTGCTTAAGTTCAAATTTTGATAAATGTGCAATAGCCACTCTCATAAGCTAGAACTAGTATGAAATCATACTATACATAAAAGATGTAGCCTTGAAATCATGAATTGGTCTAGAGATTTGACCTTGAATAATGTGGGTAACATACCTAATCTCATGCCAAAAAAAAAACTCGATACGAAGATGCTCTTGGGGTCATAACTCGAATAAACATGATGAATACATTTCTTAATTTTATATTTGAAAGGAAAAATAATGAAAATAGTTAGCAAGAATTGGTAGAATATTTTTTGAAAAAAAATGCACAAAAATCTAGAGTAAAGGGGAGATACACACTCGATGATAGTATGATTTGAAGTCATGACCATGAACATGTTTGTTTAAGAACTTATAACATAGATATGATAATGCACCTTATCCTCATATGAATATATGAAAAAAAAACTAATGTATGCTTATTAAGGATTGGGTAAACACTAATGCAATGATGATTCCACATTATGAGGGAATACTAAGTGATATGTACATTATCAAGACAGGTACACCCTTAACAATGATAGCCTACATTTGCATCCCATGGTGGGGAATGCCTTGACAACCATGGTTCAATAGCTAGACCCGAAGGATCATGACTTGACTCTTAACTTAAATCATGGATGAATTTTGAGGACGAAATTCCTTGTAAGTAGGGAAGGATGTGACAACCTCGATTTTCTCTCTCTTCTATTGTACTAATCCTCTCTCATCAAGTGTCTCTTACTCAATTTGATATTAAATACATAATTGGATGGTTTTGATATTCCAATTTGGCAACTACCATGGTCAATTTATGCAATGTGCGACTTTAACTTGTACTTTTAACTAAGTACCTTGCTATATCATGTCACCCTCTTGTATCTAATTTTGAAACTCATCACCATAATCCTTTGGATTTGTAATATGTATCATATTGTAGAGGATTCAATTACGAATCCAGCAGAACAAAAATCACGTCAATTGGACCATCAGACTCCAAGTTATGACACCTTGAAATTTGGCTTTTGTTTTACCTTGTTTTAGCTCAATTCTATGCCTTTATCTCTATTGGGCCGTCCACATAGGCCCAATACAACACTACAGTCCAA
Source organism: Alisma plantago-aquatica (assembly GCA_963693085.1). NCBI lineage: Eukaryota > Viridiplantae > Streptophyta > Magnoliopsida > Alismatales > Alismataceae > Alisma > Alisma plantago-aquatica. The sequence goes on from OY856411.1 coordinate 154,147,148, forward strand.
TCGCTTGTTTCCTACCTTCTTCCTCCTCAAGAAACGAATGAACGGCTGGTGAAAGAAAAACTCTCCGCCTCCATCCAGTTTTGGTAACTGACAAAAACCATGATCTCACAACCCTAACTTATCTAACCCTAACCTGCCTATATATAACGCCCCCCCATCTAGATCTAGACCTACTTATCCTTTCCTTCCCCTCCCTTGTTTTTCCCTGGTTCCTTGATTGGTTTGTTGATGGCGGCCAAGGTAGGCAGCAAGCTTCGCCCACATGCCATCAGTGGCGATCACAACTGGAAATACTCGGCTACCGGCGTGATTTGGTTCTCTGCCCACCGACTTGCTCCTTTTTGGGTTTTTTCGGGCACAGTAGCCACTGGAGAATGGGGCGCCGCCATCCCATGTCTCTCCCTTGTTCCCGCACGGGAAACAGAGGTGCCGCTGGGCGTCGGGTGAAGGAGACGAGCCAGAGATCGGGTGATGTTAGTGCTTGAGTGAGAGAAGCCCAATAACCATCTCGACCCAATAAGAGGAAATCGGCCCAGGGACCAGGAGGTCTAGTGCGGGGCGCCCTTGCTGGGTGTGGGCAATGCCTCCCTGGCTGTAGATCTAGGATCTAGCGATTCAGGATGCGTACATTGCGGTAAATCTTCTAAATTTTATAACTTTATGCTCCTTTGGCTAAACCTATCATGTTGTATATGAAAAACTATCAGGAGAACAAGATCTAGCTCCTAAAAATGGTTTCAGATCCTACATCTTCTTCTAGTTCCCTTGATTTGTTAAAATATGAACTTGGACCCTCTTTGACTATGTTTAATGTACTTTTATGATCAAGCTTGGAACTTTGGAGAACTTTCACCTTGTTAATCATGAAATTAGTATCTCTTTGATGTCCTTGAGTTATAGAGGGCTCTAATCACTCATATTTCTCTTGAATGCCCTTTTGGCATAAGTAACATACTTTTGGACTTTAATGATGAACGTTACCCCAAATTGCTAATCTTGTTTCTAATGGACATCCACTTAATCTTGTTATTAGTTTCTTATGACCTAATGTTTCTGATCTAAACCATGTTTGATGATGGGATTCTCTGGTCTTGATGATCATGACCTTGGTTTCTCTATTGTGAGTCTTTTGACCCTAGAATGCATGTAAATGCCTTAAACCTTGATATGATTATAGAAAGAGCATGGGACGTTATAATGGCATGAAACTTGAACCACACCATCATCATGACATCTAGATCAGTACAATATCATATAATGAACCAATACGCAACTTGGAACCCACCTTGGCAAAAACCCTAGAATGCATCTAATTAGGGTTAATGATGAGAATCTAATGCGTATATGTAATATTGTTGTTAATCAAGTATGGCATGAGGATAGATGGTGAAGGATAAATTAGGTTATGAATCTCTGAATCAGGTATGGGCCTTATCTAGTTATATGACTACCACTTTCTTGCTTGAAAAGACATATATTGTATGCTTGTTTGTCTATTAGCTCAAATATTGCCATGTACTATTGATATGTCTTACTCGATGTTTGCCTCGTCGGTTTTATAACTTGAACACATATATAAATAGAACTCCATTATAATATTTTTGATAAAGGGTTAACTCTTGGTTACGTCCATGAGGTCCCTCTTGTATAAAAGGGTTAGTTAAGCTTGAGCACCCTTACAGACCCTTCCGATGGGAAGATGGTCAAAGACCTTAAACATGCTTGATATTGTTGGTATAATGGAGTGAAATGACATAAAATATGGTTTCACATTTTTTAAACAATTAACATGTTTATTCTTGTTCATTTAGTCTTGAAATATTTTCAAAATTATGCAAAGCTTATACATATATGTATCTTTCTGCCCCATACTCAACACCTCGTGTGTTGACCCATTTCTCGTATTTTGTTTTTAGGTTCAGAGATGGCTAGAAGGTTGATGGGCTTGGTGAGCTATGCTAGGTGTACTTGTTGTAAGATCCAATTTTAGTATACATGAGCAGACTTGTACAAAGTGACTCTTGAATATGTAATTCAAATCGTGTAATATAATGGTGTTGCTTAATATATCTTGTTGAATGTTGAGTTTATGTTGGTGCTTGTATCTTGTTATATGTTCATGTGTGCTAAGCTTTACGCTTATGCATTTTACCTTTGGTATACGTTTGCTTCATGGGACTGGGATTCTGGTTTTGTGACACAAGATCTCCTGGAGTTCGCATATTTTTTGAATATGTGGGGGTCGATGGGAGAAAATATCCTTACGTCGTAATGAGGGAATTTCTGGAAGGTAAACATTAAACCTCTCAATCCTTCATTGTATGTTCCGGGATGGATGTATCACTAATCTCCCGATGATGTTAATGTTGGATTGATGGAGGTAAAGATGAAATCTCTCGATCGCAAAGAGAGTGCAGCCGCCACTATAACTCTATAGTGTGTTGCCACTATACCCTGACAAGCTATGTAAGCAGAGGCACAAGATGTCCTGCATGTGATCTTGCACTGACCGATATGTGGGAAGTCATGGAAGTCGGTTCTTCCATTGACTTTGTATGGTACCGATTTAGACTTTGGAGTGATTGGTTGGAGTATGAGAGGTATACCTCATCTCCTCAGAGCTTAAATATGTTTGTAAAATATAATCAGCCGTGTAGCGTATTTGCATAAGATTGAAATACGAGAACCAATTGTTGATGTTATCTTGCTTAGCATGTTCTTGATACATAAATGTTACTTATGTTCTTCTATTCCATATTGAATAAGAGACATGTTGCCTTTTCAAGTTATAGCTGAAATACTTGAATAGGAATTTTTCTCTAACCTACATAGATAGTAATTATCTGCTATTGAGATATATTATCCCACTACTCAGTTTATTTCTATTAAACTGCAATAATAATGTTTTCGGCGGAGAGTTATATCTCTCGCTGGGGTAATTGTATAATTGTTTCACCCCCGTGGGATTCAACATTTTTAGGTAGACGCAGACAAAGAGGCAGAACCTCTGTAGCAGAGGAAGAGCAGCAACAACAACAACAGGGACAACAGTAATATCCCATGTGGGGATACTGGTTGTCAGGCTTTGTACATAAAGTCTTATGTATCGTCTTTGTACTCTCAGGTCCTAGGAGTCAGTAGATAGTGTTTTTATAATCAATCTGAGATTTTGGTTTGATGCTTCGAGGTTTTTGTTACTTGTGTTGTTTAGCAAAGTAATGATGTACATATATCCCTCGAGGAGAGATGGTACATGGAATGTACGAGGTGGACCAGTATGTAAATATAATACTGTGGTTCTTGTTTACAAAGTTTTCTAGTAATGGATCTTTTTATAAATGGTTTTAATTTTTAGTGATTTTCAGTAATTTCACTGCTAACGAAACACTTCCGCATTAGTTAAAGTAGTTAATCATGTTTTTGTGATCGGTATGCCACATAAAACCCTAATGGGATATACATGTAACCCTAGTCATAATGTTGGGAACTATGATGTGCTTGCTTATTTCACGTGGATTGATTATCATATTATAACAATTTCTCTCTCTTATGTATGATCCCCTCACTATGTAGGTGAAATGAATGACGTGGCGTGTGTATGCTATGGTGATTATTGTGTGATACATGGTGATAGCTATAATCCTTGAAGAGATATGATGAGATCAAATTGATGTGATGGGTCCTATGACTTGGTGAAGGCTTGATGCCTATTATGAGGTGACATCCTATAGTGATATAATTGAGGGATTGATATCTCACAGTGATATGACATTTATTATGGCCTTGTGAATGGCAGTGCTACTAGTATTATGTGGTGATGATGTGACTAGTTCACACCTTATACGTTTTATATCTTCTGGAGTTGCACCTTTCCCTTATCTTTATAGAGTTTTCTTTGGATTTGTCCATTGTAACTTGATTGATGCTAAAAGATACCCAATTGGCTTAATTAATCAAGCTAAACTCTAATCATGTAGGTGTCATGTTCCATAGATCCATTCTAATGGAAATCTTAGTGTTGGATGGTGAAACAAGTCATTCCTATGGGAAACTCAGAGTGCATACTTTAGAATATGCAGGGGTGGAAGTCGAGTATCTCCTTGCGTCCCAATTATATGTGGTGTGAGATAGCCATTGGTGAGATGCTATCCTTGTGATATGGATGGTCATGCATGAGCCAATCCTTCTTTTCAGAATCGCCATGCGTGAGCCTATTCTTCTAGTATCATACTAGTACCAAGGTGGGCTAGGTGTGATTATATATATGGATGTCCATATGTGTGCCAATCCTTCATCTTGACTATATGTCATTATTGCAGTTGACTGTTATGTCTCTGTGGTGTTTTCTCTTGCACTGACCAAGAGGTGTTGGGGAGGTCATGGATTCTGACTCTTCCATTAACCTTGTAGGGAACCGATTTTGACTTAGCAGTGGTCAGTTGGATTTGGGTGGTACAACTCAAATCCTTAGGGAAATAATAAAATATGTACTACAGTAGTGTAGTGCATTTTGCCTAGGGTCAAATGCAAATAACATTGGTTGAGCCCTTTGCCTTATCTTTATATTGATTTCTTGAATTTTTATGCAATAAGAGAAGTCAACTGTTATATGTGTTCTTCATATTCCTTCTTAGAATATTAATTGTTCTACTACTCAGTGGTACCTGCCTAGTTTTCCTTAATCTACTTTATCTGTTGGATACTTATCATTTAGTTGAATCAACACTACCTGCTTAGTTATCTAGGCTTTGATAGACATCAGTGGAGAGTTATAACTCTCGCTGGGACATTTGGTCTCACCCCGTGGATTTCCACATCTTTTAGGGGTTCGTGCACAAAGAGGTAGAGATCGTGCAGCTGAGGAAGAGCAGCAGCAAGAGCAGTAGCTGATAAAGTTGGATATGCTGGTGGTCTTTTGGTGATAGATTTCTAGATATCGTCCCTACACACTAAGGTATTTGGGGGGGGGTTCTCATTGTGTTTTGTGGATACGTTATTGATACAAGGTTTTGGACTTGTGAGCCATGTATGGAAGATATGGCATGTGTATATGTATGTACCTGGAACATATATCTCATGTAACAGGTTGATGACAGGAATGATGGTGCACAATGATGAAATCACCTTGTGATATGATGTGTAATGCTTGTGGTAGGCTTGTGGACTCATATGTCTTGAGTTTTTTTGTCTTATGGTGCTTTTTCTAAATCAATTTTAATTTCCTGTGATTTTTGGTAATCTACATGTTTAGTTATAATTCTACAGTTGGTTTTGAGTAATCTCATTTGTAGCGTGTTGGGGCGTCACATCCAGTGTCTCTAGGACATAGAGCTTGTTCTCATGAGTGAGAACAAATATAAAATTTTTAAACCATACATGGAAGGGGTTCACATTCAGTTTGTCCTTCTAAAGGACCAATCATAATGAAAAGGGGTTGGTGGTTGCAATTTGTTTTGTACAATTTTGTATTTAATCAAAACACTTTTTGGTTTGATTAAAAATATTGATGATATTAATTAAGACTTTAATTAACTATCACTCCCACTATTTTGTTCTAATTAATGGACCTCACCATCAATCTAGAAGATCAAAACATACACTCTGCTCGTGAGCCAAGATCTAAAATATATTGAGTAGTTACCTAATCAACATCAACGTCCATAACCAATTATTAAGGTAGGAAATAGTTGTCAGTTGCATCTAATGCAATTTTTAGATAGATGGTTATGTACAAATATGTATCATAGTCCATCACTATGCTTCTAGGCACTTAGTCTTATTAAGTCCAACTAGTCAATTTTTACCCAAAAGGCAGCATGATAGAAATGCACCCTTCTTTGGTAGACCCACATAACTGCCATGACACTTCCACAAGATATATGGTGCAACACACTTTGGCATGCCCACACTTGGTCGATATAGCTTTTCATGTGTACTACTTATTGAAAGTATCTAAGACTTCATATTGAAAGAGGGATTTAATTTATAAATACATATACATATCCAATCACTACATACTAATAATATGTACGATATGCATACTATATACACAAATGAAACATGAAATAACAAACATGTCAGCGATGGTTATGGCCACACTAATGCAATTCTTGGAGAGACAAATAATGATTGTCTACCTAAGGTCATACATCACATGTAACAACTTGTACTGGAAAATAATTTATGTTGGGAACATGTCGGTTGGTTGATTGAACCTTCTAATTGAGCAATTGGTCTCCTATCTCTCAGCTGATCTCCATTGATCAGTTGATTGGGTCCTCACTTAAGCAGTTGCCCGAACTCCTCCAGTCTTGGGCCTCCAATTGGTTGTCTTCTCTAGTCCTCTTCTCACTTGACTCAACTTCAGTCGGTCAACTAGCCTGGTCAGAATGCCTTCTCTTTCTAAAAAGGAAGCTAATGATATTCCTATCTACTTATTGCATTATGTAATATGAATACCTTGAGTTACATTCAAGGGGGCATAGGAATTTAAGTATTAATTACATTTGTAAATAGGAAGGCTCGATATGAAAACCAAATTTATAAGATAGGAAATAAACCATTAAACTACACAACCATCCAAGGGTTATTGTCCATAATCAAGCAAACATCCACCATCAAAACTCATTTTATAGTGACACACATGAGTTTCATATATCATATCATATATAGAGAGGATCTACGGGTCATTTCATAGAATATGTGGTATTTAATGAGATTTTCATATTGAATATTTAAATCTTTGCATCATATGCAATAAAATAAATAATAAAATAAAATATGGTCATATTTGTTTAAATCCTAATACACTGTGAATTGATGTGGCTCTGATATTACTGTTGGGAAATATGGAGATGGATATGGTAGAAAAATGAAAAATGTATATTCATATTTACTAACAAGCAGATCGCATCAACAACGATGTATACCTTGTCCTTGAGCAAGTCCAATGACTATCATTGTACAAAGATGTGCTTCTTTCTCAACTAGCACACAGAGGGTAGATGACAACATCCTCCTAGTGCAGCAACCACATATGACCATTGATAATGTCCTTCTAGCATAGTAGTAATAGTTTCCAATCCTCTATGTAGTCCATACCGACCACTGAAAACTCCACATGATCCTCTCTAAACTAGCAAGAAGGAGTTGGAACGAGCAAGAAGGAGTTGACCCTTTGTTTTTTCAACATGCCAACGTCAAATTATTTCTCCCTTGCTATCTCTCCCTTTCATAAGTAAGATTACTTAGGCTCTTATGTTACCAAAACTGTGAGAACAGTGGTATTGAAAACCTTAGACACCCCTTCTTTATATATGAGTGTATAGGCTAATGTTTCTAAAAGCCCTAGGAAATAAAGGGTCAAGGTGGGCAGCTACACACAACTAGTCAAATGAGTGGTTTGTGGTCAGCTATGCAATAACACTAGTTTTATTATGGTGATTAATGTGTGTCTCATCATCTACCATTAATTTGTTTGACCTGTTCAAACTTAATGATTTGACCCAATCAATCAATCTGACAATCCAATTTGTCAGTTGGATACTCTAATCATATGTTGGTAATGTTTTTTTAGTCATTTTATTGAACATTTCAAATGATCAACTGACTGGTTCCATCAGTCAAAGTTTTCACATTCCAGTCGGTCGTATGGACACTCCATTCAGATGACAAACAAACTAGTTGGTCGACTAGGCACTCTAGTTTGTTGAATGACAACCAATATTATCCATTTTGATTATCTACACACTTTGGTAACCAAATTGAATCTTGTGTGCAATCAAACTCCTCTTCTAAGCACATCTTGTGTGTGTGAAACTATAGTCCCAAAATATGTTGGCAATGAATATCCATCAACAAATTTTGACATCACAAGTAATTAGTGGTATTTAGAAACACATCATTACTACTCAAGTAATTGGAAAGTTGGAGAATAACATCAATCTACATCTATGGTCAATGTTAATGTATAGTTTCTTTGAATTAGATATCCAGATTGAAAATGAGGCATGGAGTTGTCATCCTCTTAACATTATCTATGTTCCTTGAACAAAAGAAGAATGTTGAGATGCATGTGAGCTCAATATCACGTATTGACTCACATGAGTATGAACATATATTTCTCAGTCTTACTTATCAAGTGGCCATGATATCAACTCTGGAAGGAGGAATAAATCCCATCTGCATCATTCACAGTCATTCCCCATATGTCACAATGTACCTGAGCACCACCTATATGGAAACCCTTATTCAAGGTTACCTTGAATGGTGTCACAGTTCATTAAATGAAATGTGATGAGTGTAGTGACTTTAGGTCTAAGAACCAGAATCAACATTATCACTTTAAAGTTGATTTTGACTACCATTCCATATATTCTGCATATCACTCTCAAGGAGGGTCTATCTGGTATGCTATTCTATAACAAGTACCTTTATGTTTGACTTGATATCTAATATCATGACTAAAGAGACTTTGTCATCAGTCAACACACATTCTAGTATTATGTATTATTATCATCTATTATTTTTCAACAATAACATTTGACTAGGGACATAACAAGAATGTATGTACTCTTATCATACATATGATATCATTGTTCAGGTATTATCCAAGAAACATATGCCATTGTGTAACTTAATTCTTCATACATCTATCATGTTTGCGTCATTATCTCATAACTGAGACAAACATAATAGACATAACTGCCTCTATTATCATTAAATCAATTACATGATGCCCCCATACAATCATCATATGATTGTGTCTTGGGCATACATACCAACAAAAGTGTAGTCTTTATTCATAGTTTACCCACGTTGCTAGACCTAAGATTTCTCGAGTGGAGTTGAATTTCCATAAAACTTCCATATCTTTTACTTAGCTTCTCCCTAGCTAGTCCAATTTGACTCTGCCTCATTACATGCAAGGGAACTTAGGGGATCACAAGATGATAACATCCAATTTTTTTGGATATATTCTACCTCATTTACCCTTCATTTCATCATATTTTGTGCTGACAATACCCACAATACATTGATTTGTGTCGATTATGCTAGGCACTCATTTTAATTAATCAATCTTTGAACTTTAGAGAATTCATCATTGGTGATAAGACAATAGGGTCCTCTATAGGCACCTACAAAAGTACAAATAGAGTGACCCACTTAAAAAGTAGGTATCGAAACAGACACATATCACACATAACTTGCAAAGCAATATGTCAAGATAGATACATATCAGGGTTGACATTCTAACATGCCTTAATAGTTTACATGTCAAGACCAGGCCTCAATTATCCATTAATAGAATCCAACTTCAATACTGATTAGAAGTTCAATCAAAGATTAGGCAGACATGCCTTGACATTTCATTGATTGAGCTTCATCATTGATGTCATCTTGATCACAACCTCAATATAGCTATCAAGAAATAGTAATTCAATATCAAACCTCAATATATATATATATATATAGACACACATAGATATATATATATATAGAGAGAGAGAGAGGGATAGGTTAGGAAGTGTGTACCAGTCGGTACATATAACTTATGTGTACCCACCTTTAAAATGACATATGTGGAGTATGCTCACAAAATCCAACCAAATGGATTGATTTAAAACTATATAGATTAGATGTGTTTAAAAAATCATCACCATATCTCATATGGATCGTGAGATATATCAATACATCATCCAATGATTTCTATAGCTTTTTCGACTTAGTTTTGATTACTAAATACACATATTCTTTCGTAGACTGATGTATGAATATCGGACTGGTGATTTTTTATACACATCTTATCTGAGGGGTGTGCATCACATATGTTAATTTAGATTTTTGAATAAAATTTTATAATCATCATAAAATAAGATGGGTACATATAAGCTACATGTACTCAGGTACACAATTCTTTTAGCTATATATATATATATATATATATATATATATATCAAAACTTACACACAAACTCCTATTTATATGCACCCTTGACATAGAGTACATCATTAGAATACATATTGAGAGCCATCCTATTGACATCCTCCCACCAAATCAAGGAACATATCTTCAATAGCACTTACTAACCTAAAGTATATGAACCCACTACCACATGGACCAATGGAAACATTTTGAAAACACTTCTCTTTCCACAACACACCTATAAGTAGTCCCCAAGGCCTCAATTCCAAAGGCATCATATTTTTTGGTGTATGTGGATATGATGCATATTTGACTCCATAGACCATAGAATCATCTATCAAGCACTTCAATCGAGTTGTCGTGTTGCTAGTCTCCAAGCCTTGACCAATAATGATTGAAGTGAACCCTCAAGAAAGTATCACCTATAAATTCCCTTGTTCCTCTTCCAACTTTCATTTACCCCTTTGGACTGTGAGTAGATCAATCAAAGAGATACACAAGAGACATCAAAGCTATAAGGTGGGTAGATATGAGAATATATACCTTGTCAATATCTCTTCTCATTTTCTACTGTTGATCTTGATTTAATTAATTTCATGTATCTCAAGTGGTAATGAAACAATCTTCCTCTCCAACATGAGTGGCTAAGCCATTATACTTGGGTTGGGTGTAGCGATTCTACCCTTCTGACCATGTGATTGTTCCTTTTCCATTCAATTATTTTGACTGCATGTCTTCAATGATTACCTATCTTCTTACGATGAGTGATATGAGTATACTTGAGATAGAGTATTAGGACATATTTGAGTACAAAATAGTTTAAATCTGTGAGAATGAGAAATCACTAAATTGAAGGTCATATGGTTTAATTATCCCTTTATTTGTAGTCATCTAGAGAGAGATACATGTCCATTTAATCAAAGATGTATCATATTCTCTCTCTCTCTCTCATGAGAGAGAGAGGAAGTGATACAGTTTGATAAATTATTACAAAATGATAATTTAAGGATCTAATATAAGAGGGAGCATTTTCATAATTGATGAGTTTTCGTGATTTTTGAAACCTGGTCAAAATTTTCCTTTATCATGTATGCAATCTAAAAGAAATATCAATTTTATTTTTTGGTTAGCAATATCAAGTTTATTTTGATTACTTGTAATTAATAATCTAGATTTTTTTTTCTTTTTCTTATTTGAATTTGATACTTGGTTCATATTGAGATACCCTAATCAGACATGTGGTCCTACATAGCTAAACCCAAATCTCAATTTCTAATGTTATTATCACCCTTATCCTGATGTATGACTTGATCTACAAAAATAGACATTGTACATCATTGTGGGTGTCTATTGGGTGATTTCAACTGCACATTGTGACTCACATTTTGAGCCAATCACAAATCCTCCCTAACTAAAATTTCCTAAAGTCCTCAGAGGCATGGAACTCATTTCCACTATTGGTGATGGTTCTTTGCTACAAGTAGTTGCTTACCTACTCAGCAACCAATGTCCTACTTTACTTGTTCATAGAAACACTCATATTCCACTTGAAGTTCCTTCTTGTTAATAGGTTTGACCCATCCTCCGTTGCGCTCTAGAAACTAGCTCCATAGTCTTAGTTTTGGTTGATCATTCTACTGCACAATCATGGACATCATTTTCACAATAACATCCATTGGAGAAGTCCTTAAACTTCACCAAGTTTAGAATGGTTGTACATACCACATTAGTGTGTGTGGTTGTCACACAATAATGCAATTAACACTTCCAATGCCACTATGGGAAGAATGAAGTTTGAACCATCAAGTGCATGATAATTTTGCACCAAAGGGTTGTGTCCCTTGCAACATTGAAGTGCATGCTTGGCGTCCTTCTTCTTCTTCTTCTTCTATTATAGACCTTCATTGCCTTCCAAGAAGTCTATGGGGCACATGCACGTCCTGTGTCTATTGGTGACACTTCATTGCAATGCTTAAAGGGGCCCTCTAACCACTCCTTTGTTTGAAAATTGAACCAATAACAAGCATCCATTGGATTAGAACTCATTATTTCTCCCTGGGTTGACTCATGTACTAGCAACAAATTTGTGTACTATCCGCTAACCACTATAGGGTCCTGACACAAGTTTACTAATTGTAGTACGCAAGTGAACATATCGAAGTAATAAGGCCTTGTGAGGTCCGAGTCAAACACGGGGAAGCATTTCTCCACTAGACTACAACTAACTACGATCAATCAGCTAAGCTAGTTGTAATTGGTTGAATTAGGTTGAACAAAAGAACAAAAATAGAAATAAGACGAATAAAAGGTAGAATTCATCAGAGATGGGGTGAATTCCTTAGGATAGTGGTTTCACCATGGACAACACTAATAATTAATCTCACATACACTAACACCTATTATCTCAATCCCTAGATAAGGAGCCTATAGCCAAAATTACCTGCTCCCAAAGTGTAATTCACTACCTAATCTAATGTCAATCCCACTTCCGCAGTTATTGGATGATTAGTTAGATTCTTTATGGTCATTCTTTGGGTTTCTCCTCCTGTTTACACTCAACTTTTCCCAAAGGGCATAGTAGATGAATAAATCTACACTCTCTGACCCTTAACCTCTCTCTCAAGATGACTAAGCATCTATCAATCTGCTCATGTTGATCAAGCACAAGTTGAACATGAAGCTTTTATAGATTTATATCTAGTAAAAAAATGGTTCACCAAAAAAAAAGAGATAAAAATGATATTAATGCATGGAAATCAATCATAGTGTATATCCGGGCTACTCTCGGATCCTAAGGAATAAAAGCTTTTAGCCTTGCATGGTTTTCATTGATGAATACATGGGAGGAAAGAAGAAAAATGTAGGAAGTATGAAGAAACTAAGTGGGAAGTATGAAGAAATTAAAGGTAACCCCTGAATCTCCACCCATCTGGAAGATCCCCTCTGTTGTACAACCATTATGCTATCTTCTGGATGCAAAATCATCCTCCAAAGGTACCTGAGTTTCCTCAGTCAAAGTCTTCGGTCCTCAATTCTTTTTTTTCTCTTTCTGGTCCTCGTGCAATGAAAATGGCTGCACTCCTTACTTTGGTCGTTGTCCCCTAAGTCATAGGAGGCACTTAGGGTCTGACTTAACATCAACCGTTGGATTAGAGATAAATATATGGCTGACCTGATCGGGTAAACTTGGTAGTACCGACTAGGTTAGTCGGTAGTATCGAGTCACTTAGGTTTGGTTGTGCGATCCTAATCACATCGGTACTATCGACTGGACTCAATAGCACCAAGTTTTGTGGTTTTTGAGCTACCTCTATAACGTCAACTCGGTAGCACTGAGTTGGAAACTCGATAGCATCGAGTTTTCTCAATTCATGTTGGGGCTTGATGATGCTAAATCGGTGGCACCGACTTCAGTTGTTGGTAGCACCGACTCTGGGTGAGTTTCCAATAGGTCTCTGGTGTAAAGTCAGTAGAACCGACTGTTTCCAGGTTGGTAGCACTGACTTTGTGGCTCTTACTTATACCTGAAAACACACAAAATCGTCATAAGTAATGGGGATGCATAAAATATTATATAAAATAGTAAAAATCATATAATTTGATGTATTTAATAGAAATAGGCCGTCTAAGTCATTTCATGCATAATAAATCAAATAAACGACTAATCTACACATGAAATCAAGGAAAGTTGTGCCTGGAATAATGACTAAAAACACATGCATCAAACTCCTTGAAGCTTAAATGTTGCTCGTCCTCGAGCAACACTTTCTCGGATCTCTTTGACAAGAGTCAGTAGAAGGACATAACACATACATTCCTTTCTTAATCAAATCCACCTATCCACCCCTAAACTGAACTTCACTTACCACTGAACTGATAACTCTCTAAAGTGACCAAAAACTTCCATAAAAGATGTCTGCCTTCATTCAATGACACTATCAAGAAAGTAGTTAACATCATAATCACTCAGACATTTGCTTGGTGCATTTTGTGATTCCCTACACTAAATTTCTCTTTCCTAACTATCAACTATTTGGAAGTAGATCTCCGTATAGGCATGAATGAGGAGATAAATCATTAGAGTGGCCTACCAATAAGAGAAATTAATAGTTCAAGATGGGTGGCAAATGAAAATTCATAAGTACATCCAACCTATTTATGCATAGAGCAAAATGAACCTAAATGGATGAAAAGAATGCCATGAATGAGTCTTAATGCCTACAAAAAAAACTTATTTCTGTCTTTTCTTTCTTTATTGAGATGATGCGTGTATGAACGAGTAGATTCTATTTAATAACTCATAATAATGCACATGTGGATTAAATCATCACTAAGCAAATATACATGATACACTCTCCTCCTTGTTTCTATTAAACAAAATTTTTTACATATTTTTTATTTTTTTTCCCAAAAGGCTAAGTTTCATGCTTCATGCCTTTATAATTCTTCTCCATTTTTTTTCTTAATTTCTTGGAGGTGCATCCCTACACTTTTAGCTTTATAACTCAACATTAAAATCCACATGTTCAGGAAAATACACATGCAATGTTAAAATGTATGCAACTACATGAACTGTGTTATGCAAAATAAGATGGTATGCACTAAAGTTGATGCATACAAATGCAATGTTTTTCTTCTTTTCTCATATGCAAGCAAACTAACTAAAATGTTCCTATTGTGACATGAAATGCAATAAAGGAAAATAGCTTGGAGTACTCATGAATTTTTGAGGTGGGGAATAAAAAATGAATGAAAAGGAAATGGAATCACACAATTAAGAGACAATGTCTTTCGTTATATTATGATGTGTCCCTCTTAATTGACATGTATTTAGGGTGATATAAAGGTTTATTTCTTGTATTTTCATTTAAGATCTTGTTATGGTTTGGTTAGTTTAGTCTCAACATATTCATCAATCACATTCCTAAGTTGATTTACACATTCATGTATTTCCTAAGTCCTAATGTTGACTAGTACAAACACTTACTCAAGTGGTGTTATAGAAATATTTTGCAATTTAAGGTTTTAAGGATATGACCATTTTCTTGCAACAACCCAGAGAGTACAATCAATTCAAAAATAAAACCATGCATTTACTACTCCACAATTACACTATATAGACGTGGATCCTACACTTGCACAACTAAAAACCAAACAAACAACTAAAGATAAAAATAAAATAAAATAAACAAAGATAGAATACTGTTACAGAACCCCCCCAAGCTTGAATATGACTATGTCCCCATAGTCAATACTCACACCCAAGAGGTGGAACAATGGTACATGGCTCAGAATGGTAGATATGGCATGTTGGGGTCATGTGGAGGGAGCATCCCCTAGATTGAGAGGTATGTAGGCGGCATAGGTGGCGGTTGTGGGTACTCCCTAGAGTATCCACAGTTCTAGTAGTTGTTGAAGAAAGGATGCTAGTACTTCTCCATCTGTTGCAGGTGCATGTGAACATTCTCTTGGTTGGCCAAGAGAAGGCATTCATTCTCGTAGATTGCCTGCTGGTTTTGGTACAACCTTCCTTTAATATCCTACACTCCGGTCGGCATCACCTGATACTGTTGTTGTCCTGTATGGATCTCCTGTAGCATTGTATAAATACCTGCCATGTTGTATGGGTCCTTCTCCTCCTGGGAAGGTAGTGGGGCCAAGGAAGTCAAGGCAGCATATGTGTGGGCCCTTTTATGTGGGACTGCTCTCCTGGTCATGGGGATAGTGGGCTCTACCTCCTAAACTTTATCATTGCTATTGCCATTGTGTTCCTCGTCGTCGCCTTGAGCTGCTGCCCTGGGTGGATCTTCAACGTCCCCCTCGTTCAGTGGCCACCTGAGATGTTCCTCCCCACATAGGTTGCAAATAGGGCTCGAGAGCCTCCACTCCCGAAATATGCCTCAGCGGTTGCAATGTACATAGAGTATATCATGGTGGTATTGAAGAAGATGCATTTTGTGAAAGTGAAGGAGGTCTAGCTTTATTGTATCCTCTAATGGCTCGAGGGTGGATAGTTCAAGGTGCAGATGGAGAGCAATAGGGGTGATGAGACCCCCAAATAAGTTTGACGCCTTCCTTGTCACGTTGCGCCTCACATAAATCATATGGAGCAACATAAAAGCTCCAAAATTAACCATCTCCCCCTCCAGTAGCTGGTA
Organism: Alisma plantago-aquatica; assembly: GCA_963693085.1. NCBI lineage: Eukaryota > Viridiplantae > Streptophyta > Magnoliopsida > Alismatales > Alismataceae > Alisma > Alisma plantago-aquatica. The sequence goes on from OY856411.1 coordinate 154,163,230, forward strand.
GAGAAAGTAGAGTTCCACCTTCTGGACTTTCCCTTGAGCTTTGCCTAGACCGATCAAAGATAGTATTGATGCTGATACAATGAAGCATACGAGAAAAAGGATGCTCAATATCAGTCACAGAACTGATGTGCCAGTTGCTACAGAATCCCACTGACACCTCAGTCGGCTGCTCCCAGGTCAAGTCAAAGTCGAAATCTGATGGTGTTGAGCATTCTGCGACATGAGCCCAGTTGAAGATATGATTGAATGCTCTCAGTGTAAAGGAGTAGTTGTTGTTGAAGAGGCAGAAGTTGACCTTGCCTTCCTGTCATTTGCCTCCTATCTTCTTCTTGGGGGCGATGAGAATGTCAAGTGACACCAAGAAATCCAAGACAAGATCCGGGTAGCTCTGCCAGTCTTTGAAGAAAGGATTATCTCCCTCCATTGCTTGCTGCTAACATACTCAACACATGTTGTCAGTAAAACCCTCCATCTCGATCAATGTGCAACCACCATATCTTGTCGGGATGACCAACCTTGTCTGTAACTCCTCATAGAGCTTCATCTCTGAGGATGGGTGTTAAATGCGGGTTGTCTGGGGGACCAACTCAACCTACGGGGGAACAACTCCTCTCCTAGGAGCCATCTCGTTGATGCACGAAGGAGGTTAAGAGAATGGAAGCTCAGGGGAGATCATTGGCGCCTAGTGTAGCCTTGCTCTGAAATGTAGGAGGAGTGGATGTTGAGGGTCTGAAGAAAATGGAACCACCACCCCTCCTTTTATAGCTGACCGTGACAGAGTTGGTACTACTGACTCTCTGAGTCAGGGGTACCGAGTTGGCTAGCACAATCTGTGGTCAGTTGCTTCGACGGCTGACGATTGCCTAACATAACTGGCGCGGATCGCCTTGGGTCAGTTGTACCGACGGCACATCGGTGGTATCGACTTGTGCCATGGATCCGTGCCACCAAACACTCGATGAAGTGCATCATGGCTGTTGGATCATGACCATCTGGCTTGCTGATGTGGTAAGTCGGTAGTACCAACTTCTTGAGTCAGTAGTATGCTTTTGAATTGATATACTCGGTATACTGAACTTGGGCATGCCTAAAAGTTGGTAGCACTAACTGAAATAGTCAGTGGTACCGAGCCCTTATCAGTGAATCCTCGAAATATCTTCAGAGACTCGTTGGCACCGACCCTTAGAGTCGGTGGTACATAGTCTATGTTGTTGTTGTGGACAAAATGTTGACCTCATTTTGGTTCCACTGACAGTACAACTTGTGGTACTGACTTTAATGCCATGCACACTCCAAAAATGAGTCAAGGTGCCATTTTTACAAAAATTTAATTAAGGTGCCAACTAAAAATGAAAATTGAGCATAAAAACAAAGAAAATAAAGGTTGGGTTGCCTCCCAACAAGCATCATTATTTAATGTCCTAGACTAGACGGTCTATAGAGAAAGAATCTATGGAATGGTGCAAAGTTGCACCTCCTCTATCGGGGCTCTACCTCACATCCAAAGTAGTGCTTTAATCGTTCACCATTTAAAAGGAATGACATGTTCCCTTCTACAATGTTCACAACACCATGGCAAAAGACTTTTCCAATCACAAATGGTCCATTCCACTTAGACCTTAGCTTACCTGGATGTAGCCTAAGCCTAGAATTGAAAAGGAGGACTTTCTATCCTGGAAGAAGCACCCTGTTCAGAATGTGCCTATCCTGAATTTTCTTAGTCCTCTCCTTATATATCCTAGATCTTTCATAAGCATCCATCCTAAGCTCATCTAATTCATTTAGTTCCAAAAGCCTCTTTCTACCCACTTCATCTATGTTGAAATTCAGCTTCTTCAAAGACCATTTAGCCTTGTGCTCAAGCTCTACGGGTAGATGGCAAGCACGACCATAGACTAGCCTAAAAGGTGTTATTCCTATTGGGGTTTTTTATGTTGTTCTATAAGCCCAAAGAGCATCACCTAACACCTGGATCCAATTTTTCCTATTTGTGGAGACTGTCCTTTCCAAGATTTTCTTCACCTCTCTGTTAGATACCTCAACATTTCCTTGAGTCTGTGGGTGATAAGGAGTGCCCACTCGGTGCTTCACCCCATATTTGCTCAAAAGTGCTCCAAAATGTCTATTAGTGAAATGGGAACCACCATCACGAATAATTAGGTGGGGGACACCAAACATGTAGAAAATGTATTCCTTCACAAACCTGCACACTACCTATGCATCATTGGTGTGGGCCGGAATTGCTTCCACCCACTTAGACACATAATCAACTGCAAGTAAAATATATAGATTAGAATGAGACAACACAAATGGGCCCACAAAATATATACCCTAAAGATCAAAAACTTCAACTTCCTGAAACACATTCAAGGGCATCTCATGTCACTTAGAGATATTACCTACATGTTGACATGAGTCACAGTGATGAACAAAGTTATGATCATATTTAAACAAGGTAGGCCAATAAAACCCACTCTCTAAGACTTTAGCAGCAGCCCTAGAGCTCGCATGGTGTCCACCTATTGATAGAGAATGGAAATGTGACAAGATGCTCTCTACCTAACATTTGGGTACACATATTCTTAATAGCCCATCCCTGCATTGCTTAAGAAGAATTGGGTCATCCCAAATGTAAAACTTCAATCAGTGAAAAAATCATTTTTTCTCTTGATACCCCCAATCTGCAGGCAATTCCTTGCAAGCTAGGTAATTAACAATATCTAAAGACCAAGGATCTTCAGTTTTAATTGCAAATAATTTCTCATATGAGAATTCCTCAATAATGGGGATGTCTATATATTTTTCATTCACCCTTTCCAACCTAGACAAATGATCGTCTACTACATTCTCAACCCCCACCTTGTCTCTAATCTCAATGTCAAATTCCTTAAGCAAAAGAATCCACCTAATCAATCTAGGTTTGGCATCTTTCTTTTGTAACAAGTATTTAATCACAACATGGTTGGTCCAAACTATCACCTTAGCCCCAAATAGGTATTGGCAAAATTTTTCAAAAGCAAACACTACCACTAACAATTTTTTTCCGATAGTGGTGTAATTCAACTACGCATCATTCAAAGTCTTTGACACATAATATATGACAATTGGAGTCTTTCCTTGCGTTGACCCAACACAACTCCTACTACATAATCTGATGTGTCACACATCATCTCAAAGGGCAAGCTCCAGTCAGAAGCCTACAAAATAGGTGCAGAAATCAATTTTTCTTTAAGAAATTCAAGAGCTTTTACACATCGCTCATCAAAGGAAAACTCAACATCTTTTTCTAAAAGCTCAAACAAAGGTTTAGCAATTTTCGAGAAATCCTTGATAAAATGGTGGTAGAATCCATTGTGTCCTAAAAAGCTCCTCACTCCTTTCACTGATTATGGTTGAGGTAGTGTGGAGATGATTTCAATCTTTACTGGATCCACTTCCATGCCCTTACCAAACACCTTGTGTCCAAGGATGATCCCTTCACTTTTCATCATGTGCCACTTCTTTGAGTTTAGAACTAGGTGAGTGTCCTCACATCTCTGTAGCACCCTGTCAAGGTTATATAGACAATCATTGAAAGATTCCCCATATGCCGATAAATCATCCATAAAAACCTCTAAGAACCGCTCTACCATGTCAGAAAAAATGTCGAGCATACATCGTTGAAACAAAGCAGGGGCATTACAAAAACCAAAAGGCATATGTCGGTATACAAACATTCCATAAGGGCACATAAACATTTATTTCTCTTGATCCTTAGGCTAAATGGAAATGTGATTATACCCGGAATTCCCATCAAGAAAGCAAAAATGCGAGCGGCTAGCTAATCATTACGGGATCTGATTAATAAAGGGTAAAGGGAAATGATCTTTAAGAGTGGCCACATTCAAACGGTGATAATCTATGCATACTCTCCATCATGTCACTAGCCTAGTGGAAATCAATTCATTAGCCGCGTTAGTAGTGACTGTGAACCCCCCTTTCTTAGAAACTACCTTAGTAGGACTAACCCGCATTGAGTTAGAGATTGCATAGATTATACCTGTCGAAAGTAGCTTGACAACTTCCTTCTTCACCACCTCAATCATAATCAGATTGAGATGCCTTTGTGGTTGGGTGATTTCCTTAGCTCCTTCTTCAAGCTGAATCCTGTGTTGACACAAAGTTGGAGAGATCCCTTTAATGTCAGCTATGGACCACCTGAATGCAGCCCGATGGTTTTTTAGCACAGTGAGTAACTTTTCTTCCTCCTCACCACTCAAAGAAGATGATATGATCACTGGGAGATTTTCCTCTATATCTAAGAAGACATACTTTAGGTGCGGCGGTAATGTCTTCAGCTCCAAGTCCGGTGGGCTCAATAAAGATGGGACCAGTGGTGGTGGTAGTGGTCCAAGGTCCTCAAAGCACCTTGCATAGTAGTAAGGTAATACCTTCAGCATCAGAATGCACTCCTCGAGATGGTGATTTCATATACTATCCTCCATTCTATTTGTCAATCATGCTTCTAAAGGTAGCTTGTGTGACGACTGTATCACAAAATCAGCGATGGCTTCTTCTTTGACGGCAGGGTCATAGTCATCTCCCTCATCGTCCCGATAGTGCGTTGCTTGAGTCAATGAGATCACATTTGTATTTTCTAGTATGCCCACCACTACAGTACCTCTTTCTACTTTAGTCATAACATGGGCCATATCCAGGAACAACTTTCCTAGAAATAGAGAAAACTTGCCATCCATGTGCTGAAGCATGTTGCATTTCTCCTTAGCTCTTGTGGTTTTAGATTGCTCTGGCATCTTGATCTCAAACCTATCATCTTGGATTCCCATAGTCTGACGTCCTCTTCCCATTTCAAGTATCATATCTGATGTAGATTGAAATGGTCTTCCAAGTAGAAGCTCATTGCCATGGTCATCATGCATTTCCATCACAACAAAATCTGTAGGAAAGACGAACTTGTCCACTTTTACCAGAACATCTTTGCATATACCACATGGCTTAACTATGAAATTGTCTACTAATTAGATTGTCATGCTTCTCTTCCTGGATTCTTTAAGTCTGATCTTCTTGAAGGTAGATAAAGGTATCAAATTTATACTTTCCCCTGAATCACATAGAGCCTCTCCAAATTTTGTCTTGCCTATGAAGCATGTGATATTAAAGCATCTTGGATCCCTTGTTTTAGGAGGTAGTGTCCCCAAGATGAAGGCACTAACTTACTTTTTTAGAACCACAACATCAGATTCTAGTATCTTTCACTTCTTTGTAATTATATCCTTCAAAAACTTCCCATACGATGGTATCTGCTCAATAGTGTCTATTAAGGGAATGTTCACAGATAACTTCCAAAAATTGTCTAGAAATTTCTTGAACTGCCAGTCCATCTTGGTTTCTTTCAAACTATTTAGAAAGGGCACCAGAACTATAGGTTCCCGCTAGTGAGGTGGAATATAAGTCTAAGTTTTATTACCCCCAACCTCATCAACTTGCAACTCTACTATCTTCTCCTGTGCTGCCATGTCTGGTTCTTCTACATCCACTGGTATAGTTTGATTTGTAACTTCTTTAGTAATTGCCTCGTGTGATGCATCATTCCATAGTTTCTTGCCAATACGTAGAATCATAGCCTTCACATGTTGGTTCTCGGAAGGTACATTGGTGTTTTCCAGAAATCCTTGTTGGGTTGGTTGCTTTAATGCACTAACATCCTCTGATATCTGAGAGATCTATGTCTCTATGTTGTGAATATGTGCCCCTTGATTTTGAAGATCCCTTTGAGTTTGTGGAATCTGCAGCTCATTCTGACTCAACAACTTACCCAATATTTCTTCAATCTTGTCAAATTTCTACTTCTCTAGTTGATACTATGCTTGGCCATATTGTTGTGTCTTAGGATGTTGCTATTGCACCTGTGATGGATCTTGTTGGAAGTTGTTAGGATTCTTCCATGAAAATTTGGGGTCTTTCCTCTAGGAATAATCATTGTTCCTGTATTACTCCTGACACACGTACTTGCACTCTTCTTCTTCTTCCTCAATAAAAACTCTTTCTATAGCACATAGCTTCTTAGAAATTATATCTAACTTCTCATTCAACGCAAATATCACCTTGGATTCTGCGACACTCTTGATGGTTGTCGGTGACTCTCTTTCTTCTCCCCATGATTTCTTTTTAGACATGTTCTTGAGGATTTCATGGTAGTGAGAAGGCTTGTTGTTGAGGAAGAAGCCTCCTCCTGCACTATCAAGAGTTGTTCTCTCCCCATTGTATAGGTCATAATAGAAAATCTTGGCTTTCCCCAATAAATCAATGTCATGATGAGGCACCTTTCTCAACATATTTTGAAACCTTTCCAATGCCTCTGAGTATGACTCACCTTCTTGCTGTCTGAAGTTGTTAATCTTTTTTACTAGATCATTCATCTATTACGGAGGGAAGTAGCGCTTGAAGAAAACATCTATCATCTGGTCCCATGTCTCAATGATTTCATCATCCAAATTGTTGAACCATGATTTTGCACTATCTGCCAGTGACGATGAAAATAGCTTAAGGTATATTGTCATTGCTGGGACCCTGTCTATCTTGACCATGTCACAGTTCTCTATGAAATTGCTTATATGTGTCATTGGATCTCCAAAGGGATGGCCATGGAATGCTTGAGATTTGACTAAGTCCACAAGTCCATTATCTATTTTGTAGCTTCCCACATTGATGGCTTGCCTTTTGATGGGCCCTTTCTGGCCATAGCTGACGAAGCTTTTATCCTTTCCCATAATGTCATTTCTTCCTCTCCCTCCATTTTTGTTGTCTCTGGTTCTTCTGGCATAGCAGGTCTCTCGGGTGGAGGTGGAGGTGGAGGGGTTTGGTTAAACCGATCCACATATTTGTCGGACTCCCTTTCTCCTTGTAAGAGTTCTACTTGTACAAAGCTTGGTGAGGACGGTTCTCTGTATTATGTGGCTCTGGTATGCACCATTCACTCGTTTCCCTGAAACAGTAGAAAGTAGGTATTAGCACAAGAAATATATAATGTATCAAGAAAAATCTTATGATTCAGCTAAAAAATTTTGAAGTAAAAAATTAAAATGAAAAAAAATTGGCCTAGAGTGGCCGACCACAACACTCGTAGTGCTAGATGTTGCCGCTTCCCCATCAATGACAATAAAAACTTGACACGAATTTACTATGCATAGTACACAAGCAAACGTATCGAAGTAATAAGGCCTTATGAGGCCTGAGTCAAACACGGGGAAGCATTTCTCCAGTAGACTACTACTAACTACGATCAATTAGCTAAGACGGTTGTCTTTAGTTGAATTGGGTTGAACAAAAGAACAAAAATAGAAATAAGACGAATTAAAGTTAGAATTAATCAGAGATGGGGTGAATTCCTTAGGATAGTGGTTTCACCATGGACAACACTAATAATCGATCTCACATACACTAACACCTATTATCTCAATCCCTAGATACAGAGCATGTAGGCAAAATTACCTTCTCTCGCAGTGTAATTCACTACCTAGTCTACTGCCAATCCCACTTATGCAGTTATTGGTTGATTAGTTAGATATTTTACGGTCATTCTCTGGGTTTCTCCTCCCGTTTACACTCCACTTTTGTCAAAGGTCATAGTAGACGAGTAAATCTACACTCTCTGACCCTTAATCTATCTCCCCTAATCACTAAGCATCTATCAATCTGCTCATGGTGATCAAGTACAAGTAGAACATGAAGCTTTCATATATTTATATCCAGTAAAAGAGATAAAAATGATATTAATGCATGGAAATCAATCACAGTGTATATTCAAGCTTCTCCCAGATCCTAAGGAATAAAAGTTTTTAGCCTTGCATGGTTTTCATTGACAAATACATGGGAGGAAAGAAGCAAAATTTGGGAAGCATGAAGAAACTAAAGGTAACCCCTGAATCTATGCCTCTCTAGAAGATCCCCTCTATTGTATGAGAATTTTGTTGTCTTCTGACTGCAGAATCATCCTCCAGAGATTCCCTGATCTCCTCAGTCAAAGCCTTCAGTCCTCAGTTCTTCTTGTATCTCTTTCTGATCATTGTGAAATGAAAATGGTTGCACTCCTTACTTTGGCCGTCGTCCCTCTAAGTCATAGGAGGCACTTAGGTTCCGACTTAATATCAACCATTGGATTAGAGATAAATCTACAGCTGGCCTGATCGGGCAGACTCAGTAGTACCTACTAGGTGAGTCAGTAGTACCAAGTCACTTAGGTTTGGTCGCACGATCCCGATCCCGTTGGTACTATCGACTGGACTCGATAGCAATGAGTTTTGTAGTTTTTGAGTTGCCTCTCTGACATCAACTAGGTAGCATCGTGTTTTCTCGATTCATACTGGGGCTTGCTAATGCTAAATTGGTAGCACCGACTCTAGGTGAGTTTCTGATAGGTCTCTGATGTTAAGTCAGTACCACCGACTGTTGCCAGGTTGGTAGCACCGACTCTGTGGCTCTTACTTGTACCTGCAAATACACCAAATTGTCATAAGCAATGGGGATGCATAAAATATTATGTAAAATAGTAAAAATCATATAATTTGATGCATTTAATAAAAATAGGTCGTCTAAGTCATTTCATGCATAATAAATCAAATAAATGACTACTCTACACATAAAATCAAGGAACAATTTTCCTAAAATAATGACTAAAAACACATGCATCAAGTCCCAAGTTGCTTGTGCTTCTACATTGGAAACCACTTTTCCACTTCGCACCACTATTAAAGATGTAAGCAAGGGGAACCTTCCTCTTTCAATGAGAGTCATTGTTGTCTTAGTCCTTGGGGTTCTGACCCTTTAAATGATCCACTCGAGGATGAGGAACATTGGATGATTGATTGAGGATGATATTTTTGACTCTGGTTGGCACTTCGCATTGTGAGGAATTGCCAGGTTGTTGAGACCTTTGAGAACCGCCATGGAAAAATCCAAGTCACATACTCAGTTTCACCATAATTCAGTTTGAACCCAAGGTTTCAATTTGAATCCAATGTGTATGAGTCGATCCACATCTTTCATGTTGGGGATATCCATTTTTATAGATGCAAACCTCTAGATGTACTCATCAATGCTTCCTATCTTCTACTAGTCTCAACAAGTATCATGAGCATCCATGTTAAGTTCGTTGGTAAGAACACTATGAAGATTTCCTTCTTGAAGGACTCCCATAAGAGACAGGAATGATGACTCTTATCCTCACTTCAGGTGTGCCACCAAAACTTTGTGTTGCGAGCAAGAAACATGCTCATCATGTGGACCTTGTCTTCCTATGCTACACCCAATGCATCTTGACAATGCCCCACATCCAACACAAGATTCTCTAATTCTCTTAACTCATTAACAATGGTAAAGGTCTTATAGAGTGTGATTGAAGGGTGGTTACCACTGGAGACAATTGCCCTTATTTTAACTGTCCCTTTAATAAGGGATGCTTCTTCTTATAGATGATTGACCGATCCATGGAAGAGACGTTCAAAGTTGGTAATGGCTTCCCTTAGTGCTATGATATTAGTCGCAGCTTGGCTATCACTTGTATGTGGTTGGATCAAAGTTTTTGATGTTTCATGCAAAATCATTGACCCTTTTCCATATGTGGTCATAACTCCCCCTTCAAAGTAAGAGATTCAATCTCTAGGATCCTTCTTTGGGGTCGTCGCACATGAATTTGAAAGGGGCCCACCTCAAGAACTATAGAAACCTCTGATACCACTTGTTACCCTGTTAAACTTACAAATGTTTAATGTTATCTCTTTCCCAAGAACCTCAAGGTTGCAGCACACTTAGGGAACTTAGGGCATGTCTCTAGATCCACTCACACTCTTGATCAACCTTGAAAATACTCAAAATAAATTAAGGAACAAAGGATGTGAAAGGCATTTGAGCAAATAGGCAGACTCAAATACCTTATCACATTCATGTAACAAATCCAAATGGATCACCCCATAAAAATTGAGCTTGCTCTTTTCTATTATTACTTTATTTTAAACATATTATATGGTAATTATTTGTCACAACTGGTGCATCCATGTGGGTTTTAGGTATAGAAAAAATTGGGTTAAGGTCATTTCCAAGTCAGACAGGTATGAAATCTAAGTTATACACATTTTTTTGACATACATAGTTCATGGGTTCTAATTTTGATTCATGCAGGTTGGTTCTAGATTGCATAGGTTGATCTCTGGATTCACATTGTTTTCAGCTTCTAAACATAACAATCAGGGTCAATTAATATTGGCTATTCTCTTTCAAGTCTGACTATTGGAAATCTATATGTATTTTATGACTTATAACTAGAAGGAACATGGAATTTTGACAACCTTGCTAAAACTATTATTGGTCCACATTTTTAGCAAAATTTTTGAACCATAACCCGCCATTTTCATAATTATTGTGACACCTATTTTTACCAATTTTCCAAATTCACAACATAATAAAACATGGATTTTTTTGTACATAGAAATACACCCTCAAATAAAAACAATGGATTATCCAATAATAATCTAATAACCGTCGATAATTGTTCACGTTTTGTGTTCATTTTTGGACTATTATTATAAATTATATATACTTTATGTACGAATCTTTATATAAATATGTACTACAAAAATTCAACCATTTGAGCTAAATTTTAATTTAGCACGACAACAGTCTACAATAGTCTAATTTTTATTTTCTTAGTCTCATTCTTGTATACTATTTATGTATACGTTTTATACTTTTCTTTGTATAATTCTATATTTGAAAAATATAAGAAATTAACCTATTGCTACCTAACACTCGACTCCAACACAATCATGGTCTATTCTATCTATTTTTCATAAATATAGTGCCATATTTGCGCACTATATGTATATTATTTCGTACTTTTTTTTTTGGATCTGCATGGGCCGAAGCCCACCCCCTCTCCAAACAGGTGCCAGAGCCCGGATGACCCAAGAGGTTGGTAAATACAGCTGACCCGAGCGGGATCGAACCAGCGACCCTTCATGAGGGGCGCATTGGCTTGACCGCCCGGGCTACGCTGGCCGGGTTGTTTCGTACTTTTTATACAAACATGTTGTGAAAGCTTTTTATAGACTTTACTGTGTTACTTGTATACTATGGACATACAATTTTAACTGATTCTATATGGAGCATAACCTGATTCTTGATTTGTAGATGAGAACCACATCCAATAGTGACCATGGTTCACGAAGGCACAACTAAACTCGGTAGTTAATCAATCTAATAGTCTAAAAAATGTATCTAGTAGTTTGCTGCTGTTGAGCTTCCATGTACTAGTACGGCATATATTTGTATAATTGTGTATTTTGAAAAATATATGGAATGTCAATGATTATGAGCTAATAGCTCAAGTACTACAAGACAGTGGTACGTAACGGTCCTATTGTTGTCTACTTTAGTGTCATATTTGTGTACAATCCATGTATATTGTGAATTTTTCTTTATATAGTTATATACTTTGAAAATATAACTCAAACAGTATAAGCTAAATGCAATTATCGTTTCGTGCACTTCAATGTTATTCTTGTTTACTATTCATGAATGTAATGGGTAAGTTTTTATATGATTGTCTACTTTTAGTTTGGAGTACATTTCGAATGTAATAACATGCACAATGATGGGTGTTTATAACACCATTATTAAAACTACTATTGTCAGAGCCAATGACCCAATAACAACATGTGATTATAATTTTATAATATGTGACACTTGATATATTGGTTATGCCCTTTTTGTATTTTATTATTTATATAAAAATATGTAAAATTTTGGATGTGTGTTCTTTTCAAAGTTTTAATCTCGAAGTTAGTTTTTTGAACAATAAATGATAACTCTTTGGACTTTAACAAAAAAAGGAGAGGACACATACAAAGAAGTCATTGTGGCTATGAAACACTTGTTACTACTACCAAATAACTACTCCAGTATACACTTCTAAAAGAAAAAAAACTTTTACAATTGCTTTTTTTATTGTTCGTCTTTTTTGTAATTCGGAGTCAACACTTTTGCATGTTGAATATATGCAATCCGTGGTAGTTGTGCATTTTATTGTGCATTTAATTTATAAAAAGAAATTTCTCGACAAGTTCTTACTATATATGGGATGTTGCTCGGAATGATTTGAGGAAAACACACACATTAACTTTTACCCGCTAATAGCAAATGTTGTGCAATTCAATCCCGGAAGCAAACGATAAACGAAACGCGAACGCTCTTTAGGTTTCGTTTGGGAACGCGTCAGCGACGGCTTGGGCAGTGTTTTCAATCCAATCCACAACGCGGGCAGGATGCAATTGCTGTTACCTAACAACAGATCTGCTGCCACTCTTCTTTTGTATGATTTTATGTTGTTGAAGCGTTGGCAAGCGTTGGAAAATCCTAATTTTTTGACCGGGCAAAATTCTGCCGGTGATTAAGTGCATCGCACCGGAACGGGATCAAAGACAATCACGTTGCCGAACACTTCCTTAATGTCTCAAACAAACACCCTCTTTAATCCTCTCTCTCTCTCTCTCTCTCTCTCTCTCTCTCTCTCTTCTGGTACTTGATTCAAATGCTATCCACTGCTAATTCCCCTGTCCTCTACGCAACTAAAGCATTTGATTCAGTTGTAGTAGGCGTAGGTTTCCTTCTTGCCTCCTACCGAAAAGAAGACGCGGTGGCGTGGTCCGATCGAAATCAGTCGAGGCAACGAGTTGGTAACCAGCAAGCTAACAGTGCTTTCAGCTTTGCTAATCCTGGATGCGGATGTGAGTGCACTGTGGTCCATGATGGGTTTAAGGAGGCTTACTTGGTGGCTAAGGACTCTCTCACTACTAGTGGCCAGTGGACTGGATGCGGTGGGGGTCACAGCTGGATAGAAAAGGTTGACCAGTCGGAAATTAGTTGTTCGATTCGCCTTTTAGTTCGTAAACAACTAACTAAACGTCCATTTTATCCGCCAGCCTAGCACGTACGCCGTTTATCGTCTTCCAACTCCTGCATCAGTTGTTTCGTGTGGTGCGGACATTAAAGAGCGTTGTAAGAGCTGAGAATAAATCATATGCGGTGGACAACCCAGCGTCGAGCGGGCGACAACATGTGACCACTAAACCGGTCCAAGGATCCCCACTAACCGCTGGCATCAATTGCGGCTGCTGAGATACAGTAGGCCTAATTGGCTGTAGATTACCGCCAATCAGGGATTTTTCGGATACTGTTTTGTTTTGGACAGTGGGAAGTTTCACCGGTCCAAGGTATGCACGGGAGAGAGAGAGAACATCCAATAGCTAACACCAAAAGTTTTTAGTCCCTTCTTGTAGTACCCCAACAAGATGCATTGAGATTCGATCTCGCAATATGTACTTCACAAGCAGCAGACTTGACAAGCTGAGCTAGCTGACAAATGTGTTGTTTGGATACTGTATTTCGGGACGGTATTGTAATTCGTTTAAGGATTTCAACTATTGTATTTATAACTATACCATGTGGCTAGTTATATGTTACTTATCAAAATCGAACATTTGAAATGTAATATTCTCCTCCACTCCCATTTTCGAGGACTTCCCAAAATAATGTCAATTTTCACGGCTTTCAATCGTAGAGAGGCGATGGTTCCGCCTCTATCGTCCCCAACTCCCGGTCTCACCCATTCCTCTCTCCAGTCGTCTCCTCGCCTCCCCGCATCATCGCTGCCCTTCCGCCTCTCCTTCCTAGTCATCTCCTCTCTTGGTCAAGGTTGATCATCCTTCTCTGCTCCTAGTCCTCTATGGGCTAACTCCTCCTTCCCCACCGTCTCCTCATTCCCTGATGAAGGTTCAGGTGTTTGTGCTCGTGGTTGAAGATGTCGGCATTTTGGCTCACATCACGGTGATTCTGACTCGACGACGATTCTTGTCAGTGGTTCGTGGTGATTCCATTATGGTGCATTTCCTTCTTCCCCGTTGAGCATGACATGTTTATAACTCGTGCCTTCTTTTTTTCCTCGTTCTTCTTCATTCTTCAAACGCTTGGTGGTTCATTGGTTCTTCCCCCACCACCTTTTGTTGAGCCCTAGAAGGTGCAATTCCTAGATTGAGTAGAAAGGGTTGGGTAGATGGTGAAACCCCCTGATATTTCCAACCCCTTCACCTTTCTGGCACCCCACTCGTCATCCCCTTGTACTGGGTACTAAACCCAGACTAGCTAACACATTGTACTGGGTAATAAATCCAGTTGAAGTTCCTCCTCTTACCAAGCAATTGAAGCTCTCACCTCTCTAATGTTGTTCCCCCCATTATATTGTGCTCTCTCCACTAAGCTCGATTGTCATTTATTTGGCATCTACAACTCATCCCAGTTGTTTCTCTAGAGCCACCTATCATCGTTGAGAATATATATATATATATATATATATATATATATATATATATATATATATATATATATATATATATATATATAGTCAGGATAGAATACACTCGAGTGTACGGATCACACGCTACACTCAAGTGGTGTTTGCATATCAAGACTATTTTGTTTGCAAAATGTAAACTGTTGATCTTCATTATCATACTATAATTAGGCAACATATAAATTTTGAGTTCATTTGGATGAGTGTAAGTCACTCATCCAAGAGCAACAGAATCGACGCACAAAACTAATTTGAAATGCATAATTTTTGTAGCCTTCATAACATGAGTTATACATATCCAAATGGGCTCAAATTTTATATATGAGTTGTTCACAAGATGTTTAAGAAGATCAACAGATTAGATTTTCAAAAAAATATTCCATCATGAAAAACTACTTGAGTGTATTTTTCTCCAGATACACTCGAGTGTATTCTATCCTAACTCTCTCTCTATCTCTCTCTATATATATATATGTATACATATATATATGTATATATATATATACATATATATATATATATATATATATATATATATATATATATATTCCCCTAGGCCGTTGAAGAAAGAATTTAGTCCCTTCTATCAAGGAAACTCATGTGTAATTGGAAATAGAATTCATTGATCTACCACAATAAGAATGGTCGCTTCATTTCTCTACACCGAAACATCATCAGCCTACCTTTACATCTCTATGGAAAGTACACACATGATCCTTATTATATTGTGTGGTTGGTTCCTTATTATATTCTTCCTCCATGACAACATTTGTTCATTTTATTGGACCAATTTCTCTCTTTTCGTGTCTAGTTCCTCTCCACTGCAAGCATATATATAAGATTCTTTTTGTATAATCCTTGTTACAAAAATTTTATTGACAGGTTGATTGATATGTAGTCCTTGAGATGCGCTTGTATTTTACATGAATCTACTAATATTTTATTTATTAATTTCTTTTTGTACGCATGGCACAACTCGTTTGGACATGATCGTTTGGTTGATTGGTTTGTATATATCTCTCTCTCTCTTTTTGTCAATTTTTTGTGTGTTCGAAATACAAAGATTTGTGTGTAGATCTTGATCTCTTGTTCCAGTTGGTGTTCTAAGAAGACTAAGATATTTACTTGTTGAGTAACTAGGGTAGCTAGCTTGTCTAAATAATGTGTAGTCATTTTAGCCTATACAATGCTTTACTTCGTTTTCTTTCTTTTTTGCCACCCTTTTCTTTGTTCCTTTCTTCTAGAACTTAGTCAGTAACTTGGTTTTTCTTGTGTAGATACCACATGGAGATATCTAGAATCTAAAAGGGAGATAACTAGATTCTTTTGCAACCTCTTCAGACTCTACGAGCTGGGCTTCGAGGGCATTAACAAGAGTGCTTGTGACAAGTCATTGACTCACTGGTATGATTGACTTGCACCTCTAGATATATTGTATTATTTATTGATTATATGTTCTAATTTGCAGCATGCTCTGAAAAGTTGTATAAATATTGTAATGCAATGTTCGTTTGTAGCATGCTTTGATGAATCAGGTTGAAATGTGTCACTACCCCATTTAATATTGAACACATGTGTGACTAATTCATGATAATTGTTTGGTCTCATTTAGCACTGAATTCATGTCTGATCTAATATCATGTATGATAGTAGTTTATGACAAATTCATGATAGTGGTTTGCTCTCATTTAATATTGAATATCATGTATGATCTAATGTAGTGGTTGATATGGCATCACATGAATGAGTGAGTTATTAGAGTGTTTTCATAGAAAGAGAATAATTGATGAGGAATAGGAGAAAGAGAATGAAGAGTAGAGAAATAAAATCATTGTTGGTGGTCTTATCATGACTGTGGCTAGTGTTGCAACATCGTACCATGATAGTTTCATGGTGAGAGATCCTCTAAATGATTGGGATGAAGTAAGGAAGTGTTATTTGAATAGATTGTACAATGGTACAAATGATGATTGTTTTAAAAAAATTATGAGTGAGAAAAAGTGTATTTTAGACGCTTTGTGAAGTATTAATAGGGATTGGGTGTTTAGTTCTTACTAAACATGGTGTTGATGAAGAAGTTCTTGTGATGTACAAATAGGTATTGGTATTTTTTTATGATGGGTGATCAAATTTGGCAATGATTGGGTGAGGAACTGTTAGGTGCTAATGTTTTGTGTTAATACCCATTGTGGATTTTTTTTAGATATTAGTTGCCTTTCATTTTTTTCAAACATTTCCTATAAAATACGAAGAAAGATCATGTTAGGTAGGAAATAATTGGAAGAGTTTGGTCGTATGTTAGATATATAGCTATGGCTCCAGACCAACTTGTGGAATGACAAGTATGATATAGCTGGAAGAGGAAAGGAGTGAGGTAGAGGTCGTGGTGGTCAGATAGAGGATGGATGGACTTGAAGGAAGGTGAAAGGAAAAGGCACTGTGTGATTATAGAGCTATAAGGGTGGAGGAGATAAGATTGGAAAGGGAGGACACAGTGGATCATGTAGCTAAGGAATTTATCCATCATAAATGATTTAATAACTCCCTCTTTTCCAATGGGGATCTAAACATGGGGTTGTTGGTTTTGTTTCTCTTTAATGGTCTAGTTGGTTTGGTTGTGGTGTCTTGGTGGTGGTTGTGGTGAGATGGGTGTTGTAACTTAGAAGTTGGATGGATGGGGCAGTGGAAAGTGGTAGTAAGACAGAGGACAGTGAGGAGGAGAGGTGTGCAGGCAAGTTGTTTAGATGAGAGATTGGCTGATTGGGTGGTTGTGGATTTAGTATGATTATGTTTGTATATGTATATGTAGTTGTTGGGTGATGGGAGGAAGTAGAAACATGTTGCTGATGTGGAAGCATATGCTTGTTGTTGTGGGTGGTGTGGATTATGGTGGTGGATTGGGGAAATAATTGGGTGATGAAGGAAGTAGGTGCATGAAGAAATAGTCTAGATTGTGGATTGGTGCTTCGATGGTGAAGGAACAAAGCTGTGGTGTGGAGTTGTTGTTGGATTGTTGTGTGATTGTCATGGAAAACAACAGTAGCAGCAAATGGATCGTGGTTGGGATAAACTATTTTTTACTATTTTTTGTATATTTATCCTCTTTAATAACCTCTATGGTAGGTTAGCATTCTAATAACCATGTATAGTGTTTAGTCTCTTTCTTATTCTTTCAACTGATTGGACGAGCTAAAATTGTTGCTAATATATTTTTGTTGTTGTTGTTAATATTCAGACACTTTTGGTTGTTGTTTATGATGAGACATGCAGTTGTTGGACAATGTGGTGGTTTTAATTTGAGATAATTTAGTGATAACTCTTCCTTTGGCTTTCTATGTCTATTAAGACAATGTGATGGTTGTAATTTGTGGTTATGTGAATATAATTGCTCAATCAGTGTTATTTGTGAAATTTCAATCATTTGTTAAATTTGGTTGTGTATAGTCTCAAATATAAGGTGCAAGTTGGTTTTTCAACCATGTAGTCATATTAATTAGTATATAAATGATGGTAAATGTTGCATTCTAAATACATGGTTACCAAATAATGTGATTGAAATGATAGTACTCCTAATTATTATATTTTTAAATCTAGAGCCATCTAAATGTTGTAATTAATAAATATGGGATTTGTTAATTGGGTATTCAAAATCCCTTTAACCATTAATAATTGTAATATTAATAAATGGATCACTCAAATGACTCTTCAAACTCGGAAAGCTCTATAGGAGTGGTGGTGGTATTACTTGGCTAGCCGTTCTTTGGTTGGTGGAATAGGTAGGAACTCAGTAATAGTCAAGTGTGTTGTTCTTTTTGTGGGATTTCAAAAACAAAACAAAGAGCTTTAGTATGAAACGGGGGACTCTAAAATTTCCCTCCTCCTTATATATGGGTTCTTATTCATTGGAAATTTGAGGACCACAATGGGACATGACTTCACACATGCATGATTGGCCAGCCCAATTAACTTTGGGTCGGGCCGGTTTGGAAATTCTTTAACTAAGCATGTCGGCGCATGTTGCGTCCTGTGCATAGGGTGTGAATTCTAGCCTCCCAGGGCCCCTTGTGTGAGTGTGGCCCTGTTTACTTTTGCCACTTGGCCTAACTAATGAATTTCTACATGTGATGCATCCCTTTATAGTTGTGGTTGTGTTTATTTGTTTAGCATTTTTGAATTTCCAGCACCAATTGTCTCTCAAACTATTACGCATCTTTTTCCATACATCTTTATTCCTATTTAACAGTAGCTCCATCATTTCCTTCTCATGAAAAATAGATGTAATATGTTTCAGTTTCTTCCATTTCTTCTGTCCGTCATTACTTTATTTATTGATCATTAGAAGAATGATCAAGTCCATTTGTCCTTCGTCGCAATTAGTGTGTGTACGTTTCACACTGACAAATGTTATTGTAACCTAGGAGAGTAGCCACCATATTCATCTATTGCACCAACATTCTTGGTCAAGAGATATAAAGTTACTCTAAAGGACAATGCATCCAACATGCCTCATCGACAAATTTGTTTGGTATGATCTTCTAATTACTTTCTAATCATGTTTTTATCCTCACTATGATCTAATTTTTTTAAGAGTATTTCTTTTCTATAGGTACTAACATGGATGGTTTAGAAACCTCATCAATGATTGTAACCCCATCGACATCAAATAATCTGATAGTTACTATTTTGACAGTATCACAAATCTCTTTTTCTGACGTAATAAAAATTGAACCATTTGATAGAACTCATTATTGTCATTGGTAGGGAAAAAGTTACGCTACTTTATTTGTATGTAACATATTTGCTTTATCTGATTCAAAACCTTATATTGACTCTGTTAATTGAGAAAAGGCTATATGGAATTGTCTTCATGACATTCTAAGCACTATTTTGAATCAAATCTTTGATACATACTTTGTCCTTGAACTTACAGTTGAAATTTTAGAAATCTTAACAAAAACTATGTTCTTGAAGAAGCTTATATGCAAAAATTTGTTGTTACATTTTTTTTGAATTTTCTTATGACTGAAGATAAACTAATCACAACTCATATTTATAATTTTCAAATAATGCTTGATGATATAAAAAATGATAAAATTGATCTTCCTAAATATTTTCATGTCGGTTCTTTAATTAAAAATTGCCAAGTTCTTTAGAACATTACAACAATATTTTAAAACATAAAAAAGACAATATCACTTAATAATGTGATAGCACAAATTTTGGTACAAGATCAAAATTGGTCTAGAGAGAGAGATCTGATTTAGCAGAAGAGTTGTCTTCTAGTATAAATTTTGTTAATAATGAAACTAAAAAAATAATATTTCTTCTTATCAATCTTAAAATCATTGGAAGAATAAGAAAAGAAAAAAATAATAATATAAGAAAGATAACAAGGACATTAAGAAGAAAATGGTTTCTTCTATGTATGTGGAAAACCTAGTCACATTTATCCAAAATGCAGGCATGGGAAGAAGAAACCAATTCGGGATTCCAAATAACCAACAACTAACATCGTGACAGAGGACATATTTGTGGCATTTATCAGCCTGGTCAATATGGGATATTTTCATCATCTTTATTGGATCATCGACTATGGAACACCATGCCACATTAGTGATGATAGGGATGCCTTTGTGATCTATTAAGAAGTAGGAAATAATGACTATAGGGTTGCCATGGGAAAATCTAGTGCTCCTTCTATGATTGGCAAGGGCCACGTCGTGATCAAGATGACATCTGAGAAATTCTTGTAGATCAAAGATGTATTGTATGTTCCAAACATTAGAGTTGATTTGATCTCTGTGTCCTAGCTTATTATGTTTGGGATCAAGATGTCTTATTAATTTGACAAGGCTTTTCTTTCTATGAAGGGGGAGTACTTGGGTATTTGATATTATTCAAATGGCATGTTTCTTCTGAATGCACCAAACCTTTATGCTAATAAAGTTTCATCTTTTATTTATATCATTGACTCTTTTGATATGTTACACAATCAACTTGGACATGTAAATTTTTAAAAAGGTACAAGTATAAAATCTCTTCATCTTCTATTTAAATCATTGACTCTTTTAAAATGTGGCACAATTGACTTGGACATTTAAATTTTTAAACAGGTACAACACATGAAATCTCTGATGTTGTTAAAAGATATGCATGGTGTTGTCGATTTAAATAATAAATATCAAGTATGTGTTGAAACTAAATTTACAAAGATCTATCCTTATTGCATTGTGCGTAGAGATTCTGAATTGATAGATTTAGTTCATACAGATCTTGTAGAGTTAAAAGGAAATTGATCTAGAGGTGAGAAAACATTCTATTTCATATTCGTACAAGATTTTTCACTGTATTGAAAATTATACCTTTGATTTGAAAGTTGAAGATTTTGAAATGTTTGTTAAATATAAAATATAAGTAGAAAATCAATTTAGTAGAAAAATAAAATGTCTTCTCTTGGACAATGATGAATGTTATCGTTCTATATATAATGGTATTTGTGCAACTCACAACATTACACATGAATACACCCCTCCATATTCAATACAATCAAATGGGATTGATTCGAAAAAATAGAACTCTAACGAAGATGATAAATTCTATTCTAATTTAGTCAGGAGCACCCAACAACTTATGAGGAAGTGAATTTATCATCTTAGATATTCAAAATCGCATTCCTAGTAGGAAGATAGATAATGCTTCATATGAATTATCAAAAGAATACTCCCCTAATTTGAAAACTATCAAATGGATGTTAAAACTATCTTCCGAAATAAAATTTGGATGATGAAATTTATATGGAACAACCAGAAGGTTATACTGTATCAAGAAAAGAACTTTATGATTTGAAACAAGTCCCTAAATAATGTCATGATAAATTTGATAAAGTCATTATAGCATATGGGTTACATATAAATGAAGGACATAAATGTATATATTTTAAAGTTGATATCATGGTTGTGTTATTATATATCTTTATATGAAAGACAAAATTATCTTTGGTATTAATATTATAATTATCAACAGTACTAAAAGTTTTTGATCTTCTAATTTTGACATAGAAGATATGGGAGAATCAGAAATAATTTTGAGAATTAAACTTCTTAAAATAGATGTTTGTATCATGCTCTCTCAAGAACATTGCAAATCCTAAAAAGATTTTCAATATTTGATTGTAAGTTAGTTAGCCTACACTGACCACATTGGGCAACTTACTCCTCGCTGGCTACCTGCCTTGCAACTACTGGTAGAGGTGCAAATGTCATCAACAAAACATATAAGGAGAGTATGTCAGTTGTACCTACAGTCGTCCTAAGAGCAACATGAACAAGAATTTAGCCAGATCTGAGTGCAACGGTAGTGCTATTACACTATGGGAAGTCTTCGTGAAATGGAAATTAATGCCTTTTGTTCGGTCATTTATTCTCCTAGCTTGTGCATGCACATTCCTCTATTATACATTAGTAGAACCCATAAGTACACCCTATTCTATTGTTGTTCTTTGTCTAGTTTAACAAACAATTTTATGAATTCAATTGGATATTTACTGTAAGGTCTCTAAAAGAATCTCCCTCCCTCTATAACATT
Source organism: Alisma plantago-aquatica (assembly GCA_963693085.1). Lineage (NCBI taxonomy): Eukaryota > Viridiplantae > Streptophyta > Magnoliopsida > Alismatales > Alismataceae > Alisma > Alisma plantago-aquatica. The sequence goes on from OY856411.1 coordinate 154,185,215, forward strand.
GTCTGGAATGACAAAAGGAGCGACCGAAGAAGACAGAAAATTTGACACTTTCATATAATATTGATCATCTTACAACAAAAACATAGCTAAGAAATGCTTACAAAAGAGAGAAGCAAGTACACCGGTGTTGCACGCCAGGGAATAAAATAAAATAAAATGTACAATAAAAAGATAAATCACATGTGTATTTTTCTTAATTCGACAAGGTTCAAAGTACAAATAAGTGGAATCATTCATAAATTTCCATTCTTATGGGTGAACCACATACACTTGAGAAACTCTCCCACTTATTAGGATGCTCTTCACTTTACAAATGAACGATGTCGAATTAAATCTTTGGGTAAAAAGCCAAAAAAATTACTTCTTTTAAACAAAAGAATACAATAACCATATCATATTACTATTATAGTCACAACTCCGGTGTCTCTGGCTCTCCTTTTCTACCTTTGTAATGGCAAAGTGAAAAACCAAATGGAACGGACGGGTTGTGTTGGGCTACCCATTTGTCCTACTCCTCCTTCAAGGGGACTGCAGCTAAAACAGTTATTAGCAGGGTATAATCGCAGCTTGGTGGGGTGATATATCTATGAAGATATAGGCATAGTGTTTTTGTTCCACCTGTCCACTAAGCAATTAAGCAGCTGATTTTAGTTGTAGTAGCATGGGCTTCTATTTTACCCCCTACTCCGAAAGATGAGGTGGGTGGCGTGTGAGTGATAAGTATTACGGCCTAGCTGATCAACAGAGACAACGGGTAGGTAACCAATCAGTTAGCATGAAGAAAACCTGCCTGTGGCTGTGACACTTGAGTGTGCCGTGGATCATGGGGTTTAGATGCGATGGTTAACGAGGTTTGCTTGGTGCTTAAGGACTCTGTCACTACTGGTGGATAGAAATACGTTTGACTAGTCTAAATTTTCTGTTCGGTTCACTTTTTATCCTTTTGTTTCACATGGGGTCCGTAAACAACGAACAAAACGGCCATTAGATCCGCCAGCCAGGTTGATCGTTTTCCAACTACAGACCAGGATGTGCTCCTGAGCTGTGTCGAGCCGGCGGTTCCACCCTTTCGGCCGCAGAAGTGTATGTAAAAAGCTAGAATAATAAGCGTACGAACTACGAATGGCCACTGTCAAGTGCAGCGTCCACCAAGCTACAGCGTGTAAACGTTAAACCGGTCGAGCGAGCCCGACTCATCGCCGGCATCAATTGCGGCATCAGCAGCTATAAGATGGACTCAAAAAAGATCTAGTGTTGATAGGGGTTTCTCCACGCGCAAAGCGACAACTTTCAGGTATCTTTAGAATATATTTGAATAAATGACTTAGAATTCTAGGGTCATTTCAGAAATCGAAAAGTGCATTCCAACTGAAGAACAATATATAAGATAGTGTGTTTCAATTAGACACACACACCAACATAGCTAACACACACGCACATATATATATATATATACTAGTGAACACACACGTGCATATGCACGTGCCATATAATATGTATTATATTTTAAATAAATAAAAGTTAGAGTATTAATATATTAATAAATTAAAGTAGACAAATCTTTCAATTAATGTCAGGAGTAGACATTTAGTTTCCAATATAATAAAAATACAAAGGTTATTTTATAATAGAGATATTATGATTTTTACAACAACTTATAGGTGAGGCGAGGTGTCTTCTCAAATACATGAGTGGCATGAACTCATCTTAATACGATGCATCAAAGTAAAGTGGATACATGTTGAAAGAAATAAATTCTCATTTAACGATCTATTAATAACTCGTCAAATGAATAATTGGAAATGAAAATAGAATAACGTCATATTTTTTATTAATGGATGTGGTCACATTTTTATGGTTTAATCCTCAATAGATTTCGAACCTTTCACATATGAACTATACAGTTGGTACAAATATTTATACTTTTTATAGTGTCTAATGATTAATATCCAATTCAAAAAAGCTACTATTTTGGTAACTATGCTGACAACATTGTATTTGTTGTCACACGAATGTTGGCGAAATAGTAAAACACACATGGAAATGCAAGTAAAAGAAAATTCGATGCTATTTCACTAATATTTTTTTCCAAAATTTCTCAATTAAAGTTACTTTGTTCAATAAAATATCTTGCGTATTTTGATATGACATTCATTTTGGTATCCAAAAAGACCTTAAATATCTATTATAAGAAGGGGTCATCCATATGCATCATTAGTTCTTTTTTTTTCATATGTATAAAAAAATTATGTTTGTCATATGTAATAAAATAACTATAGTTTATTATTTTGATAAAGAAAGCAACACGGGCGTAGATATAAGTAATAAGTGGAATGATTTTGTAAAATTCAGCACCATTTAATTGTAGTTTGATATATGTGAATATAAGTTTATTATATAATGTGTTGAATTTTCAGCCTTATTGAGATAATAATATGTCTAGCTACACTTAGAAACGGTTGTATTCATGATCCTTAAAATCTAAACCATTCATCTATATCTAACTAATGTGCTTCACGAACTCCAGTTTTCAAAGTATTAAAAAACATAATAGATTATGAAGCATAATATACTACTGTTCTAGATAAGATCAATCGCTAAATTTGGTTACATATTGTATTAAAACACTAACAACCTTAAAATCTAAACCATTCATCTATATCTAACTAACGTGCTTTACGAACTCTTGTTTTCAAAGTATATTAAATATCCTAATAATTTATGGAGCATAGTACATTACTATTCTATATAAGATCAACCCTTAAATTTGGTTAATTATTGTATTATAAAAATTAATAAATTATTTTTACAGAGTCTAATTAATAAATATGTCACTTCATATTGCAAGAAAAGACTCACAAACAAGTTGTTTGTACGCCACATATATTAATAATTTGGAAAACTCGTTTGACATGGGCTCATCTCAAGCGTTAACTTTTTATGGCATGTACATCATATGTCGTTGCTCTTTTATGATTATCATAGTATTAGATGTCATTACAAGGAATGGTGGTACATTAAATTTGTTCATGCTAGCATAATATTAGCACATCTAGTCATTTTTCTATAACTAAAATCAAGTCTGGCATCTTGTCTATCCAGCATTCTTCACACTTCACATAGTAGTTGGACGTGCATAATTGCTATTAATGGAAGTACTTCATGCATGTGACATGAGGCCGTAGCGGCTACATTTCTTACAGTATTTTTCATTATGGATAATCATAAGTTCATGTTCAATTAGAGTGATAAGGGGGGAGAATAAGCTTGTTTCCAATACAAACACACGAATCGGAGAATTTGATTAAGTATAAAGATAAGAAGAGATACAATGTGAAGAAAACTGGACAGATAGGTAGATACTTTCTATGTCTAATTAGTGGGAAGTAAATGGACTAAAATAGAACTGGAAGATCTAAGTGCCCCGCCACCCAAATCAGAGAATTTCATTAACTATAAAGATAAGAACAGATACAATGTGAAGAAAACTGGGCAGATAGATAGATATTTTCTATGTCTAATTAGTAGAAGTAAATTGACTAAAATAGATCTGGAAGATCTAAGTGCCCCCCCAACCAATGCTTAATGCAGTTCGTCCTTTTGGCTTTGATACGTCAAACACCAACCTGAGAAACCAGATGAGAATGTTGGTAACACACACATACGATAATAGAAAGAAATACATCTGTGTTCTGATTTGGCGATCCGATCTTGCTTTTGAATCACATATGGATACCACTTAACACGAGAAAATAAAAAACAAATGAGAAAAGATCTTTGGGAGAATTATCTATACTACTATAAGAAGAGCGAGTTTGATGTTGCGTTGTCCTTGATTCACTCTCTTCTCTCCTTTTTTCAAGGAATTTTTCTCCTACAAATATTTATTCTCACACTCTCCTATTAACTTTTATTATCTTTAATTCTGTATTTTTCTCTCCATCCAACGGAAACGGTTCCTTGATTCACTCCTTTCAAACAACTAATACAAATATCTTTTACCATAGGGACCCTTTCATAGACGAGTCTTCTCCCCGTACATTTCTAACAAATTTTATATGACACGTGCATGTGCACGTGTGCATTCACTAGTACTAAGAGAGTTGTGACAACACCGAGCACACTTCATATATGGAAAGTCAACTGTTTTATGACCCATAGCAATCCTATCAGAGAATATTACTAATTATTCTGCAGGTGAAAATAAATATGACCTTTGGGAGAGGTACATGGGCATGGGTCATCTAGCTCTATACACTCCTTGATTCGTTGTTGGCCATCAAGCTAACAGAAATGAGTTAATTGCAATCTCATTTTGTTATTGCAAATCTAGGAAGCAAATATTGACTTACGTGTATATATGTGCCGGAAGAAAGAGAATAACCAACGTGCTGATACTATCCTAACCAGGGCAGTTGTCAAATCCAATATTGTAGATAGTTTCCACACTGCAATTATGTCCATAACTGGTAATGGAGCCAGTTGGAGGTCAGGTTTTTGTTTTACAGCTTGGCATGTGAGATTATGCTTTTGGAGGCAGTCTCGGGCAATGGCTCCAGGATGAAATTAAGGAAAGAGAAGAACTAAAGCCGGAAAATGCAGTCATGCTAGGAATGACAAAACATATATATGCCTGATGCTAGATGCATGCGGTGATGACAGAGAGTTGTTTCCTGAGATAGTAGAGTTGTTTTCAGGGATAGTATTGGCTGCCATATGTATAAACTATTGCAAAACTGTTTCTTACTATCGATCTACAAGATACTTGTCACCAATTTTTATTGCCATAGGAGAGATACGGGTGGTGGAGCTTCCTGATTATTTGGCTGATCTCTGTCTCCTTGTTAGTTTCTAGGACTTGAACTGCATTCTCCGTCTGTAAGCCAATGTAGTGCTTATTATTACAACCGGAGTATGTGGAATGACCCAGGGGGAGAGAAAGGAAAAATATACATACACGAAAGGAAACAAATGAACAAATGGCTGGGCTCGTAGGTGACGACCTGCTGCGGGACGCCTATGGGGTTGACGACGCCATAGGAGACCACCCAAATGTGATACAAATACATGTCATCTCCATTAGACTGTGTTGTCAAGAAGAGTCTTACAACGGTGGTGGCTAGCAGCATCACCAAATGCTGCCAAAAGACCAGATATAGTTCACCCATTTCCCCCCGATCGGCAGTCACCACGCACACTCTGTCTTCTGCTCTTTTCTTTGGCTATGTAAAACTGGAGCTTCCCTTCCCGGTCTAGTAATGGTGGTAGCAGAACTGGTAGTGGGTAGTGCCGGTAGTGGGGTGGGTAATGTCTAAGTACGAAGTTGTTGTATCTGGTACTATACATGAATTGTACTTCGTTCTTCAACCGATTAACATTCTACTCCTTATTTTCTCCCTTTATTGGTGTAGTGGTCATTCTAATGTGGTTAGTGATTTGCTTGTACAAACCAGGGGCGGAGAAATATCTAATGCAGTTGGTTTAAAAAAGGAGATAATGATCAATAGTAATAAATCCTAAAAAGGGGAGAGAGGAAATGCTTCAAACACTTATATGTTGCCTCTACCAAAGGGTTTATTGCGAGGTGCCGGCAGGAGCACTTTTTCAACTACAGTCGGCTGCTTCTTTCTTCGTGTGAAAAAATTAGACCGCACAATGGGGATATTGTTTTGAAAAAAAAATCAAAATGGCACATTTGCCATTTTTTATTACTTAAATGACACGTTCTTGAACTTATTGCCCAAAATGGCACATTTCGGGAGCAATGTGTCCCCTGTTGGGATGCATTGCCCTCGCAGGAGGCAATGCGTCCCGACGACAGACGCATTGGCCCCACAGGAGGGCAATGCGTCCCGAACCTCCCGCGAGGGCAATGCGTCTCTGTAGCGGACACATTGGCCCCACAGGAGTGCAATGCGTCCCGAATTGGAACGCATTGCCATATGTGGGGCCAATGCGTCGCACGCGGAGACGCCCCCAATGGCTAGAAAATACCACGCGGGCAATGTGTCTGGGACGGGGACGCATTGCTCCCTGGACTGGCGCAGCCCAATGGCTATTTTGCTGTTGGGGCCGCGGCGCGGTGCCACGTGGGCACAATGCGTCCCCAACCGGGACGCATTGTTCCCCTATATATTGGCCGAAATCAACCCCCCAAACTCACACCATTCTTCATTTCCTTACTCTTGTTCTATTCTCCCATTGCTCTGGAGCTTTTGCTCGGATTTCTACTGCTTGGAGGCGATTTCTAGCTCATTTCAGACGATCTTGGAGCTGCTATCTTCTACTGCTTGTAGACGATCTTGGAGCTTCTTCTTTCTCTTCTTATATTCTTTGATTGTCAAGGGATAACTCTCCATTTGAGGTATTTATTCTACCAAAATTTTAATTTCCAAAATTTGAACTTAACATTAGTATGAAATATTACAACTGAAATAAGTGTATTGTTACTCCTTAATTCCACATTACTGAAATAATGATGTAGAAAATGGCAATTGAAGGCTAATTAATACCTAAAAAAATATTGTTCGAAATTGCAAAATTGTTGTTCTGAAATGTTAGTGTTACTAAAAAATTAGCAAACTTGTTGTTATGAAATGTTAGTTAATTTTACTGAAAAAATAGCAAATTGTTGTTCTGAATTGTTGTTTACTATTAATGTTATAGAAAAAGTAGTAAAATAAATTTAATTCCAAATTCAAAATTATTATTCGAAAATCTTAACTATTCTTTTAAAAATGATGTCACTGCTCTAAAATATTAATTCATGTTAATATAATGTTATAAAATATGAATTTCTTTCTGATGTTAATATAATATTCTGAAATATAGGAACATGGCATCTAGTTCAAATTCACAAATTGTGAAGATGCGATATGATGGGAAATTTCTCTCTGATGGGTCTTATTCTAGTCGATCTGTTAGACCCATAAACATTTCACTTATTAATACCCTATCTGAACTAAAATCATATATCTATGCAACACTTGACATCAATCCCAACCACTTCTCTATCAAAATATCCTATCTTTTCCCTACAGAAAATCATATGCTCGTACAAGTTGATGATGACGATGCATACAGAACCTTGTTATCACTTTTAGCTGATGCCTATATTGATGTGTTTCTTGAAAAAACATCTATCCACCAACAACCTTGTTTAATGAGTCTATTGAATCAATTTCAATCTCAATTCCCTCATAATAATTTATGGAGTCAACCACCTCAATTCTCTCAAAGTCATTTAACTACTGAATGGAGTCAACCACCTCAATTCAGTCTTAGCAATTTAACTGCTGAATGGAGTCAACCACCTCAATTTTCTCAAAATCTTACTACTGAGAATATTGGTGTTGAGGTTGAGGAGGGAGATAATGATAGTGATCATGAAGGTGATAACAATAGTGATATTGAAGGTGGTAATAACAGTGAACCACCTGAGGATGAGTCATTGACTGAAACTGATGATGAGCACACACATTCATTCCCTGACTCTATTGCGGCATTGAGTTCTATTCCATCCATATTTGACAACCACTGGCCCCAACATGAACACATTGATTCCAACTATGAAGCTTTTCAAGATGATGATTGGGTGGAAGATTTTTGTCATGAATTCCATCTCAATTACAATCCTTCCAACATTGATTCCTAATGTCATATGATCTCTGGTCATGTAATGTTTGCAATTTCAATTTACTCAAGTCATGTAATGTTTGCAATTTCAATTTATTCAAGTCATGTAATGTTTGAAACTTTAATTTACTCAAGTCATGTAACGTTTGCAATTTCACTAAAACAATGAATTTATAATGGTTTTTTTATAGTTGGCTCATCGAAGGACATGGACATTTCACATGTCCGTAGAGTTAATCCAAATAATAGCTACGAAGTGCCTACAGGGAAAAATGGCTCATCAAACTCTATTGGATGATGACTGGAATGACGTACCAGATTTGTTGTACAACAAGTTAGGATTTATAGTGATAAAAGAACAAGCAAATTTCATTTGCAATTTTTAAAGAAAATGTTTCATATGTATGAAGCACTTCTTGAGCTACCTGGTTGGTATTGGGATCACATGAAACAGAAAGCAATTCCAATCAATGAACAAGTTAAAAACCAGTTAGCTACATCACATTCAGAGATACATCGAGTTGTACATCAAATGTGGCCATTTTATGAACCTCTAGATGAGATATTGAATCAAATACAGTAACTAATTATTGTAGTATTTCTCTTTTAGTAGTTCATGTTGTATTTTTATATTGTTTGGTAGTTCATGTATTTGAATTAATTTCATCTTATCTAATGAAGAATCTTGACAAACATAAATGTTGTACAATATTTGCACTTTTCATTTAATATAATATTTGCACTTTTCATTTAATGTAATATTTGCACTTTTCATAGATATGGCTCCTAGACAAGCAACCTACTGACTCTCCCAGCACCACATCATGTTGGCACAATGGCCTATTACTGACCTGGATGTTTTAGAAAATATTTCCATGGCTGGTTTTGGGCTTATTCATAGGCTACCCATTATCCACCTTGACCCCACTTTAATAACTGCATTAGTTAACAGGTGGGACAACTCTAGCAATACTTTTAGGTTTCCCCCTTTTGAGATGAGTGTAACCCTTCAGGATGTTGCAGTTCTTTTAGGCCTAAGGATTGATGGCCCACCGGTTATAGCTCCATATCTTTTAGGTGTAGGTGAGGGGCAATTTTCTTCATGGTCTCACCTTTGTGAGAATTTCTTAGGAGATGCACCATATGGGATGTCTAAGGGGCATATCTCCTTGATTTGGCTGCGTGAGACCTTTAAGGATATGGATCTGACCACGGGTGATGAAGAGCAACAATTAGAACTTAGGACAAGATACACTAGGGTATATCTCTTATACTTCTTAGGTAGTTACCTTATCCCAGATAGTACCGCGGATAGAGTGCATGTTAGGTACCTCCCTCTTGTGTCCGGTTTTGCACATTGTGGCACTCTATCTTGGGGTGTTGCAACTCTAGCTTTCTTATATAGGGAGTTGTATAAGGTAACCACCCGATTCAGGAGAATTGCCCATCTGTCAGGTGGTGTCTGCCTATTATAGCTGTGGTGTTGGGAGAGGTTGGGAATTGGATGCCCAGGTAGAATTGCAATGCACTGGGATGATTGGCCAGAAGATGTTCCCTTGGGTTACAGGTTAAACATCTACACAATTAAT